>CM059426.1:54255696-55455696 GCA_030390025.1 Squalus acanthias
CTTTCAGGTCCCCTCCAACCCCTGCAGACCTCCTTCACGTCTCCTCCAACCCAGCGGGGTTCTCCGAGGTCGGGAAGCCTTCACCTGAGAAGGCAAAATGGCACTAATCCTTTTTTCTGACTGTTAACTATCTGTTAACAGGCAGTTAAAAGGATTTAATCCCTTTCCCGCCCTCCAGGAGACTGGACCCGAAGCAGCACATCTTCCCGCCTCTGGCAAAAGGGCACGGAGTAGGATGGGGGCGGGTTTGCCATCCGCCCCCCACTTTCTGCTACTTTACCCGGCAGTCCCGCTCGCATTCCCGCCTCCTGGGGCTGAGAAAATCCAGCCCCAATCTTACATGCAATTTTTTTCTGTATAAACTATTTGTACTCATTTATTTATCTACCTGTATTGGGTTAAAAAAAACATTTTCCAGGACCGTATGCACTATTTCTGAGGAGATTTTTGCATGGGTTATGTGAGGACAGTAGCAACTTGGTTGTGATGTCTGAGGGTTGACTCGCCTGCCAGTATGAATTATCCAGGTTCACACATAAAAAAAGGTTTAGCGGGTCTGACCGAGAAATCCAAGGTCAAATTCCAGTTTCAAAAGATATTCCTACTAGAAGTGACACTAAGGGATTAGTTTGTTCGGTCTGACCAGTTCATCTGGGATGACAGAAGGAAGGAAAACAGACCGGTGACCGGGATTGTGTCCCACATCACGTAGAATGCCTTTCTTCAATCCATGGAGTGACATTGAAAGCAAAAGCATGTGTGGAGATCCCACCAAGGATAACATAGATGTACAGAGAGACAATGCTTTTTTGATTCTGGGAATGCTTGGCAAAATTTAGGCTCATCTGTAAAAGCAAACATTCCAATTTATTATATTACAACTAGAATTGTGGGTTCGGAATATATTGAAAAATTTATGTTACAAAATAGAGTATTAATTGGTATCCGGAAATGCTGCATGATATAAATGAATCAAGCTTTGATATTTACTATTAAGGCAGTGTAAATGTTTTTTCTCTTGATTTATGCTTAATGACAAGGCAACTATGAATTTTCCAACAAAATGGGGCTTTCTGAAATACAGATGTGCTTCTGTTAAGATTGTTTAAAGAAGTGATAGATCAACATTCAGTGGGTATTTTCTTTCTTTGTCCCATTATCATCAGAAGGTTACCAGTATTTTCTTGCAACAATGCCATCTTCTGGTCACCTCGAATCACTTCAAGATAGTTGCAAGATTATCTCATTGCACTTGTTGCTGGGTGTGCACAAAATTGGGAAAAAGTGCTGGGTAAAACCAATTTTGCTTAGCTTATTCAAGCAGAACAAAGTTTTGCCTTTAATCAACTTCGATATGGATGATTTCCTCTTGTCGCTATGTGTAGCAACATCATAAACAAATAAAAGATTATTTCCTCCGGTCACTATTTTTAACGTTTATAACTTCACTTGAAATACCAACCAGAGCTACACGTAGTGACCACAAAAAATCATCCCTATTGTTCCCATACGAGAAAATCTTACAACTTTCCTATAGAAATGCAATTGACTTATTTTTCATAACATTATTATAGGAGCTACACAACAAAAATGTTATAAGGAAAGGTTGTATACAGTCGTGGTTTCTCTGTTGATAAATATATCGTAATGCATATCAGAGTTTATTGGATGTTATAATGATGTTATTATAGGGATGTTTTCAAATATTCCGCCTTGTTTCATGAGACTGAGTCAACAATCTGATCCCGTCAGAACTAAACGGCAGCACAGAGTGAACAACTGCGAGTTTGGTAAGTGTGGGAGTTCGGTGAAGTGGAGGAGGAGGTGCTTCCTTTTCTTAACTTCTCGCGCAGAGCGGCGGCGGACCTGAGCAGGAGCAGACGGAGGCCCAAGAGCGGGGATAAAAGCAGCAACAGACCTGCATCAACAAGAGAAAACGGCAGTGTGATGTTACAGGTAAGGCAGGTAAGTGATTGGTAGTGACTCTGGGCTAAGTTTTAAGTTAACATATAACATAATTTTAAAAACTACATTTAATTTAATTAATTTAATAAACTAAACGAGGTAAATAATTTGATTAATACTAAACTAATGAATTAAACAAATAAAATAATGGGAGAACAGGAGATGTGTTGCTGCTGCAATATGTGGGAGCTTGTGGACATTTTTGTCCAGGGCGACTACATCTACGGTAAGTGTCTGCGGCTCGAGGAACTTCGGCTCCGAGTTGAGGAGCTGGAGTCCAAGCTGCAGACATTGCGAGACATCAGGGAGGGAGAAAGTTACCTGGACCTTTTACTCCAGGAGGCAGCCACACCCCTTAGATTAAATACTTTAGAATTGACACGTGGTCAGGGACAGGAGGGTGTGACTGCGAGTGAGGCAGGTACGGGGATCCAGGAGGTAGTATTGCAGGAGCCTCAGTCCCTGCACTTGTCCAATAGATTCGAGGTTCTTGCAAACCTTGTGGACCAATGCGGGGACTGCGGGGAGGACGAGCAAACTGACCACAGCACCGTGGTACAGGAAGCCGTTTAAGTGGGGGGAGTAAAGAGGAAGGTGGTTGTAGTAGGTTACAGTATAGTTAGGGGGATAGACACTGTTCTCTGCAGCCAGGAGCGTGAGTCCCGAAGGCTATGTTGCCTACCCAGTGCCAGGGTAAAGGACATCTCCTCCGAGCTTGAGAAGAACTTGGAGTGGGAGGGGGAGGATCCAGTTGCCGTGGTCCACGTAGGTACCAACAACATAGGTAGGACAAAGAAAGAGGTTCTGCTGAGAGAGTTTGAGCAGCTAGGGATTAAATTAAAAAGCAGAACAACAAAGGTCATAATCTCTGGATTATTACCGGAGCCACGAGCAAATTGGGATAGGGTCAATAGGATCAGGGAGATGAATGAGTGGCTCAAAGATTGGTGTGGGAGAAGTGGGTTTCGATTCATGGGGCATTGGCACCAGTACTGGGGAAAGAGAGAGCTGTTCCGTTGGGACGGACTACACCTGAACCATGCTGGGACCAGAGTTCTAGCAAATCGAATAACTAGGGATGTAGATAGAGCTTTAAACTAAATAAGGGGGGGGAGGGGGGAAGGGTCCCGGTGGAGAGAAATCTAGAATGCTAAAGAGAAAAGACAAGGAAGCAGTGCAGGAAAGTGATTGGGGTAAGGATAACCAGATTGTGTCAGGAAGGGACAGAGCGTACAAACAAAGGAGTGCACTAACAAATAGGGTCCGGGTAAGAAAAAATGGTAATAAGACAAATAGGGCCATAGTACAAAAAAATGTTAAGATATCTAAAAATGTTAAAAAGACAAATCTAAAGGCACTGTATCTGAATGCACGAAGCATTTGTAATAAGGTAGAAAATTAACAGCACAAATAGATGTAAAAAGATATGATATAATTGTGATTACGGAGACATGGCTGCAGGGTGACCAAGGCTGGGAGCTGAATATCCAAGGATATTCGATATTTAGGAAGGACAGACGAAAAGGAAAAGGAGGTGGGGTGGCCTTGTTAGTAAAGGATGAAATCAGAGCAATAGTGAGAAAGGATATTGGCTCAGAAAATCAAGATGTAGAATCAGTCTGGGCGGAGCTAAGAGGCACCAAGGGGCAGAAAACATTGGTGGGAGTTGTCTATAGGCCTCCAAACAGTAGTGGTAATGTAAGGGATGGCATCAAACAGGAAATTAGAGATGCATGTAACAAGGGTACTACAGTAATCATGAGTGACTTTAATCTACATATAGACTGGCCAAACCAAATTAGCAATAATACTGTGGAGGATGAATTCCTGGAGTGTATATGAGATGGTTTTTTAGAGCAGTACGTTGAGAAGCCAACTAGGGAACAGGCTATCCTAGATTGGGTATTGTGCAATGAGAAGGGGTTAATTAATAACCTTGTTGTGCGGGGTCCTTTAGGGAAGAGTGACCATAACATGAATGAATTCTTCATTAAAACGGTAAGTGAAGAAGTCCAATTCGAAACTAGGGTCCTAAATCTAAACAAAGGAAACTACGATGGTATGAGGAGTGAGTTGGCTATGATAGATTGGGGAGCTTCATTAAAAGGCATGACGGTGGATAGGCAATGGCTAACAGTTAAGGAACGAATGCATGAATTGCAACAGGTATACATTCCTTTCTAGCGCAAAAACACAAAAAGAAAAGCGGCCCAACCATGGCTAACAAAAGAAATTAAGGATAGTATTAGATCCAAAGAGGACTCATATAAAATTGCCAGAAAAAGTAGCAAGCCTGAGGATTGGGAGCAGTTTAGAGTTCAGCAAAAAAAGACCAAGAGATTGATTAAGAGGGGAAAAATAGAGTATGAGAGTAAACTTTCAAGGAACATAAAAGCGGATTGTAAAAGCTTCTACAAGTATGTAAAAAGAAAAAGATTAGTGAAGACAAATGTAGGTTCCTTACAGTCAGAAACAGGAGAATTTATAATGGGGAATAAGGAAATGGCAAAGCAATTAAACAAATACTTTGGTTCTGTCTTCACGGAAGAGGACACAAATAAATTCCCAGAAATACTAGGGAACCAAGGGTCTAGTGAGAAGGAGGAATTAAAGGAAATTAGTATTAGTAAAAAAATAGTGCTGGAGAAATTAATGGAACTGAAAGCTGATAAATCCCCAGGGCCTGATAATCTGCATCCCAGAGTACTAAAAGCGGTAGCCATGGAAATAATGGATGCATTGGTTGTCATCTTCCAAAATTCTATAGATTATGTAACAGTTCCTGCAGATTGGAGGGTGGCAAATGTAACCCCACTATTTAAAAAAGGAGGGAGAGAGAAAACAGGGAACTACAGACTGGTTAGCCTAACATCAGTAGTAGGGAAAATGCTAGAGTCTATTATAAAGGATGTGATAACAGGACACTTAGAAAATATCAACGGGATTAGACAAAGTCAACATGGATTTATGAAAGGGAAATCGTGTTTGACAAACCTACTGGAGTTTTTTGAGGATGTAACTGGTAGAATAGATAAGGGAGAACCAGTGGATGTGGTGTATTTGGATTTTCAGAAGGCCTTTGATAAAGTCCCACATAAAAGGTTAGTGTGCAAAATTAAAGCACTTGGGATTGGGGGTAATATACTGGTTTGGATTGAAAATTGGTTAACAGACAGGAAACAGAGAGTAGGAATAAATGGGTCTTTTTTGAGGTGGCAGGCAGTGACTAGTGGGGTACCGCAGGGATCAGTGCTTGGGCCCCAGCTATTCACAAGATATATCAATGATTTGGATGAGGGAACCAAATGTAATATTTCTAAGTTTGCTGACAACACAAAACTAGGTGGGATCGTGAGTTGTGAGGAAGATGCAAAGAGGCTTCAAGGCGATTTAGACAAGTTGAGTGAGTGGGCAAATACATGGCAGATGCAGTATAATGTTGATAAATGTGAAGTTATCCACTTCGGTAGGAAAAACAGAAAGGTAGAGTATTATTTAAATGGTGCTAGATTGGGAAATGCTGATGTACAAAGGGACCTGGGTGTCCTTGTACACCAGTCACTGAAAGCAAACATGCAGGTGCAGCAAGCAGTTAGGAAGGCAAATGGTATGTTGGCCTTCATTGCAAGAGGATTTGAGAACAGGACCAAGGATGTCTTACTACAGTTGTACAGGGCCTTGGTGAGACCACACCTGGAGTACTGTGTGCAGTTTTGGTCTCCTTACCTGAGAAAGGATATACTTGCCATAGAGGGAGTGCAGCGAAGGTTCACCAGACTGATTCCTGAGATGGCAGGACTGGTGTTTGAGGAGAGATTGGGTCGACTAGACCTGTATTCACTAGAGTTTAGAAGAATGAGAGGGGATCTCATTGAAACGTATAAAATTCTGACAGGGCTAGACAGACTGGATGCAGGGAGGATGTTTCCCCTGGCTGGGGGGTCGAGAACGAGGGGTCACAGTCTCAGGATACAGGGTAGGACATTTAGGACTGAGATGAGGAGAAATTTCTTCACTCAGAGGGTGGTGAACCTGTGGAATTCTCTACCACAGAAGGCTGTGGAGGCCAAGTCACTGAATATATTTAAGAAGGAGATAGATAGATTTCTAGACACAAAAGGCATCAAGGGGTATGGGGAAAGAGCGGGAATATGGTATTGAGATAGAGGATCAGCCATGATCATATTGAATGGCGGAGCAGGCTCGAAGGGCCGAATGCCCAACTCCTGCTTCTATTTTTCTATGTTTCTATGAACAATCTGGGCAGGAGACTTTGGGGAAAATGTGCTCAGCGACATACTGAAAAGTTTAAAAGTTGCATGTATTCACTATTACTGCCAAAATCATAACGACTTTCTAAAACAGTGGGTTTAGAATTTCTCTAGAACTAGCCATCCGTGTCAGAGCAGTGGGAGGCATTCAAGGACAAGATCCGGAGGGTTCAGACCAAACATGTGCCCTTAAAGAAAAAAGGTGGGACTAACAAATCTAGAGCCCCCTGGATGTCTAGAGACATGCAGGGTAGGATAAAGAAAAAAAGGGAGGCGTATGACAGATACCGAGGGTAAAATACTCCAGAATCTTTAGAGGAGTACAGAAAGTGCAGGGGTGCAATTAAAAATTATATTAGGAAAGCAAAGAGAGAGCATGAAAAATTCTTGGCAAGTAAAATCAAGGAAAACCCAAAGATGTTTTATAAATATATTAAGAGTAAGAGGATAACTAAAGAAAGGGTAGGGCCTATTAGAGATCATGAGGGTAATCTGTGTGTGGAGGCGGGAGATGTCGGTAGGGTTCTTAATGAATACTTTGCGTCTGTTTTCACAAAGGAGAGGGGCGAAGCAGACATTGCTATCGGGGGGGGGGAGGAGTGTGAAATATTAGATAAAATAAACATAATGAGAGAGGAAGTATTAAGGGGTTTAGCAGCTTTAAAAGTGGATAAATCCCCAGGCCCGGATGAAATGTATCCCAGGCTGTTAAGCGAAGCAAAAGAGGAAATAGCAGAGGCCCTGAACCATCATTTTTCAATCTTCTCTGGCTTCAGGTGTGGTGCCGGAGGACTAGAGGACTGCTAATGTGGTACCCTTGTTTAAAAAGGGAGAAAAGGATAGACCGAGTAATTACAGGCCAGTCAGCCTAACCTCGGTGGTGGGAAAATTATTGGAAAGAATTCTGAAGGACAGGATAAATCTTCATTTAGAAAGACACGGATTAATCAAGGATAGTCAGCATGGTTTTGTTACGGGAACGTCATGTCTGACAAACTTGATTGCATTTTTTGAGGAGGTAACAAGGAGGGTAGATGAGGGTAGTGCATTTAATGTAGTGTATATGGACTTTAGCAAGGCTTTTGATAAGGTTCCACATGGCAGACTGATCACAAAGTTAAAAGCCCATGGGATCCAGGGCAAAGTATCAAGTTGGATTCAAAACTGGCTCAGAGACAGGAAGCAGAGGGTAATGGTTGATGGGTGTTTTTGTGACTGGAAGGCTGTTTCCAGTGGGTTTCTGCAGGGCTCTGTACTAGGTCCTTTGCTTTTTGTGGTATATATCAACGATCTTGACTTGAATATAGGGGGTATGATTAAGAAGTTTGCAGATGATACTAAAATCGGCTGTGTGGTTGATACTGAAGAAGGAAGCTGTAGACTGCAGGAAGATATCTATAAATTGGTCAGGTGGGCAGAACAGTGTCAAATGAAATTCAATCCGGAGAAGTGTGAGGTAATGCATTTGGGGAGGGCTAACAAGGAAAGGGAATACACATTAAATGGTAGGACACTGTGTAGTGTAGAGGAACAAAGGGACCTTGGAGTGCATGTCCACAGATCCCTGAAGGTAGCAGGCCAAGTAGATAAGGTGGTTAAGAAGGCAAATGAAATGCTTGCCTTTATTAGCTGTGGCATAGAATACACGAGCAGGGGAGTTATGCTTCAACTGTATAAAACACTAGTTAGGCCACAGCTAGAGTACTGCATGCAGTTCTGGTCACCACATTACAGGAAAGATGTGATTGCAGTAGAGAGGGTACAGAGGAGATTTACAAGGATGTTGCCGGGAGTAGAGAATCTTAGCTATGAGGGAAGACTGGATAGGCTGGGTCTGTTTTCCTTGGAACAGAGGAGGCTGAGGGGAGACCTTATTGAGGTGTATAAAATTATGAGGGGCATAGATAAAGTGGATAGAAAGGACCTATTTCCCTTAGCAGAGGGGTCAAAAACCAGGGGGCACAGATTTAAAGTAATTGGGGGAAGGTTTAGAGGGGATTTGAGGGGAAATTTCTTCACCCAGAGGGTTGTGGGGGTCTGGAACTCACTGCCTGAAAGGGTGGTAGAGGCAGGAACCCTAACCACATTTAAAAAGTACTTGGATGTGCACTTGGGATGCTCTAACCTGCAGGGCTACGGACCAAGAGCTGGGAAGTGGGATTAGGCTAGATAGCTCTTTGTTGGCCGGTGTGGACAGAATGGGCCGAAATGGCCTCCTTCCGTGCTGTAACTTTCTATGATTCAATGATCTTCCCACTATGCTTACAATTTTGCTACATACAGCACACAGAGGAAATGTTATTTTTTTATTCTTTCATGGGATTTGGGTGTTGCTGGCAAGGCCTGCATTTATTGACATTCCTAATTGCCCTTGAGAAGGTGGTGGTGAGCCGCCTTCTTGAACCTCTGCAGTCCATGTGGTGAAGGTACTCCCATAGTGCTGTTAGGTAGGGAGTTCCAGGATTTTGACCCACCGACGATGAAAGAATGGCGATATAGTTCCAAGTCAGGATGGTGTGTGACTTGGAGGGAAACTTGGAGGTGGTGGTGTTCCTATGTGCCTGCTGCCCTTGTCCTTCTAGGTGGTAGAGGTCGTGGGTTTGGGAGGTGCTGTCGAAGAAGCCGTGGCAAGTTGCTGCAGTGCATCGTGTAGATGGTACACACTGCAGCCACAGGACGCCGGTGGTGGAGAGAGTGAATGTTTAAGTTGGTGGATGGGGTGCCAATCAAGCGGGCTGCTTTGTCCTGGATGGTGTTGCGCTTCTTGAGTGTTGTTGAAGCTGCACTTATCTAGGCAAGTGAAGAGTATTCCATCACACTCCTGACTTGTGCCTTGTAGATGCTGAAAGGGCTTTGGGGAGTCAGGAGGTGAGTCAAACACCGCAGAATACCCAGCCTCTGACCTGCTCTTGTAGCCACAGTATTTATGTTGTTGGTCCAGTTGAGTTTCTGGTCAATGGTGACTCCCCAGGGTGTTGATGGTGGGGGATTCAGTGATGGTAATGCCATTGAATGTCAAGGGAAGGTGGTTAGCCTTTCTCTTGTTGAAGATGGTCATTGCCTGGCATTTGTGTGGCGTGAATGTTAGTTGCCGCTTACTAGCCCAAGCCTTCTGTTGTCCAGGTCTTGCTGCATGCAGGCACGGACTGCTTCATTATTTGAGGAGTTGCGAATGGAACTGAACACTGTGCAATCATCCCCATTTCTGACCTTATGATGGAGGGAAGGTCATTGATGAAGCAGCTGAAGATGGCTGGGCCTAGGACACTGCCCTGAGGAACTTCTGCAGTGATGTCCTGGGGCTGAGATGATTGGCCTCCAACAACCACCTTCCTTTGTGCTAGGTATGACTCCAGCCATTGGAGAATTTTCCCCGATTCCCATTGACTTCAATTTTACTAGGGCTGCTTGATGCCACACTCGGTCAAATGCTGCCTTGATGTCAAGGGCAGTCACTCTCACCTCACCTCTGGAATTCAGTTATTTTCTCCATGTTTGGACCAAGGCTGTAATGAAGTCTGGAGCCGCGTGGTCCTGGCAGAACCCAGATTGAGCATCGGTGAGCAGGTTATTGGTGAGTAAGTGCTGCTTGATAGCACTTTGGACGACACCTTCCATCACTTTGCTGATGATTGAGAGCAGACTGATGGGGCGGTAATTGGCTGGATTGGATTTGTCCTGCTTTTGGTGGACAGGACATACTTGGGCAATTTTCCACTTTGTCGGGTAGATGCCAGTGTTGTAGTTGTACTGGAACAGCTTGGCTAGAGGCGCGGCCAATTCTGGAGCATAGCCAGAATATTGTCAGGGCCCATAGCTTTTGCTGTATCCAGTGCGCTCAGCCGTTTCTTGATATCACATTGAGTGAATCGAATTGGCTGAAGACTGGCTTCTGTGATGGTGGAGACCTCAGGAGGAGCCGAGATTTTTATCTATATTTTTAATATTTGGTCAAGCAGGCCTCTTTCTTCCATTTTAAAATCTAACCGGGTCTACCCAAAGCATATTACACTAGTTTAAAAGCATGATTATTCAAGAATCGGCGTGCATTGACTAACTGTTACATAATACAAACTTAAACCTAAACTAATAATGCTTATTTAATTTCGTCCATGTTAGCAAGTGGGAATCTGGAATAGAGATTTTGCAGGATTCTTACACAGGGTTGGTCCCCTGGCTTGATGGTAATGGTACAGTGGGGAATATGCCGAGCCACAAGGTTACAAATTGTGGCGGAATACAATTCTGCTGCTGCTGATGGCCCACAGTGCCTCATGGATGCCCAGTTTTGAGCTGCTAGATCAGCTGTGAATTTATCCCATTTAACTACAGCCTGACATAGTCATACTTACATAATCATACCTTTCAGTCAAAATCCCACACTCCTCCATCACCATATGTTTGCGGAGGGAGTCAAAGCACGCAGGGAGATCCTCTTCCCTTCGAATGGGCGGAAGAGACCTTCCCAGGAGACAAAAGGAGCCTGTCTTCAAATTACAGAGGAGGTGAACAGCAAGGATGTGTTCAGGAGGACCTGGGTGCAGTGCCAGAAACGTTTCAATGATCTCATTAGTTCAGGAAAGGTGAGTACAAAGCCACACTCAAGTTCATCCTGCTGTGCCTCTCATCACATCCCCATCACTCTGTTGTCCCAACCCTATTGCTGCACATCCTTATTCACACCAACATACCTTGCATGTCCACCCATCCCTCTCTCTCTATCTACATTATCACATCCCCATTTTATAAGTCACCCCTCACACTCACCCTCATCCTAAAGATGTAATAGCAGAGCACTTGGAAAACAGTGACAGGATCGGACAAAGTCAACATGGATTTACAAAAGGTAAATTGTGCTTGACTAATCTACTGGAATTTTTTGAGGATGTAACTCGTAAAATAGATAAGGGAGAACCAGTGGATGTGGTGTATTTGGACTTTCAAAAGGCTTTCGATAAGGTCCTGCATAAGAGATTAGCATGTAAAGTTAAGGCACATGGGATTGGGGGCAAGGTATTGACTTGGATAGAGAACTGGTTGGCAGACAGAAAGCAAAGAGTTGGAATAAACGGGTCTTTTTCCGAGTGGCAGGCAGTGACTAGTGGGGTACCGCAGGGATCGGTCCTTGGACCCCAGCTATTCACAATATATATTAATGATCTAGACAAGGGAACTAGATGTAATATCTCCAAGTTTGCAGATGACACAAAGCTGGGTGGGCGTGTGTGCTGTGACGAGGATGCTGAGAAACTCCAGGATGATTTGGACAGGTTGGGTGACTGGGCAGAAGCATGGCAGATGCAATATAACGTGGATAAATGCGAGGTTATCCACTTTGGTGTCAAAAACAGGAAGGCAGATTATTATCTGAATGGCAATAGATTGGGAGAAGGGGAAGTGCAACGAGACCTGGGTGTCCTTGTGCACCAGTCGCTGAAGGTAAGCATGCAGGTGCAGCAGGCGTTGAAGAAGGCAAATGGTATGTTGGCCTTCGTAGCGAGAGGGTTTGAGTACAGGAACAAAGATGTCTTGCTGCAGTTGTACAGGGCCTTGGTGAGACCACATCTTGAGTATTGTGTGCAGTTTTGGTCGCCTTATCTGAGGAAGGAGGTTCTTGCCATGGAAGGAGTTCAGCGAAGATTCACCAGGCTGATACCTGGGATGGCAGGAATGATGTATGAGGAGAGATTGAGTCGATTGGGCTTATACTCGCTGGAGTTTGGAAGAATGAGAGGGAATCTCATTGAAACTTATAAAATTCTGAAAGGACTGGACAGACTAGATGCAGGAAGGATGTTCCCGGTGGTCAGGGAGTCCAGAACCAGGGGTCACAGTCTAAGGATAAGGGGTAAGCCATTTAGGACAGAAATTAGCAATTTCTTCACCCAGAGAGTGGTGAACCTGTGGAATTCTCTACCACAGAAGGCAGTTGAGGCCAATTCATTAAATATATTCAAGAAGGAGTTGGATGTATTTCTTAAGGCTAAAGGGATCAAGGGATATGGGGAGAAAGCAGGGACAGGGTTCTGAATTTGGATGATCAGCCATGATCGCATTGAATGGCGGAGCAGGCTAGAGGGGCCGAATGGCCCACTCCTGCTCCTATCTTCTATGTCTATGTCTATGTTAATCATACCAACTAACAACACACATGGAGGCCACTTAGCATTGTCATCCCAATCCATCATAGTCTCCCTCTAAAGATGTAACCCATCCATTCCTTACAAGCATTTCATCACTGTCACTCAACCTTCTTTTCTTTCCCTCCTTGCAGGAAAAGTGAGCGCACAATAAGAGGGAGAGGGAGAGAACTGGAGGTGGGCCTCCATCATTTGCCACCCTCACAACAGCAGAGGAGACTGTGTTGGAAGTATTGGGAGTGGCTGAGCAGCTGGAGGTGGGAACGGAGAGAGGGGGACATCTCAGCAACCTGGTGACAGAATTACATATCATACAGCTACATAGCATACATCAGTCACTTCCATGGGGATTGATGTCATCAGCCACTGAATGGTCATCATGTGCATAATGGTATCTGTACCCATTCTTCATATGGCATATCTAATTCATCTCTTTACTCCCCTACTGTCCAGGAGGAAGAGGAAGACAACTCATCAGAGGAGCCTCCAGCCTCCTGTCTCTGAGGGCACAGCGTCACCAGGCATAAGCGCACCCAGCACCAGCGCAGATACGCACAACTCGGTGGGTCCCACGCGAGATAGAGTAGTGTTGTCATCGGGTCTGTCACAAGTCACAAGTGAGCAAGAGCAGATGGTGGAAACAGGGTCAGCAGTGGAGACTCCTTGCTGGAGGGCACAGGACACTCCCAGCTCTGCTCAGCTGCATGCAGATGCTGAGCCTCGGGGCCATCCAGAAAGAGGGCGATCCTGGAGGTGCAGGAAGATGTGCAGGGGGCTCTGACAGGGTTTGCGACCGCGATGTCTGCAACTGTTTAGAGAATGGAGGAGTCCATCTCCAACATGACCACCACTGTGTCAAAGGCGATGGCGACTGTAGGCTCTTCCATGGATAGGATGGCCACCTGCATGGAGCAGCTAATACGCCACTCACAAGAGCACATGGTCTCTATGGAGAATAGCTGTCTATCTATGGAGCATAGATGGCAGAGGCTCATAGACCTCCTGTCTAGGAGGGATGTCAGTGTAGACGTGGGTCCTCATGGCCCCACTGATGTGCAGCAAAGTGCTCTCCAGTTCCTTGTTAGCAGGGAAGTGCAGGTGGCCCAAGAGAGGGATGACGGTGAGAGGGGACATGGAAGTGTGGGCTCCTCTCAAAGCGCTTACACTTCTCCCCCGTTGCCACCCACTCAGTCAGAGCCCCAGATGCCTCCTTGGATAGCGATGGCTGAGTCTGCCCCTGCACAGTCGCAGGAGGAGCAGACCTTGGCGGGGCCATCACAGGCTTCAAAACCCAGAGGACATCTGGCAAAAGTGTCTAAGCAGTCGCAGCAGGAAAGTGAGCAGTCTGCCTTTACCTCTGCTGAAGCCACAGGGGTAGCACCTCATAGATGCACACGTAAGAGAAAGATGACACACAAGTAGATTCACAAGGGTAGCCACTTGGGCATTTTATTCAATGTAAATGTCAAGTTTCGTTAATGTAATGTCAACCATAAAGATCATTATTTTCACTCTTGGACAAATTTGTATGCACCTTTGGAAGTGGCTTAGTGAGTTGCAGTGCATGGTGAGACATAACGGTACATCCAGCAATGGTGATCAGTGTGAACGGAATGGCTTGGTCATGGTAGGGATCCTTTAAGGTGTTGCTGTGGGGTGGTGCCAACCTGGCACAGCATGTGGCAGCCTTATGGGTGTACTGCGTAAAGTTAAGTAAATCTGGACATGATGAGGCCATCACTGGCCTCCCGGGCAGCAATGTGCTCGGCTGCTCGTGGCATCTGGCCCGAAGCTTCCTCCAGCTCCTGCTCCTTCTCGTCTTCCAGCTGATGCTCCTCCTCCTGCTCCTGCTCCTCTGAAGAGGCTGTGCGCTCAGTGCCTTGCTCCTTAGGCAGCACTAATCCTCGCTGCTGCGCTATGTTAAATGCGTGGCTCAAAGAGTGGTGCGGGAGGAAGGGGTTTCAGTTCATGGGGCACTGGCACCAGTACTGGGGAAAGAGGGAGTTGTTCCGATTGGACAGGCTCCACTTAAACCGGGCTGGGACCACTGTACTGGCGAATCGAATAACTAAGGCAGTAGAGAGGGCTTTAAACTAATGAAGAGGAAGTCCTTCAAGCGTTTCCTCTGCCCACCTGGGGCTCTCTTGCCGTGTCGGAGCTCCGAGTAGAGCGCTTGTTTTGGGAGTCTCGTATCGGGCATGCGGACGATGTGGCCTGTCCATCGGAGCTGATCAAGCGTGGTCAAAGCTTCAATGCTGGGGATGTTGGCCTGAGCGAGAACACTGACGTTGGTGCGCCTATCCTGCAAATGGATTTGCAGGATCTTGCGGGGGCAGCGTTGGTGGTACCTCTCCAGTGCTTTGAGGTGCCTGCTGTACATGGTCCATGTCTCTGAGGCATACAGGAGGGCAGGTATTACTACTGCTCTGTAGACCATGAGCTTGGTGCCGGGTTTGAGGTCCTGGTCTTCAAACGCTCTCTTCCTCAGGCGACCGAAAGCTGCACTGGCACACTGAAGGCGGTGTTGGACTGGAGGCGATGGAGGTTGAATAGTTTCCCATTTGTTCTGTAAATTAACTGCACTCCAGCGGGGAGCTTACTGAGGGCATTGCCGCAAGGAAGATCGAGAAGAGCGTTGGTGTGATGACACAGCCTTGCTTGATCCCGGTCCGTACATGAATTGGGTCTGTGGTGGAACCGTTGGTCAGGATCATGGCTTGCATGTCGTCGTGAAGCAGGCGGAGGATGGTGACAAACTTTTGAGGGCAGCCGAATTTGAGGAGGACACTCCATAATCCTTCACGGTTGACAGTGTCAAAGGCCTTTGTGAGGTCAAAGAAGGCCATGTACAGTGGTTGGCGCTGTTCCCTGCATTTCTCTTGTAATTGGCGCACGGTGAAGATCATGTCCATTGTGCCCCTTAGTGGGCGGAATCCGCATTGCGACTCTGGGAGGAGCTCTTCAGCCACTGGGAGAAGGCGATTGAGGAGGGTTCTTGCGATGACTTTCCCTGTGGCAGACAGCAGGGAAACTCCTCTGTAATTACCGCAATCGGACTTGTCACCTTTCTTGAAGATGGTCACAATTATGGTGTCTCTGAGAACCCCTGGTATGCTCTCCTCCTTCCAGATAAGACTATTACCACATCCTTAATAATAGATTCTAGCATTTTCCCTACTACTGTTGTCAGGCTAACTGGTCCATATAGTCTGCACCATGCCGGAAGCGATATCCCCAACACAGAGTATACAGGCAGAGGATGAGCTTCCTCAATATAAATGAGCAGTGCCAAAGGAGGCTCAGGCTATTGCGCCAGGTCGTCACAGACATTTGCACATTGCCTTCTTCCGTGCTGTAACCATTCTATGATTCTATGATAATTTTATATTGAGTTTGAAAGTGATTTAGTTAAATCCAAAACTAGGGTCTTAAATCTAAACAAAGCAAACTACGTAGGTATGAGGGCGAGTTGGCTAAGGTAGATTGGGAAACTACAGTAAAAGGTTTTATGGTAGCGAAGCAATGGCTAGCATTTAAAGAATTAATCAATAATTTACAACAAATATACATTCCTTTAAGGCACAAAAACCCCACAGGAAAAGTGGTCCAACCGTGGCTAACAAGAGAAGTTAAAGATAGTATTAGATCAAAGGAAGAGGCTTATAATGTTGCCAAAAAGAGTAGTAAGCCTGAGGATTGGGAGGATTTTAGAATTCAGCAAAGGAGAACCAAGAAATTGATAAAGAAAGGGAAAATAGAATATGAGAGTAAACTAGCGAGAGACATAAAAAACGACTGTAAAAGCTTCTATAGATATGTAAAAAGGAAAACATTAGCGAAAGTAAATGTGGGTCCCTTACAGGCTGAGACAGGAGAAATTATAATGGGGAATAAGGAAATGGAGAGAGAAATTAAACAAATACTTTGGCCGCGATTTTGTCATTGGATGCGGGTTGGGAGCGGGTCAGGTGGTTTCCGGCTTCCAGACCTGCCCCCAACTGCATCCGGCCCACAGACATGATTTTACATTGATTGAGCTTGTTAAGCACGCCCTGCGGGCTTGCCGGCCAATTAAGAGGAAGCCGGTCAGATGACATCATTTCATGAAAATGAGAAGTCGCACAACACCAGGTTATAGTCCAACAGTTTTATTTAAAATTACGAGCTTTCAGAGCGCTGCTCCTTCTTCAGGTACAAGTACTTGTACCTGAAGAAGGAGCAGCACGCCGAAAGCTCGTAATTTTAAATAAAACTGTTGGACTATAACCTGGTGTTGTGCGACTTCTTATTTTTGTCCACCCCAGTCCAACACTGGCATCTCTGCATCATGATCATTTGATGACACGTCATCTGCCAGTTTTCTTAAAGGGACCATGCACAATTTTTTTTGACGGCTCATTTCTCAGTGTTTGACAGCATTGAGGTGCTGCAAACACTGACAATGACTGTACAAAGATGGGCTCTTGCACCCAGGCTCTCCAATGACTCCCTCCATAGGCTAGAACAGATGGCAGGTGAGGTGACAGAAGCGATCTGTCACTGGTGAGAGAGGTTCTCCCAATGAGGTGGGAATAGACATCGATTTCAAAAATTGTTACCTACAGAAAAGTGTAAATGCATTAAAAATGATTTTCCCAACATTTTCTTACCTCTGAAACTCACCAGTGCACCATTGGATCCTTCACACCACTTCTGCAGCTGTCATCAATGCAGTAACATTACAGCAGACTCACAACACATCACACTTACCTGGCGTGGTGTCCAGACGTCAGGAAGCCCGAGGCAGAAGTTGCAAAATTAAAAAATAGCCTGCTAACTACTCTCAACTACCTGTTAACAGGCAGGTAAGTGGCTTTAATCCTCTTCCTGCCGCTAGGTGTCGGGTCCATGCGCAAATCGGGGACCTGACACTTGGGAAAATTGTTTGGAGGCAGGTTGACGGCGGGATCGGACCCCACCGTCAATCAAAACGATTTTAACCTTTGACCCGCCTCCAAACCCGCCCTCTCAGTGCCAATAAAATCGCGGCCTTTGTGTCTGTCTTCACGGAAGAAGACGCAAAAACCTTCCCGGAAATAATGGAGAACCAAGGGTCTAGCGAGAATGAGGAACTGAAAGAAATTAGTATTAGTAAAAAAAAAGTACTGGAGAAATTAATGTGACTGAAAGCTGATAAATCCCCAGGACCTGATGGCCTACATCCTAGGGTTTTGAAAGAGCTGACTATAGAGATAGTGGATGCATTGGTTGTCATTTTCCAAAATTCCATAGATTCTACAACGGTTCCCGCAGATTGGAAGGTAGCAAATGTAATCCCACTATTTAAGAAAGGAGGGAGAGAGAAAATGGAGAACTACAGACCAGTTATCCTGACATCAGTTGTAGGGAAAATGCTAGAATCTATTATAAAGGACATGGTAACAGGGCACTTAGAAAATAATAGGATTGGGCAGAGTCAACCCGGATTTATGAAAGGGAAATCGTGTTTGACAAATCTGTTAGAGTTCTTTGAGGTTGTAACTAGCAGAATAGATAAGGGGGAACCAGTGGATGTGGTGTATTTGGATTTTAAGAAGGCATTCGATTATGTGCCACACAAGAGGTTATTAAACAAAATTAGGGCTCATGAGATTGGGGATAATATACTAGCATGGATTGCGGATTGATTAACAGACAGAAAACAGAGAGTAGGAATAAACGGGTCATTTTCGGGATGGCAGGCTGTAACTGGTGGGGTACCACAAGGATCAGTGCTTGGGCCTCAGCTATTCACAATCTATATCAATAATTTGGATGTGGGGACCAAATGTAATATATCCAAGTTTGCTGGTGATACAAAGCTAGGTGGGAATGTAAGTTGTGAGGAGGATGCAAAGAGGCTTCAAGGGGATATAGACAAGCTAAGTGAGTGGGCAAGAACATGGCAAATGGAATATAATTTGGAGAAATGTGAAATTATCCACTTTGGTAGGAAAAATAGAAAAGCAGAGTATTTTTAAATGGTGAGAGATTGGGAAATGTTGGTGTTCAGAGGGACCTAGATGTCCTTGTACACGAATCACTGAAAGTTAACATGCAGGTACAGCAAGCAATTAGGAAAGCAAATGGTATGTTGGCCTTTATTACAAGAGGATTTGAGTATAAGAGTAAAGACGTCTTACTGCAATTATATCTTCTTCTTCTTAGGCAGTCCCTCGGAACCGAGGATGACTTGCTTCCACACTAAAAATGAGTTCTCAGGTGACTGATGAGTCCAATGCTGGACCTACTGTCTCTGTCACAGGTGGGGCAGACGGTGGTTAAAGGGGTGGGTGGGTGGGGTGCTTGGGTTGACGTACGCTCCTACCGCTGTTTGCGCTTGGCTTCCGCTTGCTCCCGGCGAAGAGACTCGAGGTGTTCGGCACCTTCCCAGATGCTTCTTCTCCACTTTGTCCTTGAAGCATTTCCTCTGCCCACCTGGGGCTCTCTTGCCATGTCAGAGCTCCGAGTAGAGCGCTTGTTTTGGGAGTCTCATATCGGGCATGCGGATGATGTGGCCCGTCCATCGGAGCTGATCGAGCATGGTCAAAGCTTCGATGCTGGGGATGTTGGCCTGAGCGAGAACACTGACGTTGGTGCGCCTATCCTGCCAATGGATTTGCAGGATCTTGCGGAGGCAGCATTGGTGGTACCTCTCCAGTGCTTTGAGGTACCTGCTGTACATGGTCCATGTCTCTGAAGCATACAGGAGGGTGGGTATCACTACTGCTCTGTAGACCATGAGCTTGGTGCTGGGTTTGAGGTCCTGGTCTTCAAACCTGCCCCCGCCACACAGTACTACCCCCCGATTATCAAAATCCAAGACGAGGCCTTGGACAACATGGACCACTTTCCATACCTCAGGAACCTACTGTCAACAAGGGCAGACGTTGATGACAAAGTCCAACACTGCCTTCAGTGTGCCAGTGCAGCCTTCGGTCGCCTGAGGAAGAGAGTGTTTGAAGACCAGGACCTTGCAATTATATAGGGCCCTGGTGAGACCATACCCGGAGTATTGTGTACAGTTTTGGTCTCCTTACCTAAGGAAGAATACACTTGCCATAGAGGGAGTGCAACAAAAGTTCACCAGACTGATTCCTGGGATGGGGGGATTGTTGTACAAGGAGAGATTGAGTAGACTAGGTCTATATTCTCTAGAGTTTAGAAGAATGAGAGGTGATCTCTTTGAAACATACATAATTCTTACAGGGCTTGACAGGGCAGATGCAGGGAAGATGTTTCCCCTGGCTGGGGAATCTAGAGCCAGGGGTCACAATCTCAGAATAAGGGGTTGGCCATTTGGACTGAGATGAGGAGAAATGTCTTCACTCAGAGGGTGGTGAATCTATGGAATTCTCTACCTCAGAGGGTTCTGGAGGCTCAGTCATTGAGTATATTTAAGATAGAGATCAATAGATTTTTGGATATTAAGGGACATGGGGACAGTGCAGGAAAGTGGAGTTGAGGTAGAAGATCAGCATGATCTTATTAAATGGCGGAGCAGGCTCGAGGGGCCGAATGGCCTACTCCTGCTCCTATTTCTTATGTTCTTATGTTGTGCAGGGCGCAGCACACCACAACCATTCTGGAGACCCTCGCTGGTGCGTACTGAAGGGCTCCTCCAGATCTGTCAAGGCATCTGAAGCGCATTTTCAGCATGTCTATTGTCTGCTCTAGGACAGATCTGGTGGAAATGTGGCTTTCATTGTATCTCTTGTTGGCCTCGGTACTTGGTCTCCTCAAGGGCGTCATGAGCCACGTCTTCAGTGGATAGCCCTTGTCTCCAAGCAGCCAGCCGGAAAGTCTGTTTGGAGGAACGAAGAGCCGAGGGAGGGTGGACTGGCGAAGGACGAAAGAGTCATGGCAGCTGCCAGGGAATTTGGCACACACATGCATAATGATCTTCCTATGGTTGCAGACCAGCTGCACATTGAGGGAGTGGAAGCCCTTGCAGTTGACAAAGACTCCTAGGTTATGATGGGGTGCCCTGGTGACCACATGTGTGCAGTCGATGAAGCCCTGCACCTATGTGAAGCCAGCCAGAGTGGCAAAGCCAAGCGCCCACTCAGTAACACTGGCTTCATCAGTGGCAAAGTTGATATAATTGGTTGACTTGTCAAAGAGGGCATCGGTGACCTGTGTGATGCATCTGTGGGCGGCCGACTGCGAGATGCCGCAAATGTCTGCTGCAGATCCCTGGAAGGAGCCTAAGGCGAAGAAGTTGAGGGCGCTGGTGACTTTGACAGCCACTGGTAAGGCGTGTCCACCCACTCCTCTGGGCTCCAGGTCTTGCTCGAGCAATGTGCAAAAGGAAGCTCATCCTCTGCCTGTATACCCTGTGTTGGGGATATCGCTTCCGGCGCGGTGCAGCCCTGCATGGATGCCCTCTGTACTGTGCAGCATCAGGTGGTTGAGGAGAAGGTTGGTGGTGTTGTTGTTGGCACTGATAGTGTGCCTGCTGCTACTGGTGTTGGGGCTCATCGTGGTGCAATTCTGAGAACCAAGGTGAGACAGTATAAACGGCACCTATGCTGATGGAATAGATGGCAGGTCAAGTAGAGATTAGAGGAGCAAACTGTCAATGGTGTGATAGGTTGTACCAATGAAGTGAGACTGGATGGCGACTTTGCTGGAAACACTTGCAGCCTGTAGAATGTGTGCTGGGAATGCAGTCAGCAACCGCTTCTGCCTGAGGAAAAGTGACCTGCTGTGAGGTGGGAGCTTTTATAATACATTTCATGCTGTCATCTAATCAGCTGGAGTAATGGCAATTCAACTCCCACCTCAGGCTGAGAGACGTGGTTCCCGAGCTGCGCGAATCCCATGGGCAGCCAAGGAAATTTGAAAGGTAGGGTTAAAAAGGCATTTAAGGGTCTGACAAGGTCTTGGAACATATTTCAAAATTTAAAATGGCATACTTCCCCAGCATTATATATCCACAGCATTATCAATCACATGATATGTGTGCACTATGCTGAATATAGAGTCATAGGGGGAGAAATTCGGTATCGCCTCGTTTGGGTCGCAATTATCGGCCAGGCGCAAAGTTTAGCGCCTGGCGCTAATTATCGCCTCCGACTGCAAACTTGGCTTCTATCACCCCTGGAGGTGATTGGAGCGCTAAATCAGGCGCTACACACCTCTCTTAAGGCGCTAACGCCGAGGAACAAGGCACTACCTCAGAGCACTGGTGAAGCTCATGTGATGTCAGTCAGCAATGGAACACAGACACACTGGCGCTGGCCAGTTCTTAAAGGGGAGGGTCGATCTTGCTCTACACCCACAACCTGCTCATTGCAGCCTTGAATCTCGGCCTGGAGAGACCTGTACATCAATTCTGCTGGAAAGAACAATGGAGAGTACCAGGGAAAGAGCTCAGAGTGCAGCCCCCAAAGTCTCTTCTGAATCGAAGCAAGGAAGGTCAAATCAAAATGAACCTGCAAAGTGCTGCTCAGTACCCAAAACTCCTTCACACAGTGTTGAATCTCTCCAGAAGTCTCTCTCTCTCTCTCTCAGAATGCGTGGTGCAAAAATGTCGCCGACAAAAAAAGGCAGGAAGCGGTCGCCTTTAAATAGCACTCCCCCAGTCCCTTCCTGACTGCAAAACGCTCCCCTCAACCTGTCATTGCTAGCGGCAGGCGGGAAGGCAGGGGGCGCCACTCAAGATCTGGTCCGGGGCGTTGCATGCTCGACTGACGTCACGATCTGCAGGCGCAGGAGATCATGGCGGCAGTGTTTAGCGCCGCCGCAAAATGTCTGGTCAATTTCGCGAGCGGCGCAAACATCGCCGTGCCTGGGCGCTAGTTGCTTTGCGCCCCATTAGCGCCCTTGGGCGCTAACAGGAGGCGCAAAGAAGCCAAATTTATCCCCCATAGAGTCATAACGGCACAGAAGGAGGCCATTTGGCCCATCGAGTCCGTGCCGGCTCTCTGTAGAGCAATCCCGTCAGTCCCATTCCCCCGCTCTATCCCCATAGCCCTGCAAGTTTATTTCTCTCAAGTGCCTATCCAGTCTCCCCTTGAAAACATTGAGTGTCTCCGCTTCCAACACTTCCGTCGGCAGCGAATTCCAGGTCATCACCACTCGCTGCGTAAAAAAGCTTTTCCTCCCATACCCCCTGTATCTCTTGCCCAAAACCTTAAATCTGTGTCCCCTAGTCCTTGTATCATCAACTAGTGGGAACAGCCTTTCCCTGTCTAGCCTATCCAAACCCGTCATAATCGTGTACGCCTCTATCAAATCACCCCTCAACCTCCTTTGCTCTAATGAAAACAAATCCAGCTTCTCCAACCTGTCCTTGTAGCTAAGATCCCCCATCCCCGGAACCATTCTGGTAAATTTCCTCTGCACCCTCTCAAGGGCCATCACATCCTTCCTAAAGTGTGGTGACCAGAACTGGACGCAAAACTCCAGAATATGTTGGAAATACTTCACAAGAACAATGTTTATGTAGATGAAATAATTTATCTGCTGCAAATTGCAATATCAAAGCGATTGGTGCAGTATTAGCTTTATTTGCAACCTGAAATTGTACGGTGGAATATGTATTCATGCACATTACAAAATTATACTGCATGTTCACAACCTGACAATAATCTCTTCATGAACACATTAATGATAGCAGGACATAAGAACATAGAAACAGGAGCAGGAGAAGGCCATTCGGCCCTTCGAGACTGCTCTGTCATTCAAAAAGATCATGGCTGATCTTCTACCTCAACTCCACCTTCCTGCACTATCCCCATATCCCTTGATTCCCTTACTATCCAAAAATCTATCTCTGTCTTGAATATACTCCTGATGTGGAGATGCCGGCGTTGGACTGGGGTGGACAAAAATGAGAAGTCGCACAACACCAGGTTATAGTCCAACAGATTTATTTAATTTTACAAGCTTTCGGAACAGTTCGCTCCTTCGTCAGGTAAGTTAGCAGTGAGAGAATCTCCCAGAATTCACAATTTAAACACAGACAAAATATATTCAAATAAGAGCACAGCCAAGACAATGAGATGTGTCCCAGGGGGTCCAACGTGTCAAACCACCTGCTGGCTGCATATCCTGTCAATCTGTGTAGGTTCTTGTGTTAGTCTTTTTTTTTAAAAAACACCTGGGAAGACCGGCCATGATGTCAAGTCACGTTCTGTATCGTGACATGAACCCGATATCGCGATTGAGGCCATCCTCACTGAGCATCCACAGCTCTCTGGGATAGAGAATTTCAGAGATTCACAGCCCTTTGAGTTAAGAAATTTCTCTTCTAAGTCCTAAATGGCCGACCCCTTATTCTGAAACTGTGACCCCTAGTTCTAGACTCCCCAGCCAGGGGAAACATCTACCCTGTCAAGCCCCTTAAGAATTTTATACGTTTCAATGAGTTCACCACTCATTCTTCTAAATGCTAGAGAATACAGGCCTAGTCTACTCAATCTGTCCTCAAAGGACAATCCCCTCACCCCAGGAACCAGTCTAGTAAACCTATGTTGCACTCCCTCCAAGGCAAGTATATCCTTCCTTAGGTAAGGAGACCAAAACTGTGCACAGTACTCCAAATGTGGACTCACCAAGGCCCTATATAATTGTAGTAAGACTTCTTTACTGTTATACTCTAATCCCTTTGTAATAAAGGCAAACTTACCATTTGCTTTCCTAATTGCTTGCTGTACCTGCATGTTAACTTTCTGCGATTCATGTACAAAGACACCCAGGTCCCTATGAATGTCAACATTTCCCAGTCTCTCATCATTTAAAAGATAATCTGCTTTTCTATTTTTTCTACCAAAGTGGATAACTTCACACTTCTCCACATTATATTCCATCTGCCACGTCCTTGCCCAATCACTTAACCTGTCCAAATCCCTTTGCAGCCTCCTTGTGTCCTCCTCACAGCTTACTTTCCCACCTAACTTTGTATCATCAGCAAACTTGGATACATAACACTCGATCCTCTCATCTAAGTCATTGATATAGATTGTAAATAGCTGAGGCCCAAGCACTAGTTACAGTCTGCCAACCCAAAAATGACCCGTTTATTACTACTCTCTGATTTCTGTCTGTTAACCAATCCTCAATCCATGCTAATATATTACCTCCATCCCAATTTTGTGTAATAACCTCTTGTGTGGCACCTTATCGAATGCTTATTGAAAATCCAAATACACTACATCCACTGGATCCCCCTTATCCACCCTGCTAGTTACAACCTCAAAAACTCTTGCGGATTTGTCAAACATGATTTCCCTTTCATAAATCTGAGTTGACTCTGCCCAATCATATTATGATTTTCTAAGTGCCCTGTTATCATGCCCCTAATAATATATTCTAGCATTTTCCCTACTACTGATGTCAGGCTAACTGGCCTATAGTTCCCTGTTTTCGCTCTCCCTCCTTTCTTGAATAGTGAGAAAGAATGAATTTAAGAGAAGTGAACACCATCCGTGGCTAACTAAGGAAGTAAAGGATGGTATCAAATTGAAAACGAAGGCATACAATGTTGCCAAGATTGGTGGGAGACCAGAGGATTGGGAAATTTTTAAAAACCAGCAAAGGATGACTAAAAAAATAATAAAGAGAGAGAAGATCAATTATGAGAGTAAACTGGCAAGAAACATTAAAACAGACAGTAAGAGCTTCTACAGGTATATAAAAAGGAAGAGGGTAGCTAAAGTAAACATTGGTCCCTTAGAGGATGAGACTGGGGAATTAATAATGGGAAACGGGGAAATGGCAGAGACTCTGAACAAATATTTTGTATCTGTCTTCACGGTAGAAGACACTAACAACATCCCAATAATGGATAATCAAGGGGCCACAGGGAGGGGGGAACTAAAGACAATCACTATCGCTAAGGAAATAGTACTTCGTAAAATAATGGGACTAAAAGATGACAAGCCCCCTGGACCAGATGGCCTGCATCCCAGGGTCTTAAAAGAAGTGGCTGCAGAGACAGTGGATGCATTGGTTGCAATATACCAAAATTCCCTGGACTCTGGAGAGGTCCCAGCTGATTGGAAAACCGCAAATGTAACACCCCTATTTAAGAAAGGAGGGAGACAGAAAGCAGGAAACTATAGACCAGTTAGCCTAATATCTGTCTTTGGGAAAATGCTGGAGTCCTTCATTAAGGAAGCAGTAGCAGGGCATTTGGAAAATCATAATGCAGTCAAGCAGAGTCAGCATGGTTTTATGAAAGGGAAATCACATTTAACAAACTTGCTGGAGTTCTTTGAGGAGGTAACAAGCAGGGTGGACAAAGGTGAACCAGTGGATGTGGTGTATTTAAATTTCCAGAAGGCATTCGATAAGGTGCCACATAAAAGGTTACTGCATAAGATAAGAGCTCATGGAATTGGGGGTAATATATTAGCACGGATAGAAAATTGGCTAACTAACAGAAAGCAGAGAGTTGGGATAAATGGGTCATTTTCCGGTTGGCAAACAGTAACTAGTGGGGTGCCACAGGGATCGGTGCTGGGGCCTCAACTATTTACAATCCACATTAATGACTTGGATGAAGGGACCGAGTGTAATGTAGCCAAGCTTGCGGATGATACAAAGATGGTTGTGAAAGCAAGTTGTGCAGAGGACTCAAATAACCTGCAAAGGGATATAGACAGGTTAAGTGAGTGGGCAAACATTTGACAGATGGAGTATAATGTGGGAAAGTGCGAGGTTATCCACTTTGGCAGGAAAAATAAAAAAGCAAATTATTATTTAAATGGAGAGAGATTACAAAATGCTACAGTTCAGGGGGACCTGGGGGTCCTTGTGCATGAAACACAAAAAGTTAGCATGTAAGTACAGCAAGTAATCAAAAAGGCAAATGGAATGTTGGCCTTTATTTCAAAGGGGTTGGAGTATAAAAGCAGGGAAGTCCAGCTACAACTGTACACCTTGAGTACTGCGTACAGTTTTGGTCTCCTTATTTAAGGAAGAATATACTTGCATTGGAGGCAGTTCAGAGACGATTCACGAGGTTAATTCCAGAGATGAGGGGGTTGACTTATGAGGAAAGGTTGAGCAGGCTGGGCCTATACTCATTGGAATTTAGAAGAATGAGAGGTGATCTTATTGAAACATATAAGATACTGAGGGGGCTTGACAGGGTAGATGCAGAGAGGATGTTTCCCCTCGTGAGGAAATCTAGAACGTGGGGGCACAGTTTTAGAATAAAGGGTCGCCCTTTTAGAACTGAGATGAGGAACTCTCTGCCCCAGAGAGCTGTGGAGGCTGGGTCATTAAATACATTTAAGGTGGAGATAGACAGATTTTTGCAAGATAAGGGAGTCAAGGGTTATGGGGAGCGGGCGGGGAAGTGGCTTTGAGCCCAAGATCAGTCATGACCTTATTGAATGGCGGAGCAGGCTCGAGGGGCCAAGTGGCCTATTCCTGCTCCTATTTCTTATGTTCTTAATAGCGGGGTTACATTTGCTACCTTCTAATCCACGGGGACCGTTCCAGAATCTAGGGAATTCTGGAAGATCAAAACCAATGCATCCACTATCTTTGTAGCTATCTCTTTTAAAACCCTAGGATGTAGACCATCAGGTCTAGGGGATTTGTCGACTTTTAGTTCCATTAATTCCTCCAGTACTATTTCTTTACTAATATTAATTTCTTTAAGTTCCTCTTTCTAACTAGGCCGTTACATACAGAATAAAATTGAGTCAAATGTAACTGAACACTCCAGAACTGTAACTGTTGCACAGAGGAGGTTAAACATACAACATGCTTAAGGGTTCAAATCTATAGATGAAGTGGAAATGAAATACTGGCACAGAGGGTTACAGGGCAATACTAATATATGTTATCATGCTAGTTCAAGGGCTACCGAGAGAACAGAGAATGGATCCTCAAGAAAGCAAGAAGTTGGGAGCAGATAGAATCCATGCAGTGTGGATGGTTCTCATTTTTGTGTTATTGAGACTTGTTCATTTTTCCAAGCCAGAACTAAGGTGCGCAAGCATTTGGGGTGCTCAAGCAACAGTACCAATGTATGTCAGGGGGAGAGGGTGTTAGCTTCTCATCTTTTCCTCTGATTGTTGGCAAAATTATTAAGTGTGCTGTTTATTACACATGATTAGCAACAGAGGCCTTACAATGAGGTGCAGCAGAAAAGAGAGAACAGCAGAAGAAAGAAGAAGGTGCAGAGAGCCAAACCTAAAAAGACAAGGCCCTGGGTCCAGATGAATTGTACCCGCGGATACTCAAAGAAACTAGGGCCCAGAAATTGGGCTGCCTACCGCCACCAGTTAGCGCTGGAATCTTGGCGAAAAATGGCGGCTGCCACTCTAACGCCCTTCTCTGGCGTGGGACTCGACATTTTGGTGAGGGCCTTTGTGCTGCCGATAGCAGCGGTGGCCCTGGAGGTGCAAATGGGGAAAGCGTGATGTCAGTCAGCGTGCAATGCTGACTTAACATCACGCTCTATGAACTTCGATCTTAGTGCTGAGATTAGCGCTGGGTCCTAAGCTCGCACTGAAAAGCGAGTGTGCAGGAGACGGACAGGGACACTATCAGCACTTCATAGGGAACACGCACATCTTTCAGGTAAGTTTGCATTTAAGCTTTTGGACAGAATTTTTTAAATTTTATTAAAGTAGTGGCTTGGTGCAATACATGTTAAAAGTGTTTTAAGTGTGCAGGGAGTGCTGCTGTATGCTTGCAAAGCCTCAGATGGTAAAGGAAGGCCTCTGAGAAGACAGAAAACGCTGGAAATACTCACTAGGTCAGACAGCATCCATGGAGAGAGAAAGAGTTCACATCTCAGGTCGAGATGCTGCCTGACCTGCTGAGTATTTCCAGTATTTTATGCTGTCATTTCAGATTTACAGCCTCCGCTCGCAGAGGGAAGAGGAAGATGCAGAAGAGAAGGAAGCAGAAGGAAGGATGCAACCCAGACAGCCCCTTTCTGGCCGGGATGGAATCATCCACCTGAGGTACCAGTGACCACAACCCCAATTCCCCTTTCAACATTTGTTCCACACCTTACCTTCCCTCTGTTATTGACCATCGCAGCGTCCTCTTGGCCACAATGCTGAAATAAAAGCCACCACAAAGCAAACTTCCCAAACGAAAGCAAAAGGTGCACACAAGAAAGAGGATAACGTATGAGGATACCATCATCTTGTATCCTTATAGCCCCGCCGCTGGCCAAGAATGGCCAACACCGTCTCCTCCAAGGGGGTGAGGTGAAGCTCGGAATGTAAGGTGTGCTTCATGTTTGGTACAGATTGTTGGTAGGTGAATGATGGGGGAGGGGGGTGTTGTGCAATGAGCAGTGTGTGAGGCTAGTGGTGGTGCAGTTGGTAGGAGACGGCTTTTGAAGATGCATTCACTGACCTTGACCACACGCCTGAGGTCATGAAACTTCTGTGGGCACTGGAGTCAGGTCCTGAAGGAGACACTTTGGCGATCAGGTTCCACATCCTTCTTTCTGGAGGCCCTCCTGGTCCCCTGTGGATAGAGGACCTCTCTTCCAGTGTTGACTCCCAGCACAAAGCTTGAGTGCTGCATACGAGACCCTGTGTGCCCTTTCCCTGGCCTGTTGAGCCATTTATGTTAGTGCTGAGATACTTTTACCATTTTTTACGTGCAGAAGGCAGTTCAGCTTTAAGAGCTGAAGACTGCCTATCTTTGAATTATTTTTTTATTTTTGCAGAAGGCAGTTCACCTTTAAGTGCTCAAGACTGCTTTCAAATATGGCAGCCTTGCTTTAAGAGAATGCAGCATCACTACAGTGAGGCGACATTGGACTTCCTGCTGCGCGCAAAGCCTGAAGCAGCACGTTCATTGCTGGGCTGTGCGTTAAAATCATTCAAATTAGTAGGCAGCACCAAATTAACGTGCTGCCTGTGCTTTCTAAACGGGTGAAAGCAAATCTTGCCCTGCGGTGCTCCCACCCGTTTTCGAGCCTTATCGAATTTCACCCCCTCGTCTCCATACC
Source organism: Squalus acanthias (assembly GCA_030390025.1). Taxonomy (NCBI): domain Eukaryota; kingdom Metazoa; phylum Chordata; class Chondrichthyes; order Squaliformes; family Squalidae; genus Squalus; species Squalus acanthias. The sequence continues at coordinate 54,285,033 of CM059426.1, forward strand.
ACAAAAGGACATCTAAGCACCGGAGAAAGATGCAACCATCAGGAAAGATTGAGCAGGCTGTGGTTCTGTTCTCTGGAAAAGAGAGGACTAAGAGGAGACCTGATAAAATTTTGAAGGGGTTTGATAAGGTGAACATGGAGAAATTGTTTTCACTTGTGGGTGAGTCCATAACAAGGGGAATAAATATGACATAGCCACTATCAGATTGAATAAATAATTTAGGAGGAATTTCTTTACACATTGAATTTTGAGAATGTGGAATTAACTGCCACATAGAGTGGTTGAAGTGGCAGTGGCATAGACCAGTTGGGCCTAATGGCAGCTTCTGTACTGTAGCTTCTATGCAATGTAATTTTATATAATGTAATAAGAAACTAGATTCCATGCTGGAATTAAGGGTATCATAACTTACCATTTCATGCTGGTTTTCAAATGACTGAAATGACTTTTTTTTCATTTGCATCAGAAAATAAATATTTTCTCTTTTCCTCAAGAACTGCACATTTTTTCTTTATATAAATTATCAAGTTACACTCAATTTTATTTTCAATAAAAACTGAATGCACCTTAGTGATCTGAAAGTGATATGTTTTTGTTGATCTCTCCTCTGTATGATAGTGTCTTTATGCATGTGCCCCTAAGTGAATATTTGTTACATCTTCAGCATGTTTATCAGCATCTGTGAATCATGCACTTCTACAAGTCAATAGATTTTCTTTTTGAGAAAAAAATGGCAAGAAAAAAACAACTGGTCCATCAAGCCCTTTCAATGTGCTGTGTGTAGGTTGCACCATCAACACTCCCTCCTCCCCCACCTCCGTAGGTACTTGGAGGATGTAAAAAAAAACTGGAGAAAAAACCTTAAACCTATTTATAGTCTTCTACTCGCACAAATGTCCCACTCCTATTTGCACTCACCACATCTACTGGCAACCTGTTGCAGAGGTAGAAAACTCTCTGCAAAAAGTAATTCTAGCATCTAACTTAACTCTATGCTTTCATAACTTGTACTGATGCCTTCTAGTCCTCCCCTACCTATCTAGCTCAAATATGCTGATGACATTGCCTTGGCCACGCAAGACATGAATCTGTCCATCACCGAGGAGACCCTGACTAGTGATTTACAGATGGAGGCCTACTTCTGCCAATGGCGACTTCGGCCAAACCCACAAAAGACCGTCACCTCGACATTCCACCTCAACACCCATCAAGCAAACCGAGCTCTGAAAGTCTCCTTCTATGGTGCAGAGGTCAAGCATGCCAAAAACCCTTCCTATTTAGGAGTCACGCTCAATCGCACCCTGTTGTACAGACAGCATCTCCAGAACCTTGGGAAGAAACTAAAGTGTAGGGTCAACTTGATCCAAAAACTCGCCGGATCCACATGGAGAGCAGATGCTCAAACCCTCCGTATAGCAGCACTCGACCTGGTGTACTCTATATCGGAGTACTAATCTCTGGCATGGCCATTAAGTCCGCATGTCAAATCCATTGATGTCCAGCTACTATGAGAATTATCACCGGTATACTTTTATCGACACGACACCTAGGCTGCCTGTGCTTGCAAGCATCGCACCACTATACCTACACCGCGAATATGCAGTCTCCAGAGAATACAACCGCTACACCAGCAAAGACATGCCGATCCTGGCCAACTTAAACAACCTACCACCAATCCGTCTCAAATGTAGAAGGCCAGTTTGGACCGTCGCCAAAGCCCTTCAGTGATCTCAGGCGGTTAAGAAGGCAAATGCTATGTTGGCCTTCATAGCGAGAGGATTCGAGTACAGGAGCAAGGATGTCTTGCTGCAGTTGTACAGGGCCTTGGTGAGACCACACCTTGAGTATTGTGTGCAGTTTTGGTCACCTTATCTGAGGAAGGAGGTTCTTGCCATGGAGGGAGTGCAGCGAAGATTCACAAGACTGATACCTGGAATGGCAGGAATGACGTATGAAGAGAGATTGGGACGATTAGGCTTGTATTTGCTAGAGTTTAGAAGAATGAGAGGGGATCTCATTGAAACTTATAAAATTCTAACAGGACTAGACAGACTAGATGCAGGAAGGATGTTCCCGATGGTGGGGGAGTCCAGAACCAGGGGTCACAGTCTAAGGATAAGGGGTAAGCCATTTAGGACTGAGATGAGGAGGAATTTCTTCACCCAGAGAGTGGTGAACCTGTGGAATTCTCTACCACAAAAGGTAGTTGAGGCCAATTCATTAAATATATTCAAGAAAGAGTTAGATATATTTCTTAAGGCTAAAGGGATCAAGGGATATGGGGAGAAAACAGGGATAGGGTACTGAATTTGGATGATCAGCCATGATCTCATTAAATGGCGGAGCAGGCTCGAGGGGCCGAATGGCCTACTGCTGCTCCTATCTTCTATGTTTCTATGTTTCTATCTCCCCTTAGCCTTGATGATCAATGGCGAAATACTTGTAAGAACTGCGACATATCAAATGGATTCCTTATAGAGGACCCCATAGTACAACCTGAAGGATCAAACCTTTCTCGCAAACAGTGGACAACCATCAACCGCCTCAGAACTGGTCATGGTAGATGCTGCCACCTTCTCCATAAATGGAAGATTAAAGCATCCCCATCATGCGCCTGTGGAGCTCCTAATCAGACCCTGGAGCACATCATTGAACACTGCCCTCAGAGGAAATTCGCAGGCAGCGTAGAAGATATCCACGCTGTTACACTTTGTTAGCTTTGGCCTGGACATCTGAATTAGATATTGGCATTTGATATGTTTTTTGCTAATACCATGCAAAAGAAGAAGATAACATATCCACTTGGACAGAATCTAAGACCTTCATTATTTTAAATACCCTAGTCACATACCCTCGAAGTCTATGCTGTTCCACTGTAAAACACCCAAGCCTAGAAATTGGATATGGCCCGAAAATGGGCAGTTTCTTGGCACAGCGCTATTAAGCTGCGCCAGGTCAAACTGGGCTATGTAGCATGCAAAATTCATGCTCAGTCCTCATTAACATGATTATAGTGCTTATCTCAGCGCTGAAACTGCCGCTCATTGGCTTAGGTGGGCCAATATCGGGTGCAGTCTAATTCCAAGTCATGTTTGGCCTAGGCTTTATCCAGTACGTAAAGGGTCGGTGCATCAATGCAACATCACCTCATTGTCATTCCACTTGAAAGCACAAGCAACTACGAAGAAATGGCTGAGCGTCAACAGAGGGAGAGAGCAAGACGCTTCGCAGATGCGGCTCTGGAGTCACTAGTGGTGGCCGTGGAGAGGAGGCGGGCGGTCCACTTCCCACAAGCTGGCAGGATGCCATCGGCCCTCACGTGCAGAAGGCTGTGGTGGGAGATGTCTGACTATGTGATGGCCACCAGTGTGGTCCCCAGGTCCTCCATCCAATGCCACAAGAAGTTTAATGACCTCACACGAGTGGTCAAGGTGAGTGAAGGCTTCAGCAAATGCCATATCCCACCATCTACACCAAAAGCCTCACACACTGCTCAATACACCATACCCCCATCACTCAGCTACCAACAATCTCTACCTATCACCACTCAGATCTCACAATCATAATTTCACTTCACTCACACAACCTTACCACTGCTATAACACTCATGCCCACATCTCACACCTTGCACACACTGACAGCTATTCAACTATGGCAGGCAAATCACCCAAACACATTTCACCACACTTTCTCACACACTTCCCTTTCTCTTGCAGGCCAAAGTCGCGCATAATCGCTGGGAGCAGCGGCAGACAGGCGGGGGGTGGGGGGCGGGTGCGGGATGGGCGGGGGAGCAAGCTGCATACAGGTCTTGAGCCAACTGGAGGAGAGAGTGCTCGACATCATTGGAGGGTAGGTCACCAAGGCCCTTGGGGACAACATTCGAAAAGTGGAGCTTTTTCATGGAGCAATTACTGCGTGTCCTTGATAGGTATGTCCCTGTCAGGCAGGGAGGAAATGGCCGAGTGAGAGAACCATGGTTCACAAAAGAGGTTGAATGTCTAGTCAAGAGGAAAAAGGAAGCGTATGTAAGGATGAGAAAACAAGGTTCAGTTGGGTCGATTGAGGGGTACAAGGTAGCAAGGAATGAGCTAAAAAAAGAGCTTAGGGGAGCTAGGAGGAGGCATGAGAAGTCCTTGGCGGGTCGGATCAAGAAAAACCCCAAGGCTTTTTACTCTTATGTGAGAAATAAAAGAATGACCAGGGTGAGGGTAGGGCCGGTCAAGGACAGTAGTGGGAACTTGTGCATGGAGTCAGAAGAGATAGGAGAGGTGATGAATGAATACTTTTCGTCAGTGTTCACCGAGGAGAGGGGCCATGTTCTTGAGGATGAGAGTGTGATAAAGGTGGATAGGCTGGAGGTGGTAGATGTTCTGAGGGAAGATGTTTTAGCAATTTTGAAGAACCTGAGGGTCGATAAGTCCCCTGGGCCAGATGGGATATATCCTAGGATTCTTTGGGAGGCAAGGGAGGAGATTGCAGAGCCTCTGGCTTTGATCTTTGGGTCCTCACTGTCCACGGGAATGGTGCCAGAGGACTGGAGAGTGGCGAATGTTGTTCCTCTCTTCAAGAAAGGAAATAGGAATGACCCTGGTAATTATAGGCCGGTTAGTCTTACTTCGGTGGTTGGTAAGATAATGGAAAAGGTCCTGAGGGATAGGATTTATGACCATTTGGAAAGGGGCAACTTAATCAGGGATAGTCAACACGGATTTGTGAAGGGTAAGTCTTGCCTAACAAATTTGATTGAATTCTTTGAGGAGGTAACTAAGTGTGTAGATGAAGGTAGAGCAGTTGATGTCGTATACATGGATTTTAGTAAGGCGTTTGATAAGGTTCCCCATGGTCGTCTCATGAAGAAAGTAAGGAGTTGTGGGATAGAGGGAAATTTGGCCGATTGGATAAGTAACTGGCTATCTCATAGAAGGCAGAGGGTGGTGGTGGATGGAACATTTTCGGACTGGAGACCAGTTACCAGCGGTGTGCCACAGGGGTCGGTGCTGGGTCCTCTGCTGTTTGTGATTTTTATCAATGACTTGGAGGAGGGGACTGAAGGGTGGATCAGTAAATTTGCTGATGACACCAAGATTGGTGGAGCAGTGGATGAGGTGGAGGGCTGTTGTAGGCTGCAAAGAGACATTGATAGGATGCAGAGCTGGGCCGAAAAATGGCAGATGGAATTTAACCCTGATAAGTGCGAGGTGATTCATTTTGGTAGGGCAAATTTGAATAAGGATTACAGGGTCAACGGCAGGGTTCTGAGGAACGTGGAGGAGCAGAGGGATCTGGGGGTTCATATCCACAGATCTCTGAAGGTTGCCACTCAAGTGGATAGAGCAGTAAAGAAGGCCTATGGTGTGTTGGCGTTTATTAACAGAGGGTTTGAGTTTAAGAACCGTGAGGTTATACTGCAACTGTACAGGACCTTGGTGAGACCACATTTGGAATATTGTGTGCAGTTCTGGTCACCTCACTATAGGAAGGACGTGGAAGCATTGGAAAGAGTGCAAAGGAGATTTACCAGGATGCTGCCTGGTTTGGGGGGGAGGTCTTATGAGGAAAGATTGAGGGAGTTGGGGCTTTTCTCTTTAGAGCGGAGGAGGATGAGAGGCGACTTAATAGAGGTTTATAAGATGATGAGGGGGATAGATAGAGTGGATGTTTTGAGACTATTTCCTCGGGTAGAGGCAGCTGTTACAAGGGGGCATAACTATAAGGTGCATGGGGGGAGATATAGAAGGGATGTCCGAGGTAGATTCTTTACTCAGAGAGTGGTTGGGGTGTGGAATGGACTGCCTGCTGTGATAGTGGAGTCGGACACTTTAGGAACTTTCAAGCGGTTATTGGATAAGCACATGGAGCACACCAGAGTGATAGGGAGTGTGATAGCTTGATCTTGGTCTCGGACAATGCTCGGCACAACATCGAGGGCCGAAGGGCCTGTACTGTGCTGTACTGTTCTATGTTTCTATGTTTCTATTCCTAATGCTCAATCCTAATCCTTCTTCTTACATCCCACTTCCCCCTCATCCCAAAATCTCTTCTCACTTACATGCTACCATGCTGTATGCATGCATATCTTGCTTTCCCCCCACCTCCCCTCACCATAACCCAACTCTTGTGCCTTTCTGCTTTCAGATAACCAAGATCAAGCAGCAGCCTGTCCCCAAGGCGATGGAGTACAGCGAGGGGGGAGAAGAAGACACAGCGTCACTGCATCTGTCATTCGCAGACACCAGCTCAGAAAGTGGCACTGCGTGTAATTTAGAGGGTAGTGTAGATCCAGGATCTGCACAGGGTGAGGCACCGGGCACGAGTCAGCTGCAGCTGCAGCAAGGCCAGGGGAATAGGGTAGCTCGGGGGCCAGCTCCCCAGATGGCAAGTTTGCGTGCGAGTTCTGCTGCACACGACTCAGATGAGGACCTTCAGAAGAAGGGTGATGGGCATGCACAATGAATTGCTAGGTGCAATGGCAAGCCTGCCAGAGAGCCTCTTGGCAAGGTCAAGGAGCATGGAGGAGTCTGCCTCCAACATTGGCCGGGGCTTCGCGCAGAGCTTGGAGCCCAGGATTTCCAGGCTGGAAATGATCGAAAACTCCAGGAGAGATGTGTCGACCCAGAAATGATGGTGCGTGTGATGGGCGATGTCGCAGCTGCCATTGCAGCACAGGCGGAAGCGACCCAACATCTTAGTGCTGCAGCAGAAGTGTAGACCGCTGTCCTGCAGTCTCAGCTTGCTGCCACCCAAGCTTAGACTGCTGCCATCATGGCTGGGTTTACCACTGTCGAACGGGGCTTGCAGGGTGTCATAGCAGGTCAGCAATCTGTTCTCCACCAGACTGCTAGGAACGCTGAGGCGCCATCTCAGGGGAGTGGCAGTGGCTCCATGGCGCAGAACCCTGCTGTCCTCTCTCAGGATGACAGCATTCCTGTTCCCACCGCTACCACACCGCCATTGCCCTTGCCGCTGCCTGGCAGCCAGCCAGCCCAGACTGCTGCCGCCCTTGCCGACGTGGTGCAGTCTACAGCCGGGCCTTCGAGGTCCAGAGCTACTTGAGGTCGTCCTGCAAAGCCATCTGAAATCTCCTCCACGGAAACTCAGCAGCCTTCCACCAGCCATGCTGCAGCCACTGGGGGAGCACTTCGTAGGAGCACTAGAGCAGGAAAGGGCAGCCAAGCGACAGGCACTAATGGATTGCTCAAGGCTGATTAGTTGATATAGTATGTATGAATTGATTCTTGATAAATTTAATAATTTTGTTTGGAATCTTTGTTTTGTGGTGGCTCTCATTTCAGCTTTGTGCCCAGGAGGATGCTGTGATATTCCGTGACAGAGGGATGGTATGATGGGGCTGTGGTTAATGAGGATGTGGTGAGCAATGGGGATCTGGGGCTTCATTCACTGGAATCGGAGTCTGATGAGGCATTCACGGACAGCCTGTGCCAAAGGAGGATTTGCTGCCTGCCTCCTCCCTTCCTCCTCGTCTTCCACCTCCTTTTCCTTTTCCTCCTCCTCCTCCTTTCCCTCTTCCTCTTCCTGAGGTGGTCCCACAATCCCTGCTGGCAAGGGCTGCGCCCTCATGATGACCAAGTTGTAAAGCATGCAGTAGACCACCACGAAATGGGACACCCGCTCCACCGAGTACTGGAGGGCTCCTCCCAAGCAGTAAAGGCAGCGGATCCGTTGCTTCAGTAGCCCGATGGTCTGCTTGATGATGTTCCTGGTGGCAGCATGGCTCTCATTATGTGAGTGCTGGGCAGGAGTGTTGGGGTTGTGGAGGGGAGTCCTGAGCCAGGGGCAGAGCGGATAGCCCTTGTCTCCGAGCAACTACCCTCGGGTTTGACGTGGTGGCTGGAAGATTCCTGGCACGCCGGACTGACGCAGGATGAAGACATCATGACTGCTGCCAGGCTAGCGGACACTGACCATCAGGAAGCGCTGGGCGTGGTCGCTCAACAATTGCACATTAAGTGAGTGGTAACCTTTGCGGTTACGGAAGATCTCAGGATTGTTATACGGCGCCCGCAAAGCCACTTGTGTGCAGTCAATGGCACCCTGTACCATGTGGAAGCCCGCTATCCTGGCAAAGCCACATGAGCGCGCTCCTCCTGCTTCTCTCTGCTCAGAGGGAAGAAAATGTAGTCGCTTCTCCTGGTGTAGAGAGCCTCAAGTGACCTCCCAGATGCAGCGATGGACAGCGAACTGGGACATGTTACCTATGTCTCCTGCTACAAACTGAAAGGATCCACTGGCGAAGAAACTGAGTGTCACGGTGACCATGAGGGCCACTGGAGAGCCGTGTTCGCCGTGCTCTAAGGCTGCAGGTCTGGTTGCAGGAGGTGGCAGAGTTACGTGACCGCCTTCTTGCTGAAGCGGAGTCTCCTAATACACTGCTCCTCGCTTAAGCGGATATAAGAGAAGTGCTCTCTGAAGTCCCTAGGTGGGTAAGGCCTCCTGTTGAGAGCCCTCCTGGTCCTCCTCCTCCTCCTCCCTCTGCACGCATCTTCTCCTCTTCCTTGCTGCCTCCACTCCCTCTCCCTAAGATACTCGAGCACGAGGGGGACTGCCAGTAGAGACCCCATGACTGTGAGCAGGTGTTGTGAGCAGAAGTCTTTGGGGGAAAAATTCAGTTGGTTGCGCCTCCCGTTAGCGCCTTAAGAGGGCGCTAATGGGGCGCAAAGCATCTAGCGCCCAGGCGCGGCGAAGTTTGCGCCGCTCGCGAAATTAACTAGAAATTTTGCGGCGGCGCTAAACACTACCGCCACGATCTCCTGCGCCGGCAGATCGTGACGTCAGTCGAGTGCGCAATGCCCCGGTATCGCCCCGGAGCGGATATTGAGTGGCGCCTCCTGCCTTACCGCCTGACACTAGCAACGACAGGTTGAGGGGAGCGTTCTGCAGTCATGAAGGGAAAGGGGGAGTGCTATTTAAAGGTGACCGCTTCCTGCCTTTTATTGTTGGTGCCATTTTTGAACTACGCATTCTGAGAGAGAGAGAGACTTCTGGAGAGATTCAACGTTGTGTGAAGGAGTTTTGGGTACTGAGCAGCACTTTGCGGGTTCATTTTGATTTGCCATTCCTTGTATCAATTTAGAAGAGACTGTGGGGGCTGCACTCTGAGCTCTTTGCCTGGTACTCTCCATTGTTCTTTCCAGCAGATTTGATGTGCAGGTCTCTCCAGGCCGAGATTCAAGGCTGCAATGAGCAGGATGTGGATGGAAAGCAAGATTAACCATCCCCTTTAAGAACTGGCCCGTGCCATTGTGTGTGTGTTCCATTGCTGACTGACATTACATGAGCTTCGCCAGCGCTCTGAGGTAGCGCCTCGCTCCTCGGCCTTTGCGCCTTAAGACAGGTGTGAAGCGCCTGATTTAGCGCTCCAATCACCTCCAGGGGCGATAAAAGTCAATTTTGCAGTCGGTGGCGATAATTAGCGCCAGGCGCTAATCTTTGCGCCCGGCCGATAATTGCGCACCAAATGGGGCGATACTGAATTTCGCCCCCTTTAAATAAGAATTAAGGCATTCTCCACTTGCAACAACACTGCCTGTTACCTTAGGACCTTGAAAGAAGTTTATAAAGTTGCTGGAGTAGCAGAAAGTTCCACAGAGCCGGTCAAACTGAAGAAACATGTCAGATGCAAGTTGTTGCTGATGATCCCTTTAAATAACACTGCTGGAGCCTCCTTCCTACTTGTCAATGTTTGCCCAGCTGGTCGCAGTTAAGGCATGCCGGTAAGTGGAGCGGCGAAGTTGAAAATGGCAGATCGGGTGTCAAATGAATGTTACACACTCACTGACGTCATGATCTGCATGATCTCCATAATTTTCATGAGTACGGAAATTGGCGGCACAGCCGCCTAGCTGAAAATGTTGACCACCACGGGACCCGCAAGCAGCGGGCGGAAGCGCAGCAGCCGCCATTTCCCCCCCCCCCCCCCGAATCAGGTGGTAACAGCCGGCGCTAAACCCTAAACCCCTGGGGGGAAAAATTTGGTTTCTTTGCGTCTCCCGTTAGCACCCTAAGAGGACACTAACGGGGCGCAAAGCAGCTAGTGCCCGGGCGCGGCGATGTTAGCGGCGCTCGCGAATTTGACCAGTCGTTTTGCAGTGGCGCTAAACACTACCGCCACGATCTTCTGCGCCCGCAGATCATGACGTCAGTCAAGCGTGCAACGCCCCTGTAGCGCCCCTGACCGGATATTGAGTCGCGCCCCCTGCCTTAGCGCCTGCTGCTAGGAACGACAGGTAGAGGGGAACGTTTTCAAGTTGGGAAGAGGCTGAGGGAGCGCCATTTAAAGGCGGGCGCCTCCTGCCTTTTCCTGTCAGCAAAATTTTTGGTTTTAACGCTGTCCTAAGGAGTTTTGGCCCTCAGCACCAATTTTGACTGTTCCCCTGATGGCTTCATCCAGATCATTAATAAAGATGGTGAAGAACAGACCTAACAGGGATCCCTACAGGACTCCATTAGTTACCAGCCCCCACACAGAGCTGCTACCATTAATAACTGCCCTTCGTCTATGTGAATGTAACTAATTTCAATTCGCAACAAAATAGTGCATATTTATGAATCTCTCCCTGATGGATGTTTCTAACTATTCTTTGGTGCAATCCATGCATCAGGTTACCGTGGTAGTCACTAGAGCTGCAATTGGTGTTACTGCTCACAAGTAGCTGTCTTCATTCAAAACAATCACAGGTATGCAGTCATACAATCATACAGCACAGATGGAGGCCATTTGACCCATCGTGCCTGTGCTGGCTCTTTGAAAGAGATATCCAATTAGTCCCAATCTCCTGCTCTTTCCCCACAGCCATGCAAGTTTTTCCTTTTCAAGTATATATCCAATTCCCTTTTGAAAGTTACTATTGAATCTGCTTCCACCATCCTTTCAGGCAATGCATTCCAGATCATAACAACTCACTTTGTAAAAAACATTCTCCTCATCTGCCCTCTGGTTCTTTTGCCAATTATCTTAAATCTGTATTTAAGGAGAACAATCCTAGCTTCTCTTGTCTCTCCATATAAATGAACTCCCTAATCCCTGGTACCATTCTAGTAATTTTTTTCTTCACTCTCTCTAAGGCCTTGACATCCTTCCTCAGGTGTGGTGCTTAGAATTGGACACAATACTCCGGCTGAGGCCAAACCATAACTCGTGTTGAAGAGTTCCGGAACACTGGCACAGGCATGGTGAGCTGAGTGGCCCACTGCTGTAATTCCTATGATTCTTTTATTTTGTCTTTGTGTATCTCATTATCTCTATCTTGTGAGCTCTATCCCATAACCTCTCAGTATTGTATAGTTCCTGCTAAATATCTAATCATCTAAAAACCTAAACATCTACCAATCTTCTCTCTAAAGATGTGACCTGTTTAATCTCTTGCTGCCAACAATGGAAACACATTCTCTATGTGATAACTTATGGCCAGCTACATCAATAATCACTGCCTGATTTCAGTTATATTAACTTTTCAACAAAAACCCAAGCAAATTTCTCCTGTCCCTTTGACTCAGAAATTTCTAAGGAAATATAAACCTTAACCAAACAGTAACTTCCTCAGGAACAAAAACACTCATTGGCAAACACAGTAAAAAATAAAGTATTTAAAAGTATCAGGGCTGTTGAGGTCAATTATTCTGAAGCAAACCGACAACCTCCTACAGCAAAATTGATGGAGAGGGGAAGTGTGTAAAATTCAGATTTGAAAGAAGCAGAAGTCTGGTGATGCAAACAAATTTAGTTATTGATGATTCCTGCATACCCATACTTTAAATATATGTGTCGTTTTACAATTTTCTCCTCTTAATGGAATTTCATAACATCTGTGAAATAAAAGCCAATTCATAGAATCGTAGAATCATTACAGCACAGTAGGAGGCCATTCTGCCCGTCGAACCCGTGCCGACTCTCTGCAAGAGCAATTCAGCTAGTCCCACTCCCCCACCCTTTCCCCGTAGACCTGCAATTTTTTTCCTTCAGGTACTTATCCAATTCCCTTTTGAAAGCCACGATTGAATCTGCCTCCACCACCCTTTCAGGCAGTACATTCCAGATCATTACCACTCGCTGCGTAAAAAAGTTTTCCCTTATGTCACCTTTGGATTTTCTGCCAATCACCTTAAATCTGTGTCCTCTGGTTCTCGTCCCTTCTGCCAATGGGAACAGTTTCTCTCTATCTACTCTTTCCAGACCCCTCATGATTTTGAACACCTCTATCAATCTCCTCTCAATCTTCTCTGCTCTAAGGAGAACAACCCCAGCTTCTCCAGTCTATCCACGTAACTGAAGTCCCTCATCCCTGGAACCATTCCCGTAAATCTTTTCTGCACCCTCTCAAGCCTTCACATCCTTCCTAAATTTGGACACAGTACTCCAGTTGGGGCCGAACCAATGTTTTATACAGATTCATCATAATTTCCACACTTTTGTACTCTATACATGAAGCCCAGGATCCCGTAAGCCTTTTTAACTGCTTTCTCAAGCTGCCCTGCCACCCTTCAATGATTTGTGCACATATACCCCCAGGTCTCTCTGTTCCTGCACCCCCTATAGAATTGTACCCTTTAGTTTATATTGCCTCTCCTCGTTCTTCCTACCAAAATGTATCAGTTCGCACTTTTCTGCGTTAAATTTAATATGCCACGTGTCCGCCCATTCCACCAGCCTGTCTATGTCCTCTTGAATTCTATCCCTATCCTCCTCACTGTTCACTATACTTCCAAGTTTTGTCTCATCTGCAAATTTTGAAATTGTGCCCTGTACACCCAAGTCCAAGTCATTAATATATATCAAGAAAAGCAGTGGTCCTAGTACTGATCCTGGGGGAACACCACTGGATACCTTCCTCCAGTCCAAAAAACAACCGCTTACCACTACTCTCTGTTTCCTGTCACTTAGCCAATTTCGTATCCATGCAGCCACTGTCCCTTTTATTCCATGAGCTTCAATTTTGCTGGCAAGCCTATTATGTTACACTTTATCAAATGCCTTTTGGATGTCCATGTACACCACACCAACCGTATTGCCCTCATCAATCCTCTCTGTTACCTAATCAAAAAATACGATCAAGTTAGTTAAACACGATTTGCCTTTAACAAATCCGTGCTGGCTTTCCTTTCATCATCCAGAGAGCTCTGACTTTAGTTGCCCTACCTTTCCCCTCGTGGGAGTACCTCAACTGTACCCGAACCATCTCTTCTTTAAAGGCAGCCCATTGTTCGATTACAGTTTTGCCTGCCAATCTTTGATTCCAATTTACCCGGGCCAGATCCATTCTCAACCCACTGAAATTGGCTTTCCTCCAATTAAGTATTTTTACTCTAGATTGCTCCCTATCCTTTTCCATAGCTAGCCTAAACCTTATGATACTGTGATCACTGTTCCCTAAATGCTCCCCTACTGACTCTTGCTCTACTTGACCCACCTCATTCCCCAGAACCAGATCCAGCATTGCCTGAAACCGGCATTTCCGATATTCCTATGGATGTGTACACAGCTCGTACACACCCGTAGGGATCGGAAAATACAGGCCATTATGCCTGAGACAATTATCACAATTTGGTGTTAATTCTGGAATATTAGGCATATTACTCTACAGCACCTCTATGATGTCTCATTTATATAGTCTTTAGAACTTTATCTTATTCTTCCTTCATCATCCCCTTATTTGGCTTCTCAGCTTTGTCCATTTATCCATTTTTTCCTGCTGTTTTAATCTCCCTAAACTCTCTGTTTTAACTTATGCTTCATCAGTGCTCATGGTGTTCAGATGACAAATTTATTGAAGGATAATGTGCTCAAATGTGGCTCTGATGTTAAATTACATGGGTTCTTAATAATAAATATCACCAGTTCTCTCCTTTTGCACGTTTAAGGTGGAAGTGTTGCATGGTATTAACCATCAATTCAGACCCCTATATCTAAATTGGAGCAGACTTTCCTGTGGCCCCATTCTACCACTGTAAGTGTGACAGGTGGGAACTCTGCCTGCCGGTAGTTTGCACCCGACTCCAGCTCACTTTGCGATAAATTACAGTAGGAAAACCAGCTATTTAAAATTTAACCTCTACCACGAGTCCCTTAGCAACGCTGGACATCAGATATTTAGAGGTGTCCCTACGTCCATTGTCGCTAGGGCATAAATGGGAAATAGGTTGTAAGATGTATTTCCCTCATTTGCATGTCATCAAAATATGCCTGCCCATATTGTGCGATCATCCCCAAATCCACCATAAATTTTGATGGACAGAAAAGCTGTGGCCATAAGGTCCAACCCAAATTTTGCCCTCCCGCCCAGGTTACACCACTTTACCAGCTTAGAGAGGAAATACAGCCCACGAGCACTCATTATACAGACATAAACAAGTGAATGAACATACATCATGCAGGCTATGGTAAACTTGATTTGTAAGGTTACCATTCCAATTATTCAAGCAACAACAGTTGCAGTTTGAAATGGCAGCAATAAATTGTGCCCCACAATATGGGCATGTATGTGAAACTTGGAACAAGCCTCAGTCAGGGTGTATCAGGGTGACAAAAATCTGTGAGTGTTCTGCATTTTTTGACGACCTACTTGATGAAGTGCAATTCTAGTTAGTCTAACCTTGGCAGACTTCCAGCAGCTATTAACCTTTTTCTTCACCTGCCTGCAGGTATTCTGGGTAGTAGAAATGACATTTATATTGACAGCCACCTCCTGCCAAGCAGTAGTGCATTTTTCCTGAGGCAGTTGTCCTAGAATGCCAAAGTGGGCAAACCTCCTTTGTTGCAATTGTTATAACATGCATCTGAGAATGGAGCTGCCTGCTCCTTCCTGTAGCCATTTCTCCTTCTCTGTCCAGCAATAATTGATGTGCCACTTTAAATAGCAGCTGCTATTTCCAATTCCTACCCCTCCCTCCATACCGCACTCCCATTCACTGAGCCCCCGCAAGCAGAACCAGTTCAATCCGAGAGCTTGCCATGCTTATGTAATGAGTCTGATATCAACTCTCACCAGATCAGGCCAGTGTGATTTTGGGGAGTACACTGAGGCCCCACTACTTCAGAGCTAGGACCGGAAAAATTCTCACTGATATTTCTATGTCTGCTGGAAGAAAGTAAATGATTCAGCTAGGCTGAAAGCTCATAAAATTAATGCTAAACTTCTCTTAGATTCTTCTACAACCATTTAATGGGTTTTTGTTGATTAAGACGTGTTTTCTTTCAGTAACTATTTTGAAATCAGGTTGGAAAATTGGCAGCGCAAAACCTTGTAGAGCTGTCTTTATGTGTAAGAGACCTGATTTTCCTATTTGGTATGTAAATACCTTTATAAATAAGTGGAAGTGCAACATTAACCATAATTGCAAAATGCCCTAACTTATTCTCTGAATTCATTTACTATCTTGGAAAAGCATCAAGTTACCTCAGGATTTGATCTTTGTTACTTTTTCTCCAGCGAACTCATTCCTCTTGATTTGATGAAAATAGCAAATGTTATGTAGATCACAGACAATCAACTAGATTCTCAAATTGTAATTTTGCCATTTCTCTCGAGAGATTCGAAGAAGTTGTTTCAAAATCATATAACTCAACTCAGTTCATAGCTCCTGTGCCTCAACATAAAACCCCAAAATCCAGATTCTGCAGCATTTATTCACCACATGGATGTTTGTAACAAAGATTACTAACCTGTATCATCACATTTTACAGTAAGTTTCAAGTTTTTTGCAATTACCCCCTTGATGTGATTGATATGCATAAAGAGCAAATTATACTTTAAGTTCTTGAGCATCTAGGATTTTCAATCAAGACCAAAGTATATTTATCATCTATAACTAAAGTACTTTAAATTCTATAAGGCTGCAAAGACATATAGGGGTAGATTTTCCCTCTGGGCGGTGTTCGGGCGGTTGATGGTGGAGCACTCGTCCTGTCACCCAATCACGTGGGCGGAAGTCCTGGATGATTTTGACAGCCAGGCCTTATTTGGATGAATTTAGCGGGCTGCCCAAGCATTGAGAATGGTGACAGGCCGCCCGCCCAATTGGGAGATGGGATTTCCACCTAAGACCTGCACTATTTAAAGGGTCAATGCACCTCTTAAAGAGAAGTGTCAAGTCACACTGACAAAAGTATTTCCTGCTGACTTGAAGCGATTTCTACGTAATTGGTATTAGTTTAATGGCCCAGAGAAATGCAAGTTCTATTGTTTAATTGTGTCATTTCTGAGCATTAGCTGTTTGTTCAGTGGCCTAAGAAGAACAGATTCTGCTATTTTTCCACTTGCTTGCAGCATTTGCAGAATGTCGAGGTGTAAAGCTCCAAGATTCAGTGACATCGCGATGGAGGTACTGGTGGAGCAGGTGCGGGAAAGATGGCATCAGGGTTTAAAAACACACACAGCAGCAATCCTGGATGGAGGTTGCTGAGGTGGTCAGCGCTTGCAGCATTACCCCTAAGACATGAGTGAAGTGTGGGAAAAGGTTTAATGGCCTGACCAGGACTCCAAGTAAGATGCAGGTCTTGCTATCTCCATTGATGAGTCACACTTTTCCATAGCAGTTTTATGTCACCCCAACCCCACACCTCATGCTTCTCCCCCCCACAAACCCCCAACTCTGTATGCTTCTTCTCCGCAACTCTGCTCTGCATTATAAGCAGATAATAAACTGCTGATCATGCCCTCACAACAGTCACAAACAGCAGTCTGGGTTCCCCTGCTCACCACTGGAAGGCCTTTCACTCTTCCGCTAATTGCTTCCACCTTTTCTCACTGCAGCCACTCTCTTGCACAAGAGCACCTCTACATACATGTACAAACTTTGCTGCTTCTCCCTCTCAGCATGCTCTCTAGATGATGATGCCTCCCACAGCTGAACAGCAGTTTACAAAAAAGAAATACTAACTTTTTGCAACTCTTTCTGCAGCAAAAGATGGCTCACAACAATAGGGAGAGGCCCAAAACCAAAGGGGGCCGGGGGTGTAGTGAGTGCCTGCCTCCATCCAGCTCCTCAGTTAAATGGAGGAAGAAGCCATCAAGATACTGGGCCAGGGAACAGGCAAAAGCATTGACGATGGCGAGGCTGGAGCAACACTGCGGCAGGGTGTCTGCCTTTATTACTGTTAATTCTCTTGCCTCTCACTATCCTGTATGTAGACTGTGTGGCACCTTGGTGCTGTCTCACGTTGACAGTTGCTTTGTTAACTATCATCTCTATGGTAATCTTGTTCCCTTCTCCCCTTCTCTAAGTTCTCCACATGCTTCAGAACATCAAGCAGAAGCTTTGGAGGTGGGGACTCTCCCGAAGAAACAGTCACTTACTCTATTGTATCCAAGCACCAGCTATTGTCTCTGTGCCAGGAATTAAGGTTCTAAACGCAGAGTCTTAGGGGGTTATTTTGGTGAAAGGGTGAAAACAGGTGCTAAACGGGTGCTGTGCTAATAAGACATACCTATTTGAAAGTCTGGTTTTAGCATGCATTTTTGGTCCTAATTGCTGATAATTTGAACTTGCCTGGAGGTGCTAAAGCAGACACCTGCAGGTTTAGCACTCAAGCGCTGATTAGACACAATTTTCATGGAGCAGTATATGTGGGCTCCACACACCCACTTCCACTGAAGGGAGGTTAAATTGGATAGCCCCCAAAAATGGGCACGGGGATCGTGATGTGCGATCACCCCGCGCCTGTTCAATGTAATGCAGGCAGGACGCCATCTTTGTGCTGCTTTCTCATTATAATGATTGCTGTGCGCAGCCAGCGCTAAGTGCGCTGTTCATTGGCTGCATGCATTAGCAGGGGGCCTAATATAGTTACTTGCTAGCACTACTTAAGGCTAGCCTACACTGCCTAAAGCTAGCCTGAACCTCCTAAAGGTAAGGTGCATTGTGGCTGCTGGAGGTGTTCAGATCATTCGGAATAGTGCTGTGCAACAAACAACAATGGCTGACCATAGGTGAGAGCGTGCACCAAGGTCTGTACTGGAGGTCTTGGTAGAGGAGGTGGAAAAGAGGAGAGATGTCCTGTATCCGTAGGGGGGCAGGAGGAACTCCAGACGCATGATGAGAAGGCAGTAGGAACAGATAACCGCTTTGGAAATGCCAGGAGTTTAGCCCCGAGGACCTGGATGCAGTGCCGCAAGAATTTTAATGACCCCAAATAAATGGTCAAGGTCAGTGAATGCATCTTCAAATGCCATATCCTACCAACTGCACCACTAGCCTCAACCACTGCTCAATTCACCATAGCCCCATCACTCACGCTGATTGACGTCATGACCTGCCTGCTCTGCATACTTCCAGCGGACGTTAAGTGAGCGTGCACACTAACTCCTTTACCAAGTATCTGGTGCGCTTCACATTAGATGTGTGCGTGCGTGCTGCTGATGCTATTTTGGAACCTAGGGCACTCATAGCGCTACCAAGCCCAATTTCGCCCCAAGACGTTTAGGGGACAATTTTGGCCGAATACTTTAGGTGCTAAAAAGTCTCCGAGGTGGCCAAGATGGGGTCTTAAGCAGCAATGTCAGTTTAGCCCGCATTTAGCGTAAGACGCCATCTTGGTAAAGAAGTTGAAGCACACACTAGCCGCCTGGAAGATCGTTAAGGGGCTGATTGACAATTAAATTGCTTGCTAGCACTTATTAAAGAGGCTGCACATCATTTTGGTGGGTAACACTTCATTTAACGACTTCGTCTAACAGCGACCAGCTGAACAGGTTGTTGCTGAGGATTTCGAGCGCCACTTAAAGGCATGCTCAGCTTTCACTGTTCACTTGCTGATTGAGAGTGACTAACTACACTGCACTTGAAAAGGACTATTGACTGACTACACAGCATTTGAAAAGGACTTTGGAGGCACATTGGGTAACTTTCTGGGACACTTTGTCAAGACTTCATCAGCACTCTATCAACATTTTTCCTGGATATTCGCTCAGGACCTTAGGGAGTTTAGGGAGCTAGGAGAGAGATTAAAAAGCAGGACCTCAAAAGGTAGTAATCTCCGGATTACTCCCGGTGCCACGTGCTAGTGAGTACAGGAATAGGAGGATAGAACAGATGATTGCGTGGCTGGAGAGATGGTGCAGGAGGGAGGGCTTTGGATTCCTGAGGCATTGGGACCGTTTCTGGGGAAGGTGGGACCTGTACAAGCCGGACGGGTTACACCTCAACAGAGCCGGGACCAATATTCTCGCGGGGAGGTTTGTTAGTGCTGTTCGGGAGGGTGTAAACTAGTTTGGCAGGGGGATGGGCACCAGCATATAGGAGTAGAAAAGAGGAATAAGGTGCATAAAAGAGTGATTGTGTTGGATAGTACTAGAGAAGATAGTACTAGAGGCGGTAGTAGTACCATATTAGATAGGAGCAGACTAAGAAAGACTACGAAAAATTCAAAAATGGGTTTAGAATGCATGTACGTTAACGCACAAAGTGTGGTGAATAAGGTTGGTGAGCTACAAGCACAATTAGCCGTGTGGCAATATGATATTGTGGCAATAACGGAAACGTGGCTTAAAAACAGTAAGGACTGGGCACTTAATATTCAAGGGTACAAGGTGTTCAGAAAAGATAGGGAAGGAAAAAAGGGAGCTGGGGTGGCAGTGCTGATTAAGGAAGACATTGTAGTGTTGGAAAGGGAGAATGTTCTTGAGGGGACAAGGACAGAATCCATTTGGTTAGAGTTGAGGAGCAAAAAGGGTATGATCACACTATTGGGGGTATTCTATAGGCCTCCAAATAGTAAGAGGGAGGTAGAGGAGCAAATCTTCAGGGAAATCGCAGAGATATGCAAGAGCTATAGAGTGGTAATATTGGGGG
Organism: Squalus acanthias; assembly: GCA_030390025.1. Lineage (NCBI taxonomy): Eukaryota > Metazoa > Chordata > Chondrichthyes > Squaliformes > Squalidae > Squalus > Squalus acanthias. The sequence goes on from CM059426.1 coordinate 54,304,839, forward strand.
ACATTAATTACCCAAATATCGATTGGGATAATGATAGGGTAAAGGGAAAGGAGGGGGAGGAATTTCTGGAATGTGTTCAGGAGAATTTCCTTGATCAATATGTTCTTGGCTCAACTAGGAAGGAGGCATTGCTGGAGCTGGTGCTGGGGAATGAGGTGGGCCAGGTCGACCAAGTGTCTGTGGGAGAACACATGGGTACGAGTGATCATTGTATATAAGATTTAGATTAGCAATGGAGAAGAGCAAGGAACAATCTAGAATGGAACTTCTAAATTGGAATAGGGCTAACTTCATTGGGATGCGAAAGGATCTAGCCAGGGTAAAATGGAACCAAAGACTGACAGGAAAAACTGTAACAGAACAATGGGTGATCTTTAAGGAGGATATGTTCCAAGTACAGGCTAGGTACATTCCAACAAGAGGGAAGGGTAAGGGAACCAAAGCAAGAGCTCCTTGGATGATGAGGAAGATAGAGAAGATGATGAAACAAAAAAAGAGTGTATGATGCATGTCAGGTGAATTCTTCAAGGGAGAACCAGACCAAATACAGTAAGTTGAGAGGGGATGTGAAGATGAAAATAAGATTGGCAAAGAGAGAATATGAGAGTAGAATGGCGGTTAACATAAAAGGGAACCCAAATATTCTACCGGCATGTAAACAGTAAGCGGGTAGTAAGAGGCGGAGTGGGGCCTATTAGAGACAAAGAAGGTGATATATGCTTAGAGGCGCAGGGCAAGGCTAGAATACTCAATGAGTACTTTGTATCGGTGTTTATTAAGGAGGTGGATGCTGACAAAATATCGGTAGAAGTGGAAAAGGTAGAAGCAATGGAAGGGGTGAAAATTGTTCGACAGGATGTACTAGAAAGGCTGGGTATGCTTAGAGTGGACAAGTCACCTGGTCCAGATGGCTTGCATCCCCATCCCAGGTTGCTAAGGGAATTGGGGGAGGAGATAGCGGAAGGGCTTGCCATAATTTTCCAATCTTCCCTAGATGCGAGGGAAGTGCCTGAGGATTGGAAAGTGGCAAATATGACACTATTGTTCAAGAAAGGGTGTAAGGACAATCCTAGTAACTACAGGCCAGTCAGTTTAACATCAGTGGTGGGTAAAGTTTTAGAAACAATAATCAAGGAACAAATTAACGGGCACTTGGAGAGGTTTAAGCTAATTAAGGAGAGCCAACACGGATTTGTAAAAGGCAGATCGTGTTTGATTAATCTAATTGAATTTTTTGATGAAGTAACAGAGAGGATTGATAATTTTCGGAAGGCGTTTGACAAAGTACCACATAGAAGGCTGGTTAACAAAATTGAAGCTCATGGAATAGGTGGGTCAGTGGCAGCTTGGATAAGGAATTGGCTTAAGGACAGAAAACAGCGAGTTGTGATAAATGGCTGTTTTTCAGACTGGAGGATGGTAAATAGTGGTGTTTCCCAAGGTTCAGTGCTGGGGCCACTTTTTTTTGATATATATAAATGACCTGGATATTGGAATACAGAGTAGAATTTCTAAATTTGCCGATGACACCAAACTTGGGGGTGTGGCAAACAGTGATGATGATACCAATTGACTGCAACAGGACATAGAAAGGCTAGCAGAATGGGCAGACAAGTGGCAGATGGAATTTAATACAGAGAAATGTGAGGTGATGCATTTTGGCAGAAGGAACAGAGAGAGGCAATATACACTTAATGGCACAGTTTTAAAGAGTGTGCAGGGACAGAGGGACCTGGGAGTTAATGTGCACAGGTCCCTGAAGGTGGCAGGACATATTGAGAGAGTGGTTAACAATGCATATGGGATCTTGGGTTTCATAAATAGAGGTATTGAGTACAAAAGTAGAGAAGTTATGCTGAACCTTTATAAAGAGCGGGTTAGGCCACAACTGGAGTATTGCATCCAGTTCTGGTCACCACACTTTTGGAAGGATGTGAAGGCCCTTGAGAGGGTGCAGAGGAGATTTACCAGAATGGTTCCGGGGATGGGGGATCTTAGCTACAAGGACAGGTTGGAGAAGCTGGATTTGTTTTCATTAGAACAAAGGAGGTTGAGGAGTGATTTGATAGAAGTGTACAAGATTATGACGGATTTGGATAGGCTAGACGGAAAAAGGCTGTTCCCACTAGTTGATTGTACAAGGACTAGGGGACACAGATTTAAGGTTTTGGGCTTTGGGCAAGAGATACAGGGGGGATGTGAGGAAAAACTTTTTTACGCAGTGAGTGATGATGACCTGGAATTCGTTGCCAACGGAAGTGGTGGAAGCGGAGACACTCAATGCATGACTCTATGACTTCACCTAAAAAGAGTGCGTGCTGTGCTACTCTACTTTATTGGACACCTTATATGAGTCACCAGGCATTGCTGGATTTGGTTCTGTGGAATGAGGTAATTCAAGTGAAGCAAGTGTCAGTAGGTGAACATTTAGGGAACAGTGATCATAGTATCATAAGGTTTAGATTAGCTATGGAAAAGGACAGGGAGCAATCTAGAGTAAAAAAGTTTAACTGGGGGAAGGCCAATTTCAGTGGGATCAGAACGGATCTGGCCCGGGTAAACGGGAATCAAAGATTAGCAGGCAAAACTGTAATGGAACAATGGGCTGCCTTTAAAGAAGAAATAGTTCAGGTACTGTTGAGATACATTGCCACGAGGGGGAAAGGCAGGGCAACTAAAGTCAGGGCTCCCTGGATGACGAAAGAGATAGAGAATATGAAGCAGCAGAAAAAGATCACATATGACAGATGTCAGGTTGCAAATACATCTGAGAATCAGGCTATATATAGAAAGGTCAGAGGAGAAGTGCAAAAGAAAATAAGAGGGGCAAAGAGAGGGTATGAGAATAGAATGGCAGCCAACATAAAAGGTAATCCAAAAGTCTTCTATAGGCATATAAATAATAAAAGGGTAGTAAGAGGAGGGGTGGGGCCGATTAGGGAACAAAAAGGAGACCTATGCATGGAGGCAGAGGGTATGGCTGAGGTACTAAATGAGTACTTTGCATCTGTCTTCACCAAGGAAGAGGATGCTGCCATAGACAGTGAAGGAGGAGGTAGTGGAGATAATTGATAGGATAAAAATTAATAAAGAGGAGGTATTAGAAAGGCTGGCTGTACTTAAAGTAGATAAGTCACCAGGAGCAGATGGGATGCATCCTAGCATGCTGAGGGAATTGAGGAAGGAAATTGCAGAGGTACTGGCCATAATATTCCAATCCTCCTTAGATACGGGGGTGGTGCCAGAGGACTGGAGAATTGCAAATGTTACACCATTGTTCAAAAAAGGATGTAAAGATAAACCCAGGCCAGTCAGTTTTACCTCGGTAGTGGGGAAGCTTTTAGAAACAGTAATCATGGATAAAATTAACAGTAATTTGGACAAGTGTGGATTAATTAAAGAAAGACAGCACTAATTTGTTAAAGGCAAATCGTGTTTAACTAACTTGATTGAGTTTTTTGATGAGGTAAGAGAGGGTTGATGAGGGTAATGCAGTTGATGTAGTGTACATGGATTTCCAAAAGGCTTTCGACAAAGTGCCACATAATAGGCTTGCCAGCAAAGTTGAAGCCCATGGAATAAAAGGGACAGTAGCAGCATGGATACGGAATTGGCTAAGTGATAGGAAACAGAGAGTAGTGGTGAATGGTTGTTTTTCGGACTGGAGGAAGGTGTACAGTGGTGTTCCTCAGGGGTAGGTTCTAGGGCCACTGCTTTTCTTGATATATATTAATTACTTGGAATGAAGAGAGGACATATAAACTAAATGGTACAATCCTGAAGGAGGTGCACAAACAGAGAGACCTGGGGATATGTGTGCACAAATCGTTAAGAACATAAGAAATAGGAGCAGGCGTAGACCATTCGGCCCCTCGAGCCTGCTCCGCCATTCAATGAGATCATGGCTGATCTGATCCAACCTCAACTCTAAAGAACACAAGAAGTAGGAGCAGGACCAGGCCACTCGGCCCCTGGGCCCGCTCCGCCACCCACAGGGCCATGACCGATCCGAACTCAAACTCATGTCCAATTTCCAGCCAGCTCCCCGTAACCCCTGATTCCCTTTACTTCTAGGAAACAGTCTATTTCTGTTTTAAATTTATTTAATGAAGTAGCTTCCACAGCTTCCTGGGGTAGCAAATTCCACAGACCCACTACCCTCTGAGTGAAAAAGTTTCTCCTCATCTCAGTTTTGAAAGAGGAGCCCCTTATTCTAAGATTATGTCCCCTAGTTCTAGTTTCACCCATCATTGGGAACATCCTCACCGCGTCCACCCGATCAAGCCCCTTCACAATCTTATATGTTTCAATAAGATCGCCTCTCATTCTTCTGAACTCCAATGAGTAGAGTCCCAATCTACTCAACCTCTCCTCGTATGTCCACCCCCTCATCCCCGGAATTAACCGAGTGAACCTTCTTTGTACTGCCTCGAGAGCAAGTATGTCTTTTCTTAAGTATGGACACCAAAACTGTATGCAGTACTCCAGGTGCGGTCTCACCAATACCCTATACAACTGCAGCAATACCTCCCTGTTTTTATATTCTATCCCCCTAGCAATAAAAGCCAACATTCCATTGGCTTTCTTGATCACCTGCTGCACCTGCATACTAACTTTTTGATTTTCTTGCACCAAGACCCCCAGATCCCTTTGTACTGCAGTACTTTCCAGTTTCTCGCCATTAAGATAATAACTTGCTCTTTGATTTTTCCTGCCAAAGTGCATAACCTCACATTTTCCAATATTGTATTGCATCTGCCAAATCTCTGCCCACTCACCCAGCCTGTCTATATCCCCTTGTAGGTTTTTTATGTCCTCCTCACTCTCTACTTTCCCTCCCATCTTTGTATCATCTGCAAACTTTGATATGTTACACTCGGTCCCCTCCTCCAAATCGTTAATATAGATTGTAAAGAGTTGGGGACCCAGCACCGACCCCTGCGGAACACCACTGGCTACTGGTTGCCAGTCCGAGAATGAACCATTTATCCCAACTCTCTGCTTCCTGTTAGATAACCAATCCTCCACCCATGCCAGAATATTACCCCCAATCCAGTGATTTTTTATCTTGAGTAATAATCTTTTATGTGGCACCTTGTCGAATGCCTTCTGGAAGTCTAAATACACTACATCCACTGGTTCCCCTTTATCCACCCTGTACGACAGGTTGAGAAAGCAGTTAAAAAGGCTTACGGGATCGTGGGCTTCATGAATAGAGGTACAAAAGTGTGGAAATAATGGTGAACCTGTATAAAACACTGGTTCAGCCCCAACTGGAGTACTGTGTCCAATTCTGGGCACCACACTTTAGGAAGGATGTGAAAGCCTTAGAGAGGGTGCAGAAAAGATTTACGAGAATGATTCCAGGAATGAGGGACTTCAGTTACGTTGATAGACTGGAGAAGCTGGGGTTGTTTTCCTTGGAGCAGAGGAGATTGAGAGGAGATTTGATAGAGGTGCTCAAAATCATGAGGGGTCTGGACAGAGTAGATAGAGAGAAACTGTTCCCATTGGCAGAAGGGTCAAGAACCAGAGAATACAGATTTAAGCTGATTGGCAAAAGAACCAAAGGCGACGTAAGAAAAAACTTCTTTACGCAGCGAGTGGTTAATAACTGGAATGCACTGCCTGAAAGGGTGGTGGAGGCAGATTCAATCACGGCTTTCAAAAGGGAGTTGGATAACTCTATGAAGGAAAGAAATTTGCAGGGCTACGGGGAAAGGGTGAGAGAGTGGGACTAGCTGAAGTGCTCTTGCAGAGAGCCAATATGGGCTCGACGGGCCGAATCGCCTTCTTCCGTGCTGTAACCATTCTATGATTCTATGAAAGGGAGTGCTTGGTCATGGGCATCTTGTTAGGGGTTTGCTCTGCATGAGGAATTGCAGGAGGAGGAGAAGAGGGCAGGCAGAGCAGCATCAGCTACTGGAGAAGAGAGGGACATTCCTTTAAGGCACAAAAATCCCACAGGAAAAGTGGTCCAACCGTGGCTAACAAGAAAAGTTAAAGAGAAGTCTAACAGGACTAGACAGACTAGATGCAGGAAGGATGTTCCCGATGGCGGGGGAGTCCAGAACCAGGGGTCACAGTCTAAGGATAAGGGGTAAGCCATTTAGGACTGAGATGAGAAGGAATTTCTTCACCCAGAGAGAGTGGTGAACCTGTGGAATTCTCTACCACAGAAGGCAGTTGAGGCCAATTCATTAAATATATTCAAGAAGGATTAGATATATTTCTTAAGGCTAAAAGGATCAAGGGATATGGGGAGAAAGCAGGGACAGGGTACTGAATTTGGATGATCAGCCATAATCTCATTAAATGGCAGAACAGACTCGAGGGACCGAATGGCCTTCATCTGCTCCTATCTTCTATGTTTCTATAGTATTAGATCAAAGGATGAGGCTTATAATGTTGCCAAAAAGAGTAGTAAGCCTGAGGATTGGGAAGATTTTAGAATTCAGCAAAGGAGGACCAAGAAATTGATAAAGAAAGGGAAAATAGAATGAGAGTAAACTAGCGACATAAAAACAGACTTTAAAAGCTTCTATAGGTATGTAAAAAGGAAAAGATTAGCAAAAGTAAATGTGGGTCCCTTACAGGCTGAGACAGGAGAAATTATAATGGGGAATAAGGAAATGGCAGAGAAATTAAACAAATACATTGGCCGCGATTTTCCGAGTGGAGGCATGTTGGAGGCGGCTTTAATGTTTGGTGGGTTCTGGTCCCGCTGCCGGTTTGAGCAGCCCTGGAATTAAGATTATTACTTAAGTGGCCTGATTAAGCCCATCGTGTGCACTACCCGGCCCAATCAGTGGGTTCAGGTCTGCTGCTTGCCTCTGCTGACATCTGTCAGCCAGCTGCATTTAAGGGGCCTATGCAGCCTTGTTTTTTCATCCATACTTTCCTGCTGCTTCTCGGTGTACCACTTGTGAAAATGACTGCTGCAAGACCCAAGGCATCTCCCAGATTTGATGATGACTCCCTCCATGCTCTTATGGAGGGAGTGAGAGGGCGCCAGGAGGTACGGTTCCCCTCAAACGGACGAAGGAAGCCTCCTGCAGCCTGGCTGCAAATTACTGAGGTGGTGAGCGCCAGGTCATTGTGTGGTCGCACCTGGGTTCAGTGCAGGAAAAGGTTCAATGACCTGCTACGCACAGCAAAAGTGAGTATAGCATCACACTTACCTTCAATCTGCTCCCCATCTCCTCTCATCACCAGCGCTCTGCATGGTCAACCTACTCCTGCACATCCCACTTTACCCTTATATCCCTTGCACCCTTAACCATCCCTCTCTATGTATAGGATCACTTCACTATTCTACTATGCACCCCTCACACTCGCTATCACTGTTATGCAATGCCAACAACTAACAACGTACATGGAGGGCCCTTGGTATTGGCACCTTACTCCATCTTTGTCTCCCTCTAAGCATCTATGCTATGGATTCTCTATACTCACTCCAACATTCTCACTCAAACTCCACTTGTGTCCCTCATTGCAGGAAAAGAGAGCCCACAATAAGAGGGCGAGGGCCAGGACAGGAGGAGAGCCACCTTCGATTGCCCACTTGAACACCGCTGATGAGGCTGCTCTCGACATCGTCGGAGGTGCTGAGGAGCTGGAATTGGGGGACGGTCAGACGGGCGCAGTAGAGCAAGCTGGTGATGGAATAGATTTGCAGCCCACTCATTTAGATTGCATGAGTGACTGATATGGCATCTGATGTTCATTCAGATTGAGTTCTGAACATCTGCACAAGTCGATGTGCCTGCTACGTTAATATCACATGTCTAACTCATGCCTTTACTCCCCCACAGGACCATCGAGAGCCCCCCTCCCCACTGTCCAGGAGGAAGAGCCGGAAGACTCCTCAGAGGAAACTGTAACCTCTGAGGGCGCAGTGTCAGTAGAATTGAGTGCACCCAGCACCAGCGCAGAGACGCACACCTCGGCGGGTCATTCGCGAGATAGAGTGTTGTCACCAGGTGTATCACAGTTCACAAGTGACCATCAGCAGATGGTGGAGACGGAGACAGCAGTGGAGAGTCCTCGTCGGAGACCGCAGGGCTCTCCTAGCTCTGCTCAGCTGCATGTGGATCCTGTGCCTCTGGGGCCATCCAGAAAGAGAGCAGTGCTGGAACTCCAGGAACAAGTGCTGGAGTCTCTGACAGGTTTTGCATCCAGGGTAACTGCGAGTGTGCAGAGAATAGAGGAGTCATCTCAAACATAAGCAATGCCATGTTGGAGGCAATGATGCATGAACGTTCCGCCATGGAGAGGGTGGCAACTGCCATGGAGGACATAAGTCACCAGACTAACGAAAACATGGTCACTCTTCAAAATAGACTGTCTGCTATGGAGGAGAGATGGACATCTATTGAGGAGAGACACCAGAGCTTCATGGACGTCCTTGTTATGAAGACTTTCAGTACAGAGACTGGTCCTCATGGCCCCCCTGATGTGCAGCAAGGTGCTAGCACTGAAGTGCGGCTGACCCATGAGAGGGATGTTGGTGCCAGGCAACAAGGAAGTGTGGGTTCCTCTCCAAGCGCTCACACTCTCATGCCACTGCGGAGCCCTCGGTCAGAGCCCCACCAGATTCCTCACCCAACTGAGATGGCCGTCTCAGCTCCTGCACAGCCGCAGGAGGAACAGACTGTTGCCGAGCCCTCCCAGGCTCGCAAACCCAGAGGACGCCCACCATAGGTGTCGAAGCAGGAGCAGCATGAAAGTGAGCAAGGTGCCTCCACATCTGCTGAAGCCACAGGGGAAGCACCACGTATAAGCACGCGTAACAGAAAGTTAACACACAAATAGTCACAAGGGTAGTTACTTGGGTGTTTTGATGTAATACATATTTAAGATTATGATCGGCATTTCAATTGTAATAAAGAAATGCGACGGCAAACATTCAAAGAGTTGGCCTATGTGTGCCCAGAAATGGAAGTGTCACAGTGAGGTGTCAGGGTGCCTTTCATCTGTGATGATGGTGGTGAGAGTGATAGGAAGCCACAGTTTATTGTACAGATTGTGTATGGTGTTTTAAGAAGGTGGCAGCCACATGTGTTTGCTTCGTTAACTTAAACGAATCTGGCATGGATTAGTGCATCCCTTGCATCACAGCCAGCAATGTGCTCGCATGCTGGTGGAACTGGCACATCCGCCTCCTCCTCCTCTGAGGAGCAGGAGGCTGTGCACTGAGCCACTTGTTCCTCAGGCAGCGGTAAGCCACGCTGCTGTGCGATGTTGTGCAGTGCACAGCAGACCATGATGATTCTGGAGACCCTGGCTGGTGCATACTGTAGGGCTCCAACTGATCTGTCGAGGCATCTGAATCCCATTTTGAGCAAGCCGATGGTTTGCTCAATGATGGCTCTGGTGAAAATGTGGCTGGCATTGTAGCGCTCCTCAGCTTCGTTTGATGGCCTCCTCATCGGTGTCATTAGCCATGTCTTCAGGGGATAGCCCTTGTCTCCAAGTAGCCATCCGCAAAGTTGGATTGGCAGATTGAAGAGCTGAGGCATAGTAGACTGCCGCAGGATGAACGAGTGATAATATATTGAGCTGGATTGAGACCTGGCTGGCAAGATGTAGGCAAAAAGTAGTTATAGATGGATTTGGATCTGTTTGGAGACCGGTCACCAGTGATGTCCCGCAGGGATCAGTGCTGGGACCATTACTATTTTTATTAATGATCTGGATTGTAAGTGTTGGGGGCACAATCTGCAAATTTGCAGATGATACCAAGATCTGTGCGAGTGCTAGAATTGCAGATGATGCTCGTCTGCTTCAGGCAGATCTTAATCTGTTGGGAAATTGGGCTCAAGACTGGAAAATGATGTATAACTTAGATAAGTGCAGTGTTATGCATGTGGGCAGGGCAAATGCTCAACATTCATACACTCTTCAGGGAAAGACATTAAAGATGATAGAGATAGAAAGAGATTTGGGCATTCTGGTGCATACATTCTTAAAGATACATGAGCAATGCCACGTAGAGATAGCTAGAGCAAATAGGGTGTTGGGGTGTATCCATAGGACAATTGAGTACAAGACGAGGTATACCGTTTTGTCCTTGTACAAGATCTTAGTCAAGCCGCACTTGGAATACTGTGTCCAATTTTGGTCTCCTCACATGGTGGGTGATATTGAGGCTTTGGAAAGGGTGCAGAGGAGGGCCACTACACTAATTCCCAGTATAAAACATCATAGTTATCAAGATAGGCTAAAAGAGTTGGGACTCTATACCTTAGAGAAGCGTAGGCTTAAGGGGATCTGATTGAGGTTTATAAGATAATGAAGGGAATAGATTGTGTTCCAGCTCAGTTTATTTCAATTAAATAGTTTAGGCAGGACCAGGGGTCACAAATTTAAGTTGTATAAGGCTAGATCTAGGTTAGATGTCAGGAGCTGGTTCTTTTCCCAGAGAATAGTGGACCTCTGGAACAGGATGCCGTCTCGTGGGGTGGACGCAGACTCCCTGAATTCCTTCAAGCGAGAGCTGGATTTGTTTCTGGCTGAGGCGGAGATCACCTCTTACAGAAGGTAGGTACTGCAGGGAATTCAGGGCCAGAGTGATCTCCTGGACTAGTTTCGATCGCCTAGATGGGTCAGAGAGGAATTACCCAGATTTTTTTTCCCAAATTGGCCTGGATTTTTTATCTTTTTTTGCCTCTCCCAGCAGATCACATGGTTTCGGGTAGAGTGGAGTCTTCTTAGGCAGTCCCTCGGAACCGAAGATGACTTGCTTCCACATTAAAAATGAGTTCTCAGGTGACTGATGAGTCCAATGCGGGACCTACAGTCTCTGTCACAGGTGGGGCAGACGGTGGTTGAAGGGGCGGGTGGGTGGGGTGCTGGGTTGACGTGCGCTCCTTCCGCTTGGCTTCCGCTTTCTCCTGGCGAAGAGACTCGAGGTATTCGGCGCCTTCCCGGATGCTTCTCCTCCACTTTGTACGGTCTTGGGCCAGGGATTCCCAGGTGTCAGTGGGGATGTTGCACTTTTTCAAGGAGGCTTTGAGGGTGTCCTTGAAGCATTTCCTCTGCCCACCTGGGGCTCTCTTGCCGTGTCAGAGCTCCGAGCAGAGCGCTTGTTTTGGGAGTCTCGAATCGGGCATGCGGACGATGTGACCCGTCCATTGGAGCTGATCGAGCGTGGTCAAAGCTTCGATGCTGGGGATGTTGGCCTGAGCGAGAACACTGACGTTGGTGCACCTATCCTGCCAATGGATTTGCAGGATCTTGCAGAGGCAGCGTTGGTGGTACCTCTCCAGTGCTTTGAGGTGCCTGCTGTACATGGTCCATGTCTCTGAGGCATACAGGAGGGCGGGTATTACTATTGCTCTGTAGACCATGAGCTTGGTGCCGGTTTGAGGTCCTGGTCTTCAAACACTCTCTTACTCAGGCGACCGAAGACTGCACTGGCACACTGAAGGCGGTGTTGGACTTCATCATCGACGTCTGCCCTTGTTGACAGTAGGCTCCCGAGGTATGGAAAGTGGTTCATATTGTCCAAGGCCTTGTCATGGATTTTGATAATCGGGGGGGGCAGTACTGTGTGGCGGGGGCAGGTTGGTAGAGAACCTTTGTCTTACGGATGTTTAGTGTAAGGCCTATGCTCTCGTATGCTTCAGTGAAGGTGTTAACGATGGTTTGGAGTTCGACCTCTGAGTGTGTGCAGACGCAAGCGTCGTCTGCATACTGTAATTCGACGACAGAGGAAGGGGCGACCTTGGATTTGGACTGGAGACGACGGAGGTTGAACAGTTTCCCGTTTGTTCTGTAAATTAGCTGCACTCCAGCGGGGAGCTTACTGAGGGCAAGATGAAGCATTTCCGCAAGGAAGATCGAGAAGAGCGTTGGTGCGATGACACAGCCTTGCTTGACCCCGGTCCGTACATGAATTGGGTCTGTGGTGGAATCGTTGGTCAGGATCACGGCTTGCATGTCGTCGTGAAGCAGGCGGAGGATGGTGACAAACTTTTGAGGGCAGCCGAATTTGAGGAGGACACTCCATAATCCCTCACGGTTGACAGTGTCAAAGGCCTTTGTGATGTCAAAGAAGGCCATGTACAGCGGTTGCCGCTGTTCCCTGCATTTCTCTTGTAATTGGCGCGTGGTGAAGATCATGTCCATTGTGCCCCTTAGTGGGCGGAATCCGCATTGCGACTCTGGGAGGAGCTCTTCAGCCACTGGGAGAAGGCGATTGAGGAGGATTCTTGCGATGAGTGTATATGTTGTGATACACAAGGTATCGCAATTGTGTGGGACAGGCTCGATGGACCAGATGGTTTTTACCTGTCCGCCATTGTTCGTAGGTTCGTATCAGTCCCTATTGCCAGAGAAGACCAGAGGCAGAGAGATCTAGGATTCGACAGGATTGTGGGATTCCCCATGGTCCAGGGAGCCATTGACTGTACTCATTTGGCCATGCAAGCCCTTCATTTAAACTTGGAGGTGTTCAGGAACAGGAAGGGATTCCATTCCCTCAATGTACAGCTTGTCTCCGACCACCGGCAGTGCATCATGCCTGCTATCCAGGGAGCTGCCAGGATGCATTTATAATGAGACAGTCATCCATCCCACAGATCTTTGAGCCCCAATGCAATGTGCATGGCTGGCTACTAGGTGATGACTTATGACTCTCTGAGAAACCCCAGACACCAGCTGAGCACTCATACAATGAGAGCCACTCAGCCACCAGGAATATCATTGAGCAGACCACTGGGGTCCTGAAACAGAGGTTTAGATGCCTTGACTGGTCAGGAGGTGCTCTGCAGTATTCGGCCGAGAAGGTGTCCAGACTCGTGGTGATTTGCTGTATGCTCCACAATCTGGTGATCATGAGAGACCAGCCATTACCACCAGCAATTGTGTCAGAGGGTCAAACTGAGGAGCTACAAGAGGAGGAGGAGGAGGACGAGGAGGAGGAGGACGAGGAGGAGGTCCAGGGGGAGCACCAGAGGCTTCCAGGTAGACAGTCCGCACATAGGAGGGACGCCTGCCGCCATCTAATTGAAGAGCGCTTTTGAGAGACCTGCTCCACCATCAGACTCCAGAGCTCTATTGCCACATGATGTACCTTCCACGACTTATGATGCATCAGGCAGTCCACCACCTGCACTCAATCCTTTCGACCCCTTCCCCATGAAGATCACAATAAAAAAGACCATCGATTCCACCACTACGCAATTACCAACATCACTCTTTATCTACATCAAAAACAAACAAGGGAAACATTACACAACCAACAGCACTTAAAAATATTAAACTATTCACCCTGGTGTTTACCCTTAGTGGCTATAAGTGCTCTTAACTACTCTAGTGCTTCTACGAAGTGCAACCCCAGTGGCAGCAGTTGGCGAGGTGAATGGCTGCTGAGAATCTGAAGAGGGCAGTTCAGATGTACTCCTGGGACACCCTCGAAAGGCTGTGAGCCGTGACAGCCCCGCCTCAGACTTCACCATTTCAGCACGGGCTTCAACAGTCTGGGGTGCCTGGCTGACAGGCAACAGCAAGGGCAATGGTGGAGTGGTGGGGGAGGGAACAGCAATGCTGGCATCTGGAGAGAGGCCAGTAGGTTCCTGCTCCATGATTTCCACGCCACTACCTCAGGGCCTCTGTTCAGCCCAACCAATGATCTGGTGGATGACAGATCTCTGGGCATCGGAGACACTCTGCAAGCCCCTTTCAACCGAGGAGCCCAGAGCCACCATGGCACCTGCTTGAGCTTCCATTGCAGCAGTTTGCCATTCCATGCAAGCTGCAATGACTGCAGTGGAAGCTGCGATCTCAGTCATCAGATGCTGCATGATGTCGGGCTCCACAGGTCACTGGCTAGAATTGACCAGCCTCTCCATGCTGAGAGGATGGGTTCCAGGCTCTGCATCCAGCCACGGGCCAAGGTGGAGGTTGACTTCTCCATCCCCCTATCCACGACCCGTAAGCTTTCAGGCAGGCTCTCCATTGCACCAAGCATTTGGTTTGTCGCACCCATCAGCCTTCTTCTACAGCCTGGCCCTGCGAGGTCTTCCTGGAAGATAAAAAAGTGGTGATTGTCAATGAGTGTATGTGATGTCTCACATTGTTGAACAGCTGTGAGATGTGTCTGAGGTGTGAATAGTGTGGGGTGTGTGCATGTCAATTTATAGTTAGATGGTGGATGAAGTGTGTTGAGGTTGCAATGCTGGTGGTGGTGGTGCAGTTAATAAGAAGTGTGTTTGTGAGATGGGATCTTACCTTGACCACTCATGTCAAGTCATTAAATTTCTAGCAGCGCTGGAGCCATGTCCTGGGGCCAGGGCTCCTGGCTGTGACCTCCCAGGCGATCTCCTCCCACATGCGCCGAATCAGCTGTCTCTGTGGTCTCCTTGCCCTTGCGGGTAGAAGACATCCCTCCTCCACCAGGACCTCCAGTGCCGCATCGGAGAACCTGGCTCCTCGAGACATCCTTCCACCCCCAGCCAGCGCACTCCACACCTTCAGGTGAAAGTGGGTGAGTGCAGGCTATATATATAGCTCCAGGAAAATTGCGTCTAACCAGCTAAACCTACAGTTGTCGGTTTCAGTATCTGCAGGCACCTTCAAATCATGATAATCATCAATTAGCCCGAAAATTACTCACTAAATCCAGACTTTCAAACACGAAAATCCAGAAGTTGCTGTCAGTGATTCCCTGCTGCTCCACAGGGCGCGCTGTTGAAGTCCCCGATGACGGCAATCTTTGAGAAATCACTGAACTGATGAGAACTTCCCCTTTTACGTTGTAATATCACTTAAAAAGCCTCGTAGAAGTTAAGCCTTGCTCCATGAGGTGTAACTGAGTTTTTAACGGTGTACTAAGTCATAATTACTGTTGAACAACCTCCCTGGCCCTGAAAGACTAATGTTATATCTGTGGAATGTCAAATTTTCCATTATGATAAACATTCCATTTTTTTACTTTAATAAAAATTACTTATTTTTTTAAAGTTTGTTTATGATATTTTAGGTTCTACCTTAATCTCATGTGTATGTTCCAATCTTTATTTTGCTCTCTGTAAAATTTACAAAAAGTGAAGGATAATCAGTGCATTTTACTTCCTAGTTTGCTGCCTGTGAGAATTCTTCAA
Source organism: Squalus acanthias (assembly GCA_030390025.1). Lineage (NCBI taxonomy): Eukaryota > Metazoa > Chordata > Chondrichthyes > Squaliformes > Squalidae > Squalus > Squalus acanthias. The sequence goes on from CM059426.1 coordinate 54,319,946, forward strand.
TGTGATTGGCTGCTTAGCCTGCTTGATGACATCACTGTTGCTGGACGCTGGAGATCCCCTAGACTTGGCGCCAGAATCAAATTAACGTCAGGAAAGGTGAAATCGATGCCAGAGCTCGCTAGATCTTTGTGGGCAGTTTTCTTTGAGGTTAGTGGCGAGCGCCTTCACTTTGCCACTGACCACAAAAACCAGGCCATTACATCATATCATCAATGACCTTCACTTTTTTGAGGATGTAACTGGTAGAATAGACAAGGAAGATCCAGTGGATGTGGTGTATTTGGATTTTCAGAAGGCCTTTGATAAAGTCCCACATAAGAGGTTAGTGTGCAAAATTAAAGCATGGATTAAAAGGGATTGGGGGTAATATATTGGCATGGATTGAAAATTGGTTAACAGACAGGAAACAGAGAGTAGGAATAAATGGGTCTTTTTCGGGGTGGCAGGCGGTGACTAGTGGGGTACCGTAGGGATCAGTGCTTGGGCCCCAGCTATTCACAATATATATCAATGATTTGGATAAGGGAACCAATTGTAATATTTCCAAGTTTGCTGACGACACGAAAGTAGGTGGGATTGTGAGGTTGTGAGGAGGATGCAAAGAGGCTTCAAGGCGAATTAGACAAGTTGAGTGAGTGGGCAAATACATGGCAGATGCAGTATAACGTGGATAAATGTGAAGTTATCCACTTCAGTAGGAAAAACAGAAAGGCAGAGTATTATTTAAATGGTGATAGATTGGGAAATGTTGATGTACAAAGGGACCTGGGTGTCCTTGTACACCAGTCACTGAAAGCAAACATGCAGGTGCAGCAAGCAGTTAGGAAGGCAAATGGTATGTTGGTCTTCATTGCAAGAGGATTTGAGTACAGGAGCAAGGATGTCTTACTACAGTTATACAGGTCCTTGGTGAGACCACACCTGGAGTACTGTGTGCAGTTTTGGTCTCCTTACCTAAGAAAGGATATACTTGCCATAGAGGGAGTGCAGCGAAGGTTCACCAGACTGATTCCTGGGATGGCAGGACTGTCGTATGAGGAGAGATTGGGTCGACTAGGCCTATATTCACTAGAGTTTAGAAGAATGAGAGGGGATCTCGTGGAAACTTATAAAATTCTGACAGGGCTAGACAGACTGGATGCAGGGAGGATGTTTCCCCTGGCTGGGGGGTCTAGAACGAGGGGTCACAGTCTCAGGATACGGGGTAGGACATTTAGGACTGAGATGAGGAGAAATTTCTTCACTCAGAGGGTGGTGAATCTGTGGAATTCTCTACCACAGACAACTGTGGAGGCCAAGTCACTGAATATATTTAGGAAGGAGATAGATAGATTTCTAGACACAAAAGGCATCAAGGGGTATGGGGAGAGAGCGGGAATATGGTATTGAGATAGAGGATCAGCCATGTTCATATTGAATGGCGGAGCAAGCTCGAAGGGCCGAATGGCCTACTCCTGCTCCTATTTTTCTATGTTTCACTTGGTTTTACAACTAACTTACATCATATCAGCATTCCATGGAGTGGGTTTCTTCACTCCACCATTGGCAGCCATGCCTTCAGCTGCCTGGGCAATAAGCTCTGGAATTCCCTCCCTAAACCTCTCTGCCTCTCTCCTCCTTTTAGTCACACCTTAAAGCCTACCTCTTTGAACATGCTTTTGGTCACCTGTCCTAATATATCCCTATGTGGCGCGTCGAGAGGTTTTACTACTTTAAAGGCGCTGTATAAATGCAAGTTGTTGTTGTTTTTTTGATATCACATCAAGTGGTACAGCCTTGGAGATCTGAGCTGATTCTACAGATAGTGCCTGTTTCAATAGATTATCCAAAACTGTCTCTTAATTCTAAAATGGAGTACTGAACATAAAATGGATTCTTTGCTAAAGCCTTTCCTGAGAGAAGCACTGAAATAGATAAGAGAACACTTAAGAAGAGCACAATGGGGTAACACTAGGGTGAAATTATTTTGTTATGCTAGTGTGTGAAGACATTAAAAATTATAATAGTTGAACGGTTCAGGTTTGTCTGTTCTAAGGGTTATAATGAGGTATTCAGCCATCTATGGAAGAGCAGGGGAGTTATCCTCAGTGACCTGGCCAATATTTATCCCCCAATCAACATCACTAAAACAGATTATCTGGTCATTATCGCATTGCTATTTGTGGGAGCTTGCTGTACGCAATTTGGCTGCCACGTTTCCTACATTACAACAGTGACTACACTTCAAAAGTACTTCATTGGCTGTAAAGCGCTTTGGGACATTGCGAGGTCGTGAAAGGTGCTATATAAATGCAAGTCTTTATTTTCTTTTATGGCAGGTGGCATCTGTGGAAATGATGGTCAGAGTCAGGGGCGGGGGTGTTTCCTGCAATGTGATGGGTTAAGATGGATTGGTGTTGAAGGACTGTCAATGTAGTGGTGATGTGAAGGGGATGGTGTGATTTTACTTTTATTGGAAGCACCAGTCTATGAGCTGCTACCTATAAGCCCTCGCTACTTGCCGTAGAATCCTAGAATCATAGAATGATAACACAGAAGGAGGCCATTCAGCCCATCATGCCTGTGCTGGCTCTTTGGTAAAGCTATCCAATTAATCCCACTCCCCTGCTCTTTCCCCATAGCCCTGTAGATTTTTTCCCTTCAGGTATTTACCCAATCCTTTTTTAAATGTTACTGTCGAATCTGCTCCCACCACACTTTCAGGCAGTGTATTTCAGATCACAACAACTCGCTGTGTAAAAAAATGTTTCCTCATGTTGCCTCTGGTTCTTTTGCCAATCACCTTAAATCTGTGTCCTCTGGTTACCGAACCTTCTGCCACTGGAAACAGTTTCTCCTTATTTACTCTATCAAAACCATTCATAATTTTGACCACCTCTCTCAAAATTTCATCTTAACCTTTTCTGCTCCAAAGAGAACAACCCCAGCTTCTCCACATAACTGAAGTCCCTCATCCCTGAAACCATTCTAGTAAATCTCTTCTGTACCCTCTCCAAGGCTTTGACATCCTTCTTAAAGTGTGGTGGGCAGAATTGAACACAACACTTCAGCTGAGGCCTAACTACTGTTTTATAAAGGTTTAGCATAACTTCCTTCCTTTTGTACTCTATTCCTCTATTAATAAAGTCAAGGATCCCATATGCTTTTTTAACAACCTTCTCAACTTGACCTACCACCTTCAAAGATTTGTATACATACACCCCCAAGTTTCTTTGTTCCTGTACCCCCTTTAAAATTGTACTTTTTAGTTCATATTGCCTCTCCTCATTCTTCTTGCAGCAGCTTCTCCTGCATCCCCTTGTTCAAAGCCTCTTCGTCCACTGCTGAGGACTCCTCCTCCTCAGCTGCTGCTGGCTCGATGTCGTGGCCCCATTGCAAGGCAAGTTTATGCAGGATTCAGCAGACGACAATATGGGACATGCGATGGGGTCAATATTGAAGGAAAGTCAAGCACTTGAATCGCTGCCTCAGCACACCAATGGCCTTCTCGATTACTGCCTTGGTGCTCCCATGGCTACCATTGTAGCACCTATAAGCTAGGGTTCATGTCATCCGCCCTGGCAATAACAGGTAGCCTTTGTCCCCTAATAGCCAGCCTTGGACCCCTAATAGCCAGCCTTGGACCTGATATTCTTGCTCAAAAAGTGCGGAGATGTTGGACTGATGCAGGATGAACGCATCATGGTTGCTCCCAGGATACCATGCACACACCTGCACTATTCTTAGAAGATGGTGACTGCCAGTTGCGCGTTGAGAGGGCGGTAACCCTTCCTCTCCATAAAACATTCTGCCTCATGTGACGGTGCATTAATCGCCACATGAGTGCAGTCAATAGACTGGACTTGTGGGAAGCTGGTAATTGCTGCAAACTCCACTGCTCTGTCTGTTGACTGGCAGCATCCATGGGGAACTTGATGTACTGTCTTGCTTTATTAACAAAGCATTTGTCACTTGCTTGATGCATGTGTGTGCAGCCGACTGGCTAACATGTTCCCCACTGCAGCCTAGAAGGACCCTGATGTAAAAATATTGAGGGAAACTGTCACTTTGACTGCGACTGGCAGAAAGTGACCGGATGGCGCAGAAGGCTGCAACTTCTCCTACAGGAGGCTGCGCAGGTCTGCCACGAGAACCTTGCACATTGCTCTTCTGTGAGCTCTTGGAAACTTGTTCTGAATCTATAGATCCTATGTGGAGGGTAGAGTCGCCTCTGTGCAACCCTTCTTCTATGTGACACTGTGACAGCACCTGCTACCGCTCCAGCATGCTCACCTTGCTCCTCCTGCTACTGGTACTCCTCTTTCTCCTCATCTTCTGCCCGCAGTTGGGTGTCAAAATGACTCCCATTCCTCCTCTCCTCATTCACCCTCCTTGAAGGCAAAGAATTAATTCTGTCAAGAATTAACAAAAAACATCAATGTTATAATCAGTTCCACAGCACTCAGCAAAAATACTAACCAGTTTTCTCTATAGCTGCTTGCCCCTTTAAATAATGCTTTTAAGTGCTGATTTTGGCCTTCACCATCAAGGATTGCTGGGCGTTTCCATCCCTCAGCATAATTCTATTTTGCTGAACAGAAATAGCATTGGAGTCCTAATCGTGTCATAGGACCCTGATTAGCATATGATTGTTAGGCTACCACTGTGTTTAGGCAGTTGCCCAGGCTGCTTAACCCAAAGACCCTCAGAAAATGGGGTTGGCAGCACCATCAATGAAAATGGGGTGGTAAGCATTTCCCTGCAATTTTCAGGGTCATGCCACCCTGTTTCCACGAGGTGGGAAGACTGAAAATTCAGCCCACAGAGGTTTGCGTATAATTCTTTGCACAGCTCAAGTAAGCAGTTGCTCCCAGGCATCAGTTGATGTGCCAATATATTAGTTGCAGTATAACAAGGGTTTAGAGGTTGGTGGCAACATTAAATAATAGCATTAATAGCATTAAAACCACTTAAACAGAGCTATTGATGAGAAGAAGATTAAATAATAGAACATGAAGAAAAACAACTAGAAAAGAATATGTGGGGTGAAACTGCACAATAATAACATAAACACGTTAATATGTTTGTATAAATTCCTATCTAGTATTTTAATGAAGGCATTAATCTAATCGTCAAACAGCTTAATGCCTTTAACAAAATATTGGACAGAGGAATTTCATAGAAGTGTGTCAATGCATTCAAATGCTACTCTCTCGCAGCACAATTTCACCCCACTAATTAAGAATGAAAAATAAACCATAGCATCAATGAAAACATAGAAAATAGAACTCAGGAGGGGAGAGTTATTAGGTAGCATAAAGGGATGCAGTCAGACACAACTACAATGAGGGCAACCTTTCACAAATTTGGTGGTTGCAGGGCACACAGATATACCAAAGTGGAGAAATTAAAATAAAAAGATTAATCACATCAAATTAATTTACAAAATAAAACCCTGCATATCAAACACACAAGCAAAGATTAATTAATAAGCTCTTCTTCTTGCATAACATTCTGGAGTTTGGTTATTTAAGGTATAATTTGATTTTAATATGATGAAAATTGGTTAGCTCTGTGAACAGCTTTCTTGTAACCTATTCTTACCACAAGATGGCACACCAGCTGATTATACTTCTGATAACTCAGGAGTAGGATGTGCAGCAGTGTGCGAAACTGTTTAGTAACTCCTTCATAAAGTATTTTATCAAATGCACTGCCAACATATTGTTTTTAGATTAGGAAAAAAAGTGTGACTGGCATTTATTAGGATAACAAAACTAAAATAATAGAAACCCTCAGAAATAGTGTCTGGTGCAAGAGAGGGAATCGCAGCTGGTGAGCAAGAAGATAAAGGGATATAGTGAATGGTGAATTTAGCTCAGTTGGAGATTATTAGAACTAAGTGATTACTTGGAAGTTGAAGTTAACAGAGATAGAAGAATAGTAGAAGTGGACAGATTATGGGAAAAGCAAAAAAATGACATTTTTCTTACCTTTGAAGATTTCACAGATGTGAAAATAATAGATTCAGTATTCAGATTTGGATGTAGTGAGTGTGCGAGAAGAGCAGTAAACTAGATAGAGAAAAGGAAGTGGAATAATTGGTTTTAAAAAGCTACAGAAAAGTTACAAAGTTGAAAACAGCAGTAAGATGAGGTTGGAGAAAATGGCAAATAATAAAGAATGGGAAAACAAGGACAAATGTCCCTCATGGAGAGTGACAATCTTTCATTTTTGCTTAAAATTATAATACATTTTGATATATGTCACTTAAATAAAACACAGTTACATAAATTTAAATGGGTTTGCAAACTGTCATCAGTGTCAATCATCAATGCCCCTGCTAATATTACTCTGATGTTGACAGCTTTGCAGGAAATTTTGTTTTGTTCTACATTGTTATATGGAGGAGTCATGGGGGAGAAATTCGGTATCGCCTGTTTGGGGCACAATTATCGGCCGGGCGCAAAGTTAAGCACCTGGTGCAAATTATCACCTCTGACTGCAAACTTGGCTTCTATTGCCCCTGGAGGTGATTGGAACGCTAAATCAGCCGCTACACACCTGTCTTAAGGCGCAAAGGCCGAGGAGCGAGGTGCTAACTCAGGGCGCGGGTGAAGCTCAGGTGATGTCAGTTAGCAATGGAACACAGACACGCTGGCGCCAGCCAGTTCTTAAAGGGGAGGGTCGATCTTGCTCGCCAGCCACACCCTGCTCATTGCAGCCTTGAATCTCGGCCTGGAGAGACCTGTACATCAATTCTGCTGCAAAGGACTATGGAGAGGGCCAGGGAATGAGCTCAGCGCTTCAGCGACTGGGCCTTGGTGGCTCTGGTTGGCGCAGTGGAGCGCCGAAGAGCTATACTGTACCCAGAGAGTGGCAGGAGGCCATTGCCACGCGACTACAGAAGAGTGTGGAGGGAGGTGGCTCATCACGTCTCCTCCAGGAGCATGGTGCCGAGGACCCATACACAATGTCGGAAAAATATCAACGACCTAATTCGGGTGGTCAGGGTGAGTGGCTGCTTTTTAATACCTCTCCAGCCCTCCATCTCAACCTCACTCTATGGCCAGAGGGTGTAAAAAGCCCAATGCCCAACACTCATCCAAGACCTATGGCCATCTCATAAAACACACACGCACAATCCACACCTTGCATACGTTAAGGGCTGTTGAACTATGGGAGGCACATCGGGCAAGCACATGGCTGCATACATTAAGGGCTATTCAACTATTCAAGGCACATTAGGCAAGCACATGGCTGCATATTTACTCAGACGCCGTCCTTTTTCTTGCAGGCCAAGTTAGCTCACAACAGGCGGCAGCAGCAACGGACCGGTGGAAGGCCGCCTCAGCTGCAAACCCTCAGCGATCTGGAGGCGCGCGTCCACAGGATGTCACAAGCCAGGGGATAGGTCCCGTCGCCGCTGGAGAGGTCGACCCCATTCGGGACGGCAATGGTAAGGTCATCAGCTTTCTCTCCTCTCTCATTCCACTTGTCCCTCACAACACCAGCCTTTGACACTTTCAATCCAACTTACTAAATCGCTCCACTCCTTGCTCCCTTACTGCCCCCCTGTCCTGACGCTAAAGCCACTCTTGTACCTCCCTGCTTTCAGATGGTGAATCACCAGCTGAGGAGACGGGCCCTAAAGTAGCTGGTAGGAGCGACGCCGCAGGCGAGGAGCAAGAGGAAGCCAGAGCCTCAGCGCCAGCGTCTCCCAAGGGCGCCCATGCCCACACTGGGACCACGTCTTCCCTGGAGGGGAGCAGGGGGGAAGGGTCTGATGAGGGTGAAGCTCCGGGACCCAGCGGGCTGCAGCAACGGGATGGGAGTAGGGAAGCTCGGGGGCCTTCTCCCCGGAGGGAGAGTAGGCAAGCGAGTCCTGCTGCACTGGACACAGAGGAGGAGTGGCTCATTGCAGAAATGAATAGCCAGGCCTTGAGCATGCACACTGAGCTCATGGGTGCAATGGGAAGGGTGCCCGAAAGCATTGATGGACTGGCAAGGAGTGAGCACTCCGCTGCAGCACAGGCGGACGCAGCGCAACTGCTTAGTACAGCAATACAGTCACTGGCTGCTGTGATCCAATTTCAGACTGCTCTCATGCAGTCTCAGATTGATGTAATGCAAGCACTGACTGCTACCATTGTCGCTGGTTCGGTCACATTGCCCCAGGGCTCTCACGGCGCTGCAGCAGGCCAGCAATCTGTGGTTCAGCAGATTGCTCCGGATGCTGAGGTGCTGCCCCGTGGGAGTGCCAGTGTGTCGGTCGAGCAGGGAGGTGCTGTCCTCTCTCAGGATGACAGCATTCCTGCTCCCACCACTGTCACTTCCCCATTGCACTTGCCACCGCCTGTAGCCCAGACTGCTGCCGCCCATGCAGAGTTGGTGCAGTCTGCAGCCGGGGCCTCCAGGCCCAGAGCTGGTCGAGGGCGTCCTTCAAGAGCATCTGTAGTCTCAGGATCTGACATTCAACAGCCTTCCACCAGCCTTGCTGTAGCCTTCCACCAGCCTTGCTGCAGCCACTGGAGCCCCATTACGGAGGAGCAGTAGGGTGGGAAGGGGGGAAGTGCGAAAGGGATAGAGATCACCCTCGAAGGGCAAAAAGTAGGAGGTCTCAAGAAATGTTGGGAATATTTTTATTAAAGGCCGAGGTTCATTTGATAATTTTTGTTTAGTGTTTTGGCCATTATCTCCAGCTTGTGAGAACCAGTTATGTTAATTAATGATTTGTTGTGTTTGTTTCTATTAGTTTGTCATGAATAAATGACAGAGTTTGTAAAATAAAAGAGTTTTTGTATTCAAAATGTACATGTTTGGCCTTTGGAATCATTGCAGCTTTGGCCAATTATAGGGGTTGCAGGTTGCTTTCCATCATGTTGTTCTCCATGCTAGAAGCCATCTTCTGTGTAGGGGCCTAGAAGCGGCTTGTTATCAGCCGTTGACGGACAGCCCTTGCAGTTTCAACATTGTGGGCCGCCTTGGTGCTGCTGCTAATCATCCTCCTCCTCCTCTTCCTCCTCCTCCGGTGGTACACCAAGGCCTGGTGGTATTGGCTGGGTCCTGAGGATTGCCAGGTTATGAAGAATGCAGCACACAACTATGAAGAGGGAGACTCGCTCAGGCGAGTACTGCAGGGCTCCTCCTGAGTGGTCCAAACAGCGAAACCGTTGCTTGAGCACGCCAATTGTCTGCTCAATGATGTTCCTGGTGGCGAGATGGCTCTCATTGTACCGCAGCTCAGCAGGGGTGTTGGGGTTACGGAGCGGTGTCATCAGCCAGGTGTAGAGTGGATAACCCTTGTCCCCGAGGAGCCAACTACTTGGCTGATGCGATGCCTGGAAAAGATCTGGTACACCAGTCTGGCGCAGGATGAAAGCATCGTGGCTGCTGCCAGGATAGCGGGCATTGACGGTGAGTATCAGCTGTCTGTGGTCACAGACCAACTGGACATTTAAGGAGTGGAACCCCTTGCGGTTTCGGAAAACCTCTGCATTCTCATGCGGTGCCCGCAATGCCACATGCATGCAGTCAATGGCGCCCTGCACCATGGGGAAGCCCGCTATCCTCGCAAAGCCCAATGCGCGTTTATGCTGTTTGGCCTGGGTCATCGAGAAAGAGATGTACTGGCATCTCCTTTTATAGAGGGCATTTGTCACCTCCCGGATACAGCAATGGACTGTGAACTGGGAGATATTGGCGATGTCCCCAGTAGCTGCTTGAAAGGAGCCGGTGGCATAAAAATTCAGAGCCACTGTGACCTTCACTGCCACCGACAGAGACGTCTTGGTCCTCAGTTGAGGCTGCAGATCTGGTTGCAGCAGGTGGCAGAGCTCAGTAACCACCTTCTTGCTGAAGCGCAGCCTGCGCAAACACTGCTCCTCAGACAAATGAATGTAAGAGAATTGTTCCCAGAATACCCTGGGAGGATAAGGTCTCCTGTGCAGAGGCCTGTTGGCCCTCCTCCCTCTTGCCATGATTGCCATTCTCTCTCTGCGTCTCTGATGCCTCCGATTCTGCAGGCGCAGGATGACGCCCCGAATCAGTGCAGCCCCCAAAGTCTCTTGACAATCGAAGCAATGAAGGTCGAATCCAAAAGAACCTGCAAAGTGCTACTCAGTAGCGAAAACTACTTCACACAGCATTGACTCTCTCCAGAAGTCTCTCTCTCTCTCAGAATGAGTGGTGCAAAAATGTCTCCCACAAAAAAAGGCAGGAAGAGGGCGCCTTTAAATAGCACTCCCCCAGTCCCTTCCCAACTGCAAAACGTTCCACTCTCCCTGTCATTGCTTGCGGCAGGCGGAAAGGAAGGGGGCGCCACTTAATATCCGGTCCGGGGCACCACCAGGGCGTTGCACGCTCGACTGATGTCACGATCTGCGGGCGCAGGAGATCGTGGCGGTAGAGTTTAGCGCCGCCGCAAAAACTCTGGTCAATTTCGCGAGCGGCGCAAACATCGCCGCACCCGGGCGCTAGTTGCTTTGCGCCCCATTAGCGCTAACGGGAGGCGCAAAGCAGCCAAATTTTTCCCCCATAGAGTCATAACAGCACAGGAGACCATTCGGCCATCAAGACCATGCCAGCTCTCTGTAGAGCAATCCAGTCAGTCCAATTCCCCCGCTCTATCCCCGTAGCCCGACAAGTTTATTTCCCGCAAGTGCCTATCCAGTCTCCCCTTGAAAACATTGAATGTGTCCGCTTCCGCCACTTCCGTCGGCAGCGAGTTCCAGGTCCTCACTACTCGCTGTGTAAAAATGTTTTTCCTCACACCCCCCTGTATCTCTTGCCCAAAACCTTAAATCTGTGTCCCCTAGTCCTTGTACCATCAACTAGTGGGAACAGCCTTTCCCTGTCTAACCTATCCAAACCCATCATAATCTTGTACACCTCTATCAAATCACCCCGCAACCTCCTTTGCCCTAATGAAAACAAATCCAGCTTCTCCAACCTGTCCTTGTAGCTAAGATCCCACATCCCCAGATCCATTCTGGTAAATCTCCTCTGCACCCTCTCAAGTGGCTTCACATTCTCCCTAAAGTGTGGTGACCAGAACTGGATGCAATACTCCAGTTATGGCCTAACCAGCGCTTTATAAAGGTTCAGCATAACTTCTCTACTTTTGTACTCAATACCTCTATTTATGAAGCCCAAGATCCCATATGTTTTGCTAACCACTCTCTCAATATGTCCTGCCACCTTCAGGGACAAATGCACATTAACTCCCAGGTCCCGCCGTCCCTGTACACTCTTTAAAACTGTGTATATTGCCTCTCCCTGTTCCTTCTGCCAAAATGCATCACCTCACACTTCTCTGTATTAAATTTCACCTGCCACTTGTCTGCCCATTCTGCTAGCCTTTCTATGTCCTGTTGCAGTCGATTGGTATCATCATCACTGTTTGCCATACCCCCAAGTTTGGTGTCATCGGCAAATTTAGAAATTCTACTCTGTATTCCAATATCCAGGTCATTTATATGTATCAAAAAAAGCAGTGCCCCAGCACTGACCCTTCGGGAACACCACTGTCTACCATCCTCCAGTCTGAAAAACAGCCATTTACCACAACTCGCTGTTTTCTGTCCTTATGCCAATTCCTTATCCAAGCTGCCATTGCCCCACCTATTCCATGAGCCTCAATTTTGTTAACCAGCCTTCTATGTGGTACTTTGTCAAACGCCTTCCGAAAATCCATGTAGACAACATCCATTGCATTCCCTTCATCAATCCTCCCAATTACTTCATCAAAAATTTCAATTAGATTAGTCAAACACGATCTGCCTTTTACAAATCCGTGTTGGCTCTCCTTAATTAGCTTAAACCTCTCCAAGTGTCCGTTAATTTTTTCCTTCATTATTGTTTCTAAAACTTTACCCACCACTGATATTAAACTGACCGGCCTGTAGTTACTAGGATTGTCCTTACACCCTTTCTTGAACAATGATGTCACATTTGCCACTTTCCAATCTTCAGGCACCTCCCCCGCATCTAGGGAAGATTGGAAAATTATGGCAAGCTCTTCCGCTATCTCCTCCCCCAATTCCCTTAGCAACCTAGGATGCAAGCCATCTGGACCAGGTGACTTGTCCACTCTAATCATACTCAGCCTTTCTAGTACATCCTGTCGATCAATTTTCACACCTTCCATTGCTTCTACCTTTTCCACTTCCACTGATATTTTGTCAGCATCCACCTCCTTATTAAACACAGATACAAAGTACTCATTGAGTATTCTAGCATTGCCCTGCGCCTCTAAGCATATATCAACTTTTTTGTCCCTAATAGGCCCCACCCCGCCTCTTACTACCCGCTTACTGTTTACATGCCGGTAGAAGATTTTTGGGTTCCCTTTTATGTTAACCACCATTCTACTCTCATATTCTCTCTTTGCCAATCTTATTTTCATCATCACGTCCCCTCTCAACTTATTGTATTCGGTCTGGTTCTCCCTTGAAGAATTCACCTGACATTCATCATACACCCTCTTTTTTTATTTCATCATCTTCTCTATCTCCCTCATCATCCAAGGAGCCCTTGCTTTGGTTCCCTTACCCTTCCCTCTTGTTGGAATGTACCTAGCCTGTACTTGGAACATCTCCTCCTTAAAGATCTCCCATTGTTCCGTTACAGTTTTTCCTATCAGTCTTTGGTTCCATTTTACTCTGGCTAGTTCCTTTTGCATCCCATTGAAGTTAGCCCTATTCCAGTTTAGAAGTTCCACTCTAGATTGTTCCATGCTCCTCTCCATTGCTAATCTAACTCTTCTGATACGATGATCACTCGTACCCAAGTGTTCTCCCACAGACACTTGGTCGACCTGGCCCACCTCATTCCCCAGCACCAGATCCAGCAATGCGTCCTTCCTAGTTGGGCCAAGAACATACTGGACAAGGATATTCTCCTGAACACATTTCAGAAATTCCTCCCCCTCCTTTCCCTTTACACTAGCATTATCCCAATCAATACTTGGGTAATTAAAGTCCCCCTATATCACCACTCTACAAGCTCTTGCTTATCTCTGCGATTTCCCTGAAGATTTGCTCCTCTACCTCCCTCTCACTATTTGGAGGCCTGTAGAATACCCCCAATAGTGAAATCATACCCTTTTTACTCCTCAACTGACCAAATGGATTCTGTCCTTGTCCCCTCAAGAACATCCTCCCTTTCCAACACTACAATGTCTTCCTTAATCAGCACTGCCACCCCACCTCCCTTTTTTCCTTCCCTATCTTTTCTGAACACCTTGAATATTAAGTGCCCAGTCATCACCATTTCTAAGCCACGTTTCCATTATTGCCACAACATCATATTGCCACACGGCTAATTGTGCTTGTAGCTCAGCAACCTTATTCACCACTTTGTGTGTTTACGTACATGCATTCTAAAGCCATTTTTGAATTTTTCGTAGTCTTTCTTAGTCTGCTCCTCTCGAATATGCTGCTACATCCGCCTCTAGTACTACTTTCTTCTCTAGTACTATCCAACACTCACTCTTTTATGCACCTTATTCCTCTTTTCTATTCCTATATGCTGGTGCCCATCCCCCTGTCAAGCTAGTTTAAACCCTCCCCAACAGCACTAGCAAACCTCCCTGCGAGAATATTGGTCCCGGCTCTGTTGAGGTGTAACCCGTCCGGCTTGTACAGGTCCCACTTTCCCCAAAATGGTCCCAATGCCTCAGGAATCTAAAGCCCTCCCTCCTGCACCATCTCTCCAGCCACGCATTCATCTGTTCTATCCTCCTATTCCTGTACTCACTAGCACGTGGCACCAGGAGTAATCCGGAAATTACTACCTTTGAGGTCCTGCTTTTTAATCTCTCTCCTAGTTCCCTATAGTCTGCCTGCAGGACCTCATCCCTCTTTCTGTCTATGTCGTTGGTACCGATATGGACAACGATCCGTGGCTGTTCACCCTCTCCCCTCAGAGTGTCCTGCAGCCGCTCAGTGACATCCTTGACCCTGGCACCAGGGAGGCAACATACCATCCTGAAGTCACGTCTGCGTCCACAGAAACGCCTAACTGTTCCCCTAACCAATGAATCCCCTATCACTATTGCTCTTCCACTCTTCTTCCTCCCCCCCCTGTGCAGCTGAGCCACCCGTGGTGCCGTGGCCTTGGCTCCAGCTGCTCTCCCCAGAGGAGCCATCACCCCCACCAGTTTCCAGAACTGTGAACCGGTTAGCGAGCGAGATGCACTCTGGGGATTTCTGCCCTATCTGGAGTTGGGATGCCCTGATGATCTTCCATCCGAGTGGAATAGCGGGCTTTATTTGTATGGCCGGGCCATATTTGCGTGACGTTAGCGGGCTGCCCAGACATTGGGAACGCTGACAGGCAGCCCACCCAATTAGGAGGTAGGATTTTCACCTAGTACCTGCACTATTTAAAGGGTCAATGCACCTCTTTCTTATTCGTTCCTGGGATGTGGGCATCGCTGGCAAGGCCAGTATTTATTGCCCATTCCTAATTGCCCTTGAGAAGGTGGTGGTGAGCCGCCTTCTTGAACCGCTGCAGTCTGTGTGGTGAAGGTACTCCCACAGTGCTGTTAGGGAGGGAGTTCCAGGATTTTGACCCAGCGACTATGAAGTAATGGTGATATATTTCCAAATCAGGATTGTGTGTAACTTGGAGGGGAACTTGGAGGTGATGGTGGTCCCATGCGTTTGCTACCCTTGTCCTTCTAGGTGGTAGAGGTCGTGGGTTTGGGAGGTGCTGTCGAAGAAGCCTTGGCGAGTTGCTGCAGTGCATCTTGTAGATGGTACACACTGCAGCCACGTTGCGCCGGTGGAGGAGGGAGTGAATGTTTAAGGTGGTGGATGGGGTGCCAATCAAGTGGGCTGCTTTGTCCTGGATGGTGCTGAGCTTCTTTAATGTTGTTGGAGCTACACTCATCCAGACAAGTGAAGAGTATTCCATCACACTCCTGACTTGTGCCTTGTAAATGGTGGAAAGGCTTTGGGGAGTCAGGAGGTGAGACACCCAGCCTCTGACCTGCTCCTGTAGCCACAGTATTTATGTGGCTGGTCCAGTTAAGATTCTGGTCAATGGTGACCCCCAGGATGTTGATGGTGGTGGATTCGGCGATGGTAATGCCGTTGAATGTCAAGAGGTGGTGGTTAGACTCTCACTTGTTGGAGATAGTCATTGCCTGGCACTTCTGTGACGCAAGTGTTACTTGCCACTTATCAGCCCAAGCCTGCATGTCGTCCAGGTCTTGCTGCACGCGAGCATGGAATGCTTCATTATCTGAGGAGTTGTGAATGGAACTGATCACTGTGCAATCATCAGCGAACATTCCCACTTCTGACCTTATGATGGAGAGAAGGTCATTGTTGAAGCAGCTGAAGATGGTTGGGCCTATGACACTTTCCTGAGGAACTCCTGCAGCGATGTCCTGGAACTGAGATGATTGGCCGCCAATCACCACAACCATCTTCCTCTGTGCTAGGTATGATTCTAGCCAGTGGAGAGTTTTCCCCCCGATTCCCATGGACTTCAATTTTACTAGGGCTCCTTGATGCAACACTCGGTCAAATGCTACCTTGATGTCAGGGCAGTCACTCTGACCTCACCTCTGGAATTCAGCTCTTTTGTCCATGTTTGGACCAAGGCTGTAATGAGGTCTGGAGCTGAGTGATCCTGGCAGAACCCAAACTGAGCATCGGTGAGCGGGTTATTGGTGAGTAAGTGCCGCTTGATAGCATTGTCGACGATACTTTCCATCACTTTGCTGATGATTGCGAGTAGACTGATGGGGCGGTGATTTGTCCTGCTTTTTGTGGACAGTACATACCTGGGTAGTTTTCCACATTGTTGGGTAGATGCCAGTTTTGTAGCTGTACCTGAACAGCTTGGCTAGAGGTGTGGCTAGTTCTGGAGCACAAGTCTTCAGCATGACAGCCAGGATGCTGTCGGGGCCCATAGCCTTTGCTGTATTCAGTGAGCTCAGCCATTTCTTGATATCACATGGAGTGAATCGAATTGGCTGAAGACTTGCTTTTGTGATGGTGGGGACCTCAGCAGGAGGCTGATATGGATCATCCACTTGGCTCTTCTGGCTGAAGATGGTTGCAAATGCTTCAGCCTTGTCTTTTGCACTCGTGTGCTGGGCTCCACCATCATTGAGGATGGGCATGTTCACAGAGCCTCCTCCTCCCGTTAGTTGTGTAATTTTCCACTGCCATGCCTTTTGTATGGGCAATAAATGCTGGCCTTGCTTGCGACGCCCATATCCCAATAATTTTTTTGAGTGTTCAGAATTGGAAAATGGGTTTATTAAGATAAATAGGGAAAACTATTTCGACTGGCTGCTGAGTCAGTACTAAAGGGCATGGGGGAAAAATTCGGTTGCTTTGCGCCTCCCATTAGCACCCCCGCCACACAGTACTGCCCCCCGATTATCAAAATCCACGACAAGGCCTTGGACAACGTGGACCACTTTCCATACCTCGGGAGCCTACTGTCAACAAGGGCAGACGTTGACGACGAAGTCCAACACCGCCTTCAGTGTGCCAGTGCAGCCTTCGGTCGCCTGAGGAAGAGAGTGTTTGAAGACCAGGACCTCAAACCCGGCACTAAGCCCATGGTCTACAGAACAGCAGTGATACCCGCCCTGCTGTATGCCTCAGAGACATGGACCATGTACAGCAGGCACCTCAAAGCACTGGAGAGGTACCACCAACGCTGCCTCTGCAAGATCCTGCAAATCCATTGGCAGGATAGGCGCACCAACGTCAGTGTTCTTGCTCAGGCCAACATCCCCAGCATCGAAGCTTTGACCACGCTCGATCAGCTCCGATGGACGGGTCACATTGTCCGCATGCCCAATACGAGACTCCCAAAACTAGCGCTCTACTCGGAGCTCCGGCACTGCAAGAGAGCCCCGGGTGGGCAGAGGAAACGCTTCAAGGACACCCTCAAAGCCTCCTTGAAAAAGTGTAACATCCCCACCGACACCTGGGAATCCCTGGCCCAAGACCGCACAAAGTGGAGGAGAAGCATCCGGGAAGGCGCCGAACACCTCGAGTCTCTTCGCCAGGAGCAAGTGGAAGCCAAGCGCAAGGAGCGCACGTCAACCCAAGCACCCCACCCACCCACCCCTTCAACCACCATCTGCCCCACCTGTGACAGAGACTGTAGGTCCCACATTGGACTCATCAATCACCTGCGAACTCATTTTTAATGTGGAAGCAAGTCATCCTCGGTTCCGAGGGACTGCCTAAGAAGAAGAGGCGGATTGAATTTCATTTGCCACTTTTCTGCTCACCTGACTACTCAGGATCTTCCTGCAGTCTGCAGCTTTCTTCCTCACTATCAACCACACGTCCAATTTTTGTATCATCCATTACAGCTACAACACTGTTAGGAGAATATTTTTCTGTATGGAGGATTATAAAGACATGAAATGCCATAGCAGAAGCAGTGGTGGGAGCAAAATCCATAATAGCTATGAAAAGGAAATTGTATATGTATTTGAAAAAGGAAAACTTTAAAGTTAGTATTTCTTTGTTGTAAAATACTGTTCAGCTGTGGGAGGCTTCTTCATCTAAAGAGCATGCTGAAAGGGAGAAGCAGCAAGTTTGAAGGATGGGGAGGTGCTTTTGTATAAGAGAGAGCCTGCATTGATAAATGGTGGAAACAATTAGCAGAAGAGTGAAAGGCCTTCCAGTGGTGAGCAGAGGAACCCAGACTACTGTTTATGACTGTTGTTTGGTCATGAGCAACAGGTGATTGTGTATTTGTAATGAGGAGAGCTGCTGCCGTGGAGAAGAAGCATACACAGTGGTGGGGGACGGGGGAGTGCAGGGAGAAGTGTGAAGCAAGCAGGTGCTTGGTGTGGCATGAAACTGCAATGGAAAAGTGTGACTCATAAATGGAGACAGAAAGATCTGCATCTCACCTCTTCCTACACTGAACCCAAGTCATTAAGCAAATGCTTTGAGTACTGACCACATCAGCAACCTCCTAGGATTGCTGCAGTGTGTGATTTGAAACCCTGATGCCATCTTTCGAGAAGAGGGCTTGCCTTTGTTCCTGCACCTATTCCACCAGCTCCTCCACCGCGATGTCACTGTAACTTGGAGCTCTATACCTCGACAGTCTGCAAATGCTGCAAGCAAGTGGAGAAATAACAGAACTTATTCTTCTCAAGGCCACTGAACAAACAGCTAGCTAATGTCCAGAAATGACACAACTAAACAACAGAACTTGCATTTCTCTGGGCCATTAAACCAATACCAATTGCTCAGAAATCGCTTCAAGTCAGCAGGTAACACTTTTGTCAGGGTGACTTGACACTTCTCTTTAAGAGGTCATAAATACTGTGGCCTCAAGAGCAGGTCAGAGGCTAGGTATTCTGCGGCTTGCAGTGTGTACTGTCTACAAGATGCACTGCAGCAACTCGCCAAGGCTTCTTCGACAGCACCTCCCAAACCTACGACCTCTACCACCTAAAAGGACAAGGACAACAGGCGCTTGGGAACACCATCACCTCCAAGTCGCACATCATCCTGACTTATTGCCGTTCCTTCATCATCGCGGAGTCAAAATCCTGCAAATTCCTCCCTTTTTTATAATATTCGTGCCTGGGATGTGGGCGTCACTGGCAAGGCCAGCATTTATTGCCCATCCCTAATTGCCATTGAGTAGGTGGTGGCGGGCTGCCTTCTTGAACCGTTGCAGTCCGTGTGGTGAAGGTACTCCCAGTGTGCTGTTAGGAAGGGAGTTCCAGGATTTTGACCAGCGAGTGGAGAGTTTTCCCCCCGATTCCCATTGACTTCAATTTTACAACAGCTCCTTGATGCCACACTCAGTCAAGTGCTACCTTAATGTCAAGGGTAGTCACTCTCACCTCACCTCTGAAATTCAGCTTTTTTGTTCATGTTTGGAACAAGGCTGTAACGAGGTCTGGAGCAGAGTGGCCCTGGTGGAACCCAAACTGTGCATCAGTGAGCAGGTTATTGGTAAGTAAGTGCTGCTTCAGAGCACTGTCGACGACACCTTCCATCACTTTGCTGATGATTGAGAGTAGACTGATGGGGCGGTAATTGGTCGGATTGGATTTGTTCTGCTTTTTGTGGACAGGACATACCTGGGCAGTTTAGCATATTGTCAGGTCGATGCCAGTGTTGTAGCTGTACTGGAACAGCTTGGCTAGAGGCGTGGCTAATTCTGGAGCACAAGTCTTCAGCATGACAGCCGGGATGTTGTCGAGGCCCATAGCCTTTGCTGTATCCAATGCGCTCAGCCTTTTCTTGATATCACGTGGAGTGAATCAAATTGGCTGAAGACTGGCTTCTGTGATGGTGGGGACCTCAGGTGGAGGCCGATATAGATCATCCACTCGGCACTTCTGGCTGAAGATGGAGCAGCGCCCCTCACCCGCCTCACTGGCCACTCTTTAGCAAGACTTTCTGTGCCCCGCTATCATGGTGTGTGGCCTAGTGGTGCGGATGCCCGCCATGGTCATGCAAAGCAGGGACATCCCCCTGACTCCACAAACTTTGGTGGGGGTCAATGGCAGAGGTCCTGTCGGGCAGCATATCAACGCCACACCGGGATGCAATCCTCTGTCGATTTCCAGAGCCATGTAGTTCATATATTAATGCCATTTCTGACCACAAGATGGTTTGATACATTTTACATCTTGTGAAACTACATTCAACACTTCCACCCAGCCTAACCTTAGAGTTGCACCAGTCTGACATCTTACCCTCATACAAAAGGGTTGCAACTGCATGCATGCATGTACTGTTGTGGTAATTCCTGTGATTTCTCTAGCTTTCTCTCGCTGAATCACTATTGAAACGGAACTATCTCAGCATCCATAATGATACCAAAAGCCCTCTATTAAGACCATCAGTTCTATAGTTTAAATAAAAGGTTTTCACTTCTGCTGTGAATCCTGAGAAAACCCTGCCTCCATAACTGTCTCATGCTCCAATAGGACAGCCAGACAGACTGTGACAAGAGAAAGAGAAAAAAGGAGACTGAGAGAAAGAGAAAAACAGGGAAAGAGGATAAAAGAGAAAAAAAACACATCAATGCCACTGTCATTCCTGCAGCCCATGTGGCAGACACAACTTGGCACTTTGAGCCATGGCTAGGTTTTTGGTGTGGGTAGCATCTCGCGCATACAAAAAACTCACACCTAGGATTTTGCATAATGTTGAAATTTTTGCTGATATGCTTACCTCACAAATACCTGGAGAGAATCAAGAGGCTGATTTCCTACTTCTTAAAATGCAAAACTATGCCCGAGTTTTACATAGGATATATGGCACAGAAACAGACCATTCGGCCCAACTAGTCTATGCCGGCGTTTATGTTCCACTTGAGCCTCCTCCCGTCTTTCCTCATCTAAATCTATCAGCATAACCCTCTATTCCCTTCTCCCTCATATGCTTGTCTAGCCTCCCCTTAATGCTATACTATTTGCTTCAACCACTCCCTGTGGTAGCGAGTTCCACATTCTCACCACTCTTTGGGTAAAGAAGTTTCTTCTTAATTCCCTATTGGATTTCTTGGTGACTATCTTATATTGATGGCCTCTAATTATACTCTTCCCCACAAGTGGAAACATTCTCTCTGTATCCACTCTATCAAAATTTTTCATAATTTTAAAGACCTCTATTAGGTCATCCCTCAGCCTTTTTTCAAGAGAAAAGAGACCCAGCCTATTCATCCTTTCCTGATATGTATACCCTCGCATTTCTGGTATTATCCTTGTAAATCTTCACTGCACCCTCTCCAGCGCCTCTATATCCTTTTTATAATATGGCGACCAGAACTGTACTCCAAGTGTGGTCTAAGCAAGGTTCGATACAGGTTTAGCATAACTTCCCTACTTTTCAATTCTATCCCTCTAGAAATAAACCCTAGTGCTTGGTTTGCTTTTTTTATGGCCTTGCTAACCTGCGTCGCAACTTTTAGTGATTTATGCATTTGTACTCAGAGATCAATTTGTTCCTCTACCCCACCTAGACTCGCACCCTCCAAGTGATAAGTGACCTCCCTATTCTTCTGACCAAAATGTAATACCTCACATTTATCGGTGTTGAACTTCATTTGCCAATTATATGCCCATTCTGCAAGTTTATTAATGTCCTCCTGTAACCTGTTGCAGTCCTCCTCAGTATTGACTATCACCCCCAATTTGGTGTCATCTGCAAATTTAGAAATTGTGTTTTTCATTTCTAAGTCTAAATCGTTAATGTAAATTGTGAACAGCAGTGGTCCCAGCACTGATCCTTGTGGAACACCACTACCCACCTTCTGCCACTGTGAATAGCTACCCTTTACTCCTACTCTCTGCTTTCTGTCCTGAAGCCAGCCAGCAATCCATTCTGCTACTTGTCCCCTGACTCAGCATTCTCTGACCTTGTTCATCAGTCTATTATGGGGTACCTTATCGAAGGCCTTTTGAAAATCCAGATAAATTACATCTACTGCATTACCACTGTCTACTCTCTCTGTTACCTCTTCAAAAAATTCAGTAAGGTTGGTCAAGCAAGACTTTCCCTTTTGAAATCCATATTGACTATTCATTATATTATTTTTGGTTTCTAGATGTTCTTCTATTGTCTCCTTTAGTAGGGATTCCATTATTTTTCCTACCACCGATGTTAAGCTGACTGGTCTATAATTCCCTGGACATGTTCTATCCCCCTATTACGTTAGCTATCTGCCAGTCCGCTGGCACTATACCTTTTTCTAATGAATTATTAAACATGCGTAGTAATGCCTCTGCTATCTCTTCCCTAGATTCTTTTAAAATGCGTGGATGCAATCCATCCGGACCAGGGGTTTTATCCTTTGAGTTTGATTAATTTATTTAATATATCCCCTTTTTTATTTTAAATGCACTTATTTCATTACTAATCTCATCATCCAATGTCATGTCCACCTGTTCTATCTCCCTGGTAAATACTGAAGCAAAATAATAATGTAATATTTCTGCCATCTCTCTATCATTACCTGTGGTATTATCATGATTATCCCTTAATGGTCCTATTCCCATCCCAACCTTTCTTTTTTTATTGATGTGCCTATAAAATATTTTACTATTTTGTTTTATGTTCCTTGATAATTTAATTTCATAATTCCTCTTTGCCTCCCTAATTGTTTTTTGACTTCTCTCCTAATCTTTTCTGATAAGTTCTGATAAGATTTTTCCATCAGCTGGAATCAAGCTGCTCATCAGGAAATATCATGTCCCTCCATGATGGACAGTTATATTTGTTGGACATCCTGGAGAGATGTACGCTGGACATATTGAGGAGTTAAGGGTTAACAGTCGAACTTATTTGTATCTTGGAGCAACAGGCATTTCAATATAAACAGGATGACTTTGAAGTGTCGTGAAAGGAATGCATAGCTTGTTTTCTGATGTGCAAGTACTTGTGTAAGGAAATACGTGACAGTAATGACGTCACCTATGAGTGGTTAAGATTTAGCTTTAAGGCAATAAACATAGCTAGGGTAATAATACATGGGTAGGTGGCATCCATTAACTGCAGTATAGAAAGATAAAGCTTTTTTTCCCCAAAAGTTGTTAGTAACAGTTCAGAAACTCTTGTTTAGGGGAAGTAACTTTGGAATAAGCAACTACAAATGTTTACATGAATTCTGTCTTCAAAGGATTTGGGAGTAAATATGTCATGCAGGCTTATCTATCGCATTTTCCTTTGATGTAGCCAAAATATGGTGTAAAAAGAAGCATGGTTTTCAATAGTAATTCAGAGAGCTCGAAAGATAGAACATGTAACCGAAAAGCCACTCTCTGTATACAGTTAGGTTGATAACCTGTACTGTGTATCAATAAAGTCTGTTCCATATACTGCTAACAATATTAACTGACAAATAATTGTGTAAAGAGTCTTTGTGATCTGAACTTGAAAATGAGCCCAAGACTGCAATTTACATGCATTCATAAGATATTTGGGTGTATAATTTCCATTTAATAGTTGGGAACACTATTTTTTTATGGTTGCCTAACAAATGTCTGCATGATTTTCCTGTAGGTGATTTTAAAAAATGTTAGCAGAAGTGGAAAATCAGCTAATCATGATCCATTTGTAATAATGGAACTTTTACACTTTTCAAGCAGCTTATTAGCTGCTTAACTGGTATAATTGGGAAAAGTGTAGTGGTGGAAATGCACAAAATATAAATGCTAACAAATGGCTGGATAAAATGTCCAGAATGTCCAATTTACTGCCAGAGCCATGGTGTCACAGAGATGTGTATTTGCACTGAGGAATGAATGTATTTACATGAGTGACAAATGACCCTTTTCTTTTCATATGGAGATGAATGACTTACATTCGTCCTCTTTGATTGCCATTGCTGTGAAGATTAGAAAAGAACTTATTTTCATTAGAGACTCTTTTTCCTTCCAGGCTTTAGCATGACTTTGCTGGTATTTCACAGTTTACTAAGTTAAGTTGCATCCAAGCAATCAGAAGCAATGATAATGTGAATTTGCAGATTTGTATGTTGCCTTAAAAGAAAGGAGCGGCAGGTAGCCACTCAGCGCTGGGTTTCTAAGTTGACTCTTGATTAGTAAATCCTCTGAATAGGGAAAAGAAAAGATGCATAGCTTACCTTGTAGTTTCTCTTCTTTTTCTCAGTGTCTGCAAGACTACTACTGCCCAAACAAACACTCCATTCTCATGACACATTACTGCAACTCACAAATGTGACAAAATAAATCAATGTGAGCAAGAGATATTTAAATGTTGTGAAATAGCACATTGGGATTTAATGTGGGAGATTGTCGTTTCGCCATTTTAGTCAAGTCGCCCCTTAATTGTTGATTTATTTGGTACTTTAGTCATTGTGCACTGATGTATTATAGCTGTGTTTAACTCGTGAAAATTAAAAGTTTGCCAATTGTAATGTCCCTGCCAAAATGAGTGCAGGATTCAAATCCAACAACAAACACTGAAATGAATCCCCATATAAGTCATTCACTTCCAGATGAAGAGAAAAAGGTCATTTCTCACACAGGAGAATTCATTCATTCTTCAGTGTGAATACGCATCTCTATAACACCATCCATGAGGCCCTCCATGGCTCTGGCAGTAAACTGATCATTCTATACATTTTATCTTGCCATTTGTAAACACTTCATTTTTGTGCATTCCCACCACTCCACAGTTAGATAACTACACTTTAGTTATTTAAACCAGTTAAGCAGCTAGCTTGTTAGCTGCTTGAGAAGTGTGCATATGCCATTAGGACGCGACTGCTGTCAACAAACCGGAAGCGTTCTACGCATGCGCGCTTCCGGTTCTTAACGATCTCATTTGCGACAATGGAAACTATTTGCGTATGCGCAGATGTCGGCCGCGACCCAAAAACTTGTTTTGATCAAGTTGCCTGGAGCTGGAGTTGGAACCATGCACCTGGCCTGCGGGAACCCATCTCCGAGGCTGCTGGTGGTTGGCGGTGCGCAGAGCTCGGCTGGAGTTGTGGAGTGAGGGATCGCCACCCGCCTGGGTTGCTGACCTTTCCCCGGAAGAACAGAGCCGCCTGCGGAGAGAGAGTCCCGGCCCGGACTGATGGTGAGTGATGGGCTGAGCGCCCCTGGGACCCCGGCCGGCGGCTCTGTTCATCCAGCGAAAGGTCAGTTCCTCCGGCCAGTCAATCCCCGAACCTCTGGAGCAACCGAACAATGACTGACAAGCTTAATCCTGGACTGATAACCCTTCATTACACAGAATCACGGAGCAGAGATCCGAAGGAATGAATTAATCTGATTCTCCCCTTGTAATCCAGGGTCACTGGGTAATGATCAGGAGCAGGAACCTGGTCTGATTCCCCCACATTAACCCAGCCTCACTGGGTAATGATCAGGAACCTGGGGTGATTCCCCTACACTAACCCAGGGTCACTGGGTAGTGATCAGGAACCTGGGCTGATTCCCCCACACTAACCCAGGGTCACTGGGTAATGATCAGGAACCTGGGCTGATTCCCCCACATTAACCCAGGGTCACTGGGTAACATAAGAAATAGGAGCAGGAGTAGACCAATCGGCCCCTCGAGCCTGCTCCGCCATTGAATGAGATCATGGCTGATCTGATCCAACCTCAACTCTAAAGAACATAAGTAGGAGCAGGACCAGGCCACTCGGCCCCTGGGCCCGCTCCGCCACCCACAGGGCCTTGACCGATCCGAACTCAAACTCATGTCCAATTTCCAGCCCGCTCCCCGTAACCCCTGATTCCCTTTACTTCTAGGAAACAGTCTATTTCTGTTTTAAATTTATTTAATGAAGTAGCTTCCACAGCTTCCTGGGGCAGCAAATTCCACAGACCCACTACCCTCTGAGTGAAAAAGTTTCTCCTCATCTCAGTTTTGAAAGAGCAGCCCCTTATTCTAAGATTATGTCCCCTAGTTCTAGTTTCACCCATCATTGGGAACATCCTCACCGCATCCACCCGATCAAGCCCCTTCACAATCTTATATGTTTCAATAAGATCGCCTCTCATTCTTCTGAACTCCAATGAGTAGAGTCCCAATCTACTCAACCTCTCCTCGTATGTCCACCTCCTCATCCCCGGAATTAACCGAGTGAACCTTCTTTGTACTGCCTCGAGAGCAAGTATGTCTTTTCTTAAGTATGGACACCAAAACTGTATGCAGTACTCCAGGTGCGGTCTCACCAATACCCTATACAACTGCAGCAATACCTCCCTGTTTTTATATTCTATCCCCCTAGCAATAAAAGCCGGTGATTCCCCCACACTAACCCAGAGTCACTGGGTAGGGATCAGGAGTAGGAACCTGGGCTGATTCCTCCACACTAACCCAGGGTCACTGGGTAATGATCATGGTTCAGAGGTGCACGGAGGAAGACCTGAACAGATTTTTTTTGGCAAAGAATAATATTGTATTTAACAGCAGCATTATGAAGAGAGTCAGTGAATGTCCTGTATGTAAAACTAAAAAATAAATACACTAAAGTACCCAAATCAGTATTTTCAGAGCGCCTGTTGCATTTTTTGAAAACACGTGCAGCAAAATCATATAAACCTGCCATAATCTGAGGAAGGATGTTCTTGCCATGGAGAGAGTGCAGCGCACTCACAGCGCCAGAGACCCGGGTTCGAATCTGGCCTCGGGTGACTGTCTGTGTGGAGTTTGCACATTCTCCCCGTGTCTGCGTGGGTTTCCTCCGGGTGCTCCGGTTTCCTCCCACAGTCCAAAAATGTGCGGGTTAGGTTGATTTGGCTATGATAAATTGACCCTTAGTGTTAGGGGGGGATTAAATATGTGGGGTTATGGGGATAGGATGGGATATGTTAGGGGGAATTAAATACGTGGGGTTACGGGGATAGGGTGGGATATGTGTCGGTGCAGGCTCGATGGGGATTCTGTGTGAGAAAGCAGGGACAGGGTACTGGATTTGGATGATCAGCCATGATCGTATTGAATGGTGGAGCAGGCTCGACGGGCCGAATGGCCTACTCCTGCTCCTAGTTTCTATGATTCTATGAGGCAGGCGCCTAATGAATACAAGCCAATCGGGGTCCTATGTTGTAATTAGAACCCCAACGCGTTTTTAACTGGAAAAATTGGAAGTCCTGCCTAGCGCCTAACCCATGGAGTAAAATCTCAGAACCAACAAACAGTTTGCCCCAGTTTCTGGGCATATATTTTCTGGGTATCTGCTGATGATTCCCAGCTTTACTTATTCACTTCCCTGAACCCCACAACCACATCTGTACTGTAAGAGTATCTGTCTGACATTAAGTAATTGATGAGCCTGAATCCGCTCCAAATGAAGACTGGGAAGACTTACTCAGTGGCCTAGAAATTCGATTGTGTCTGAAAACGGGCTACAGGGGGCGGGGCAAGCGCTGCACACACCTGTTCACAGGGACACAAGAAATTCATGCTGGCAGATCATTATACTGAGACAAGTGTGCACGCTACCCGTGCTGCTTATTGGCTACATGCCTGTTTGGTGGGGGAGTGGCGGTGAGGCATTTAAAAGGGGAGATGCACTGCAGCTGCAGACAGCAAGAAAGGCTTTAAACTGGGTAACATGGCTGGAAGAGTTGCAGATAGGTCTCCTGATTCTCAAATGCAGCTTTGGAGGCCCTTGTTCAGGTAGTTGGCAGGGGGAGGAAGACACTTTTTCCATTGGGTTGCCAGAAAGCCCTCTAGGCAATAATGAGAAGAGGTGGCTTAGGAGATCAATGCCAGGAGTGTAACTCCCAGGACCAGGCTACAATGCTGAAAGAGGTTAAATGACCTCAGCAGGATTGTCATAATGCTTAGAATAATCCTAATTCTCAGATCAATTACTCTCTGCTTACACTTGCACCACCTGCAGCCCCACTACTCACAACCCTCCCTTCCTTTCCTTCACTCTCCTACAATCACTGCACCTCCTTCTGCTCCTACTCACACACTCCTGCTGCACCTCCTACACCAAGCATTATGGGAACCCTCACTTCCACATAAAGTGGGGACACTGGCAAGGAGAACATTGCAGAGGTGATAAAAGCATAGATTAGTATTTTGGCAGTGAAGGAGAGATAGGGGCAGAGATAGATGATGTTGTGAAGATGAAAGAAAGTGGTTGGAGGAAATGCTTTTTGTGGAGAAGCCGAGTTTGAAATTGTTCTTGCTCTCATGGGTTATCTTAGAGTAATAAGAGAACTTGGTTTTACAAAGGTACCAACAGTAGACCTTGAGGCAATTGAGCCAAATTATCAGTGGAGACCTATACCTTTGCTGCCTTTATTTCAATGGGAGGTAATCACAGAGCTATGCTATCTGCTCATTTAAAAGCTACTTGGAACTGAAGTCAACAGGCCCATCTTAAAAATGAAGGAAGGTTTAAATAGGCCCCCTTATAAGAAGGCCAATTTCATTTTGACTGCCTGTATTCTCCTGGGGTGTTCCAGGATAAGAATCAGACCTTTCTGTGGTAGTGAAATCTGTAACTCTCCACCCAAAAGGCAATAGATGCTATGTCAATTGCAATTTTAAAGACTGAGATTGATAGATTTTTGTTAGGTAAGGGTATCAAGGGATACGGAGCAAAGGCAGATAAATGGAGTTGAGGTACAGGCCAGCCATGATCTAACAGAACAGGGCTGAATGGCATACTCTGTTCCTATGTATGTTTCTTTCACTGGATGAGAGGATTACCAAGAAAACAGAGCATGGTAGGTGCTACGCAAGTCTACAGAAAGAGAAAGGTGTGTCTGACCGCAGTAACATAATTGCAGGTGCACTACAATTGGCTTCTCACATTGTAGTTGTAATGTACCTGACCTCCAGGAACGTGCATTGAATGAAATTGCACATTTCTCCACGTGTGCTGAAACAGAAGCTGAGAAGAATGATTTGGATTTCTAGAGTGCCTTATCATGTGCCAATGAACTTCTTTTGAAGTGAAGTTACTGTTGTTATGTACGAAAATACAACAGCCAAATGTGTAAAAACAGCAAATGAGATGAATGATCAGTTAATCTGGGTTTTTTTGGTGACAGATTAATGTTAGCCAGGACACTGGGAAAATAACAAGCAGGCAGGTGAGGCCTCTTAACATTTTATCTGAAGGACGGTACATCCAACAATGCAGCACTCCTTTGGTATTGCACTGGAGTATCACCCTAAATTATAAGCTCTGGTGCTGTAGTGGGGCTTCAACCCATAGTTTTCTAACTCAGTAGATAACAGTGCTACCAACTAAGCAAAGATGATACTCAAAAAGAGCAATAAACTTTCAGTTAACATATAATTAGTGCATTAACAGATAAAATGATAATTTACTTCATTTGGCTGCTAGATTTGCTACAAAACAAGAGTAACTACTCTTCAAAAAGTAGAGTGAAGAGGACATGAAAGGCATTGGCCCAGAAATTGCTGGAAAAATAATGGGGAGTTCAAGGCACCTGGCAATGGTGCGTAAAAAACCCAGCAACTTGTGGCGAGGAAGAGATATTTTATTAGCTGCAAATCGCCACAAATTTGCTGGACGATTTGCACCACTCCGTTAGCCTCACAAAAAGCTCGCCATCAACCTGCCCATGAATGTCAAGAAATTGCTGGATTTGCGGCATAAATACGAAATAATCTCGCCGCAGCCATTTAGGGTTGGTATTCCATGTTGTAAGGACTCTGTTAATGACGTGATTTATGGTCCTGACATGCTACTCAACCTTGGAAGCCCAAAAAGGAACTGTTGAAACTGTGGAGTCGCACTCCTCCTGCAGTTGTAGCAAATTGTTCCTAGAGGTTTTTTTTAAAAAAATGTCTTACTTTTCCTTGCTGTCTCTTTTTCCTCCCTCTCAATCCAATCTTTCTTTCCCTCTCTTTATTTATCTTTCTGTATCTAACTTGACTTTCATTCACCCTATTTCCTTCTCCATCATTTGCTCGGTTTCTTTCCCTAACCTTAAATTTCATTGGTTAAGGAGATAAACCATTGGACCCGACGTTCACAAGATCCCAGATGCACCTTTGACGTCGCCGCACCATTATCAATTCGCATTTCCAGCAATTTGCGGTGCAAAAATAACATGATCTGAAGGGTGAGGTAAAAAATCCAATTCACGGTGCTCGCTGCGAGATGCGCCGCTCCAGCAATTACTAGGCAAATATATAAATGTAAGTTCTTTCTTTTAAGAGAAAATGGAATGGCTTGATTATGTACAATGTTACCCAAGCACAGGTATTGTTATATATTCAAGAACTAGAGACAGTGTTGGAAGTGACAGTAACAAAGACAGATGCCATGGCCCAGATTTTACTTTAATAATAACTGAGGCTAACAGTGCTCACCGTCAATGTTCCCTCTAATTTTTTTTTTGGGTGCGCGGCCTCTTTAAAGGGCTGCACAGCCCATTCAAATTTCCGCGCATGCGCAGTTTTTCCATTTAAAAGCCGGTGAGCGAACTGCACGGGACCTCCAGATCGGGAACATTGCTCACTGTTATTGTGGAGGAAATCGGACAGCAACTTCACAGTTAAAAGCGGAAATCCGGAAGTTGCTGTCAGAGATACCTCGCTCCTCCACAGGGTCCATTGTAACAGTCCTCGCCGATAGACTCGGCATTGAAATCCATGCAATGGCGTGAAGTTGGGGTACTTGCCCAATAGTTCCCCACTAAAGACATCAGAAAAAGTTAGGGCTGGTGCATTCAGGAGGAAGTGAATGTTTAACAGCGTGACAAGTGATCATAGAATCATAGAATGGTTACAGCACAGAAAGAGGCCATTCGGCCTGTCGAGCCCATGATGGCTCTCTGCAAGAGCACTTCAGCTAGTCCCACTCCCCCGCCCTTTCTCTGTAGCCCTGCAAATTTTTTTCCTTCAGTTACTTTTCCAATTCAATTCAATTGATAGTTACTGCCAAACAACCTCACTGGCCCGGAAAATTTAATTTTACAAGTGTGGAGTCTATTCCTTCAGAAGCTCATTAGTGTTGCAGATTTTTTTTAAATTAATTTTTCTTTACTTTTTCTGTCTGTCTCTTTTATCTCTCTGACTCCCATCTGTCTTTCCCAATCTTTATTGCACTCTCTGTACATGATTTAAATCTAATTAATAATTCCTGCTTTGTACTTCCTGGTTTAGACACTGCGGCTGTGATTTTCTTTGAGGAGGCGGGTTGCCTGGTGGGCGGGTTCCAGTCCTGCTGCCGGTTGCAGCTGCTCCCAATTCACGATTTTAAATGAAGTGGGCTCATTAAGCCCGCCGTGCGCGCTACCCGGCCCAATGAGTGGGAGCGGGTCTGCTGCTTGCCTCTGATGACGTCATTCATTCATTTGTTTTTAAGGGGCCTATGTAGCCTTAGCTTCTCATTTCAGTTGTGCTGCTCTGGAAATCGGCCCAGTTGACCATGACTGCTACAAAAGCAAAGGCTGCTCCAGGCTTTGATGAGGACTCCCTCCAAGCTCTTGTGGAGGGAGTAAGAGGGCACAGGGAGATTCTGTTCCCTGCTACTGGCTGGAGGAAGCCTCCTCAGTAGACAAAGGCAGCCTGGCTGCAAATTGCTGAGGAGGTAAGCGCTAGGTCCTTATGCTCACGCACCTGGGTGCAGTGCCGAAAACGGTTCAATGATCTTCTGCGCTCATCAAAAGTGAGTATCACATCACACTTTCCTTCAATCTGCTTCCCCTCTCTTCTCATCACCAGCACTCTGCATTGTCAGTCTGCTCCTCCACATCCCACCTTACCCTTACTTCGCTTGCACCCTTACCTATCCCTCTCTATGTACTGAATAACTTCACCATCCTACTATGCACCCCTCACACTCGCTCTCACTGTTATGCAATGACAACAACGAACAATGCACAGGGAGGCACCTTCCTCTTGGCACCTCACTCCATCTTGGTCTCCCTCTAAGCTTCTATGTTATGGATTCTTCAGTCACTCCATCAATCTCGCTGAAACTCCACTTGTGTCCATCCTTGCAGGAAAAGATAGCCCACAATAAGAGGGAGAGAGCGACGACAGGAGGAGGGCCACCATCACTTGCAACTTTGACGAGCACTAAGGAGGCTGCTCGTGACATCGTGGGAGGTGGCGAGGAGCTGGAAGTAGGGGACGGAGAGACGGGCGCAGTAGAGGAAGCTGGTGACAGAATAGATTTTCAACCCTCTCATTTAGATTTAATGATTGACTGAAATGGCATATGATGTTCATAGAGATTGACTTTTGATCATCTGCACAATAGGATGTGTCTGCTACCTAAATATCAGATGTCTAACTCATTCCTTTACTCTCCCACAGGACCATCAAGAACCCCTCACCCCACTGTCCAGGAGGAAGAGCCGTACGACTCCTCAGAGGAACCTGCAGCCTCTGAGGGAGCAGCGTCACCAGGACTCTGCACACCCAGCACCAGCACAGCAACGCACACCTCGGCAGGTCCTTCGCGAGATAGAGTAGTGTTGTCACCTGGTGTATCACAGCTCACAAGTGAGCATCAGCAGATGGTGGAGACAGCGACAGCAGTGAAGACTCCTCGTCGGAGGTCGCAGGACGCTCCTAGCTCTGCTCAGCTGCATGTAGACGCTGTGCCTCTGGGGCCATCCAGAAAGAGAGCGGTGCTGGAACTTCAAGAACAAGTGCAGGAGTCTCTGACAGGGTTTGCATCCACGGTAACTGAGAGTGTGCAGAGAATAGAGGAGTCCATCTCAAACATAAGCACTGCCTTGGTGGAGGCAATGGCGCATGAATGTGCCACCATAGAGAGGGTGCAACCTCCATGGAGGAGATAATGCGCCAGACTCAACAGAGCATGGTGACTCTTCTAAATAGATGGTCTGCTATGGAGGATAGATGGGCATCTATTGAGGAGAGACACCAGAGATACATGGACGTCCCCGTTATGAGGACTGTCAGTACAGAGACGGATCCTCATGGCCCCATTGATGTTCAGCAAGGTGCTCTCCAGCCACTTGCTAGCATTGAAGTGCGGGTAACCCATGAGAGGGATGTTGGTGGCTGACAACAAGGAAGTGGGGGCTCACACTGCGGAGCCCTCATTCAGAGCCCCAGATTCCGCATCCAACTGAGATGGCCGTCTCAGCCCCTTCAAAGCCGCAGGAAGAGCAGACTGTCGAGGAGCCCTACCAGGCTCCCAAACCCAGAGGACGCCCACCAAAGGCGTCTAAGCAGGCGCAGCATAAAAGTGAGCAAGGTGCCTCTACATCTGCTGAAGCCACCGGGAAAGCACCACGTAGAAGCACGCATAAGAGAAAGTTAACACACAAATAGTCACAAGGGTAGTCACTTGGATGTTTTCTTGTGTAACAAAGTAGCGATTGTCATCCTGATTGTCATTTTATTAAACAAAAGTGATGGCAAAGAATTGAAGATTTGGCCTATGTGTGCTGAGAAATGGAAGTTGCACAGTGAGGGCTCAGGGCGACCTGCGTTTGTAATGATGGTGGTGAGAGTGATAGGAAAGCACCGTTTATTGGACAGATGATGTTTGGAGTGTTAAGAAGGTCGTCCAGACATTCATCTCCATCTGCCAGCCACCTGTGGTTGAAGCGTAAGGTTACGCAAATCTGGCATGGATGAGTGCATCCCTTGCCTGACGGCCAACAATATGGTCGCATGCTGGTGGAATTGGCACATCCGGCCCCGCAAGGTGTCCCTCATCTGCCGCCTCCTCCTCCTCCTTGTCCTCCTCTTCTTCCGAGGAGGCTCTGCGCTGAGCCACTTGTTCCTCAGGCAGCGCTAAGCCACGCTGCTGTGCAATGTTGTGCAGTGCACAGCAGACCACGATGATTCTGGAGACCCTGGCTGGTGCGTACTGCAGGGCTCCACCAGAGGCATCGGAATCGCATTTTCAGCAAGCCAATGGTTTGCTCTATGATGTTCCTGGTGGAAATGTGGCTCAGATTGTACCGCTCCTCAGCCTCGTTTGATGGCCTCCTCATCGGTGTCATGAGCCACTTTTTCAGGGGATAGCCCTTGTCGCCAAGTAGCCAGCCGGAAAGTTGGGTTGGCGGATTGAAGAGCTGAGGCACAGTAGACTGCCGCAGGATGAAGGAGTCATGGCAACTGCCAGGGTACTTGGCGCAAACATACATAATGATCTTCCTGTGGTTACACACCAGCTGGACGTTAAGGGAGTGGAAGCCCTTGCAGTTGACAGATATAGCTGGGTTGTGATGGGGTGACCTTAAGGCCACATGTGTGCAGTCGACGACGCCCTGCACCCTTGGGAAGCCTGCCATATTTGCAAAGCCAACCGCATGCGAGGTTACACTTGCTTCATCTGTGGAGAAGTGGATGTAATTGTGCGACTTTGCAAAGAGGGCATCTGTAACCTGCGTGATGCAAGTGTGTGCGGCCGACTGGGAGATGCTGCTGATGTCTGCTGCTGATCCCTGGAAGGAGCCCGAAGCAAAGAAGTTGAGTGCAGTGGTGACTTTGACAGCCACTGGTAAGGAGTGTCCACATGCTCCTCTGGGCTCCAGGTGTCGGTGCAGCATTGTGTAAATGTCTGCGACTACCTCTCACGAAAGTCTCAGCCTCCTTTGGCAGTGCTGCTCACTCATGTTGAGGAAGCTCATCCTCGGCCTGTAAACCCAGTGTTGGGGGTATCTGCTGCGGCGAGGTGCAGCCCTGCACTGACGCCCTCTGCCCTGTGCATCATGATGTGGCTGAGGAGAAGGTTGGCGCTCCTGTTGCTGGTGCTGCTGTTCTGCCTGGTTGTGCTGCTGCCGCGGCTGCTCTTCCTCCGAATCGGACGACCAGGATGAGTGGATATAAATGGTTCCCATTCCGCTGGTGGATATCTCAGTTGAGCAATAGAGGTTGCAAGCGCTCAGTCAAAGGGGCCAACGGGCCTTCCAAGGAGGTCACACTGCAGATGGATCTCCGCTTGAACACTCACAAGATCAGTAGAGCTGCAAAATGTTAGCCAAAACCTCAAAGCACTAACTTGTGCCATCTGAAACTCAGCCATGTTGTAGGAACGCTTTTAAGCTGCTGGAGCAGCTGCCAACAATTCAGCTCCTTGCTAAACCCGGCACAATGCAGCTGGCGTGTTTGTCTGACGACGGGCAACACGCAGAAAAAGCTCAAAAATTGCAACAGGCAGTTAAAATAAGATTAGCAAGGCAGTTAACAAGCTGTTAACTGCCTTAAGTGCCTCTCCCGCCATTTGGTGTCGAGTCTGACCCGACATCTGGCAAGGTAGCGTGGAGGCGGGATGGCGGTGGGTTCACAACCCGCCGTCAATCATTTCGATTTTTACTCCCAACCCGCCTCCAAACCCACCCTCTGAGTGCCAGCAAATTCGCGACCTGCATGTCTCAGTGAGGATTCTTCAATCTGATTGGTCAAAGACCCTCACTGTTTCTTGTCCTGCTCACAGCCGTTCCTTCACTGCTGACCGCAAAAACGGACCCATGAATTTCCTATGGGGTTCTCCCGATTAGCTGCAGTAACTTTGGCAGAAACCCCGGATACATTGTGTAAACAGGGTTTCCACCAAAGTTACAGTGGCCAATTGAGAGAATCCTCGAGAAAATTCTTAGCAAATTTATTTACACAGTCATAACATTAATCCACATGCAAGCATCAATTAAGTACCCAGTGCCTGAACCCACGGAAGTACTATTCTCACTTACTCTCTAATTTATCTGCTTAAACCAACACCACACTGTTAGGTAAACCATCATAGATCCTGTGGCACAATAGACTGTTTCTCTCAATTACTGCTAATTGGCTGCACATGTATTCAGGAACGATAGGGAAGGAAAAAAAGGAGAGGGGGTGGCAGTATTGATCAAAGATACTGTTACAGCACTAGAAAGAGATGATGTACCTGACGGTTCAAAGACAGAATCTACTTAGTTAGAATTAAGGAACAATAGAGGAGCTATTACGCTGCTGGCTGTATACTATAGGCCACCAAATAGTGGGAAGGAGATAAAGGAGCAAATTTGCAGGCAAATTGCAGAAAGATGCAAGAACTTTAGAGTTGTGATAATATAAACAGAAAATGCTGGAAAGGTCAGGCAGCATCTGTGGAGAGAGAAACAGAGTTAACGTTTCAGGTTGATGACCTTTCGTCAGAACTGAAAAAAGTTAGAGATGTAACAGGTTTTAAGTAAGTGCAGAGGTAGGGGAAGGGAGGCAAGACCAAAAGGGAAGGTCTGTGATAGGGTGGAAGGCAGGAGAGAATAAATACAAAAGGGATGATGGTGCAAGGCAAAAGGAGATGGTAATGGGACAAGTAAAGGAACAAAAGATGAATCTAGAAGAGGTGTGAATAGCAGAATCATCAACAGCTGCCATCCGAAAAAATGGGGGCAGAGGTTATGATCTGAAATTGTTGAACTCAATGTTGAGTCCGGAAGGCTGTAAAGTGCCGAATTAAAAGATGAGGTGCTGTTCCTCGAGCTTACGTTGAGCTTCATTGGAACAGTGAAGGAAGGTGTCAGATGTTAGGGGTGACTGAGGAGTGGACCAGGGTGTCACGGAGTAAACGCTCCCTTCGGAATGCTGAAAGGGGAGGGGAAGAAGTGTTTGGTGGTGGGATCACGCTGGAGGTGGGGGAAATGGCTGAGGATGATCCATTTAATGTGGAGGCTGGTGGGGTGGAAGGTGAGGACAAGGGGGACCCTATCGTGGTTCTGGGAGGGAGGGGAAGGGATGAGGGCAGAAGTGCAGGAAATGGAATACACAGTCGAGGGTCCTGTCAACCAGGGTGGAGGGGAATCCTCGGTTGAGGAAAAAGGAAGATATATCTGAAGCACTGGTGTGGAAGGTGGCATCATCAGAACAGATGTGACGGAGAAGAAGAAACTGGGAGAATGAAATACAGTCCTTACAGGAAGCAGGATGGGAGGAAGTGTAGTCAAGATAGAGTAGTGATGATAGAGGACTTCAATTATCCTAATGTCATAGAATCATAGGATGGTTACAGCACAGAAGGAGGCAAATCCAGCCCTATGCCTCTTTTTATGTTAAATATTTGAATAGATTTTGTTTGTGTTTAAATTGTGAATTCTGGGAGATTCTCTCACTGCTAACTTACCTGAGGAAGGAGCGACAGCTCCGAAAGCTTGTAAAATTAAATAAATCTGTTGGACTATAACCTGGTGTTGTGCGACTTCTCCTTTTTATGAAGTCCAGGATCCCGTATGCTTTTTTAACCGCTTTCTCAAACTGCCCTGCCACCTTCAAAGATTTGTACACATATACCCCCAGATCTCTCTGTTCCTGCACCCTCTTTAGAATTGTACCCTTTAGTTTATATTGCCTCTCCTCATTCTTCCTACCAAAATGTATCACTTCGCACTTTTCTGCGTTAAATTTCATCTGCCACATGTCCGCCCATTCCATCAGCCTGTCTATGTCCTCTTGAAGTCGATCACTATCCTCCTCACTGTTCACTATACTTCCAAGTTTTGTGTCATCTGCAAATTTTGAAATTGTGCCCTGTACATACAATTCCAAGTCATTAATATATATCAAGAAAAGCAGTGGTCCTAGTACCGACCACTGCTGTTTTTGATATATATTAATGACTTGGATTTGGGGGTCCAGGGCACAATTTTGAAATTCAATGCAGCAATGTGTGAGCTAATACATTTTGGTAGGAAGAATGAGGAGAAACAATACATGCTAAATAGTACAATTTTAAAGGGGGTGCAAGCAGCCCGCTTGATTGGCACCCCATCCACCACCTTAACCATTCCACCACCGGTGCACCGTGGCTGCAGTGTGTACCATCTACAAGATGCACTGCAGTAACTCACCAAGGCTTCTTCGACAGCACCTCCCAAACCCACGACCTTTGCCACCGAGAAGGACATGGGCAGCAGGTGCATGGGAACACCATCACCTCCAAGGTCCCCTCCAAGTCACACACCATCCTGACTTGGAAGTATATCGTCGTTCCTTCTTAGTCGCTGGGTCAAAATCCTGAAACTCCCTCCCTAACAGCACTATGGGAGTACCTTCACCACGCATACTGCAGTGGTTCAAGAAGACGGCTCACCAACACCTTCTCAAGGGCAATTAGGGATGGGCAATCAATGCTGGCCTTGCCAGCAATGCCCACATCCCAGGAACGAATAAAAAAAGAGACCTGGGGGTGTTTGTGCACAAATCTTTGAAGGTGGCAGGACAGGTTAACAAAGCAGCTAATAAAGCATATGGGATCCTGGGCTTTATAAATAGAGGAATAGAGTACAAAAGCCAGGAAGTTATGTTAAACCTATATAAAACACTAGTTCGGCCCCAGCTGGAGTAGTGTGTTCAATTCTAGGCATCACACTTTAGGAACAACATGACGGTTTTGGAGAGGGTACAGAAGAGATTTACTAGAATGGTTCCAGGGATGAGGGATTGCAGTTACGTGGATAGACTGGAGAAGCTGGGTTTGTTCTTCTTAGAGCAGAGAAGGTTAAGAGGATATTTGCTAGAGGTTTTTAAAATCATGAAGGAGTTAGATAAAATCATGAAGGGGTTAGATAGAGTAAATAAAGAGAAACTGTTTCCAGTGGCTGACAGGTCGATAACCAGTGGGCACAGATTTAAGGTGATTGGCAAAAGAACCAAAGGCGACACGAGGAAAAAAAATTTTTACGCAACGAATGGTTAGGATTTGGAATGCACATAGGGGGAGTGGATACAGATTCAATAGTAGCCTTCAAAAGGGAATTGGATATATACTTGAAAGAGAAAAAATTTCAGGGATATGGGGAAAGAGCAGGGGGAGTGAGACTAACTGTCCGTAAGAGCCAGCACAGACTCGATGGGCTGAATGACCTCCTTCTGTGCTGTACTGTTCTATGATTCTATGAAAATCTTGAAGGTTTTAATAGAGTAAATAAGGAGAAACTGTTTACAGTGGCAGAAGGGTCAGTAACCTAAGGACACAGATTTAAGGTAATTGGCAAAAGAACCAGAGGCAGCATGAGGAAAAAAAGATTTATGTAGCGAGTTCTTATGATTTGGAATGCACTGCCTGAAAGGATGGTGGGAGCAGATTCAATAATAACTTACAAAGGGGAATGGGATAAATATTTGAAAAGGAAACATTTGCTAGGCTATGGGGAAAGAGCAGGGGAGTGGGACTAATTGGATACCTCTTTCAAAGAGCAGGCACAGACACAATGTGCCAAATGGCCTCCTTCTCTGCGGTATCATTCAATGATTCTATATCAGGAGTAATCACCATGTGACTACTATTTCCTCTATATAAAGATTGGTTATGAGCAACGTTTAACTAACAATTGAGAGTATTTTAGGCTTGTTCTCCTGGATGACAGTAATGCCAAGATTAGTCAATTGAAAACAATAGATTTTGGGGGAGAATATTGGCATATAAGCCCTGATTTTGTAAGGCCCTGCCAGCAGCACAGGGCTTGGCAAGGAAAGATTGGAAAATCGGGTGCCCAACCTGGCACAGCTGATTCATGTGTAGCCCAGTTCTCTGACAGATGATTTGGGGCCAAAAATTTAGGTTGTTCTAACTGGTACCTATGACTTCATTTTAATATTTAAATGTCATTGTAAAGGTTATTTACCCTAATTTTCTGTCCTTGGTGGGAGGCTTTGCCCACAGCACAAGATTTGCCTATACAAACTAGGCATGAGGGAATTCCAGGACTAAATGCACATTCTTCATCATTATTTTTGGGGTGGGGAGCATTTTTATGTATGCTTTGCTGCATTTTACACCATGCATTACTTTGTTTTGCTGACCAGTCCTCCAACTTTGCCTTTTCTTCTAATTGATGAATACTTTGCTTCATTATTCTAGGTTACTGCTGGCTTTGACGTGCACCATGTGGAGGTAAGATGGGTATACCATATGAAAAAGCAGAGATCATAGAGGGCAACAAATACAGATGCCACATTCTCCAAGGTGTTTCGGATACCTGTCGCTACCACAGGATCTGCATTCTTGAATTCTCCCACGTGTCTAGGTCAGCGAGATAAGTCGTCACTGCCTTCATTTCACAGAGTTGTATCATCTGCTGCATAATGACTTGCACACAACATCTGGATCAGGGACTACCCTTCAAGTACCTGGTCAGTTTATGGAAACTTTGGTCAGAGGTTATCCTCTTTGGGTTAGATTGTGTTTGGGGAGAGAGCAATAAAACAAATGAAAAAGGACAGAAAAAGAACTGATTCATTAAGCCCATCCAATCCAGATATGGTGCAATCTATGTGCACCATCAAAATAACGAACCAACCATCTCCATCACGCAATCTCCTGGGAGAGACAAAAAAATAAAGAGAAAAAAAAACTCTTGTCAATTTAGGCACTAAAATATGAATCTGGCACAAATGGAATGATTTTGGCCCCACTTTCCACACAAATCTAGTACTAGGTCACTTTAAAAAATAGCTCTTTATCAAAGTTCCCACTAAATATCAGAGGAAACTTAGGATATTCCCTTATTTTGAAAGAAGCTGCCTCCAAGAATTGCACCCGATTGTTGTTTGGAGGTTAAATGTTCACAAGGATAATTGTACAAGACAAGCATGTTCATTACAATAATGCATTGTCCTACTTTTCAAAGAGGCTTTCTTGTCCATTAGCATTGCCACATCGAATTTCCCAGATTTATGAGGTGGGAAATAACCTTCTGAACCCACGATTTCCTAAGCTTCAAAGATTCCCCGTCATCCAAACGAGTCTCTGATAAAATGATCATTTCCCGTCTTCAAACTGTTTCAGTGTTGCATAATTTTAAACTGACCAGTGTGTATTCCTCACTTTTGCAGGAGACCAGTCTAATACAAGTGTCACTCTTAGACAAATAGCCATACAACTATAAATACTGAACTCTCTTCGCCTTCCCAGCCCTGCTGATCACTTTCGCTGTCCGAGTTTCACGTATTTCCCAATTGGCTGAATGCAGAGTCATGTGGGTTGATACGGTCCCACGTTAATCAAATGTAAATACTCGGGCAAACATTCCGGCATTAACTACAGTCTGATGAAGAATTTAGCACCGAGCTCTCATTCTGCGCAACAGCGAATCCATCAGTTCACTTTCAGTGTTCAGCCAAGCAAGAGAAGACCAATGTTTGATTCGAAGCTGGTCCAGGTAGATGCTGTTTTCTGTTATATTGGCATTTTGTAAATGTGATATGTTTATATTGTGTTTCTTATTTACATGTGTCTATCTTTGTGCATGAAGAAATCAAGTGCTCATAATTAATATAAAGATGCGGCCGGGAATACTTCATGGTTACTAACCGCCGGCGGTTTCGCTCCCTGTGCACGCGCTGTCTCTTTAAACCTTTCGGGCTGCAACTGACTCCCGCGCGAGAGAGTCCGTCACTTAGCGCGGATGCGCATGTGCGCACGTCCTGCACCGGCCGGGAGTTCAAGGTTTAAAGAGGCAGCACGTGCGCGGTCCGAGTGGCCAGGCTCTGCCCGTGTGGCATTGGGAGCTGCCAACCCGCAACTCCTCCAAATACATTCCTAAAAACAAGTATTTCAAATTAATTCTAATACTAGTGGGTGGTAGTCTAAAGAAATTGAGGAATATGGGCCAGAAATTCGGCTTTCCGGCTTCCTGCGGGTGCAAGCATCGCGCGCGTACTTGCCTACCGCGCCTGCAGTTGTGCTTTGGGCCCACGAGGACTTCGGGTCCTGGGCCTCCTGCAGCTGCCGGTGTGCAGGGCTCGCGTATCCCAGGGGCGCAGTTAGTTCGCAGCGTCCCTGGGATCACGTGGGCCATGGGGAGCCAATCAGAGCAGGGAATCTCCATTCATAGATTTGACAGGAAGACCTGTCAAATCTATGAATAGAGATCACCCTCAAAACATAAGTAAAACTTCAAATAATTTTTTTTTTTAAATCACATTTTTAAAATGACTATAAATTACATAAATTAACTATATTAAACAAAAATTTAAAATTTTTGAAAAAAATAATTAAAGTTTTTAACGGGGCTAAAAATAAACTTACCTTTCTGTAAAGTATTTTGAAATGATAAATAAGTGTTAAAAAAATGTTCTTTTACTATATCACCTCTTACCTGGTTAAAAGCAGGCCTTGCGCCTGCTTTTCCAGGCGCAGCTGCTACCGACTTACCCGGACTGCATCAACCTCTCAAAAAATAGAAGTTCCAGGCATACGCGCTGCCTCTCCGGCGCAGGCGTTTGACCTACGAACCCCTTTCTTCAGAGAACGGAAGTTCCGGTTTCCAGCACATGCGCAGTGCATGCGTGAAACCGGCACTTCTGTTGGCCCTACGGGTGAGTACACAGCGCGTACACACCCGTAGGGAACGGAATTTCGGGGCCTCAGTGTTTTCAAGGGGAGACTGGATAGGCACTTGAGGGAAATAAACTTGCAGGGCTACGGGGATAGAGCGGGGGAATGGGACTGACTGGATTGCACTACAGAGAGCCGGCACGGACTCGATGAGCCGAATGACCTCCTTCTGTGCTGTTATGACTTTATGACCATGAGGAAAAAGTCAGAATAATTAGCATAAGTAGCGTACATGACATGCCAAATCCAATTGCTAGGATGGTACTAAAGATGGATTTGCTAGGGTTGTGGGGGGAAGCTACAATCTGTTACAGGCCAATATATTTTCGGACAATTGCATCACACCACAATCCTACAGGCATAAACTCGCACCAAACAGGCCAGTGTCACAATCAAAGGTTAGATTTAATTTGGTTTCTTTTGACAGCTAAAACAATCTAATATCTCCACTTGATTTTATCTGCTCCAAAAAATCCACACTGTAAGCAGGTGCTGGCATATTGCACAACTGTGGATCAGCCTGATGCCAAAGGAGAAAATACAGCAACAACATGCATTTATATATCGCCTTTAATATAGTAAAACATTTCAAGGCACGTTACAGGAGTGTTATCAAACAAAAATTTGACACCAAGCCAAAGTAAGAAATATTGGGACAGGTGACCAAAAGCTTGGTCAAAGAGGTAAGTTTTAAGTAATGTAATGTCTTTAAAGAAGAGAAAGACAATGGTAGAGAGGCGGAGAGTTTTAAGGCGGGAATTACAGAGCTTATGGCCTAGGCAACTGAATGTACGATCGCCATTGGTGGTTTGATGGAAATATAGGATGCGCAAGAGGACAGATTTGGACGAGCGCAGAGATCTCGGAGGGTTGACGGGCTGGAGGAGGTTACAGAGATGGGGAGGGGTGAGCCCATGGAGGGATTTGAACACAAGGATGAGAATTACTATTCACAAGTGAAAACTATTCACAAATCCGCCAGTCTCTATTACCAGTGGAGGCTGAATCCTCATTGTGGCAATTAACTACTCAGAGCACAAATGCCCTATCTGTCATTTCAAATCTCCTCAGTTAGAATATCTCAGTATCTATGGGTTGCATAAAGAAAAATAGGGCACCTGAAAATACCTACAATGTGTAGTGCCCATTCTTTGCTACAATTCTCCTTCTCCCAAACTAATAAAAATGTGACAAATTAGTATAACATTTTTTTAAATGGTCTGTCAAAGTCTGCTTCAACAGATACATCTGCACACTGTACATTGCCAAGACAGCTGTTTCTGAATGCTCCAATCTACTCACTCAGTTACATCGGAAAGACAATGGCCCGTCCAGAGTATTCATACCTTCACAGACTAACATTTTCCCAACTGCCTGTCTGCTCAGGAAGGAAAAACTTCCAAAAGTTGTATATAAATATATATTTTGGTTTTCTTATAATTTACTGCTTTTTTTTATATATATATAAATTACCTGGATATTGGAATAAAAAGTAGAATTTCTAAATTTGCCGATGACACCAAACTTGGGGGTGTAGCAAACAATGAGGATGATACCAATCGACTGCAACAGGACGTAGAAAGGCTAGCAGAATGGGCAGACAAGTGGCAGATGGAATTTAAAACAGAGAAGTGTGAGGTGATGCATTTTGGCAGAAGGAACAGGGCGAGGTAATATACACTTACTGGCACAGTTTTAAAGAGTGTGCAGGGACAGAGGGACCTGGGAGTTAATGTGCATAGGTCCCTGAAGGTGGCAGGACATATTGAGAGAGTGTTTAGCAAAGCATATGGGATCTTGGGTTTCATAAATAGAAGTACTGAGTACAAAAGTAGAGAGGTTATGCTGAATCTTTATAAAGCGCTGGTTAGGCCACAACTGGAGTATTGCGTCCAGTTCTGGTCACCACACTTTAGGAAGGATGTGAAGGCCCTTGAGAGGGTGTAGAGGAGATTTACCAGAATGGTTTCGGGGATGTGGGATCTTAGCTACAAGGACAGGTTGGAGAAGCTGGATTGTTTTCATTAGAGCAAAGGAGGTTGAGGGGTGATTTGATAGAGGTGTACAAGGTTATGGAGGATGCAGGGAGGATGTTTCCCCTGGCTGAGGGGTCTAGAACGAGGGGTCACAGTCTCAGGATACGGGGTAGAACATTTAGGACTGAGATGAGGAAAAATGTCTTCACTCAGAGGGTGGTGAACCTGTGGCATTCTCTATCACAGAAGGCTGTGGATGCCAAGTCACTGAATATATTTAAGAAGGAGATAGAAAAATTTCTAGACACAAAAGACATCAGGGGGTATGGGGAGAGAGCGGGAATATGGTATTGAGATAGAGGATCAGCCATGATCATATTGAATGGCGGAGCAGGCTCGAAGGGCCGAATGACCTACTCCTGCCCCTATTTTTCTATGTTTCTATTATGATGGGTTTGGATAGGCTAGACGGGGAAAAGCTGTTCCCACTAGTTGATGGTACAAGGACTAGGGATCACCGATTTAAGGTTTTGGGCAAGAGATACAGGGGGG
Organism: Squalus acanthias; assembly: GCA_030390025.1. Taxonomy (NCBI): domain Eukaryota; kingdom Metazoa; phylum Chordata; class Chondrichthyes; order Squaliformes; family Squalidae; genus Squalus; species Squalus acanthias. The sequence continues at coordinate 54,364,204 of CM059426.1, forward strand.
ATGTGAGCAAAAACGTTTTTACGCAGCGAGTAGCGAGGACCTGGAACTCGCTGCCGACGGAAGTGGTGGAAGCGGACACACTCCATGGGGGCGATTTTGCCAGCCCTGTGGCGGTGGGTTTGGAGCCGGGACTGCTGGGAAAATGGCAGAATCTGGGGGCAGGTACCCATCCCGCCCCAACCCACCTCCGTGCCATCTTCCCAGGAAGCGGGTACCCGACCCGCGCCGGGTCCCGTCTCCTCGAGGCAGTAAGGGGATTAGTGCCAATTAACTGCCTGTTAACAGTTAATTGGCACTTTTTTTGAGAATCCCCATTTTGAGCCCTGAAGTGTGGGCTTCCTGACGGCTCCGAACCTCGCCAGGGTCAGCGAGGTGGGCCGTCTGTCTGCGGGGGTCGGAGGGGCCGAGATGTCTGGTGTTCAGGTGAGTGATGGGTGCATGTGTGCAGAGGTAAGTGTGTGAGGTGTGTGTAATGTGTTTTAATAAGTTTTACTTACCTTCTTCCTGCAGGCTTCCTCCCTTCAGGTCTCGGGAGTCCCTCAGCTCACCGGCACAGAAAGCAGAATGGCCGCTGAACTGTCAAAAGCTGCAGCCTTCTTCTTTCTGCTCAGGAAAGCTCTCTAACTCCACCTGAGTGGCAGGACTGAACTTAGAGGACAGATTGTCAGTATTTGACAGCTTCACAGAGCTTTCAAACGCTGACATTTCATCTGTCAAAAGCGCTTGACAGATGAAACGTCACTCGTTGATGTCACCTGTAACCGGCTTTCCCTTAATTGGCCTGCTAAACCCGCTGGGCGGGCTTAACAAGGCCAATCAAGGGAAAATAGCGTGAGTTGGTTGGCCACAAGTTGATGGAGGCGGGACTAAAACCCGACAAGTGGGAGTCCCGCCTCCAAAAGCTCCCCATTGACAAATTCCAGCCCAATGTTTTCAAGGGAAGACTGGATAGGCACTTGAGGGAAATAAACTTGCAGGGCTACGGGGATAAAGCGGGAGAATGGGACTGACTTGATTGCTCTGCAGAGAGCTGGCACGGACTCGTTGGGCCGAATGGCTTCCTTCTGTGCCGTTATGAATTTCAAAAACAAATATCTTGCTTTTTATATGTATAATATAAATGTGTTATTACCACACAAAGTGCATTCTATCATGAACTGAGAATGTAATATTTCCAGTATCTCCATGGCAATGCAATACATTACCAGCACACATTGCACAACTTCAAATTAAATACTTGAATAAGTATTTAGTCATAATATGTACAGTGATTTGCAAAAGAAGCAGAAGAAAAGTAACACAAAATGAATTTATTTTATTAAAAATATGAGGTTGCACAAAAAGTATAAAGAAAGAGATTAAAGTTGGAATGATTTAGCACTGAAAATAAAAATGACAGTTTAAAGATGAAAGCTTAGTGAATGTGGCCCATTTGATTCAAAACTTCGTCAAAACACATATTCTCAATGGCATTTTGATCTCAACACAATGCAGCACATTTTATTCCGTATATTTCTTTGTTGCAACTCAGACACCATTTTGGGCTTCATTGAGTGTTGTTATTTAACTAGTGTGAGTCCCATAATATTGGTCAAAATAACAGGACTACGTAAGCACATGCAAGTGGTAAAGATGCACAATATGGATTAATTTGAACAGCAAGAGGAAAAAAAGAACTGTATGTGGAAAAGAAAAAGCATAGCAAAAGAATATAAAAAACCAGGAATGGAAAGAATTATGTACACTTCAAAATGCTGGAATGTGCAACAAAAAATATCAAAAATCAAAATTTCCAGAAGGACATGTCCCCAGACATTCCCTAGAAGATAGATTTTGTATCATCAGACCTCATCTATTACATTTTAAAAATTCAAAATCCACCACTGTAAAAAAAACACTTTTGTGTACTTCAGGAGTTTATTCCCCTAATAATACAACTGATGGAATATTGGGTATAGCTGCCACTTTAGTCATGACAAGTTCATGTCCCATTGTACTTTCATTGCAGCTAATTATTTTTGTATGAGACCACTGGGTCTCGGTTTTCACAGAAAAACAAATTGAATTGTGGGATGTGATCATAAAACACTAATAAAAATCCTGAAATTGAATCTAATAATAAATGTACTTATTCAGTTGCCTTGAAGCAGTGCCCTCGGCTGTTATTGAGGTTGTTTTTCAGTAATATATTGTTTATTGGGTTGTCAGCTTTTTGGGGGCTGTGTCATCTTTTTTGAAGCTGTCAGCTTTTCCAGTTTTAGTGGCATGTATGATAGTTTGTTTACTCATTTTAATTTTAAAGAATTTTTTTATAAATCTTCTGAATGAACTTGATTTTTAGCTGGAGACAAATTCATTCATGCAGCAAATGGTACCAGTATGTATTGAAGAGAACACAGCCGTCCAACAAGATAACGACAAGAATGTCTACTGTAATTGTGAACGTATTGTACAATTCCCTGATAAAATCAGAAAGTTTGGTGATTGGCTCAAAGGTAAGAAACTACAGGGCCGCGTTTTCTGTCTTTGCTAATTTTAGCAAAAATAAAGATGTCCGTAAAAAGCAATGTATTATCGGGATAAAGTACTAATGGACTATTTTACTGTGTTATAAAGTGGCATTTTTTTTCGCACTGCTCATGTGAAATAAATGGCTCAGGATGATTAACAAGGCGTGAAATGCTAGATTATTTCTAGCTTGCAAGAAATGTATTAACAAGCATCGACAAAAAGTGAGGAAGGAAGCTGATTTATACATGTCAAGGTAATTAATGATGCATTCGAGCAACATTGCACAGCTCCACCATAAAACTGGATATTATTTTAGTCCCAAGACCTTGAGGAAGTGAGTTTAACAAAGACAAACATTTTGCGGTATCAGCACAGCAGTGAAAGAAGTAAATAGTACAGAGGAGTTTTCTGCCTGAGAGCATTGGCATAGCAACCACTGCTGGGGGATATTGTTTGAGTTATCAGCTCTTTTGGGGCTGTATCAGCTTTTTTGGAGCTGCTCATTAGATTTTCTACATTTTGTCAAATTTTGTCTGATAACATTCTTATGAAGTGCCTTGGGAAATTTTACTCTGTTAAAGGCGCTATATATAAATGCAAATTGTTGTTGTAGCTTGGCATTTATGATAACAGTCATTGGTTTACCAATTTTAATTTGAAAGAATATTTTTTTAAAACCTTTTGAATCCAACTAGGAGGAGAGGGAAGCCCAGGAGTGTAGTAGCCCTTAGGAGTACATGCATACACTGGGATGTACACCAGGAAACGGATGTACTGCAATTGAGGCAGCTAGCTGGAAGAGAAGTGCACAAAAAAATGATATATTATGTTAAGAAAAAATATGCAGATAAGATTGGTAAAGTAAGTCAATATAGTAAAACCATAAGAAATAAATTTAAATTAGTGAAAAGTACATTTAAAACAGATATAGTAAATAATGGCCCTAAATCTGCTCTGGCAGACTAGCACCATAACTCTGGCAGCAATCTGCTGAAACAATGAGAAACTTCACTGGTACCTGGATGCGCTAGGCCTTGTTTTTATGTGGGAGTTTCCAGTGGCCTTATTTGGGGGCAGAACCTGCACACAAACAAATCCACTGACACAGAGGGGACAGGGCCGAGGACAGGCACTTCCTGCACAGGAAATTCCTGCTGCCTCTGCTGGCTGAACATCATCTGCCTGTGTTTCCGGGTCTTTCGCAGCAGGGTGGCGTATCATGTCGTCTCCTTTACCGCGCAAACCTTGGTGAGGCCAGCAGAGGAGTTTCGTAGCAGGCACAATCCTGCTGGAACTTCTAGGATTGCGCCTCCATAAATTTTCAGGGAGGTAATTTTCCAAGTATCCACTGACAGTGGGTGAGATACCTTTCTACCAGTGTTGACTCAGAAAATTACCCTCAATTATTTTCATTGAATCAGTGATAAATATTTGGAATAATCTCCCAGTTAAGATAGTGGGAACTGATTAGCAGCCATATCTTGGAAATACTCAGCAGGTCAGGCAGCATCTGTGGAGAGAGAGAAACAGAGTTAACGTTTCAGGTCGATGACCTTTCGTCAGAACTGGAAAAAGTTACAGATGTAACAGATTTTAAGCAAGTGCAGGGGCAGGGAAAGAACAAAAGGGAAGGTCTGTGATAGGGTGGAAGGCAGGAGTGATTAACTGACAAAAGGTATGATAGTGCAAAGCAAAAGGAGATGGTAATGAGACAAGTAAAGAAACAAAAGATAAGTCTAGAAGAGGTGTAAATGGGAATGGCAGAATCATCAACGGCTGCCATGTAAAAAAAAAATAGAGGCAGAAGTTATGGTCTGAAATTGTTGAACTCTATGTTGAGTCCAGAAGGCTGTAAGGTGCCTCATTGAAAGATGAGGTGCTGTTCCTCGAGCTTACGTTGAGCTTGATTGGAACAGTGTGAGAAGTCAGAGTGGCAGTGGAGCGGAGAATTAAACTGACACTGGATCCAGGAGGTAGGTATCAAACTACTTACCTCCTGGATGCAGAAGTCCCCGCCTCTGTTTAACTGCCGGGTTTCACGAATTGTGTGAAACCCATCCACGGGCAGTTAAACACAAAATGGAGGGGCAAAAAGAGGCTTCCAACCTCATTACAATATTTAAATTGAGGTAATGCTCCCTGGAAGCGGGTTGGTCGCCCGCCCCCGGTAAAACCGGAAGTAGGCGGGTTGGAGGCGGGATCAGGTCAGAATCCCATTTTTAACATTTTAACTGCCCCCAGGCTCCAAACCCACCCTTTTTTTAAGGGGAAAATTCCAAAAACTTCCAGCTTGAAGGTCTAGAATGAGATGACATATAGCAACAGCCTGACATAGTCATACTCACAGAATCATACCTTTAAGCCAATGTCCCAAACTCCTCCATCACCATCCCTGGGTATGTCTTGTCCCACCGGCAGGACAGACCCACCACGGGTGGTGGCACAGTGGTATACAGTCGGGAAGGAGTGGCCCTGAGAGTCCTCATCATTGACTCCGGACCCCATGAAGTCTCATGGCTTCAGGTCAAGCATGGGCAAGGAAACCTACTGCTGATTACCACCTACTGCCCTCCCTCAGCTGATGAATCAGTACTCCTCCATGTTGAACACCACTTGGAAGAAGCACTGAGAGTAGCAAGGGCACAGAATGTACTCTGGGTGGGGGACTTCAATGTCCATCACCAAGAGTGGCTTGGTAGCACCACTACTGACCGGGCTGGCCGAGTCCTGAAGGACACAGCTGCCAGTCTGGGCCTGCGACAGGTGGTGAGAGAACCAACACGAGGGAAAAACCTACTTGACCTCGTCCTCACCAATCTACCTGTCGCAGATGCATCTGTCCATGGCAACACTGGTAGCAGTGACCACCGCACAATTATTATGGAGACGAAGTCCCGTCTTCGCACTGAGGACACCCTCCATCGTATTGTATGGCACTACCACCATGCTAACTGGGATAGATTCAGAACAGATCTAGCAGCTCAAAACTGGGCATCCATGAGGCGCTGTGGGCCATCAGCAGCAGCAGAATTGTATTCCACTGCAACCTCATGGCCGGCATATCCCTCACTCTACCATTAGCATTAAGCCAGGGGACAAACCTGGTTCAAATGTAGAAGAGCACCCTCTCTAGATCTTTTTATTGCGAACTGCCGACGTGACATTGGCCGTCTCAATTTCTCTACTTCCCTCACTCACTTCAATCTACCTCCCCAGAACTTGCAGCACTCCTTCTTCTCTCAGATCAAACTCTAACATGGTCATTAAACCAGCTAGACAAGGGTGGCGCTGTTGTTGTTTGGCAAACTGACCTCTACCTTGTGGAGGCTGAATGCCAACTCTCTGACACCGCTTCCTACCTCCTGCTGGACCATGACCCCACTATCGAACATCAAGCCATCGTTTCCAAGACTGTCACTGACCTCATCTCCTCTGGAGATCTTCCCTCCATGGCCTCCAACCTCATAGTCCCCCAACCCCGCACAGCCCACTTCTACCTCCTTCCCAAGATCCACAAACAGGACTGCCCTGGTAGACCCATCATTTCAGCCTGCTCTTGCACAACGGAACTGATTCCTTCCTATCTCGACTCTTTTTTCTCCCCGTTCAGTCTCTTCCCACTTACATCTGCGACTCTTCCGACACCCTCCGCCACTTTAACAGTTTCCAGTTTCCTGGCCCTAACCGTCTCCATTTCACCATGGACGTCCAATCCCTCTACGCCTCCATCCCCCACCAGAACAACCTGAGGGCGCTCCGCTTCTTCATTGAACAGCGGCCCAACCAGTCCCCATCCACCACCACCCTCCTCCGCCTGGCTGAACTTGTTCTCACATTGAACAACTTCTCCTTTGACTCCACTCACTTCCTCCAAATAAAAGGTGGTGTTTTCGGAACCCGCATGGGCCCTAGCCATGCCTGCCTTTTCGTGGGATATGTGGAACGTTCTTTGTTCCAGTCCTACTCGGGTCTTCCCTCCCTCACCTCCTTGGTGATGACTGTATTGGTGCTCTCGACCTGAATTGGAAAATTTCTTTCACTTTGCTTCCAATTTCTGCCCTTTCCTCGCCTTCACATGGTCTATCTCCGACTCTTCCATTCCCTTCCTCAACTTCTCTATCTCCATTTCTGGGGATAGGCTTTTGACCAACATCCACTATAAGCCCACTGACTCCCACAGCTACCATGACTACACTTCCTCCCACCCTGCTTCCTGTAAGGACTCCATTCCATTCTCCCAGTTTCTCCGTCTCCATTGCATCTGTTCTGACGATGCCACCTCCCATACTAGTGCTTCCGATAGGACTTCCTTTTTCCTCAACCGAGGATTCCCCTCTACCGTGGTTGACATGGCCCTCGACCGTGTCCGTTCCATTTCTCACTTCTGCTCTCCCCCCTTCCCCCCCCTTCTCAGAACCATGATAGGGTTCCCTTTGTCCTCACCTTTCACCCCACCAGCCTCCACATTCAACGGATCATCCAACGCCATTTCTGCCACATCCAGTGTGACCCCACCACCAAACACATCATCCCCTCCCCTCCCCTTTCAGCATTCCGAAGGGACCGTTCCCTCCGCGACACCCTGGTCCACTCCTCAAACACCCCTTCCCACAGCACCTTCCCATACATGCGCAGGAGATGCAACACCTGCTCTCCTCCCTTCCCACCATCAAGGGCCCCAAACACTCCTTCCAGGTGAAGCAGCGATTTACTTATACTTTTTTCAATTTAGTATACTGTATTCACTGCTCACAATGTGTTCTCCTCTACATTGGGGAGAACAAACGAAGATTGGGTGACTGCTTCGCGGAACACCTCCGTTCAGTCCGCAAGCATGGCCCTGAGCTTCCGGTCACCTGTCACTTTAAATCTCCGCTCCACTCCCACTCTGACCTCAGCCTCCTACACTGCTCCAATGAAGCTCAGCGTAAGCTCGAGGAACAGCACCTCATCTTTTGATCAGGCACTTTACAGCCTTCTGGACCCAACATTGAGTTCAACAATTTCAGACCATGACCTCTGCCCCTATTTTTTCCAGACAGCAGCTGTTGGTAATGATTCTGCTATTTCCAAATACACCTCTTCTAGACCCAGCTTTTGTTCCTTTACTTGTCCCATTACCATCTCCTTTTGCCTTGTATAATCATATCTTTTGTCATTTAATCACTCCTGCCTTCCACCCTATCACAGACCTTCCCTTGTGTTCTTTCCTCCCCTCCCCCCTTTCCCTGCCTCTGCACTTGCTTAAAACCTGTTATATCTTTAACTTTTTCCAGTTCTACTGAAAGGTCATTGACCTGAAACGTTGGGGGAATTTTGCCGGTGCTCAAGAGGCGGGTTTGGAGGCGGGACAGCTGGCAAAATTGCAAAGATTGACGGGGTCAGAAACCCGCTGTCAACCCACCTCCAATCAATCTTCCCAGGTGTCGGGTCCCCGATTTGCACATGGACCTGACACCTAGCGGCGGGAAGAAGATTATAGGCACTTAACTACTTGTTAACAGACAGTTAAGAGGCTTTTTGCAATTTTGACAAGTCTACTGCGGGCTTCCGGACGTCTGGACACCACGCCAGGTAAGTGTGGTATGCTGTGGGTCTACTGTAATGTTTGTGCATTGATGACAGCTGCAGATGTGGTGTGAAGGATCCAATGGTGCACTGGTGAGTTTCAGAGGTAAGAAAATGTTGGGAAAATCATTTTTAATGTATTTAGACTTTTCTGTAGGTGACAAGTTTTGGATTGTGTGTGTAGTCCCACCTCATTGGGAGAACCTCTCTCACCAGTGACATCACTTCTGTAACCTCACCTGCAGCTGCCATCTGTTCTAGCCTAAGGAGGGAGTCACTGGAGAGCCTGGGTACAAGGGCTCACCTTTGTACAGTGATTGTCAGTGTTTGCAGCACCTCAATGCTGTCAAACACTGCAAAATCAGCTGTCAAAAAAAATTGTGCGTGGCCCCTTTAAGAAAGCCGGCAGATGACGCATCATCAACTGACATCATCTGACACCAGCTTTCTCTTACTTGACCGGCAAGCCCGCAGGGCGGGCTTAGCAAGGCCAATTGACGCAAAATCGTGTCTGTGCGTCAGACGTCGTTGGGAGCGGGATTGGAACCCGGAAGGCAGCTGTCCCGCCCCCAAGCCGCATCGAGAGGAAAAATCACTGCCGTTAACTCTGTTTCTCTCTCCACAGATGCCCCCTGACCTGCTGAGTATTTCCAGCATTTTCTGTTTTTATACCCATTTTACACTATTGCACAAAGTCAAGATCTAGCTCTGTCTGTCCTTGGAATGGTGGGCAAACAGCAAGTAACATATCAATCATTGTTTAATTAACTCAGAATATCTATTAACATTGAATGAAAACAATGTTTGTTGATAGCCAAAAATTCTGATCAATTACTATAGTCATTTCAACTAATTGACCCATGTGAGCTTACTATTGTTTCAAAACCACAGAAACTTGCATACGTCAGCAGCATGGATGCTGCCATGTCTATGATGGTCCAGCTACAACACCTTCTCTGGATAACTGATTAACACTTTGTATTACAGTGGAAACCAGCCTGGTTTCTGCCCTGCTGGTTCATCGTTGAGGCAAAATGTTGAATTCAACATTCTAGAAATGTTATAAATGTTAAAAATTCAATTAAGCAATACAGATTTAAAAAAACAATTGCTCCAGAGCTGCTTTGACATTTCTGAGCAGGTTGTGAGGGAATCAGAATACACAGGCAATAGCTTCTCTTAACATTTGAAAACCGTCGTTTTCCGACCAAGATCGCATAGTCACCTCGGCAGCATGCATGACAAACAAGATGACTTTTCCAAGATCAGACAGCAGCCCACTAACCATTCTGCCTGGCTGTGGATTACTAAGCACAGCAACATTGATGCAGAAACCCAAATGACATGGAGTAATGTGAGGAAAATAGTATCTTCTTGACTTGTGGACAGTTACTAAGTTAGCATGTAAATTTGCAAGCTTTACACTGTATTCATATTTTTCATTCTGATAGCTTAAGATATTGTAAAGATTATCTTTAGACGTTATGCCCTCCTTAAAACCTATATCTTTGACCAAGCTTTTGGTCACCCCTCCTAATAGGTCATCCTTTGGCTCGGCGTCCATTTATTTCTGATTATGACTCTAATGCAACTTGGGATTGTTTGCTACCTTAAAGGCACTATATAAATGCAAGTTGTTGGAACACACAATTCACTTTTACAACAGCCTTGTGATACTGCTCATGGACCTTCAACGATTCACGAACTATAACCCCCCCAGGTCCTTTTCCCACTCGGCTGCTTTGAGCGTACAACCCTGTCTCACAGTAGTCACCCTTTCAATTAATCTGCCCATTTAAACAATTTGATCATATTAAACTGCCTGAAAATAAAAGAATCTTGCATTCTCTCTCATGATTCTGCGTTGATGTGCATGATTTTCAGCAGCTGGTCACAAAGCATCTCCATATTGAAGGAATCCTTTCTTATTAAATTATGGCCATGGATTATGAGGAGATCTATGAAGGCCAATGTGGATGCATCAGTACCCTCTGCATTTTGAGAAAGTGGGTCAACTGTGTTTGCCCCTGCTGCTCATGGTGTATGCTAAACTGAATGGACTGTTGTGCTTCATGAAGTCATATCATTAATGCAGCAGTTCACTTTTTATTTGATTAGCTGACATATGGAAATCCATCATCATCTTGGTACAGTAGGTAGCATAGTGGTTATGTTACTGGACTAGTAATCCAGAGGCCTGGACTAATGATCCGTAGAGACGTGAGTTCAAATCCCACAGCAACTGGGGATTTTAAATTCAGTTAATTAAATAAATCTGGAATAAAAAGCTAGTATCAGCAATGGTGACCATGAAACTACCGGATTGTCGTAAAAACCTATCTGGTTCACTGGTGTCCATTAGGGAAGGAAATCTGCCGTCCTTACCTGGTCTGGCCTATATGTGACTCCAGACCCACAGCAATGTGGTTGACTCTTAACTGCCCTCTGAGATGGCCCAGCGAGCCACTCAGTTGTATAAGGTGGCTCACCACCACCTTCTTGAGGGCAATGAGGGATGGGCAATAAATGCTGGCTGACTTAATTAACTTTATCACACCTCGGCAGATAGTCAGGATGATTTAATTTATTGGTCTGCAATTGTAAAGTACACATGCTTTGTTTTCTATCTATATATGCTTTGGCGATTCTGTATCTAATTTACTTCACCTGAGGAAGGAGCAAATCGATAGCTCCGAAAGCTTGTGATTTCAAATAAAACTGTTGGACTATAACCTGGTGTTGTGCGACCTCTCAATAAATGCTGGCCAGCGACGCCCGCATCCCGTGATCGGATAAGAAAAATGCTTAAGAATCTTCAAACCAAACAACTGAGAAATTCACATAAGTAGTGTTTCCATTTGCCTAATGTGGAGTGTGCAATCTCCAGGTAAGGGCAGATCCTACCTGGATAATATAGACACAGGTTGCCAAGAATGAACTCTAGGAAGCCCCAAATATGCATATGCAATTTTACCAGCTCATACCATGCAGCTTACCAACACAGAGCACTAGTAAGGTTCCTGTTCAGCTAAGGCCAGCATAGTGATTAGCTAGGGTATAGGGCATCAGCTTTTAGCTTATGTGGAGCAATGCAAGAAAAATTCCATCCCTCAATGACAAGCCTACCTTTCCATATCCCATTGATGAGTGGATCTAGTAGGTTCAGTTCTTTTTGGACTAGAGAGAGGACAGGGAAGTAGGGTCACAAACTTTTCAGGAGAGAGGGCAGAGAGAAGAGGCACACAAACTCCGTGAAGTAGGGAAAGGAGGCAGCAGACTTTCTACAGAAACGGTCGAACAAATCTATAGACTATCCTAGAGAAAGGAAAGGAACAGCTGTGGACATTTCTTGAAAAATGGAGGACAGAAAAAATAAGACCTTTTTGGAACTGTGCACCTTTCTGAACTGAAGTAAAAGCAGAAAATAGTGGAAATCCCTCCAATCTGGGGGAAAAAAAACAAGACAAGAGAACCTCATCAATATAAGACTCCTTAATACAAGGTGATTGTGGAAGAACGGGTAAGGGTCAAGAGTTAGATCCTATTACAATGAACCAGTCAGTAGGATGAAAATTGCTGTTTTGTGCACGGATCATTAAGGATGCAAATTCAGTTCAAATGAGGTGTCCTGCAATAACTGGGCTAGTGCACTAAGCAAAGCTGCAGTCATCCAGTGCCCATTTGCAACATGCACTTCAGGGGAGACTGCAGAAAAAATTGAAATGTGTCTTCTCCTGGGTGGTCTTCTTCCTTTCAATAGGTCTTCCCTCTATTGCTATACCTACCCTTGCTTGGCCTTCAAAGGGTTTGTTGTTCCCCAAGACATTCTTCTGACCCAAACAATGGTTTTACAAGCATCTCATTCAGCGCAACCTCGAACTCCTGTAGTGCTCCCAGTGCATCATGCAGAAAAAACCGGGAGCACCACGTATGTATTTAAATGAGCTGACCTTGCCCGATCAGGCGAGGTCAATTATGTGAAACGCAGGCACTCGCAGGACCAGAGTGGCAACAATCCCAAAACTGGGACTGCATTATTGGTCCCCAGAGTTCCATATATGAATAGAAAATTTACATTTCATCACACATTGGGCTGGATTTTGTGAATGGAGGCGAGTTGGAGGCAGGACTGCTGCTTGTCGTGTCAATGTCCCATCTCCATCCTCGCCTGACCAACCAGAGGGATTTTCCCCTGATTGAGCTTGTTAAGCCCGCCCTGCGGGCTCAGCAGGCCAATTAGGGAGGAAGTCACTGACAGATCACGTCAACGTCAGACGTGCTATCTGTCAAGACTTCTTCAAAGAAGAAATGTCAGCGTTTGACAGCTCTGTGAAGCTGGACATCTCTCCTCCTTTCCACCTCCTCCACCAAGACCTCCAGTGCAGCATCTGAGAGCCTTAGAGCACGCTCTCTCCCATGGTCAGCCATTTTTCTTTGTTGGACAGCACTATTCCGAATGATGTAAGCACTCCGGCAGTCGCAACGCACCTTCCATTTAAGAGGTGCAGGCTAGCTTTAAGTAGTGCAGGCTAGCTTTAAGTAGCTTTAAGATGGCATGCTGCCTGCATTACATTGAATGGGTGCAGGGTAATCGCGCATTGCAATCCCCGCGCTTGTTTTCGGAGGCTGTCCAATTTAGCCCCCTGCGGGTTTAGCACTCAAGTGCTGATTAGACACAATTTTTGTGGAGCAATATATGTGGGCTCCTCGCACCCACTTCCACTGAAGGTGTGGAGTGCGTTGGCTGGCACACAGCGGCATGTTTCGGGATGGCTCGAGGACCGAGAGAAAGGGCGCACAGGTTCTCGGATGCGGCACTGGAGGTCCTGGTGGAGGAGGTTCAGAGAAGGGGGGATGTCCTATACCCGCAAGGGGGGGGGGGAGAGAGAGGACGCCACCTCGCCCTCCTTGCCCTTGTGTCCCTGTCTCCTGCAACAACTGGTGCTGCTCTGCTTGTCTCATGTCCTCCTCCCATTCCTCATCCAGACCAAAGGGTACCCCAGCAAGATGCCCATGACCAAGCACTCCCTTTCTCCTGATGACTCCTATGAGGTGGGGCGCGATCTTGCCAGCCCCGGGGAGGTGGGACTGCCAGGAAAATGGCAGAATCTGGGGGCGGGTGCCCATCCCGCTCCCAACCCACCTCCGTGCCATCTTCCCGGGAGGCGGGTAGCCAACCCGTGCCGGGTCCCATCTCCTGGAGGCGGGAAGGGGATTGCAGTCACTTAACTGCCTGTTAACAGGTAGTTAACAGGCAGATAAGAGGATTATCTCCATTTTACCCACACAAGTGCGGGCTTCCCAAAGTCTGCGAACCCCACCAGGGTCACCGAGGTGAGCAGTGGGTCTGCGGGGGTCGGAGGGGTGCAAAAGTGCACTGTGAAAGTGATGGGTGCAAGTGTAGAGAGGTAAGTATGTGAGGTGAGTGGAAAGTGATAAAAATGTTTACTTACCTTTGTTTCTTCCTGCAGGCTTCAATCGTTGGGGATGCGGAGAGTCTCGCATCTCACCGGCAGAGATGACAGATGGCTGCTGCATTCTCTAATGCAACAACCATCTAATTTCTGCTAAAGAAAGAGGTTTGATGATTTTTGAATACAAGGACTCATCAAACAATAGAGAATGTCTGTGTTTGACAGCTTCACAGAGCTGTCAAACGATGACAATTCATCTGTCAAAAATTTTTGACAGATGAAACATCATACGCTGACATTCTCTGTAACCGGCTTCCACTTAATTGGCCTGCTAAGCCCGCTGGGTGGGCTTAACAAGGTCAATCAAGGGAAAATAGCGTGGGTTAGCCAGAAGTTGATGGAGGTGGGACTGAAACTCGACAAGTGGGAATCCCGCCTCCAAAAGCTCCCCATTGGCAAAATCAAGCCAGTGGAGTAGCACAGCACTTACTCTTTTTAGGTGAATTTCTCAGAGAATTTCTGGAATAAATGTTGATAAGAGTGTTGGTGAAGTCTTGACAAAGTATCCCAGAAAATCTCCTGATGTGTTTCAGGGGTCCATTTAACAGCTCCAGCAGCAAGTGAATATGAAATAGTGAGTATCCTTTTAAGTAGCGCTTGAAATGGACATCAACGCCTTGTTTATTCCCAAACAGCTGGGCGCTGTTAAGAAAGAGCATTAAGACAAGCTGTAGCCACCAAAATGCAATGCAGCCTCTTTAATGAGTGCTAGCAGGCATTTTAAGTGGCAGTCAGCCCCTTAACGAGCCTCCGGGGGCCGTTCCTAGTGCAGGCTTCAACTCCTTTACTAAGATGGCGTCTTGTGCTAAATGCGGGCTAAACCAGCGTTTCAGCTCAAAACCCTATCTTGTCCACTTCAGAGACACGTTAGCGCCTGAATGCACTGCCGGAAATCGACCCAAGATTACTTGAAGTGAAATAAGGTTATATTCTATGGTTCCATTGCAGTATCAGGGAGATTGCACAGTTCAAGTGTATGTCTCAAATAGCTGAGTTTGTGATAAGAACATAAGAAGTAAGAGCAGGAGTAGGCCATACGGCCCCTCAAGCCTGCTCCACCATTGAATGGCTGATTATCGACCTCAACTCCATTTTCCCGTCCGATCTCCATATCCCTTGATTCCCCTAGAGTCCAAAAATCTATCTATCTCAGCCTTGAATATACTCAAAGACTCAGCATACACAGCCCTCTGGGGCAGAGAATTCCAAAGATTCACAACCCTCTGAGTGAAGAAATACTTCCTCATCTCAGTCTTAAATGGCCTACCTCTTATCCTGAGACTATGCCCCCTAGTTCTAGACACTCCAGCCAGGGGAAACAACCTCTCAGCATCTACCCTGTCAATCCACTTCAGAATCTTGTATGTTTCAATGAGATCAACTTTCATTCTTCTAAACTCCAGAGAGTATCGGCCCATTCTACACAATCTCTCATCATAGGACAGCCCTCTCATCCCAGGAATCAATCTACTGAACCTTCATTGCACCGCCTCCAAGGCAAGTATATCCTTCCTTAGATAAGGAGACCAGAACTGTGCACAATACTCCAGGTGTGATCTCACCAAGGCCCTGTACAATTGTAGCAAGACTTCCTTACTCTTATACTCCAACTCTTGCAATAAAGGTCAACATGCCATTTGCCTTCCTTATTGCTTGCTGTACCTGCATGCTGGCTTTCTGTGTTTCTTGCATGAGGACACCCAAATCTCTCTGAACACCAACATTTGAAAGTTTTTGACCATTTAAAAATTATTCTGTTTTTCTATTCTTCCTACCAAAGTGAATAACCTCACATTTCCTTACATTATACTCCATCTGCCACCTTACTGCCCACTCACATAGTCTATATATATATCCCTTTGCAGACTCTTTGTGTTCTCCTCACAGCTTACTGTCCCACCTAGCTTTGTATCATCAGCAAACTTGGATACGTTACACTCAGTCCCTTCATCTAGTTCATTGATATAGATTTTAAATAGCCGAGGCCCCAACACTGATCCTTGCGGCACCCCACTAGTTACAGCCTGCCAACCTGAAAAAGATCCGTTTATCCCTACTCTCTGTTTTCTGTCTGTTAACCAATCCTCTAACCATGCTACTATATTACCCCCAACCCCATGAGCCCTAATCTTGTGTAATAATCTTTTATGTGGCACCTTATCGAATGCCTTTTGGAAATCCAAATATACTACATCCACTGGTACCCCTTTATCTACCCTGCTAGTTACATCCTCAAAAAACTCTAATAAATTTGTCAAACATGATTTCCCTTCATAAAACCATGTTGACTCTGCCTAATCATGTTATGATTTTCTAAGTGACTTTATACCACTTCCTTAACAATGGATTCCAGCATTTTCCTGACGACTGATGTCAGGCTAACTGGCCTGTAGTTCCCTGTTTTTTCTCTCCCTCCTTTCTTGAATAGCGGTGTTACATTTACGACCTTCCAATCCGCTGTTGTGGAAGAGTCACTCATTTAAATATTAATCATGTGTTCCTGAATGGCTTGGGCACTGTGGGGCAGTATATCTGACACCGCTGCTGTGGCTTAAAAAGGAACTAGCCAGTGTATAACTAGTCCAACAATTGAGCTGCAAAACCTGGAAGAAACAAGAAAGAGAGACATGGCTGACTGAAGTGTGAACAGCCAGGGCTGAGGGAGGACTACTTGCTTTATGGAAAAAAGAAGCTGCTAAAAATGGGCCACCCAACCTGAAGCGCCTCAATTCAAAGTAATGATCCATAAAACAGTGGGGCCAGCATATGTGCAGGCAGTCTGTGAGGATCATGCAGGAGGTTATTGTGCGTCTGCAGGCTAGTACGAGTTATTGATGCTTATTTTACTTGCCGCTATTTTTTTACACCATCGGGTACTTTGTCATTCACTAAGTTATCATACATCCCAGCATCATGTCACGCCATATATTAACAAATCAATTTGTTACAAGAAGTGTGTTACTGATTCCATTGTAATATTTGTTCCTTTTCTATTTCTATAGGAGCCTATAGCAACTGCCCTCCCAAGAAGCAGAACTTACCACCTTACAGCACAGTTTCACTCACTCCGCTTGTAGCAGGCACTAGCATAGGCGTATCCATTCTGGGAGAATTAGATTCAGGCTTTGAGGACGGAGCATAGAGCACGACTGAGGATGAGCAATGAAGAGGCAGCAGCAGAGGAGCAAAATGTCTTGACTGAAGAGTCAGTTCGGAGCTGCCCTCAAATGGAGTTAGTAATACTGTGCCACGGCTCAAGAGGATATCCCTGGCCCTTCAGGATTCATCTGTCATTAAATAATGTCACTGTTAACTACTGTAGGATCAATGCATTGTGGCAGCCTCCAGGGTATCTGACATCCACATTCCTGATGTGGTGCACATGCTCACATATAAGATATACAATGACTGAATGGAATCCCTTTCTATTTATAGAAGCTCGGGGTCACACTTGCGGACCGAATGGAGGTGTTCCGCAAAGCGGTCACTTAATCTGTGTTTGGTCTCCCCAATGTAGAGGAGACCACATCGTGAACAGCGAATGCAGTATACTAAATTGAAAGAAGTACAAGTAAGTCGCTGTTTCACCTGGAGCTTAAACGGCCACATGAGGTTCATTGATGCACTATTGAGAATCTAACCATCCTGCTTTAGTTAGAGTGAGTCAGATTAGCTGGAAAACCTCCTTTAGCTTTGGTGATGCTGAATCCCAAAGCATGGTCAAAGCCCACTGGAAATACAAAATAAGAGACAAAGGGGTAGATTTTCAACTTGCACCGGGTATAATACTGGCATTGCAGATCAGCCGCCCATTGTAAAACTGCCCGTTTTTCATTTCCACTAAAATCAAGTTGAAAGTCTAACCTGAAGTATTTAGTCACCACCTCCTATTTGTGAAGCAATCCCATTTATGCTGTGCAGCACTTTCCCAGTTTCAACCAGTTTACTGCTTCTCAATAGATCCACCCTCCCTCTTAATGGTTTTTGTAGTACTTACCTTGACGGGCTTTTTTCTCGCCATCATTCATGTACACTGTGTTGCTGCATACACAGGTGTACGGTTTTCTCTTTTAGGGGGCCAGAAAGGTCAAGAATTAACTAAGACTCAGGAATGGTTTTAAATGTTATAAACTATTTTTATTGACATTAAGATATGACCGTCTTTACAGGTAATGAAGCTACACAACATTATTCTGGGGCACACAACTCCGAATCAAGGGTGATTTGGTCCTTGTTCTAGGAGAGGTGAGGAGGTTAATTCTTCTTCAACATCTTCCTTGAATGCTGCTTGTGGTCTCCTGAAAAATCACTGCAGCCCTGCATGATTTATACCTTTTCCTGTCTGTTGCTGGGCAGAATATGCTGGTGTTTTTTCCCATTCCTCGTGGTTTTAGCAGCAACTTTTTTTTTTCCTTATGTTTCGCTGTTAGCAAAATGAGTGAGTGTCCTTGAACAGTACAGCAGTTTTCAGTGAGTCTGCTGCACATACTTTCCCAAAGCAGCTTCAGCTTAAACAAGTCCGTAATGCTTTTCGATCTGGGTCAAGCTAACCATTATGGCCCAGAAGCCTTTGCTCAATTGATGTTTTGTTACAAACAATCCGTTCCTTGGTAGGCTATTGATCCCAAATTAGCCTACCTGTAATTTTCTTTTGATTTCTTTGGCTGCACATAAGTTATCCTTCATTTTCTGTACATACGTTAACCTATTATGCTTTTTTAAAAAGTATTCACCCTGCTAATCCAGGGTTTCATGTCCATTCCTTTATCCATCTCATGGTCCCCGGTTGAGAGTCTCCCTGAGAGTTCCCACTCCAGAGGCCTTACTTAGTCCTCCTTGAGCAGGCACCTAAAAGTCTATATTAAAAAGCTCAAAATCCTTAATACAAACAGAAAATGCTGGAAATACTCAGCAGGTCAGGCCGCATCTGTGGAGGGAGCAACAAAGTTAACGTTTCGTCAGAACTGAAAAAGGTTCGAGATATAACAGGTTTTAAGAAGTGCAGAGGCAGGGAAAGTGGGAAGGGGAAGAAAGAACAAAAGGGAAGGTCTGGGAGTGGTGCGGAGAATTCAAGTGACAGGTGAACGGAAACTTGATGTCACGCTTGCGGACTGAACAGAGGTGTTTTGCAAAGCGGTCATCCAATCTTCGTTTGGTCTCCTCAATGTAGAGGAGACCGCATCGTGAGCAGTGAATACAGTATACTAAATTGAAAGAAGTATAAGTAAATCACTGTTTCACCTGGAAGGAGTATTTGGAGCCCTGGATGGTGGGAAGGGAGGAAGTAAAAGGGCAGGTGTTGCATCTCTTGTGCTTGTACGGGAAGGTTCTGTGGGAAGAGGAGGGGGTGTTGGGGTGATTGAGGAGTGGACCAGGGTGTCACAGAGGGAATGGTCCCTTTTGAATGCTGAAAGGGGAGGGGAGGGGAACATGTGTTTGGTGGTGGGATCCACTCAAAATCCTTCACAGGTTTTTAAGCAATCCACTTTATTTTAACAGGATTTTAATATGGCAGAATGAGAAAATGCACAAGCGTATGCGGAATTCCCAAACTTGTGGTCAGTTTCAAAGGCGATATGACAGTGTACTCTGACAGTTTGCCGTCATACCGTCTGCAAATTCAGGGCCAATGTATTTAGTCTATGCTAAACATGAAGCCAACAGTTTGGTTTTGTTTATTTCCAATTTGCAATGTTTTTAGTTTCCAATAGTAGCAAACATGCCCATTTTTGATTGCAATTTAACTTGCTAATTGAAGTATTGGTATGTAGGTTATTCATGTGCACAAAAGTGAATGTCACAGGTGCATTAGAAGTACACATAATGGATGCTCTAATTATTTTTTTCTGAAAACATTGCAGAGCAGAACATTATCTTTCTATTTATTGACTGGAACTTACGTGGTGCCGCTCAGGTGATGTTTGTCAACAATCCATTGAGTGGGCTTATTATTTTAGTCGGGCTGATTGTACAGAATCCATGGTGGGCACTGAATGGCTTCGTGGGAACAGTGTTCTCAACTCTGGCAGCACTTTTGCTCAGTCAGAACAGGTAAATGTGCTGTGGTAATATACATTTGATTTTTAATAGCATTTTTTGAAAAAGACATTGAAATGCTTTTAATGTTTGTGATGTTTTCCACTGTATATATGGGACTAGTGTTTATACTGCAAGGTAGTGTTGAGCATAGGAAATTGGACATGAGGCTGAGTTCGGATCGGTCAAGGCCCTGTGGGTGGCGGAGCGGGCCCAGGGGCTGAGTGGCCGGGTCCTGCTCCTACTTCTTGTGTTCTTTAGATTTGAGGTTAGGATCAGATCAGCCATGATCTTATTGAATGGCGGAGCAGGCTCGAGGGGCCGATTGACCTACTCCTGCTCCTATTTCTTATGTTCTTATGTTCTTATAGTCACCAAATTCCATGGGAATATTTATCATTCTAAAATTATATTTTATAATTTTGTTAAATGATAAATTTGACAACTGAGAACACGACCTAGCCATTCTGGAAGATTGCTGAGATGTTTCCACCAACTAATGTATTTTACTCTTATGAGCTGTATTGAGGAGGTCCATGAACAACAACAATTTGCATTTATTATAGTGCCTTTAAAATAGAAAAACATCCCAAAGTGTTTTACAAAGGTGTGTGGAATAACCAAGGCCAAGCTAAAGGAGAAATTAAAGGAGTGACTAAAAGTTGAGGTGGGCTTTAATCATAGAATCATAGAAAAGTACAACAGAGAAGTAGACCATTCGGCCCATCGAGTTTGCGCCGGCTCTTTCGAAGAGCAATCCAGAAAGTCCCACTCCCCGTCTCGTTCCCCATATCCCTGCAATTTTTTTCTCCCTCAAGTATATATCCAGTTCCCTTTTGAAAGCTGCTACTGAATCTGTTTCCACCACCCTATCAGGCAGTGCATTCCAAATTCTAACCACTCCCTGCGTAAAAAGGTTTTTCCTTTTGCCAATCACCTTAAATCTGTGCACTCTGGTTATCGACCCTTCAGCCATTAGAAACCGTTTCTCTTTATTTACTCTATCTAAACCCTTCATGATTTTAAACAACTCTATCAAATTTCCTCTTAGCCTTCTCTTCTCTCAGGAGAACAACCTCAGCTTTTCCAGTCTATCCATGTAACTGTAATCCCTCATCCCTGGAACCAGTCTAGAAAATCTCTTCTGTACCCTCTGCAAAGCCCTCACGTCCTTCCTAAAATGCGGTGCCCAGAATTGGACACAATACTCCAGCTGGGGCCGAACAAGTATTTTATATAGGTTTAGTATAACTTCCTGGCTTTTGTACTCTATACCTCTATTTATAAAGCCCAGAATCCCATACACTTTATTAACTGCTTTGTTAATCTGACCTGCCACCTTCAAGGATTTGTGCACAAACACCCCCAGGTTTCTCTCTTTTTGCACCCCCTTTAAAATTGTACCATTTAGCATGTACTTCTCATTCTTCCTATCAAAATGTATCACCTCACACTTTTCTGCACTGAATTTCATCTGCCATGTGTCCGCCCATTCCAGCAGCCTGGCTATGTCCTCTTGAAGTCTATTATTACCTTCCTCACTGTTTACTACACTTCCAAGTTTTGTGTCATCTGCAAATTTTGAAATTGTGCCCTGTGCCCCCAAGTCCAAGTCATTAATGTATATCAAAAGTGGCAGTAATCCTAGTACTGAACCCTGGGGAACACCACTTTATTTGTCCCTCAAGTCTGAAAAACAGCCATTTCACCACAACTCTCTGTTTTCTATCCCTTAGCCAATTTTGAATCCATGCTGCTACTGCCCCTTTTATCCCATGGGCTTCAACTTTGCTAACAAGCCTATTATGTGGTACTTTATCAAACAACTTTTGAAAGTCCATATACACAACATCAAATGCACTGCCCTCATCCATCGATGGTAAGGAGAGGAGGTAGAGAAGTGGAGAGAATTAAGGAGCGAATTCCAGAGAGTGTGACCTAGACAGCTGAATGCATAGCCACCAATGGTAAGGCAAAGAGAGGGTGGGTCACACAAAAGGCCTTGGAGCTAGAGAACTCTGGAGGTGAATATATGTATGGAGAAGATTGTATAGATGGGGCAAGACCATAGAGGAATTTAAGAGGAGAATGAGCAATTTAAATTTAAAACTTTGGGGGACAGGGAGCCAGTGTAGGTTGGCGATGACAGAAGTGATGGGCATGCGTAAATTATTACAGGCAGAATATGGGCAGTTGCATTTTGCATAAGTTGGAGTTTCCGGAGAATGGGTGGCAGCAGATCAATGTTCCGCCCAAAACCGGCAGGAGTGACGTCATGGCCAGCGGGTGGGAATTGTGCTTGGAGCTGGACACCGCTGGTGAGCTAAGAGAACAGTCCCCAGTCAGGTAAGTCAGGCAGGAGGGGCATCCAGGCCAATTGCAGCTGGAGAGGTGGGGGGAGGGGGATGGTTGGGTGATGGGCAGCTTGGGGGAGAGGAGGCCCAACTTTTCCTTGTTGGGCCAGCAGGAGCACTCCTTTAGCTTAGCTTGAAAACAGTCTGGTTCAGCCTGAATCAATGGCTTGGGGTGAGGGGAAGAAATCAGTAACGAGGGAATGGAGTTTGTGGTGGAGGCCGAAGACAAAGGCTTCCGTCTTCCCAATTTTTAATTGGAGGAAATTGCGACTAATCCAGGATTAGATGTCAGACGACACAGAAGCGGTGGTGGGGTCAGTTGAGGTGGTGAAGTGGTAGAGCTGGGTGGCATCAGCATACGTGTGGAACCTGGCATCATGTCTTCAGATGATGTCACTGAGAGGCAACATGTAGATGAGGAATCGGAGGTGATTGTGGTGATCGTGCTTCATACTGATTGTTTTGTACAACTGAATGTTTTACCAAGCCACTTAGAGGGCATTAAGAATCACATATAAGCCTAACCGGTTAGGGGTGGCAGTTTTACTTCCCTGAAGGACATGAATGAAAAGAGTTCGGCTTTTTTTTTAACAAAATAGAATCTTTCATGGTTATTTTGTTTTGGTACTTGCTCACAAATTACAAGCTTTATTGAAGTAAGTTTCACAGCTTCCCGTAGTTGGGTTTAAACTGATAACATCAGGATTAGCTAGTCTAGTACAATATCACTATATTACTTCTTCTTCTTAGGCAGTCCCTCGGAACCGAGGATGACTTGCTTCCACACTAAAAATGAGTTCTCAGGTGACTGATGAGTCCAATGTGGGAACTACAGTCTCTGTCACAGGTGGGGCAGACGGTGGTTGAAGGGGCAGGAGGGTGGGGTGCTTGGGTTGACGTGCGCTCCTTGCACTGTTTGCGCTTGGCTTCCGCTTGCTCCCGGCGAAGAGACTCGAGGTGTTCGGTGCCTTCCCGGATGCTTCTCCTCCACTTTGTGCGGTCTTGGGCCAGGGATTCCCAGGTGTCAGTGGGGATGTTGCACTTTTTCAAGGAGGCTTTGAGGGTGTCCTTGAAGCATTTCCACTGCCCACCTGGGGCTCTCTTGCCATATACTACTGTACCTCTCTATCAGCTTTCAAAAGCCTCATAACAATTTACCCCCTCAGACATACTTTTGGTCACTTCCCTTCATTATCTCCATCTTGCTGTATGGGTCTCTCACAACACCCTCTATAAAGGACCTTCAAACATTTCATTATGTTAAAGGTACCATAAAAGTGCAAGTTGTTGTTAAACTATTATTGTGTAACCTATTTTGTGAAGTAAAGAAGTGTAGTTTCAACAGGAAAGTGAACATTTACATAAATATTGAGAGGATGCTGGATCTCCAGCTTTTAATTTTTGAAATATTAAGAAGCATGGGTTCTCCCAGATTGGTTTATTTTGACCGTTTATTAGGCAATTTTCTGCAAATTCATTGAAACTTAAAAGGAGTTCTCCATACACCTCAATTAGGTTTCCAACAGATGGTGGACCACAATTATTTATGACCACCTGCTATGAGTTGAATAGGATTCCACTGTTTGGAAGGCCAAACTTCCTCTAGCACAGCACGTTCCTGCACCAGTGCCCTGACCCATTGGGATGAAGAAATCACCCCTAAAATTCAAATAAAAAGATTCATTGCTTTCCTTAAAAATGACTTTGTTAGGAAAATGTTGGGTTATGAAATATTAGCTTAATTATGTTGCTGTATTCTTTTCAGATCTAAAATTGCAGCAGGGCTTCATGGGTACAATGGCATCTTGGTTGGCCTTCAACTGGCTGTGTTTTCTAATAAAGGAGATTGGTATTGGTGGCTACTACTGCCTGTGATTGTCGTGTCAATAGTGTGGTATGTGGAGCAATCTATTTTTACATATAGAACAGTTGAAGCACATAATCTACATTCAACTTTTGTATATTTACTAGTGTTTGAAACAAACTAAAATAACTTCTGTGTTACTGCTTATTAATAAATATACATGTTTTTAAAGTTGCATGAATTGAAAATTTAAAGTATGGTTAAAATATGGGAACACAATGGGGCTGAAAATCCACAGCCTTCTGGCATATTCATGCTGTATGTCCAACAGGAGTGAGGGGGAAGAGCCAGAAATTAGGCCAAGACCCTGATCTGCTCGAGCCTCTGTCCACTCTAAACAGAGAAGTCGCACAACACCAGGTTATAGTCCAACAGATTTATTTAATTTTACAAGCTTTCGGAGCTGTCGCTCCTTCCTCAGGTAAGTTAGCAGTGAGAGAATCTCCCAGAATTCACAATTTAAACACAGACAAAATCTATTCAAATATTTCCCTTCATGCACTCTAAACAGGGTCACCCTTTTCAAATCAGGCATGGTCAAACGAGGAAACTACTGGCACTGGGGAAAACTCTGCTGCTCTTCTTGGAAATAGTGCCACGGGATCTTTTATATCTACCGGAGAGGGCAGACGTGGCCTTGGTTTAACATGTCATTCGAAAGACAGTACTTCCAACAGTGCAGCATTCCGTCAGTACTGCACTGAAGTGTCAGCCTAGATTCTGTGCTCAAATCTCTGGAGTGGGACTTGAACCTACAACCTTCTGACTCAGAGCCGAGAGTGCTACTACTGAACCAAGGCTGACACTGACAATGGGTAATAAATATATGGAATAAGTTACAGCGAATGTAATTCAAACAAGTAGGCCCTGCTATTTACAGGGAGGCGGTGGGGGTGAGGCTTAAAATGGCCGAAGAACCCAGCAAGGTCGGGGATGTGGGAGCTCGATTTAAATATGTTAATTACGTGTCCCGCCTCTCCACAGCGGGACACTCGGATGCCCCGATACCTGCCGATGTAAAACAGGCAGCGGGTGCATGCACAGAATGTTGGGGACGCGTTCCCTGTATTTAACTATTTAACCCCCTCCCCGACCCTCTAATTTCAAAGCCAAAGTGTCAGTGAATTCAACAGATAGCTAGATATAACAACAACTTCCATTTATATAAGCATCTTTAACATATTAAAACATTCCAAGGTGCTTCACAGGAGCGTTATCAAACAAAATCTGACCTCAAGCCACATAAGGAGATATTAGGACAAATGGCCAAAAGCTTGGTCAAAGAGGTAGGTTTTAAGGAGCGTATTAAAGAAGGAGAGAGAGACAGAGAGGTTTGGGAAGGGAATTCCAGAGCTTAGAGCCTAGGTAGCACAGCCGCTAATGGTGGGGCAATTAAAATACAGGATGCACAAGAGGCCAGAATTGGAGGAGCACAGAGATCCCGGACTGTTGTAGGACTGGAGGAGGTTACAGAGATAGGGAGGGGTGAGGCCATGGAGGGAGTTGAAAACAAGAATGAGAATTTTAAAAGTGAGGCGTTGCCAGATCATGTAGGCCAGCAAGCACTGGGATGATGGGTGAACGGAACTTGGTGCAAGTGAAGATACGGGCAGCAGAGTTTTGGATGAATTCAAGTTTATGGAGGGTGGAAGATGGGAGGCCAGCCAAGAGAGCATTGCGAAATCAAGTCTAGAGGTAACAAAGGCAAAGATGAGGATTTCAGCAGCAGATGAACTGAGGCAGGGGTAGAGTTGGGCAAAGTTATGGTGGTAGGCGGTCTTGGTGATGGCGCAAATGTGTGGTCGGAAACTCATCTTGTTTAAATATGACACCAAGGTTGGTTCAACCTCAGACAGTTGCCAGGGAGAGGATGGAGTCGGTGGCTAGGGAATGGAGTTTGTGGCAGGAACCGAAGACAATGGCTTTGGTCTTCCCAATATTTAGTTAGAGGAAATTTCTGCTCATTCGGTACTGGATGTCGAACAAGCAGTCTGACAAATTAGAGACAGTAGAGGGGTCGAGAGAGGTGGTGGTAAGGTAGAGCTGTGTGTCGTCAGCGTACATATGGAACCTGACATTGTATTTTCAGATGATGTCGCCGAGGGGCAGCATGTATCCAAAGATAAAGGAATATGGTGAGAATTGATGCAATCAACGAATAAGTAGGAGGCTCATTTACCAAAATGACCTTTTTCTTATCCTAAAATTTCCTCTGTTTGTAACCTTCAATTTTTCACATCAAGTCCCAGCTTAATCCAGGCATGCTATGTCACAGTTGAAGTACACTTTAATATGATTTGAATTGACGGGAGCTTTTTGCCACATGAATGAGTTGCAGCAATGTCTCACTAGATAGAAGCTCTCCAGTAGATCCAGTGAAAGAACAAAGGAAAGAGAATGAGGATCTGTGGAGTGAATCATATTTTAAGAGAATTTATCAACAAAAATGTAGCGTTGTCTTTTGTGATTTACATTCTAAACCTTTGTTAATACAAACCAGTACATTGCAAGAAGTACCAAGGTGCCAAAAGTTCATAGGACACTATCCCAGTAGTTGCACCAAATTGTACCTGGTGGTATCCTCCAGAGTTTGCAGGATCATTGGAAGGGCACCTCAATAGCATGGGGTAGACAGGCACAACTGACACTTTGGGCATCTCTCTGGCACCCACCTGTCTCATGGCAACAGAAACTCTGCCACTTGTCCACCCCAAGTTAGACAGGCCCCTTGAACCCCGGCCATGGCAAAATTGAACATAAAATATGCCTGGCCTGCAGCTCACTGGTGGGGCCCAGGAACACCGTAAAGGAGGTTGGTACACCTCCACCCACTTAATGTAGCAGCTGTCACAGAAACATGGGTCTCTTTCAAACCTCAGGAGTGGGAATTCCTAGCTTACAAGGCAACCAGGAAACTCTTTCAAACTGAATCTCCGCCATTTTCCTATGAGTTCCACCGGTCTCCCACTGGAATTATGGCAGGAGACAGCCAAGGAATTTTGGGGGTCGTGCGCATCATTTTTGCCTTCGTAGTGACTTAAGCCCGGAAATTTGTGGGCCACGATCCCAGTTGTTACATGGGTTGTGCTCACTGGTGCCCTCCAGTGCTGACCCCATTGGAGTTTGTAGAGCCAGTGGGAGGGCACTTAATTTGAGTGGAGCATGTATCACTACCGGCTCATCTCCAACGCCTGCCTGCCCCATGCAGCTGGAAAATCCCTTTTGGGGGTTGAGGGGTTGTCCAGGCCTCACCTCCCAGACTCAGTGGAGCCATCCGTTCATCGATTTTACATAGAATTGCATAGAATTTACAGCACAGAATCAGGCCATTAAGTCCAACTGGCCTATGCTCCACATGAGCCTCCTCCCACGCTGCTTCATTTAACCCTATCAGTATATCCTTCTATTCCTTTCTCCCTCATGCACTTATCTAGATTCCCTTTTAAATGCATTTATGCTATTTGCCTCAACTACTCCATGTGGTACCAAGTTCCACATTCTAACCCCTCTCTGGGTAAAAACGTTTCACCTGAATTCCTTATTGGATTTATTAGTGACTATCTTATATTTATGACCCCTAGTTTTGGACTCCCCTACAAGTGGAAACATCTTTGCTACGTCTACCTTATCAGACCCCTTCATAATTTTAAAGACCTCTATTAGATCACCCCTCAGCCTTCACTTTTCGAGAGAAAAGAGCCCCAACCTGTTCAGTCTTTCCTCATAGTTATAAACGCTCAGTTCTGGTATCATCCTTGTAAATCTTTTTTGAACCTTCTCCGGTGCCTCTACATCCTTTTTGTAACATGGAGACCAGAGCTGTGCACAGCACTCTAAGTGTGGTCGAACCAAAGTTCTATATAAGTTTAACATAACTTCTCTGCTTTTGAATTCTGTTCCTCTAGAAATGAACCCCCGTGCTTGGTTTGTATTTTTTATGGCCTTGTCAACCTGTGTTGCTACTTTTCCTGATTTTTGAATCTGTACCGCATTTGTAAGTGCAAATCCAAATATTTTTAATATAAAAAATAATTGCCTTTTCTTCAAAGGTCCAGGACGCTTCCCTGGCTTGGACCCTGCTCTCGATGGGGTCCCCTTCTGCCCATTTGGAGGCTAGTACACCTCCTCTTACTCGGCATATCAGCCTCCAGTCCTACATCAAGTCCTAACTGAATTGGGGAGTCGAGAGTCCCCACCGCTGGTGCCTGCCCAACGTCAAGTAGAAGTTTTGTTCCTTACAAGGCCCCTGGAAACGGCAGAGCCTGGTGCACTGGGACCTTCCTGATTTCTGGTGGATTCCACCATAAGACCTCATTTTCTCGCAAATATCAAGAGGTCATAAGAACATAAGAATTAGGAGCAGGAGTAGGCCATACAGCCCCTCAAGCCTGCTCCACCATTCAATAAGATCATGGCTGATCTTCGACCTCAACTCAGCTGTCCCGCCCGATCTCCATATCCCTCGATTCCTCAGAGTCCAATAATCTATCTATCTCAGCCTTGAATATACTCAACAACTCAGCATCCACAGCCCTTTGGGGTAGAGAATTCCAAAGATTCGCAAACCTCTGAGTGAAGAAATTCCTTCTCATCTCAGTCTTAAATGGCCAACCCCGTATCCTAAGACTGTGCCCCCTAGGTCTAGACTCTCCAGCTAGGGGAAACAGCCTCTCAGCATCTACCCTGTCAATCCCCCTCAGAATCTTATATGTTTCAATGAGATCACCTCTCATTCTTCTAAACTCCAGAGAGTATAGATCCAATCTACTCAATCTCTCCTCAGAAGACAACCCTCTCATCCCAGGAATCAATCTAGTGAACCTTCATTGCATCGCCTCTAAAGCAAGTATACCCTTCTTCAGATAAGGAGACTAAAACTGAGCACAGTACTCCAGGTGTGGTCTCACCAAAGCCCTGTACTCCAACCCCCTTGCAATGAAGGCATACATGCCATTTGCCTTCCTAATTGCTTGCTGTACCTGCATGCTAACTCTCTGTGTTTCCTGTACAAGGACACCTAAACCTCTCTGAGCACCTACATTTAATAGTTTTTCACCATTTAAAAATATTCTATTTTTCTATTCTTCCTACCAAAGTGAATAACCTCACATTTCCCCATATTAATGCCCACTCACTTAACCTGTCTGTATCCCTTTGCAGGCTCTTTGTGTCCTCCTCACAGTTTACTTTCCCACCTAGATTTGTATCATCAGCAAACTTGGATACATTGCACTCGGTCCCTTCATCTAAGTCAGGCCCTGCTGTTAAATTCGGCAGGGCCTGAGGGAAACGCGTTCTCCCAGGTTTCCTAACTGCATTCCAGCCCCCTGCTCCCTACCTGCCTCCAAGTTAAAATTCCGGCCCATAGTTTTGAGGAGAGACTTGTAATCCTGGGACTATTTCCACTGGAACAAAGAAGACTAAAGAGATTTTTGAGATTTTTTTAAATGATGAAGGGTTTTGATAGGGTGAAGAGGAAAAACTGTTTTCTCTGGTTGATTAATGACGAGAAATATCTTTATACACAGAATATTTTGCCACCGTTGAGGTTGAGGGAAGTGTAGATAGCACAGTGGAATTAGTTTTGGATTACTCTAGTAAAGAGCTGACATATGTACAGTTGACTACAACATCACAGAAAGTTACAGCACATCTAGGGTTACTATTGTAGTCAGCTATACATATCAAGAAGTAGGTACATCTACATATAATTAATTTGTCTATGTAAATAGAAAAAAAACAATTTTATAGATTAACTTATTTTAGTCTGACTCTTAATAATTGACATAACTGATGTTTTAGTCATTGTGTGATTATTTATTATGGATGTGTTATTACTGTAGAAAAATATGAGCATGCAGGTGGTTTGTAATGAACAAAATGTCATAACCCATGTATATGCCAACTACCCAGGGTCAACACATGACTCCTTCACTCTGTTCCAGTCCACTCTGCCCAGAATGTTCAAGAGCTATGACAGACTACATGGATGGATTCTGGGAGATCATGGCTATGTCAATGCTGATGACTCCATTGCACGGCCCACAAATTCCGATAGAGCATAGGTACAGGGAGGCTAATAAAGCACAAAGTCAGTGACAGAAAGAACATTTAGAATATTTCAAACACATTTCCGCTGTTTGGACCTATTGTTCCCTATAGTATGTTCCTTATGCGATAAGCAGGATAGTTGTTGTATGCATAATGTGGCTTTATAGTGTAGCATCAGTCTGGATTTTCCAGAAGAACGAATGCCTTAGCAATAAATTTGTTAGGCATGACCTACCTATCATAATCCCTGTGTTGGCTTGCGGTTATTCCCTTTATTCTTGTTAAATATGCTTGAATTGCTTCCTTTGTAATCGACTTCAGTATTTTTCCGACTATAAAGCCATGCTAGCTGGCCTGTAATACCCAGGATTATATATCTGACCTTTAAAAATAAAACTGGAACACTATTTTCTAATCTTCTGGTGTTTTTCCTGTATTTAATGAGCTACAACCCATTTCAACCATAGTTCTCCCTTCTTCAGCCTTCATTTTAATCAAGTTTTCTTTGATGCATTCCATCTGGTATAATTGGTTTATTAAAATTTAATCATTCAAGTTTTTTTCATTCTTTCCATTACTAATCCCTATTTTCTCCATGAATTGAGATATACCCCTTACAAGTCCAGTGATTAGATAGGGCATTATTTTTTGATCATTGCAAGAATAAGGGATCTTTATTACTGTATTGAAAATTTCTATAAGCAAACATTCCAGCATGCTCTTTTTCTCTCTTTAATATTTTGCTTGGTACAAACATGTAAAAAAATATTTTAATGTCCTTAAAGTTTTTTTTAAATTTCCCTTCTCATCTTGAATTATTCCTGTTAGTACATTTTAATTAGAAACTTTGTTGAAATTGTATATTGTTTTCAATCACCTCTTCTACACATGTTACAGCAGCTAATCTAATAATGTGTGGTCATTGGTGCTCACGTGATCCTTGTCTCTACATTTTCCATCCGGTACTTTAAGAAATACTGAATCAAGTTTGGCCTCTTGTCATCCTTATTCTGTAGGACCGTTGTCTTCACAAAAATGTCTTGGCAACCTTTTTACTTCATCTGAAGTGGAAGAAGAGCCAAAAGAATCATGTATCATTTTTGTTGTGGGATCATTCAAAAGTGGCACAATTGCGCACTTGAGCTGATTTGCATTATTTAATTCTTTCTTTGTAAACAAATGGGAAACAAAAGTTTGCCAAATACTTCTTCATGAAGGTAACTTATGTTAAGCCTCTTGTTTATGTCAAGAAGCAGTCCTATATTTGCTCCATAACCTGACATTTGGATGTTCCTTTCCGCTATCGATTTTATCTTAGAGTAATTAACCCCCCCCCGCCCCCGCCCCATCAACCCCTACACCCTCAAATATCTCCCTTTTCTGAATGTTTTTCAAATAATTCTTTCAAAAAAACTAATTTCCAAGATGTGGGCATTACTGACAAAGCCGGCATTTATTGACCATCATAAGTTGCCCTGGGAAGTTGGTAGTGGGCCACCTTCTTGAACCGCTACAGTTTTTTTTTGATACAACTGAGTGGCTTGCTAGGCCACTTAAGAGGACAGTTCAACCACATTAGTTTGGGATGAAAGTCATATATAGGCCTAATCAGGTAATGTTGCCTTCCCTAAAAAGACATTAATGAACCAATTAGGTTTTCACAGCAATTCAACAGCTTCTAGTCGCTTTTACTGATACCAGCTTTTTATTTCCAGATTTTTTTTAAACTGAATTTAAATTCTGTCAAGGTGGGATTTAAACACCAATTCCCTGGATTATTAATCCAGTAATATAACCACTATACTATCATACCCTTATTTTATAATGATGATATTTAGCAATTCCTATTATAATTTATAGAGCACAGAGCAGGATTAAAACAAGTGTACTTAAACAGAGTGTTTTATTTGGGAATTTGGAAAGAGTGGGAATTCGGAGAAGAGGGGGAAGGAGTTGTTGCTTTTTGCCTACACTACTTGCAGTGCTTTGTGTTACAGGTAGATATTTAATTTCAGTACCCATAACTTAATTTAGATCAAGTAAGTAGTCAAGAAACGAAACTGTAAACTCACTTACCTAATTACAAATTTAATTAAATAAAACAAGGTCATATAGGGATGGCAGAGCAGGTGGTGTGCCGCAACTGCAGCATGTGGGAGTTTGTGGAGAGCATTGCGATCCCGGATAACCACGTTTGCAGTAAGTGCCTGCATCTTGATAACTTCATCTCAGGATTTTTGAGCTGGAGTCTGAGGTGCAGACATTGTGGGGCATCAGGGATGGGGAGAGTTACCTGGACACTTTGATCCAGGAGGCAGTCACACCCCTCAGGGTAGGTAGTGGTACAGGTCTGGTTAGTGGTCAGGGACAGGAGGGTGTGACTGCAACTCAGGCAGGTAAGGGGACCCCAGGTGCAGTGCTGGAGGAGCCTCAGCTTTTGCCCTTGTACAACAGGTATGAGGTTCTTGCTGCCTGTGTGGATGAGGGAAAGGTCTGCAGGGTGGATGAGCAAGCTGACCATGCCACCAATGTGCAAGAGGCCATTCAAGTGGGGGGAGTGAAAGGGAATGTAGTTGTGGTAGGGGACAGTATAGTCAGAGGGATAGATACTGTTCTCTGCAGCTGCAACTGAGAGTTCCAAAGGTTGTGTTGCCTGCCCGGTGCCATGGTTAAAGATATCTCCTCACGGCTGGAGGAGAACTTGGAGTGGGAGGGGGAGGATCCAGTTGTCGTGGTCCATGTAGGAACCAACGACATAGGTAGAACTAGGAATGAGATTCTGCTGAGAGAGTTTGAGGAGCTAGGATTAAATTAAAAGGCAGAACCTCAAAGGTAATAATCTCTGGATTGTTAACTGAGCCACACGTAAATTGGCATAGGGACAAACAGATTAGAGGTTTAAATGCATGGCTCAAAGAGTGGGAGGAAGGGGTTTCAGTTCATGGGACACTGGCACCAGTACTGGGGAAAGAGGGAGCCGTTCCGTTGGGATGGGCTCCACTTAAACCGGGCTGGGACCAGTGTCCTGGTAAACTGAAAAACTAGGGCCATAGACAGGGCTTTAAACTAATGAAGTGAGGGTGGGAGGATTCAGGAAAGAGTAAATTTAAAAGCAGCGACAGAAATGTCAAAGCTCGAGAGCAGAGTAGAGTTTTGGGTAAAAATAAGCAGTGTGGGTCAGGAAGGGACAGAGAGAGTAACAAAGGTAATAAGGCATCAGTGACTAAGGTTACATCAGGAAAAATAGAAATAAGTCAAAGCTAAAGGCACTATATCTGAATGCGCGAAGCATTCACAACAAAATAGATGAATTAATAGCGCAGATAGAAATTAATAGGTTTGATCTAATAGCCATTAGGGAGACTTGGTTGTGTTAGATTCGGATTTTTGGAGCAAAACCAAACAGAGACGGAACTGAAGACAAAGTAAAAGTTTATTAGAAACCAGCCAGAAGGCCTTGTGCGCAAAGGGAGAGAGGTTGGTCTCCTCAGACCTGCACCTAACTCTTAAAGGAAAACCTACATACAAGCATTGATATACCTTTTGATAGGCAACACCCACCGGCTACAAAAGTGGGCGTACACATACAAACAGCGTCGCTACCATTGCTCCCTTATTGGTTAATGATCAGTCACTCAATGTTGGGAGCCGCCCTGAAATGTTCTGTGACATTAAACATAACACATAGTTGTTATTGATGGGGCCTTCATCTAGTCTTTGGGAGCAAGGTCTGCCAGACTCCAGCTTATCTCTCAAACGAGGTCATACCATACTTATCTTTCCTTTCCCATGCGGTTGTACCTGACCAACACTTCGTTAATTCTCGAGAAAAGCTTATTATGGTAAACAATGTCAGCTCCAAAGGGAGATAAGGTGTCTGAGGCCAAGAGAGAAATGGCCGACTCCCTGTGAAGTTCAGTTTCCCTTATCTCTTCAGAAGGCCAGCTACATCAACACTGCTTCTGTAGTACTGATAACGACATTCTGGAATGCCTGGAAATCAGTATAATGGCACCAATAGTCTGGTTGTAAGCAGCTATTCTTATAGTACTAGTTAAAGAAAAGGGTTAATATATATAATGGACAAGTAGTCCATCGTGCTTTGCAACTATCTAAAGGCTATATGTACGCCTTTAATATATCTCTATAAGTGAACTAACCATCCTTTAAACATGATTTCTAATATTACCGCCCTACGGCCTTGGTTAATATATATTTAAAGACTAGTAGATTCAGGCTTTGTTTCACAGGCCTATTTTGCGATCCCACAGTTGCAATGTGGCCAAGGCCAGGATACTTAACTTTTAGAAGAGATAGGTAAAATGGAAAAGGAGGCGGGGTAGCCCTGATAATAAAGGATGGAATAAAGACAATAGAGAGAAAGGATCTTAGCTCCGAAAATCAAGAAGTAGAATCAGTTTGGGTAGAGCTAAGAAACAGCAAGGGGCAGAAAAGATTGGTGGGAGTTGTTTATAGGCCCCCAAACAGTAGGGCAGAATATAAATCAGGAAATTAGAGGCACATGTAACAAGGGTAATACAGTAATCATGGGAGACTTTAATCTACATATAGACTGGGCAAACCAAATTTGCAGTAATAGTGTGAAGGATGAATTCATGGAATGTATGCAAGATAGTTTTCTAGATCAGTATGATGAGGAACCAACTAGGGAACAGACTATTTTAGATCTAGTATTCTGCAATGAGAAAGGGTTAATTAATAACCTTGTAGTAAAGGGGCCTTTAGGGAAGAGTGACCATAATAAGATAAAATGTTATATTGTGTTTGAAAGTGATTTAGTTAAATCTGAAAGTAGGGTCTTAAATCTAAACAAAGCAAACTACGTAGGTATGAGGGGCGAGTTGGCTAAGGTAGATTGGGAAACTACATTAAAGGGTATGACAGTAGACAAGCAATGGCTAGCATTTAAAGAATTAATACATAATTTACAACAAATATACATTCCTTTAAGGCACAAAAACCCCACCGGAAAAGTAATCCAACTGTGCCTAACAAGAGAAGTTAAAGATAGCATTAGATCAAAGGAAGAGGCTTATAATGTTGCCAAGAAGAGTAGTAAGCCTGAGGATTGGGAGGATTTTAGAATTCAGCAAAGGAGAACCAAGAAATTGATAAAGAAAGGGAAAATAGAATATGAGAGTAAACTAGCGAGAGACATAAAAACCGACTGTAAAAGCTTCTATAGATATGTATAAAGGAAAACATTAGCGAAAGTAAATGTGGGTCCCTTACAGGCTGAGACAGGAGAAATTATAATGGGGAATAAGGAAATGGCAGAGAAATTAAACAAATACTTTGGCCGCGATTTTGTCATTGGATGCGGGTTGGGAGCGGGTCAGGTGGTTTCCGGCTTCCAGACCTGCCCCCAACTGCATCCGGCCCACAGACATGATTTTACGTTGATTGACCTTGTTAAGCACGTCCTGCGGGCTTGCCGGCCAATTAAGAGGAAGCCGGTCAGATGACATCATTTAATGACGCGTCATCTGCCAGTTTTCTTAAAGGACCACGCACAATTTTTTTTGACGGCTCATTTCTCAGTGTTTGACAGCATTGAGGTGCTGCAAACACTGACAATGACTGTACAAAGATGGGCTCTTGCACCCAGGCTCTCCATTGACTCCCTCCATAGGCTAGAACAGATGGCAGGTGAGGTGACAGAAGCGATCTGTCACTGGTGAGAGAGGTTCTCCCAATGAGGTGGGAATAGACATCGATTTCAAAAATTGTTACCTACAGAAAAGTGTAAATGCATTAAAAATGATTTTCCCAACATTTTCTTACCTCTGAAACTCACCAGTGCACCATTGGATCCTTCACACCACTTCTGCAGCTGTCATCAATGCAGTAACATTACAGCAGACTCACAACACGCCACACTTACCTGGCGTGGTGTCCGGACGTCAGGAAGCCCGAGGCAGAAGTGGCAAAATTAAAAAATAGCCTGCTAACTACTCTCAACTACCTGTTAACAGGCAGGTAAGTGGCTTTAATCCTCTTCCTGCCGCTAGGTGTCGGGTCCATGCGCAAATCGGGGACCTGACACTTGGGAAAATTGTTTGGAGGCAGGTTGACGGCGGGATCGCAACCCACCGTCAATCAAAACGATTTTAACCTTTGACCCGCCTCCAAACCCACCCTCTCAGTGCCAATAAAATCGCGGCCTTTGTGTCTGTCTTCACGGAAGAAGATGCAAAAACCTTCCCGGAAATAGTGGAGAACCAAGGGTCTAGTGAGAATGAGGAACTGAAAGAAATTAGTATTAGTAAAAAAAAAAGTACTGGAGAAATTAATGGGACTGAAAGCCGATAAATCCCCTGGACCTGATGGCCTACATCCTAGGGTTTTGAAAGAGCTGACTATAGAGATAGTTGTTGCTTTGGTTGTCATTTTCCAAAATTCCATAGATTCTACAACGGTTCCCACAGATTGGAAGGTAGCAAATGTAATCCCACTATTTAAGAAAGGAGGGAGAGAGAAAATGGAGAACTACAGACCAGTTAGCCTGACATCAGTTGTCGGGAAAATGCTAGAATCTATTATAAAGGACATGGTAACAGGGCACTTAGAAAATAATAGGATTGGGCAGAGTCAACCCGGATTTATGAAAGGGAAATCATGTTTGACAAATCTGTTAGAGTTTTTTGAGGTTGTAACTGGCAGAATAGATAAGGGGGAACCAGTGGATGTGGTGTATTTGGATTTTTAGAAGGCATTCGATAAGGTGCCACACAAGAGGTTATTAAACAAAATTAGGGCTCATGAGATTGGGGGTAATATACTAGCATGGATTGCGGATTGGTTAACAGACAGAAAACAGAGAGTAGGAATAAACGGGTCATTTTCGGGATGGCAGGCTGTAACGAGTGGGGTACCACAAGGATCAGTGCTTGGGCCTCAGCTATTCACAATCGATATCAATGATTTGGATGAGGGGACCAAATGTAATATATCCAAGTTTGTTGATGATACAAAGCTAGGTGGGAATGTAAGTTGTGAGGAGGATGCAAAGAGGCTTCAAGGGGATATAGACAAGCTAAGTGAGTGGGCAAGAACATGGCAAATGGAATATAATTTGGAGAAATGTGAAATTATCCACTTTGGTAGGAAAAATAGAAAAGCAGAGTATTTTTAAATGGTGAGAGATTGGGAAATGTTGGTGTTCAGAGGGACCTAGATGTCCTTGTACACGAATCACTGAAAGTTAACATGCAGGTACAGCAAGCAATTAGGAAAGCAAATGGTATGTTGGCCTTTATTACAAGAGGATTTGAGTATAAGAGTAAAGACGTCTTACTGCAATTATATAGGGCCCTGGTGAGCCCACACCTGGAGTATTGTGTACAGTTTTGGTCTCCTTATCTAAGGAAGGTTATACTTGCCATAAAGGGAGTGCAATGAATGTTCACCAGACTGATTCCTGGGATGGGGTGATTGTCCTATGAGGAGAGATTGAGTAGATTAGGCCTATATTCTCTAGAGTTTAGAAGAATGAGAGGTTATCTCATTGAAACATACAAAATTCTTACAGGGCTTGACAGGGTAGATGCAGGGAGGATGTTTCCCCTGGCTGGGGAGTCTAGAACCAGGGGTCACTGTCTCAGAATAAGGGGTCGGCCATTTAGGACTGAGATGAGGAGAAATTTCTTCACTCAGAGGGTGGTGAATCTTTGGAATTCTCTACCCCAGAGGGCTGTGGATGCTCAGTCGTTGAGTATATTCAAGATAGAGATCGATAGAATTTTGGATATTAAGGGAATCAAGGAATATGGGGATAGTGCAGGAAAGTGAAGATGAGGTAGAAGATCAGCCATGATCTTATTGAATGGCGGAGCAGGCTCGAGGGGCCAAATGGCCTACTCCTGCTCCTATTTCTTATGTCCTTATGTTCTTAACTTTATCCAAGCCAACTCAGATTTACTTAGAATGTATAGCACAGAAGCAGGCCATTTGGCCCAACTGGTCTAGCCAGTGTTTATGCTCCACAAGAGCCTACTCCCATCGCTCTTCATCTCACCCTATCAGCATAACCTTCTATTCCTTTCTCCCTCATGTGCTTATCTAGCTTCCCCTTAAATGCATCTATGCTATTTGCCTCAACTACTCCATGTGGTAGCGGGTTCCACATTCTAACCACTCTCTGGGTAAAAACGTTTCTCCTGAATTCCCCATTGGATTTATTAGTGACTATCTTATGTTCATGACCTCCAAATTTGGTCTCCCCCATGAGTGGAAACATCTTCTACCCTACGTCTACCAGATCAAACCCTTTCATAATCTGAAAGACCTCTATTACATCACCCCTCGGCCTTCTTGATCCTAGAGAAAAGAGCCCCAGCCTTTATCGGTTTTGGACTATTTTATCAGATCTTTTCATTCACAAGTATCTGACTGACTGGCTCTGTGTGTGTTCAGTACACATGTACAAAGCTCTGCCTTCCTCCACTCATCAGCAAATTAAAAATAGTCAACAGGTTAGGCATCATATAAAGTATACATAGTTAAAATACTACCACCCAGAATGTCAACAAATGAAAAAAAATCTCTAATTTCCTTTAACACTGACAGGTATCTGTTTATACAAATTTCAACATAGCTTTAACTGTTTATGCTACTGAATATTAAACAAAAGTATAATACTCCAACTATATAAAAAAAAACAGTCGTGGTGTGAGCTCAAAATATCGGCTGGTGTATGACCGCAGTATTGAGGGAGTGCTGAAGGTGCCACCTTTTGGAAGTGACCTTGTATGCTTGTTCAGGTGGACATTGAAGAATCTGTGGCATCATTTCAAAAAGGAACAGTTGATTCCCTTGTTGTCTTGGCCAACATTCCTCCCTTAACCAATAATGGCTGACTGTGGTAGGCCGCTGCTGCAAATGGAACAGGGTTGATGGACCAGCTGGTCATTATTGTATGTATTTTTGTTTGCTATAAACAGCCTTTCATCAAGTTAGAATTGATTTGATTAATTCCTCAGAAGCATCTAGTCACTTTGGTCTAAGCTATTTGCATTACCACATTTTTCAAGTATCATTGCTTTTACAATGGCCTGGAATTTGCGGTCAGCAGTGAAGCAAAGGCGTTTGCCGCTAACGCCAAAGAAAGCTGCCCACAAAAATCTTGCGATCTCTGTGGCGAGAAGTTTGCCTTTTTCGACGCACAAGTGATTTCAGTGTAATTTTTTTATTATTCGTTCCGGGGTGTGGGTGTCGCTGGCAAGGCCAGCATTTATTGCCCATCCCTAATATAATGGGGAATCCCTAGAGCGTTCTACTGTGACATCAACAAGCTGTCTCAGCAGCCAATCACAATGCAGAATTTGTACAGACAAGGAAACCAGTAAGTGAAGCTGCTTTTATTTGGACTTTTTAAAAATGTTACAGAGAGCAAAACAAAGATTGGGGCTCTCATATGGGGAAAAGGTAAACCTGAAATAAATACTAACAAACTTCTAAAAAAAATATTCAAATTTTTTTTTAAGTTTCTTAAAAATTGTAATTTTTTATCATAATGGAGAAATTTGACATTCCACAAAATTAAAATTAGTTTTTTGGGCCATAAAGTTTGTTCAGCAGCCAATACGCTATTAAAAACCCAGTTACACTTAATCCGACAAGGCCTAACTTTTAATGGGGTATTTACCACCGATATTACTGCAGAAAAGCCAAAGTTTTCGTCCATTTCACTGATTTCCCTGATTACGGTATGGAGAGTTTTCCCCCGATTCCCATTGACTTCAGTTTTACTAGGGCTCTTTGGTGTTACACTTGGTCAAATGCCGCCTTGATGTCAAGGGCAGTCACTCTCACCTCACCTCTGGAATGCAGCTCTTTTGTCCATTTTTGGACCAACGCCATAATGAGGTCTGGAGCCGAGTGGTCCTGGCAGAAACTAAACTGAGCATCGGTGAGCGGGTTATTGGTGAGTAAGTGCCCCTTGATAGCACTGTCGACGACCACTTCCATCACTTTGCTGACGATTGAGAGTACACTGATGGGGTGGATTGGATTGATCCTGCTTTATGTGGATAGGGACATAACTGGGCAATTTGCCACTGTGTTGGATAGGTGTCAGTGTTGTAGCTGTACTGGAACAGCTTGGCTAGAGGCACGGCTAGTTCTGAAGCAAAAGTCTTCAGCACTACAGTCGGGATGTTGTCGGGGCCCATAGCCTTTGCTGTATCCAGTGCGCTCAACCGTTTCTTGATATCACGTGGAGTGAATCGAATTGGCTGAAGTCTGGTATATGTAATGTTGGGCACCTCAGGAGGATGCCGAGATGGCTCATCCACTCGGCACTTCTGGCTGAAGATGGTTGCGAATGCTTTAGCCTTGTCTTTTGCACTCGCATGCTGGGCTTCGCCATCGTTAAGGATGGGGATGTTCGTGAGGCCTCCTCCTCTCATTAGTTATTTAATTGGCCACCACCACCATGACTGGATGCAGCTAGACACAGATACTGAACCCCAGGGCCATCGTTGAAAAGGAGAATGATAGAGGGACAGCTGCAAATCTGCAAGGTACTGACAGACACGCCACACACACTCTCCACAATAGCAGAGAGAATGGAGGAGTCCAACTCGATCGCTAGTGGATTTGTCTTCCAGGTAATTGCGAGAAAGCCTGACATAGAGAGTGGCCGCCTCCATGGAGCTTCAAGCACAGCTCACAAATGAATCTAACCAGTCCATGACCACGGCTGTGCCGGAGATGTGTACCACCTTAAACAGGATGACAGTTACCTTATCCCTTCCAACACATAAGAACATAAGAATTAGGAGCAGGAGTAGGTCATACGGCCCCTCGAGCCTGCACCGCCATTCAATAAGATCATGGCTGATCTGTACCAAGCTACTCTCCAGCAGAGTGGTAGGAGTGATGTGGCACTGGCCCAAGAGAGGGATGATGGCGAAAGGGGACAGGGAAGTGGGAACTCCATTTAAAGCACTCCCACTTCTCACCCATTGCCCCTCTGCCCCCCAGTCAGTACCCGACATGCTCCTCTCCTGATGGGCGAATCTGCCCCTGAACAAGTCTGGCTGGGCCTTCAAGGGCTCCAAAACCCAGAGATCATTGACCAAAAGCATCGCAGCAGTCAGAGCAGGGATCTAAGCAGCCTGCCTCTACATCTGCTGAAGCCAGAGGGAATGCTGTGCGAGAAGGAGAAAAACCAGAAAATTATAGACCTGTTAGTCTAACATCTGTTGTGGGGAAGTTATTGGAATATATAATTAAGGACAGAGTGACTGAGCACTTAGAGAAATTTGAGATGATCAGAGAGAGCCAACATGGATTTGTAAAGGGTAGGTCGGTCATGTCTAACAAACCTAATTGAATTTTTTGAGGAAGTAACTAAAGTAGTGGACAGGGGAATGTCTATGGATGCAGTTTATATAGACTTCCAGAAGGCATTTGATAAAGTTCCACATAAGAGATAGCTAAAATTAAAGCTCATGGAATTGAAGGCAAATTATTGACCTGGTTAGGGGATTGGTTAGTCAGTAGAAGATAGAAGCCTATAAATTGTAACCTTTAACGCCGACCGTTAAGGCCAGTTTTGAAGAAAATCTGGTGGCCGCCTCGCTTCCACCCACTTCTGGCGGGGAACACGGAGACCGCCATATTGGGCAGGTCGGTAGCGCTGCCATTGCCTGCGCTCACCGCAAATATTTTAATGATCAGGAGTGTGACATCAATCAGCGTGCAACGCTGAATTGACGCATGCTGAGCGATTTTTGGACGTCGCCGTTCCTCTTACTGTCCTTTCCAAAGCATGCCTGTGCATGAAGCCGTTGCCAGCGCATAGAGCTAGGAGAAAGTGGTGGAGATCTATAGATCTCTGCCAAAGTCATCAATAACTCTGCAGAGTCCAGTCCAGTGAGATGGCTCATCATGATTGCTGTAAAAACACATCAGCAGATTGAATGCCTGTTTTATACACGTTAGATGCCAGCACTCAACTGGACCAGGTCAGTGAGTTCTGGCATGTAATGTGTACAGAACAGCATATGATTACAAATAGTCTGGGGGACTTGTACTTGCATCTAAAGGCCTGATCCATTGCTGTCGGTCAGTTGTGTGATGTAAGACAAACACTTGTACACCAGATTTGAAATCTTACTAATAAGTGCTTACAGTTGTGTCAGTAAACTGGAAATGAAATGATATTTGGGCTTTGTAAATGTTTACTGTTAGTGTTACAAACGTCTGTATTGAATATGCATCCTGTTCCTCTGAAGTAACAGGTGTGTGCTTATTACACTTTCAATTAAAGGAGATCTAACGACTTTTTCCTGTTTCTGAAGGAATTTCTACATCTGCATTTAATTTACTTGTATCGATATTCAGGTGTTCAGGGTATCCAGTGAACATTTCACATCTCTTGGTCTATTCAGGGAGGAATCATTGATCACCTATGCTGGCTCTGACATTACAAACAAATCTCCCAATTCCAGTACACCATTCACCTTTCAAAATGCTTATCCAGGTACTTTCCAGAGAGATATACACCTAAAAAGACTTAGTGAAAAGCCTTGGTAATAACAAAGCTTATTCACTATGTATGTGTATTAAAATAATAGGTTGCTTTTATTTATTTTCTAGGCAGTAGAATTGGAAATATTGGTTGCATTCTTTAAAATATGACATTAATTTATTTTGACGCTTTGATTTATCTTGCATATCCTCTCTGTCAACTGAGAGACATAACCGGAAACATTGCACTTCACTTTAAGAAATTACGATTTCCTGATAACGCCGCACAGATACGTTAGACCCGACCTTCAGCCTCCTGCTGATCTTAGCGCCTGAAAGAGCACATTGCACGGGAGGTCCTGCGCTGCGCTCATTTAAATCAGCAGGCAGGACCAAAATAATGGTGCTGCCTGTGCTCTTTTTGTGGGCGGCCATTAACCTTGGCCTGTAGTAGCGCTGCCTGTTTTCGGGCTTAATCGAATTTCTAGGCCAGAGAGTAGGAATAATGGGTATGTACTCAAATTGGAAGGAGGTAACTAGTAGTGGCCCATAAGGAACTGTGCTGGGACTTCAACTATTCACTATATTTATTAATGACTTAGATAATACAATAGAGAGTCATATATCCAAGTTTGCCAATGACACAGATTGGTGGTATAGTAAGTAATGTAAACGGGAACATAAAATTACAAAGAGACATTTATAGATTAAGTGAGTGGGTGAAACTGTGGCAAATGGATTTCAACGCTAGTAAGTGTGAGGCCATCCATTTTGGACCTAAAAAAGATAGAACTGAGTATTATTTAAATGGTGAAAAGCCAGGAACGGTCCAAAGAGATTTTGGGGTCCATGTACACAGATCACTAAAATGTAGCAATCAGGTACAACAAATAATCAAAAATGTTAGCCTTTATATCAAGAGGGCTAGAATATAAAAGGGAGGAAGTTTTGCTACAGTTATACAAAGTCCTGGTTAGATCACATCTGGAGTACTGTGTACAGTTCTGGGCACCGCACCTTGGAAAGGATATATTGACATTCACGAGAATGTTACCAGCTCCAAGGGTTAGATTATGAGGAGAGATTACAAAAACTAGGCTTGTATTTCCTGGAATACTGACGGTTAAGGGGTGATTTGATTGCGGTTTTTAGGATTTTGAAAGGAATTGATAGGGTAGATAGAGAGAAACTTTTTCCACTGGTTGGGGAGGTTTGGACAAAGGGGCATAACCTTAAAATCAAAGTCAGGCCATTCAGGAGAGAAGTTAGGAAACACTTCTTCATACAAAGGGTGATAGAAATCTGGAACTCTCTCTCACAAAAGGCAGTAGATGCTAGCTCAATTAATAATTTTAAATCTGAGATCAATAGATTTTTGCTAGACAAGGGTTTAAAAGGATATGGAGCCAAGCCAGGTAGATGGAGTTAAGATATAGATCAGCCACGCTCTCATTGAATGGCAGAACAGGCTCAGGGGGCTGAATGGCCTACTACAGCTCCTATGGCCTAAAAATTCCAGTATGCTGGAAACCTGCCAGTAACAGCGCCAGCCAAGGCTAACGGCCACCCACTGTGAGAGCACAGGCAGCACCGGCATTTTGGTGCTTCCTGCTAATTAACATCAGCGGTGCGGAGATTTTATGGCGTAACGCGCTTTTTCCAGTACTAATCTTAGCAGGAGGCCAAAGCAGGAAACTCTGTTCCCTAGCCACTGACTCCATCCCTCTCCCTAACATCTTTCTGAGGCTGAACCACACTGTTCGCAACCTTGGTCTCATATTTGACCCTGAAATGAACAAAGACCGCCTACTTCCACCCCCGTAACATCGCCCGTCTCCGCCCTTGCCTCAGCTCATCCACTGCTGAAACCCTCGTCCATGCCTTTGTTACCTCTAGACTTGACTATTCCAACGCAATCCTGACTGGCCTCCCACATTCCACCCGACGTAAACTTGAGGTCATCCAAAACTCGACTGCCCGTGTCCTAACTCGCACCAAGTCCCATTCGCTCATCACCCCTGTGCTCGCTGACCTACATTGGCTCCCGGTTAAGCAGTGCCTCGATTTCAAAATTCTCATCCTTGTTTTCAAATCCTTCCATGGCCTCGCCCCTTCCTATCTCTGTAATCTCCTTCAGCCCCACAACCCCCCGAGATATCTGCGCTCCTCTAATTCTGCCCTCATGAGCATCCCTGATTATAATCGCTCAACCTTTGGTGGCCGTGCGCTCTGTTACCTTGGTCCTAAGCTCCGGAATTCCCTGCCTAAACCGGTCCGCCTCGCTACCTCTCTTTCCTTCTTTAAGACGCTCCTTAAAACCTACCTCTTTGACCAAGCTTTTGGTCACCTGCCCTAA
Organism: Squalus acanthias; assembly: GCA_030390025.1. NCBI lineage: Eukaryota > Metazoa > Chordata > Chondrichthyes > Squaliformes > Squalidae > Squalus > Squalus acanthias. The sequence goes on from CM059426.1 coordinate 54,408,916, forward strand.
TTTATCCTTATGTGGATCGGTGTCAAATTTTTTTGTATTAAAATACTCCTGTGCAGTGCCTTGGGACGTTTTACTACGTTAAAGGCGCTATATAAATACAAGTTGTTGTTGTTTGAAGGTCACGTCTGTGTTCCGCTTGCAGTAAAGGAGGACGGGGAAGAAATGAGCAAACCTGTAGGCCATGTACGGAACAGTTGCCATACTTGTTACAACAATATTACCTGCCACCCACTTAATGTTACAAGCAAATTGCTTATGCGTTTGTGAGGAGTCTGTCGACTGCACCGGGGATGTCTGTGCTTTGATCAGACTTCGGGTTTTATGGGATCAGAGGAGAAGGGTGGAGAGTGTGGGTGTACACCAGGGCAAATTAATTATCGGAAGTCGGTACCTCTCATAGCGCTGAAGAAGGCATGCAGCATTCCGTGTTGTTGAGAGAGACCACAGGTCGTTTTTTCTGACATTGAGCCAAGATGCCCCATGTAATACTTTCAAGGACTCTCCCATGTCACTTTTCCCACACATCTCATTCTAAAGGAATAGAGACTAACCCAAGCTCTTTATTTTAAATGCTTGTTTAAATTTTCATGTAGCAGGAAGAAAAAGATGTAGGACAGAAACGATCAAATCCAGCGCTTTGTAGTTTTTGAAACCATTATACTGTCGTCATAATTTCATTGATATGCTGAGGTTACTTTAGTCTCTGGCTTTGGAGGGTCTGACAATTGAGGGCTTTTTACTATTCCATGCTGAGGACAGAATACTCATATCTGATAACTTAAATAATTTGAATTCACACTTCAGATTTCCAAGATCGAAACACTGAACATCTATAGGTGATTCCTTATCCAAACCTCAAGCTCACTCTTCTAGTCACTCAGAAGTAATCACCTGCAATATTCTGCATCTTCCCATTTGTTATATTCAGTATTACAATCTCAGCCAGGACAGTTTCAAATAAGCAAACCACCAAAGAAACAATTAAACTGTACCTACAAATCTCAAGGGTTACCTCTCAAGACCTAGGCTTGCGATTTAATATAAACACTGCTACGTGGAGAGTCCTAGCTGTCTTACATTTGTCAGTTGAAGTGTCCTCATGGCTGTTAATGCTGCTGAAGTGCTTTTAGCAGCTGCACGCATGGGCGTGCTTTGGAGAGGGCGGTAACAGGAGTGGCGATATCCAAAATGGATGAGTGGGCGTCAACTCGGCGTTGCACACCGATTGACGTCATGCTTCGACTACTTACAATACTTTAGTCGAGCGCAGACAACGGCAGCACTCGAAAGTGCGGCGGCCACCATTTTTTTCCCCGAATCGGGCGGTAACAGCCAGCGCTAAACCTCCGAATTTCTAGACCTATGTTCCTTTGAATCGCGTAGAAACGGTAGGAAGTGTAAGAGAAAGCAATTGTAATTTACCAAGGGTGTGCACATGGGTGTTTGACAAAACGTTATGTTGTCAAGTTTCCTTTTTGTTAGCGCACATAAAATGTAATGATTTGGAACACTTCCCCGTCTTGCCCTTTAGTATGTGTCAATGGGTGTATGCTTGGTTGAAGGACTGTTTTGTGCAAAGGGAGGGTGGTGGCGGGAGGGTCTGACTAACTGAACCTTCGAATTATGAGTGCATCCCTGGCACCCCAAGCAGCAATGTATGTGGCTGGTCTGGCGATGGAGCCCCACCGTCATATTACTTCTCCTACTCCTCCATCTCCTCCTCCTCTTCTTCAGTGGTCTTGTCATCAGAAAATGATTGATGAGCACCTTGGTTGTCCTCCACCTCTAATCCTCTATACTGCGTACTGTTGGGCAGAATGCAGGACACCACTATGATTCTGGAGATCCTCAATGGCGAGTACTGAAGGGCACCTCCAGACCTGTCTAGGCACCTGAAGCGGATTTTCAACATGCTGATGGCTTGCTCGATGACACATCTGATGGCCATGTGGCTCTCGTAGCACTCTTGCGCCTCATTGGTGGGCTTCCTCACAGGTGTCATGAGCCAAGTTTGAAGGGGGTATCCTTTGTCTCCTAACAGCCAGCCCTTAAGTCTGTTTCCTGGTATGAAGAGGTTTGGAATGTTGGACTGCCACAATATAAAAGCATTATGACAGCTCCCAGGGAATCTGGCACACACCTGCATGAACCTCTTGTGGTTGCACACCAGCTGTACATTGATGGAATGAAATCCCTTGTGGTTGATTAATGCTCCTGGTTGCTCTGGTGGTCCTCTGATTGCCACGTGTGTGCAATCGATGACACCCTGTACCTGTGGGAATCCAGCCAAAGACGCAAATCCGATTGTCCGCTCATTCTGGTTATTGCCATCGCAGGGGAAATTGACGTAAGTCGACGCCCTGGAAAATAACCCATCCATGTCCTGCCATATACATTTATGTGCAGCCGACTGAGAGACCCTCAAGATGTCTCTGGTGGGCCCTGGAAGGAGCCAGAGGCAAAGAAATTGAGGACAGTGTTGACTTTGGCAGCGATGGACAATGTGTGGCCACCAAGTCTAGCAGATAGCAGCTCTTCTTCTAGGAGGCTGCAGATGTCTGTGACCACCTACCGTGACAATCTGAGTCTGTGGAGGCACTGCTTTTCAGATAGGTCAAGGAAGCTGTCCCTCCTGCTGTACACCCTCCTGCAATCTCAGCACCTCTGTTGCTCTCCTCTCCGCTGTTCTCCGCTCTGTTGTCCTCTCTGCTGTTCTTCTCTCTGTTCTGCTCTCTGCTGTTCTCCAGTTCTCTCTCCTGTGCATCTCTCTCTTGTGTACCTACAGCTCCCACCACAGCACAACCTTGATGCCATGGATGGTGATTGTCTTCCTCGTCCAAAGTCCAATCGAAAGCACCCATGGTGCCCCCCATCCTGATGATGTACATTTGAAAGCTTCCAAACTTCTGTAACACGTGTGTCATCACAAGAACTCTCAGCAAAACGTTTGTCAGAGGGAACTGAGAAAGCAGCTGTAAGCACTGAGCCTTTATTCATAACGGGGAATCAGAAGTTTAAACAACCCAGGAAGTGCCGCTCATTCTTGCCTCCGTTTCACTGACGAGTTTCCCGAGCCCCGGGAACCCGTGCTGGAGGCGTTAATTTTAAATCCCAGGTAAAATCTCTTCAGATGAGCCTTATTATAAAATGATAATGAGCGACCCACCTCCGGCGAGCAGGTTACTCGTATGGACCCAAACACGCCTTCATTAAATCCGGAAGTGGACACGTTGGAGATGGCTTGGAGCCCGGTTTGAGAATTTTGAAATTTTTACCTTCCACCTGCCCCCAACCCACCCAGCCTTGGGGGTTAATATTACCCCTGGTATCAGTAAAGTCACAATGCACCCAACAGATTGTTGTAAAAACCCAACAGGTTCACTAATGTTGTTTAGGGAAGGAATCCTGCCATCCTTACCCGATCTGACCTATTTGTGACTCCAGTCCCACACCAACCTGGTTGACTCTTAACGGCCCTCTGAAGTGACCGAAAATCCACTCAGTTGTGTCAAACCGCTACAAAGAAATGTAGCAGTTCAAGAAGGTGGCCCACCACCACCTTCTCAGGGCTACTAGAGATGGGCAATGAATTTTTTCATTCTTCATTTCTGAAAATGTTTTTAAAAGATACAAAATTTAAATTCTGGCCACAATTTTAACTTTTTAAAATTCTTTGGCTGGTGTAGCCAACCCACTTATTCTGCAGTAAAGTGTTGCAAAAGAATCTCTCCCTCCCATTGGAGAAAGGTGCTACATCAGTGCGTGAATGTAATGGCACCCCCAGCAATATGCAAATACCCTATCCTAGGATTTAGCACAGGGTCATCCATAGGGTGGGTGGATGATCCACTCTACCCCAGATATGCCCTAAAAGGCCTCCCCTCGAATTTTTGTCTCTGGGCCTGGGTTTTCCACTTTAGCAGAACCATGGCACACTTTTGGCTGGGGGGAGGGGAGAGTTCCACCCTCCACGAGGATGAGTCCCTGACCCCAGTCAGTATTCTGGAATCTGACTTTTTTGAATAATGGGGGAGGGTTCCTGACCTCCATCAGGGAATCATCCTGGCTGGTAGCAGAGAAAGGCTGTGGTAGGCCTTGTGTGGGACTGGAGTCACATATCGGCCAGATCTGCCACATCATAGCAAGGCCAGCGGTCCCTGGAGCAGCCAAAGAAGGAGTGATTTTTTTTAAAATTTGGGAATTGTGGGCCTTGGGAGCAGAATCGATTGAATTGCCTTTGGAGTTAATGCTGCAATATAAATGTGTATATGGCTCCAGACACATGGAACATCACCTGCTATAGTTTCTGGCCCATGGGGACAAAGTACTGCAGGCACCAAACATTATTGTGACTTTTGTTCTTCTGCATTTTATGCTCATCAAGATGAGGGGTTGTTAATGCTGAGAAATAAAGAACTTTCCATTTGGGGCAGATCTCCCTCTACCCCAGAAAACTGAACATAAGCAGATCACTTCCTACTCAATTATTTCCCACACCGGTCACCCTGCCAACTCCACATGGCTCTATACATGGTATCTGTAACATAAGAATGCCCATAAGTTCTTCCCTTTGAAAGTGATCGGGAGCAGATACTTTAAGTGCTAAAGATCCTCCAAAGTGGCCAAGTTGGGGTCTTAAGCTGAAACGCTAGTTTAGCGCAAGCCGCCATCTTGGTAAAGGAGTTGAAGCGCGCGTTAGGAACAGCTGCCCGCAGGATCGTTAAGCAGCTGATTGCCACTTAAAATGCCTGCTAGCACTCATTAAGGATGCAGGGCATTTTGGTGGCTAGAGCTTGATCTAACACCCTCTCCTAACACTGACCAGCTGTGTGGGAGTAAACTAGTTGTTGCAGAGGATATTGAGCGCTACTTAAAGGCATATTACCTTATACTATTTACTCTATGCTGGAGGTTTGAAGAGGATCTTTGAAACACATTGGGAGACTTTCTGGAACACTTCATCAAGACTGCACCAACAGTCTAGCCACATTTATTCTGGAAATTCTCTGAGGACTTTACCTAAAAAGAGTGAGTGCTGTGCTACTCCACCTTATTGGACACCTTATAGGAGTCACCAGGAGAAAGGGAGTGATTGGTCATCAGCATCTTGCTAGGGGACTCCCCTGGGTCTGTAGGAGGAATGGAAGGAGGACATGAAGCCCAGCAGAACAGCCCTAGCTGCTGCAGGAGAGAGGGACAGGAGGGCGAGGTGGACTCCTTTGCCCCTGCGGGTACAGGGCATCCCTCCTCCTCTGGACCTCCTCCAGTAGGACCTCCAGTGCCACGCCCAAGAGCCTGTGCTCCCTCTCACTCGGTCCCTGAGCCATCCTGCAGCGTGCCACTGTGTGCCAGCCAGAGCACGCCACACCTTCAGTGGAGGTGGGTGCGTGGAGCCCACATATACTGCTCCACGAAAATTGTGTCTAATCGGTGCTTGAGTGCTAAACCTGCAGGTGTCTGATTTAGCACCTCCAGGCAAGTTAAAATTATGGTAATCAGCAATTAGGACCAAAATTGTGAGCTAAAGCCAGACTTTTAAACAGGCGTGTCTTATTAGCACAGCTGAGGTTTTAGTCACAAACTACTTTTGAGTTTAATTTGCTTCACAAAATTATGGTTTCTACGTTTTATCTACCACTGACAGTTGACTTATTATTATTAATAATAATGTTACTTGTAGCATTAATATTTTAATACAATTTCAGTTGTAGCCAGAGAATCTCCTGCAATGGCTTCTCGCACTGTTACCTCTGGAGTCCCCCAAGGATCTATCCTTGGCCCCCTCCTATTTCTTATCTACAAGCTGCCCCTCATCGATGCCTTTGTTATCTCCAACTATTCCAGCGATCTCTTGGTCAGCCTCCCACCTTCCACCATCCAGAAACTTCAGCTCATCTAAAACTCTGCTGTCCATATCCTAGCTCGCACTAAGTCCCATTCATCCGTCACCCTTGTGCTCGCTGACTGACATTGGCTCCCAGTCCGGCAACTCTTCGATTTAAAATTCTCATCCCTGTATTCAAATCCTGCATGACCTCGCCACTCCCTATCTCTGTAACCTCCTCCAGCCCTACAACGCTCTGAGATACCTGCACTCCTCCAGTTCTAGCCTCTTGCGCATCCCGTATTTACATCGCCCCACCATTGGCGGCTGTGCTTTCAGCTGCCTAGGCCCTAAGCTCTGAACTTCCCTCCCTAAACCTCTCTACCTCTCTTTCCTCCTTTAAGACGCTCCTTAAAACCTACCTCTTTGACCAAACTTTTGGTCATTTGACCTAATATCACCTTATGTGACTCCATGTCAAATTTCATTTGATAACACTCCTGTGAATCACCTTGGGATGTTTTACTCCAGTAAAGATGCTGTTTAAATGCAAATTGTTGTTGTTGTATGTAGAGGAAGCTGCTTAGAATGAAAAACATTGGCCCAAAAATTAGTGCCGCTACGCGAGAGTACGCACTGTGTACTCTCGCGTATTCTGTCTCCAATTGCTGGTTTTCTGCATGCACTGCGCATGCGCTGAAAACCGGCACTTGGTGAATTCAAAAGGGGGCGGTTCCTAGGTGAACCGCGTGCACGCTACAGGCTGCGCGCACGCAGTGCACTTAGTGCTTTGAACGCGCAGGTAAGCATGGAACATTTTAGACATAAAGAAAGGAGGCGTAAGACCCTCTTTTAACAAGGTAAGTAGTTAATTAAGTATTATTTTGAATTTTTTTTAACAGGTTTATCTTTTTTAGAGACTTTAAAGACAGGTAAGTTTATTTTTATAACTTTTTAAAAGATTTTAAATTTTTTCAAAAATTTAATTTTTTGTTTAAAATGGTTAATTTATTTAACTATACTTATTTTATTAATGTGATGGTTTTTTTTTAAATTTAATTGAGGTTTAGCTGTTCTTTTGGGGGGGTATTGATTCATAGCTTTCACAGCACTTATGTGAAAGCTATGAATGAAAGATGGTGTGCTGCCATTGGCTCTAACTGAGTCACGTGATCCCACAGCGCGCACGAATTAACTACGCCTGTGGGATACGGAAGCCCTGCACAGCTGCTGTCCAGAACATCAAGTTCGTGCGAGCTCGGACTGAAAAAGCCAGCGCGCAGTGAGAGATCGCGGGGAGGCCTTACCCTCACACGAAGGCTCCCTCACGAATTTTTGGGCCATTATGTTTCCTAACCTTTAAAAATGCATACCACTCATTTCACAAATTAACCTGGTAGCCAGCTTATATTTGCACTGAAAATAATTTCTTTTTGCAGCCCTGTGCTTTCAAGTGCCTTGGCCTCTGTGATGGAAAGATGGGATCTGCCTGTTTTCACGCTGCCTTTTAATATTGCTCTGTCGGTGTATATGGCCGCAACAGGGCACGACAACCAGCATTTTCCCCAGGTTCTTATTCAACCCATGACAGCACCATTAAACACCACATGGCCAGAGCTCAGTGTTTCAATGGTAAGCAGAATCTTATCTATGTCATTGTGTAATCATTAATCACTTCAGCAGCATCAGATATTTGCAGCAAAATACTATTATATGCAAAACTGATTAATTTAAAATCCTTTTCTATGTTTACGTGGTATAATTTCAGATTTTCACCTGTTTGTCTCTATTATGATCGAGCTGTTTAAAGGCAGTAAGTGAAAGTTAATAATCTATGTCTGAAGTATGTTGATATTTTACTCAGAGGCTAACACTTTTTCACTGTACTATTGCTTCAGTTACAGTACTTCACTTTTTTAGCTCCCATCTCAAAATGTGTAGATTAAATGCGCCATCATCTCTCAGAAAGCACTGTACAAAGGCTGTAACATAATTTGCAGTGCATCATGGACCTAGTTCCTATATAAATGCGCTATATAAATGCAAGTCTTTTTCTTTTTAGTTGTCACAACATTGGGCCATCTTATTTGGCTTAAACAAGATGACTTCTAACTGTCCTTCAGCACTCCTAACCTTTTAGTATTCCTCAAAAGCTTTTTCAGCTTTCTCTTTAAAAACCAGACTGATTGCCTGTGTTTTATCTCCCTCTGTTCACAACCAGAAGGGGATCAAGGACTTTCCAACACAGTGGGAGTGAGGTGTTTTTTGATTCCCAGGACAGGCTAACAAATTACTTATAATTTATAGTTTATGGGGATATAACATCAAAGCTAGCTCATTAGCATCTTAACTATTTATCATCTCACAGTTTTTTTTACTTGTTTTAATATGCTTTAAAAACACTGGGGTAATTGTTTGTCTTCATCGCCTGGATAGAAATCTGATGGAATGGATTACCTGCCTGTTGTAGAACCTTCCCGATTTTAATTCCATTAATTCCAATAGAAGGAAAATCAGGCAGATTCTACAATGAGCAGACGATCCAATTTGCCAAATTACAGGCCAAAAAATTACCCCAATATTTAAAGACAATTTTATTCCAAAATTTTCTGTGGAAAATGGGCAAAATATACCATATGCTTTGGGTTTCAATGATATAGGGGCACTCAATGTGTGCATCTTCCTCTCCCAGCCACACATACATTAACTTTATTACTGTCACCAGTCTACCATCCCAAGAAAGGGGCGATCCAAACTCGAATCACTAACAAGGTTAACTTGACTTATAGGCACAAATTCCCATCCGTGATTCTGGACAGTTTTGGGTGGGATGGTGCCGGGGAATGAGGGAAAATTTTAGCACTGAAGCCCAGTACTGCTTCACTACCCTGTCCAGGATTTTTTTCCACACCCCCACTGGAACTGTCATTGACCACTCATTCCCTGCATGCAAATGGTGATGGAGGTTGGAATAAGGCCCTTGAGGATTTCCCTCCTGTCTGCCCAACGTACCACTGCTTCCCAGGGCCGCCATGTGGCAAGTAGCTGTAGGCTCTGGGAAGTGGCAGCAGAGGCCTTATCTATACACCCTGGGGTAGATCTTGACTTTGTACGATAGTGTAAAACGGATAGCAAGTCCGCAGCCTGCTTTACATCTCTCCCCATTTTTATTTCCTTTGACTTCAGAGCAAGTGAGTGTAATCAGAGACAAAGGGCTGGATTTTGATACTGGGGCGGGTTGGGGTCGTGTCATCCACTTTTCGTATTATCCACCCGACTGCAATTGGATGTGGGAGATTGATGCAATTTTCACCTAATTGGGCAATTGAGTTCCAGCATGTGGGAACCCATGAACCAATTAGTGTTTTCAGTCTGAAAGTTGCCTCTGATGATGTCATCATTGCTGCTGCATTGAAGGTCTTCAAAGACTGCCTGGCCTTTGCTGTGAGAGGACCCGGATGCAAAATGAGCAGCAGCAGCCCTAAGTCTACTCCCAGATATTTTTACACCACTGCTCCCAGATATGTCTCCTCCACATAGCTATCCATATATGCATCCCCATAGCCAGCCAGCCATAGTCAGCCAGTGTCAGCTATCCAAATGTGCTCCCGCCAGGTTTCACACACGTGGTTCAGAACAGGCGTGCTTCACGTAGAAAAAGGGTTAAAATCACAAAGGCCTTTCAAAATGGCATTATAGAGGCAATTTAGTGCTTGTTAAGGGCCTTAACAGCCTATCCCGCCTCTTTGAGGCGGGACGGAGTCGGAACCAGCAGACACGATTTAATGAAAATTGCGTGGAGGCGGGCTTGTGCCCGCCCGCCAGTTTTTGCAATTTTAACCCCCCACACGCCTCCAAACCCACCTCCACGGGTCAATGAAAATCCAGCCCAAACTGTGAGAGAGATGTCAAGGACTCTGATGGACTTTGAGAGTGAAAGCATCAAGTCAAACAAATTACAAAAGAGATAAAGGAAGGAAAAGAAATGTGAAGGAAAATAAAGAAAATTCTGAGGCAAACTATACAGTAAAGCAGTGCCATATGGGAAAATTGTTTAGTTCCAGCGGTGGTAAATAAAACTTATAAATCACTGTTGTGGTTTCATGTCAGCAGCATCCATGACCTTTGACTTTTAAGTTTACATAAATCAAATAATGACTTACTGCTTAATTTTTATTCAGCTTCTGAGAGCTATCCCAGTGGGTGTTGGGCAGGTGTATGGCTGCGACAATCCCTGGACTGGTGGCATTTTCCTTATTGCATTAATTATCTCATCTCCAGTCATATGTCTGCATGCTGCAATTGGATCCTGTCTCGGTATACTGGCAGGTAAGATTACATCCTTGTTCAAACAGAAGATTCTGGAAACAATGTCTGTGACATGAAGTATATTGATGTGCCTTTGGTTTTGATAGAAAAGTGAGAATTGTCTTGGTCAATCTAATGCAGCTGCCAGTATCCCAACAAAGAAGTCTAAGTAACATAGCGGGCGATTTTTAACCCTTGCCACCCAGGGGAAACCTGGTGGGTGGGCAGTTAAAATCAAGCAAGCTACCTTACGCGCCCTGCAGACGTCAGGAGATTTTAACCTGCTCAACTGAGCAGGAGTCTTTTTTTGCATCTATATGTCAGTCCCGATAACGTCATTGGGACCTGACTGCAATTTTAACTCAGGAGCCTAAATGGGAAGCTGCAGTGCGTTGCCTGCTAGGTGATGAGGATCGGGGCCAGAAGAGGCCCAAACAGGTAAGTTTTTTTTAAAACTTTTTTTTTAACTCTCCTTAGGGCCGGGAGGAGTGGGAGTGGAACCTTACACCACCTACACCCCCCGCACCCCAGGTAGCAAGACCCCTGCGATCCTACGCTCCTTCTGCATTTCCTATTTTCTTTTGTTGTAAATATAGGGGGTGAAATTCGACTGGCGCCCGTTACACGTCCCATCCAATATTTAGTTCCATTGACTTCAATAAAACTGAATATCAGGCGGGGCATATAACAGGCGACAGATACGATAACGCCCATTTTGCGTCCCCTCCCAAGTCGAATTCTACCCCAAAGACTCTCAAGATGGCTCTTGGTCTAACAACTCCTTAATTGATCGCCTCTCCTTTGCATAGCCATCCTTTGCACTTTTCCCCCAATCTCTTCTCTTCCACTGCTTAAGATCTCCTGCCCCTAATAGTGGGTGCATTATAGGCCAAACTACAAGTTTAAGCTGCAAGTTTAAAGCTACCTGTAAGGAGCACATTGCATTGCTCATTCCTCAATCCTTCTTGTTTTGTACTGTTGCTGTGCTGTTCTCAACCCTTTGAGAATTCTGCTTTCCTCCAACTCTGGCCTCTTCTGCAGCCCCCACTTCCATCGCTCTAACGTTGACAGCCATTCCTTCAGCCATTTAGGTTCTTAGCTCTGTAATTCCCTCCCTAAACCTCAAGGCCTCTCCACCTCTCTCTGTTCCTTTAAGACTCTCCTTTAAGACCAGGATTTTAGTCACTTCTCCTAATATCTCCTTCTTGGCTCGGTGTCGATATTTGTCTGATTACACTTCGATGAAGCGCCTTGGGAAGTATTTGTATATTAAAGGCACTATACAAATGCAAGTTGTTGTTGATGTTGTATGACGTAGTCAGTTAAAGGTTACAACAGATTTTGGAAAGTTTAGTATGACTATCAGGTTACTGATTCCGAAATGAAATCTTGACAGAACATAAAACATGGACCAAGAACATAAAACATAAAACACTGGTTCGGCCCCAGCTGGAGTATTGTGTCCAATTCTGGGCACCTCACTTTAAGAAGGACGTGAAGCTTTAGAGAAGAGATTTACTAGAATGGTTCCAGGGATGAGGGATTGCAGTTATGTGGATAGACTAGAGAAGCTGGGGTTGTTCTCCTTGGAGCAGAGAAGGCTGAGAAGATTTGATAGAGGTGTTTAAAATCATTGAAGGCTTTAGACACAGTAAATAAAGAGAAACTGTTTCCAATGGCCGAAGGGTCGATAAGGAGAGGGCACAGATTTAAGGTGATTGGCAAAAGAACCAGAGGCGACATGAGGAAAAACTTTTTTACACGAGTGGTTAGGATTTGGAATGCACTGCCTGATGGGGTGGTGGATACAGATTCAATAGTAGCTTTTAAAGGGAATTGGATAATATGTGAAGGAGAAAAATTGCAGGGGTATGGGGAACGAGCAGGGGAGTGGGACTAACTGGATTGCTCTTAGAAGGAGCCGGCACAGGCTCGATGCGCCGAATGGTCTACTTATGTGCTGTACTATTCTATGATTCTATGAACAGAGATTTAAAAGGTTACTGATGAGATTACTTCTGGATCCAATTTTGAAAAATGGGTGAGGGTGCAAAACCTTAGGTTGTTTTGTGCAACTTCAGAAAAAATGGCCTCGATATTTATGGTGAAGACTGGGAGGGTGTGGGACAGCGTGAAAATCCCAAGGACGCGGAAGTCCTTCCAAATTTAATGGCAGGACCTCATTATCATTTTTAAATTTTGTTTCGGGCCTGCAGCCGGCCCAATTAACAGGCTGGCCAGGTGACCGGCAGGAAAGGCAGTGGTAGAAGGCCGTAGACGGGGACTGTTGGGGACGGTCCCCAGCAATCGGGAAAGATTGCAGGCTGGAAGCAGGTTGGGGGGGTCGGAGCCTGGCTATCGGGAGGGATCCAGGGAGGTGAAGATCCGGGCTTCATGGGGAGGGGGACGGAGGCCGGCAATCAGGAGGAAGGGAAAAATTGGGAGTTGGTGGTGGAGGGGGGTTGGTTCACGGCAATTAGGAGGGAGGGAGGGAGCAAAAGATGAAGGGGACATGGGGGCGGGGGGTTGGTGCATTGTAATCGATTGGGAGGGAGGGTGGGGAACATTGGAGTTTGGAGGTGGGGGTGTGGTCAGAGGCCGGCAATCAGGAGGGAGGGAGGGAGGGAGGGGAAGATCGGGAGTTGTAGGTGAATTGGAGCACAGCAATCGGGAGAGGAGGCAAAAGTAGGGGATTGACGCGGGCGTGTGGTCGGAGCCTGGCAATCAGAAGGGAGCCAGGGAGGGGAAGACCCTGGTTTTTTGGAGAGGGGGGAGCGGAGGCTGGCAATCGGGAGGGAGGATGGCAAAGATCGGTGGTTGGAGGGGAATTGGCCGATCAGGGTGGGGGGGAGGCTGGAGATCGGGGGTTGGATTAGGGTTCAGCAGATCGCGGGTTATCGGGGGGGGCGGAGTCAGACGATTGCAGCAACAAGGAGAGGCCGCGATCGGCAGAAGGCTTGCTTGAGGGGCAGTGGGGAGCACTCCTGCTCCTCCTGGCTCACAAGCAGTGCTGTAAAAAGCACCTACTGGAGCCGGCAGCTCTCACCTCCATTTTGCTGTTGGGTTTTCTGAGGCCTGGGAAACCAGGCCGGCCAGCGTTAAAATTGAATCAGTCTCCCAAATGCACTGTGGAAGCCTGATTTAAATATTATAGTAAAGTATCCCGCCTCTCCAAGACAGGACGCTCACACGGCACGCAACCCACTGCCATAAAAAACAGCAATGGCCGCAAAGGCAGCGGGTTGGGGTCGCGTTTCCTGATTTTTAATTTTTACCCACTCCCGCCCATTGTGGGGGCAGGGGGGGATTTATATCGACCCCAATAGCTTAAATCCATCATTATTCTATAAGAATATAATCTAGGTTAACTTTATACTAATTTACAGTCGAAGAATTGCACTTGGCACTGCTACATCTACTGGAACGTTGTCTAGACAACAACGACAACTTGTATTTATATATCGCCTTTAACGTAGTAAAACGTCCCAAGGCGCTTCATAGGAGCGTTGTCCAACAGAATTTGACGCCATGCCACATAAGGAGATATTAGGGCAGACTTGGTCAAAGAGGTAGGTTTTAAGGAGCGTCTTGAAGGAGGAAAGAGAGGCGGAGGGGTTTAAGGAGGGAATTCCAGAGCTTAGGGCCTTGGCAGCTGAAGGCACGACTGCCAATGGTAGAGCGATTAAAATCGGGGATGCTCAAGAAGTCAGAATTGGAGCAGCTCAGACATCTCGGGGGTTGTGGGGCTGGAGGAGATTACAAAGATAGGGAGGGGTGAGGCCATGGAGAGATTTGAAAACAAGGATGAGAATTTTTAAATCGAGGCGTTGTTTAACCGGGAGCCAATGTAGGTCAGCGAGCACAGGGGTGATGGGAGAATGGGACTTGGTGCGAGTTAGGACACGGGCAACAGATTTTTGGAAGAAACTAAATAATTAAAAATTATTTTCACAAATATGATGGAAGAGCATACAACTTGCTGAAGAGCACATCCTTAAATCAAAGAATGACAAATGAGACTTCTGATTGGAATTTGCAAAATAAAGAGAATTTATGTAGCAAGCAGCTTTGAGATGAAATATGCCCACTGAGCAACATCAATAACATCTCAAATTGTTTTTTGCTTTCCTTTCTCTTTAGGTTTCTGTACAGACAGTTCTTTATTCCCTGTAGCATATTTCATTAGCTTTCCTGTTTCTGTGTGCTTTATCTTTTTATACTGTATTTCTATTTCCTCAAAGTTTCTATTTGTGTGCGGGAGGTGTATCCAGCTGCAGCTACTGACAGACCGCATTGCGGCACTGGGGCTGCGGATGGATGCATACTGGAGCATTCGCGATGCTGAGAACGTCGTGGATAGCACGTTTAGGGAGTTGGTCACACCGCAGGTAAAGGGTGTACAGGCAGGAAGGGAATGGGTGACCACCAGGCAGAGTAATAGGCGCAGGCAGGTAGTGCAGGGGTCCCCTGTGGCCATCCCCCTCTCAAACACATATACCGCTTTGGATATTGTTGAGGGAGATGGCTTATCAGGGGAAGACAGCAGCAGCCAACTTCCTAGCACCGTAGGTGGTTCTGCTGCACAGGATGGGAGGAAAAAGAGTGGGAGCGTTATAGTGATAGGGGATTCTATTGTAAGGGGAATAGATAGGCGTTTCTGCGGCCGCAAACGAGACTCCAGGATAGTATGTTGCCTCCCTGGTGCAAGGGTCAAGGATGTCTCAGAGCGGCTACAGAGCATTTTGGAAGGGGAGGGTGAACAGCCAGTTGTCGTGGTGCATATAGGTACCAACGATATAGGTAAAAAACGGGATGAGATCCTAAAAGCAGAATATAGGGAGTTAGGAGGTAAATTAAAAAATAGGACCTCAAAGGTAGTAATCTCAGGATTGCTACCAGTGCCACGTGCTAGTCAGAGTAGAAATAGAAGAATATTTCAAATGAATACGTGGCTAGAGGAATGATGCAAGGGGGAGGGATTCAAATTCCTGGGGCATTGGAACCGGTTCTGGGGGAGGTGGGACCAGTACAAACCGGACGGTCTACACCTGGGCAGGGCCGGGACCGATGTCCTAGGGGAGTGTTTGCTAGTGCTCTGGGGGAGGTTTTAAACTAAAATGGCAGGGGGTTGGGAACCTGAGCAGGGAGACAGAGGAAAGGGAAACAAGGATAAAAGCAAAAGATAGGAAGGAGAAAACAAAAGTGGCAGTCAGAGAAAACAACGGTTTAAATCAAATATGGCCACAGTAAATACTAATTCTAATAGGTCTAAGAGCGTTAAAAAAAACAAGCCAGAAGGCTTTGTGTCTTAATGCAAGGAGCATTTGGAACAAGGTGGATGAATTAGCTGTGCAAATAGAGGTAAACGAATATGATTTGATTGGGATTACCGAAACATGGCTCCAGGGTGGCCAAGGCTGGGAACTCAACATCCAGGGGTACTCAGTATTCAGGAAAGATAGGCAAAAAGGAAAGGGAGGTGGGGTAGCTTTGCTGGTTAAAGAAGGGATTAACACAATTGAAGGGAAGGATATTAGCCCTGATGATGTGGAATCTGTATAGGTTGAACTGAGAAATAACAAGGGGCAGAAAAAGTTAGTGGGAGTGATATATAGACCTCCAAACAGTAATGCGGAGGTTGGGGATGGCATTAAAAGGGAAATTAGAGAATCGTGCAATAAGGGCACAGCAGTCATCATGGGTGACTTTAATCTACATATAGATTGGGCTAACCAAATTAGTAACAATACTATGGAGGAGGAATTCCTGGAGTGTTTACGGGATGGTTTCCTGGACCAATATGTCGAGGAACCAACCAGAGATCAGGTCATCTTAGACTGGGCATTATGCAATGAGAAAGGATTAATTAGCAATCTTGTTGTGCAAGGCCCCTTGGGGAGGAGCGATCACAAAAGATAGAATTCTTCATTAGGATGGAGAGTGAAGTAGTTGACTCCGAGACTAGGGTCCTGAATTTAAATAAAGGAAACTACGATGGTATGAGGTGCGAGTTGGGTAGGATTGATTGGGGAATGTCACTCAAAGGGTTGACGGTGGATAGGCAATGGCAAACATTCAAAGACCGCATGGACGAACTACATAATTTGTTCATCCCAGTTTGGCATAAGAATAAAACAAAAAGGGTGACTCAACCGTGGCTAACAAGGGAAATTAGGGATAGCATAAGATCCAAGGAGAGGGCATATAAATTGGCCAGAAAAAGCAGTAACCCTGAGGATTGGGAGCAGTTTAAGATTCAACAAAGGAGGACAAAGGGATTAATTAAGAAGGGGAAAATAGAATACGAGAGTAAGCTTGCAGAGAACATAAAAACTGACTGTAAAAGCTTTTATAGATATGTGAAGAGAAAAAGATTAGTGAAATCAAGCATAGGTCCCTTGCAGTCAGAATCAGGGGAACTTATAATGGGGAACAAAGAAATGTCAGACCAATTAAATACATATTTTGGTTCTGTCTTCACAAAGGAGGACACAAATAACCTCCCAGAGATGTCGGGGAACATAGGGTCTAATGAGAGGGAGGAATTGAATGAAATCAGTATTTGTAGGGAAATGGTGTTAGGGAAATTGACGGGATTGAAGGCCGATAAATCCCCAGGGCTTGATAATCTACATCCTAGGGTACTTAAGGAAGTGGCCCTAGAAATAGGAAATGCATTGCTGATCATCTTCCAACATTCGATGGAATCTGGAACAGTACCCATGGATTGGAGGGTAGCTAATGTTACCCCACTATTCAAAAAGGGTGGTAGAGAGAAAACGGGTAATTACAGACCGGTAAGCCTGACATCGGTAGTGGGGAAAATGCTAGAGTCCATTATAAAAGATGTAATAGCAGAGCACTTGGAAAACAGTGACAGGATCGGACAAAGTCAACATGGATTTACAAAAGGTAAATCATGCTTGACTAATCTACTGGAATTTTTTGAGGATGTAACTGGTAAAATAGATAAGGGAGAACCAGTGGATGTGGTGTATTTGGACTTCCAAAAGGCTTTTGATAAGGTCCCTGCATAAGAGATTAGCGTGTAAAGTTAAGGCACATGGGATTGGGGGCAAGGTATTGACTTGGATAGAGAACTGGTTGGCAGACAGAAAGCAAAGAGCTGGAATAAACGGGTCTTTTTCCGAGTGGCAGGCAGTGACTAGTGGGGTACTGCAGGGATTGGTCCTTGGACCCCAGCTATTCACAATATATATTAATGATCTAGACAAGAGAACTAGATGTAATATCTCCAAGTTTGCAGACGACACAAAACTGGGTGGGCGTGTGTGCTGCGAGGAGGATGCTGAGAAACTCCAGTATGATTTGGACAGGTTGGGTGATTGGGCAAAAGCATGGCAGATGCAATATAACGTGGATAAATGCGAGGTTATCCACTTTGGTGTCAAAAACATAAAGGCAGATTATTATCTGAATGGCAATAGATTGGGAGAAGGGGAAGTGCAACGAGACCTGGGTGTTCTTGTGCACTAGTCGCTGAAGGTAAGCATGCAGGTGCAGTAGGCGGTTAAGATGGCAAATGGTATGTTGGCCTTCATAGTGAGAGGGTTTGAGTACAGGAACAAGGATGTCTTGCTGCAGTTGTACAGGGCCTTGGTGAGACCACACCTTGAGTACTGTGTGCAGTTTTGGTCACCTTATCTGAGGAAGGATGTTCTTGCCATGGAAGGAGTTCAGCGAAGATTCACAAGGCTGATACCTGGGATGGCAGGAATGACGTATGAAGAGAGATTGGGTCGATTGGGCTTATACTCGCTGGAGTTTAGAAGAATGAGAGGGGATCTCATTGAAACATATAAAATTCTGACAGGACAGGACAAGCTAGATGCAGGAAGCATGTTCCCGATGGTCGGGGAGTCCAGAACCAGGGGTCACAGTCTAAGGATAAGGGGTAAGCCATTTAGGACAGGAATGAGGAGGAATTTCTTCACCCAGAGAGTGGTGAACCTGTGGAATTCTCTGCCACAGAAGGCAGTAGAGGCCAATTCATTAAATAGATTCAAGAAGGAGTTGGATATATTTCTTAAGGCTAAAGGGATCAAGGGATATGGGGAGAAAGCAGGGACAGGGTACTGAATTTGGATAATCAGCCATGATCGCATTGAATGGCGGAGCAGGCTAGAGGGGCCGAATGGCCTACTCCTGCTCCTATCTTCTATGATTTTCTTTACAGTAGTGGTAGCTCTTCAGCCTTAACAGTGTTTCAGCATTGCTTCGTTGGCAGCATTCTTGCCTCTGAGTTTGATGGTTGGGGATTCAAGCCATAGTCGAGGAATTTAGCTGAAATGCTCGGCTGACACTCCAGAGCATTCCCACTATTTGAAGAGCAAGAGTTCTCCCCATGGCCTAGCCAACATTCCACTCTCAACCAACACACCTAGAACAGATTAGCTGATTGATTCACCTCATTGCTGTATGAAAAATAACTGCTGCTATTTGCCTACATAATAGCCTCTCAATTTTAAAGTAATTGATTCTAAGTGAAGTGCTTTGAGACACAAAGCGTAGAGGAAATACCGTTTTTTTTAATGTAAAAAAAGTAACAGCTTCACCTTCTGATCAGACATTGGATTTCTTTCTCCACTTCCCTCTGTTTTCTCACTAAGCACTACTTTGTGCTCCATTGTACACTGTGTCCCATCTCTTGCTGCACGACTGAGTTTACTGCTTCTTACTACTTATAATCATCTGACTGCATCGAACCTAAAACTGATCGATATTAAAACGTGTTCATTTTCATCAGCTTTTCCTTGGAGCTTATTATACAAATTATGAAACTATACACTTTATTTATCTCAATCAATTGTAGTTCTACACACTAGTTACACATATTTCAATTCCCCATCTTACAAACTCCATTAATTATGTGCACACATTGGAAGACGAGTTGCATTTTCAAGGCACACTACAATTAATAGTTGGAACCATTATGTAGTAAACTTCACCCTTTTACAAGCTTGCTACTACTACAGTACCCCCATACAGATAATACAGCACAGCTTGTTACAGAGCACATTTTTAAGATTCAATTTCGAGATGCATTGATTGCCACCTCACCCAGTTGTTGCTGAAACATGAACAGAGACTGGAATGGTTGTGATGTACTTTTGAAGCCCCCAGTTGGTGTTGCCTATTGCAGGTTGTATTTTATAAATGTTTCTTTTCACACAGCGGCAGAGGCTGTTCTCTGATGTTCGACTTTTTTGAGAAAAGTTCTGATTAGTTCACACTCTAACAAGTCTTTGAGATGAGAGCTGGATGAGATAAACCCTTTCCTTTTAGCTGTCAGGGGTATGAGGATTTAGTTGTGGAAACACAAAAAGGATTTAATTAGTTTCTACATCTAATTTTAGATTAGAAATGAGTTCACACTTTCCTTATGGGGCATAGAATCCAGCCAGATCCAGACTAGAAATACTGAACAGAGGTAATTTAAGTGCGATGACAATACATTTTTTAGAAGTGAGATATCAGATATTTATAAATCTGCAGTTCCACATCACCGAGTCACTCCACACTCATGATGTTGTGACGCAATGAACAAATTCTTAAATTAATAATGTATGATGTTATTGTGCGATCATACTATTGTTACCAGTTTGAGCAATTGGTGCTAACAGAACCTTGTTATAGTGCCAGCTCTGCACTGCTTTTTAGTCAAGCAAGCCCACATCAAGGTGTTTAAGATGTTAAAAGGATTTGATAGGGTAAATACGGAGAAACTCTTTCCTCTGGTGTGGGAAAGCAAGAACAAGGGGACGTAATCTTAAAATTAGAGCTAGGCCATTCAGGAGTGAAATCAGGAAGCACTTCTTTCACAGAAAGAAGAGGGGAAATCTGGAACTCTCTCCCACAAATGGCTGTGGATGCTGGGACAATTTGAGTTTTCAAGACATAAGTAGATTTTGGTTAGGTAAAGGTATGAAGGGATATGGACCAAAAGTGGGTAAATGGAGTTGAGGTACAGATCAGCCGAGTGGTCTTGGCGGAACCCAAACTGAGCATCAGTGAGCAGGTTATTGATGAGTAAGTGCCGCTTGATAGCACTGTCAGATGACGCCTTCCATCACTTTGCTGATGATTGAGAGTAGACTGATGGGGTGGCAATTGGCCGGATTGGATTTGTCCTGCTTTTTGTGGACAGGACATACCTGGGCAGTTTTCCACATTCTCGGATAGATGACAGTGTTGTAGCTGTACTGGAACAGCTTGGCTAGAGGCGGATGCTGATGCCCTGTGTCCTGTGCAGCATCAGGTGATTGCAGAGAAGGTTGGTGCTGTTGTTGGTGTGCCTGGTGATGTTGGTGCTGGAGCTGATCGTGGAGGGATTCGGAGGACCAAGGTGAAATTTTTTCAAGGGCACCGATGTAACTGGAATACATGGCAGCTGAAGTTGCGATGACAGAAGCGATCTGTCAATGGTGAGAGAGCTTGCTCCAAGGAGGTGACAGTGGATAGAGAGTTTACTCCAAACACTTCCAAACTGCATACAGCTCAAAAGTATCTTTCAAGTCCTGAAAGCTCAAAATCTGACATTGGAAAGTGATCAGCTGTGAAATGGTAGCTTTCATACCACTTTTGCAGCTGTCACCTATTCACAGCAATGGGGAGACATAGAGAACCCGACCTACTGACCTGACGTGATCTCCGAATGACATGAACTTCGTTAAAAAAGTGGTAAAATAGAAATAGGCTGGCAAAATAGTAGTTAACAAGCATTTAACACGCATTTAACTATCTTAAATGCCTCCCCCGCCACTTGGTGCCGGGTCTGTTCTGAAATCGCAGACCCGACACTTTGGAAACTTACATGGAGGCGGGTTCGGAGCGGGTTCCAACCCACTGTCAATCATTTCAATTTTGACAGCGGACCCGCCTCCCAACCCGCACTCTGAGCACCGGCAAAATCGCAGTCTCTGTTTCTTGCCACTTACTACTTTCTTCTTTTGTTAACTCTTTCTTGTTTTATGTCTTGTCTCTTTTGTTTGCTGTGTCATCCTGGTCCTTTGTAAACCATGTTTCTTCGAGTGTGCATGTACAGAAACGACCAATTTAAAAGTTGGACAGAAAAAAGAATCGGAAAATTGGGGAACAAAGTAAAATTACAAATTTTTAAAATAATATTAGTAAGCATTCAATAAGGTGTAGCGGTCAAAATAAAGAAATGGATAACTAAGGCCAGTGGAAGAAATAAAGGTGAAGACACGAAGAAAAAGTGAGTCCCAAGCCCTAGAGTCATCGATAGGCCTCTGGAAAGAAACAATGTGGAATACATATATGTAACTGAATCGGTAACTTTAATGATTTTAGGAGGAATTATAATTTTTTATCAGTTTGTTATCTTATAAACAACAACGACAACTTGCATTTATATAGCACCTTTAATGTAGTAAAACATCCCAAGGCACTTCACAGGAGCGATTTTGTCTTATAATACTCCCATGACACACCTTGGGACATTTTACTACATTAAAAGCGCTCTATAAATACAAGTTGCTGTTGATTATCAAACAAAATTTGACACCGAGCCCCATAAGATATTAGGACAAATGACCAAAAGCTTGGTCAAAGAGGTAGGTTTTAAAGAGCATCTTAAAGGAAGAGAGAGAGGTAGAAAGGTGGAGAGGCTTAGGGAGGGAATTCCAGAGCTTAAGGCCTAGGCAGCTGAAAGCACAGCCGCCAATGGTGGAGTGATTAAAATCGGGGATGCGCAAGAGGCCAGAATTGGAGGAGCACAGAGATCTCGGAGGTTTGTCGGCAATGTTCCCTCTAATTCTTTTTTTTGATGTGGTGTCCCTTTAAATTTTCTGCGGTGTCTTTTCCAGCAGCAGCAGCCGGTGAGCGGCCTGCATGGGACCTCACCTTAGGGGGAACATTGGTTGTAGGGCTGGAGTCATGTCCTTAGCGAGGATGCAGTAGAGATTTACTAGAATTGAACCAGGGATGAGGGACCTCCGTTACGTGGATAGACTGGAGAAGCTGGGGTTGTTCTCCTTAGAGCAGAGAAGGTTAAGAGGAGATTTCATAGAGGTGTTCAAAATTATGAAGGTTTTTGATAGAGTAACTATGGAAAAACTGTTTCCAGTGGCAGAAGAATCGGTAACCAGAGAACACAGATTTAAGGTGATTGGCAAAAGAGCCAGAGGCAACATGAGGAAAAAAAATGTAGGTAGCGAGTTGTAATTTGGAATGCACTGCCTGAAAGGGTGGTGGAAACAGATTCAATAGTAACTTTCAAAAAGGAATTGGATAAATACTTGAAGGGAAAAAAATTACAGGGCTATGGGGAAAAACCAGGGGAGTGGAATGAATTGGATAGCTCTATCAAAGAGCCAGCACAGGCATGATGGGCTGAATAGCCTCCTTCTGTGCTGTATCATTTTATGATTGTGTTGTATGAAATGTTATTTATATTGCTATATGTTCAGCTGGGTCACAAATAAAAATGGCAGCAGGAACTACTTCGAAAAATAAATTCAACAATGTGATTGGTTGAAATTGCAACCTTTTATTTATTTGACTACATTCAAATACAAAGCATCCTTACAATGTTCTAAAGAACTTCAAGGCTAATGAATTACTTATTAAATGAAATCCAATGTCAGCCAATTGGCATATAGCAATGTTTCACAAACAAAAAATGAGATAAATGAGATAAATAACCAGATAATCTATTTTTGGTTGAGGAAGGAGTGTTGGACCGACACCAGGAGAACTCCATGCTTTTCTTCAAATAGTACCATGCAATTTATTATATCCACCTCAACAGGGAGGTTTGACCTGGGTTTAATATCTCATCCAACAATACAGCACTCCTTCTGTTCTGTACTAAAGTGCCAGCCAAGATTATGTGCTGAGGTCCTCGAGTAGATCATGAATACTCAACCTTCTGACATTTTATCACTGAGCCAAGGCTGACATACAATCACAAGATTTGACTAGATCAAACTTGACTAATGATGCTAATAATGCTATACCATTTGCCTGTACCTTGTTGAATGGCAGCTAAAGCATACACATCATTATTGTGAGTATGCTAAATGCACCATCACCATGGGATTAGTTCGTGAGACAGTGTGATTTTTATTAACGCAAGTTTGTGCAGACTTCATAGTTTGTGTGACATGTGAATTCCACAGTACACTGTTTATTTGAAACTAATTGACTTGCAGTTTATTTATTTCTTCTGGATGGGTTTTGCTCAATGAAAATTATCTTAATAAAGAAGCAATTCAGATTTCATTGGGACAAGCCAATTAGTAACTACAACTTAACTATATACTGTGAAGAAGTGACATGCTGTTATAACATATTTTATAGCATATAAATCAGATCTGCTGTTGTGATAAAATCCTATGATTTTCCGGATGTAAACCTGTAACATCTGTAAGACGTGCGGAATTACCCCTCGGCCCCGTCCAACAGGTTATAGAGTTCGGACTTGAGACTCATGAGAAATTACACCAGACACACGGGTTCTGTCTTTAATCTTTTATTGTTTCTAAGACAGATTCAAAACCCCAACCACTATTCGAGCAGTCCACCAATAATATTACGAGAAATCATGCATACAACCACCCGCCGATGATCCGTCCAGGGTTGATTGTAGGTCCTCGTAAGCAAAAAGACTGGCCAGGCCCCTCCTTTCTCTGACTGCACCTTGATCCTCGTAGGCGAGATGACTGGCCAAACCACCTTCTTCTGACTGCAGTCCTGATATTCTTATAGCCACTGTGCTTTATACAGCTTTCCTTGTCCTTTGCATTCAATCATTCATTCAGAGATGGTGAAATGTTCCTTTTAATGTTGGTCTGAGCTGTTTGAGCTGTCAAACGTTTACATTAACTCATCCTGTGTGGCTTATCCTTATCACAGCCCAAAATTGTTCATTCACTCCTAAAGTTTACAAAAGTGGCAGAAAACCACTTGGTTCAGTTCATGAGTTACGTCGTATTCTGCATTTCAAAACTTCAAAGGTTTGACTTATCCCCTTTTAACCTCAGAGATTTTGATACTGGGGTGGGTTGGGGTCGTGTCATCCGCATTTCGTGTTATCCACCCGACTGCAATTGGATGTGGGAGATTGATGCAATTTTCACCTAATTGGGCAATTGAGTTCCAGCATGTGGGAACCCATGAACTAATTAGTGTTTTGAGTCTGAAAGTTGCCTCTGATGATGTCATCATTGCTGCTGCATTGCAGGTCAGAGACTGCCTGGCCTTTGCTGTGAGAGGACCTGGATGCAAAATGAGCACCAGCTCTAAGGAAGGACAGAGAGAGAGATATCGTGGTTCAGAACAGGCGTGCTTCACGTAGATCAAGGGTTAAAATCACAAAGGCCTTTCAAAATGGCATTATACAGCCAATTTAGTGCTTGTTAAGGGCCTTAACAGCCTATCCCACCTCTTAAGGGCGGGACGGAGTCGGGACCAGCAGACACGATTTAATGAAAATTGCGTGGAGGCGGGATGGAGGCGGACTTGTGCCCGCCCGCCAGTTTTCGCAATTTTAACCCCCCACACGCCTCCAAACCCGCCTCCACGGGTCAATGAAAATCCAGCCCACCATGTCTACAATACTAAGGGGGTTTGTTTATCTCTGTTGACTATCACTACCCCCTGCAGTCACAACCATGTTTCCTGCCTTATCAGTGAAAGACTGCTTGTTACATTTACTAACTTTATTTCACTTTGTAAAACCTTTTTGCCTGGCAAAGCATTTCAAGGAATATTAAAATTAAGGGTCTTTATACACACATCGCACTTCTCAAATCATTATTTAAAAGTTCTTTATTAAAATTTCTGATTGACTAGATGACATGTTAGAGAGGCAGTAAATTTTGGAACTAGGGGTATTTTTATGATTGACAGTAAGACTTGCCATCCACAGGGCTCGAGGAATGACAGAACTAAAAGCCAGGAGATAACTGTGAATTTGTTTTTATCAATAAAAATATCAAAACAATCCAAATAATGAACATAAATCTGAGATGGTTTTGACAAGAAAAACTATGCAGTAGATTTTGACTCAGTGGGGGCTATTTTCTCACTGGAGGCGAGATGGAGGCGGGTTTCGGTTTGGGTGGGTTTGAAACCCGCCTCCACTGATAGTTTTCAAAAATTTGCGATTTTTCCGTGATTGGCCAGTTGATTTCAGAGGTGTGGGATCCCCTTGGTCAATTAGTGTTTTGGGACTGAAACTCGCCTCTGCTGACATCACTTTTCCAGTCTGATTTTATGGCTTCTTGCTGCCCTGGCTCATTCCACAGGATTTCTGCCTATGCTGCACCACCTGTAACATATTCTGAGAAACCACTATGTCCAATTCCAAGGCAAGGGCCTCCCCAAGGCTCTTGGATGAGGCGCTGCAAATGTTGGTTGAGGGGGTCGCAGCTAGCAGGGAGGTGCTCTTCCACTCATCTCGGAGGAAGGTGCCTGCCAAAGAAACCAAGGCTCTGTGGGTACAGCTGGTAAGGGATATAACCTCCAGATCTGTGTGCAGATTGGAAGAATGTTTCTGTGTATTGATGAAATGCCATCCCTGTTGGAAAGCATTAAAATGATTTGATGCCAAATTGTTGGCGTTATGGCATCTGTTCTTTCGCCTTAGGCAGCTCCACATTGCGGGCTCCACCACACTTGCGTTGTCAGGTTGGTGGCCTGAGTGAAAGGAGGCCAGAGAGTCATGTCCATTGTCAATGATGTCTTAGGATGGAGCCAATCACATGTGCCAACTTGGGCAACCTATGCAAATCTGGCCATGATAAGTTCATCCCTTGCATCCCGGGCAGCCATGTGCTCGCGTGCTGCCACTGCTGCTGGTCGATACACTGGCGCTCTGACCTCCTCCAGATCCTCCTCCAGATCCTCCTCCTCATCAGCCTGCTCCTCCTCCTCCTCCTCATCCTCATCCGAGGTCCATGGAGAAAGAAATCGAATGGTTCCCATGCTGCTTGCAGATGCCTCCGTTGGGGAAGCGCTCATTGCAAGCGGTGAGAGGGTCTTCCAAGGAGGTTCCACAGTTGATAGATTCAAGCTGCAGCACCTCCGACTTCAGAAGGCCTTCTAAAAGTGCTTAAAGACCTTTTAAAGCAAAGTTCTGGCACCTGCAAGTAATCCTTGATGAAATAAACGATGTACTGTTGGACCTGCAGCTGTGAGGAGACCACCCATGAGTCAACCTGCCAGGTTTAGCTGGCGTGGTATAGGAGGATCGTGGAACACGCCGAAATCCTCAAAATCACGAGGGCCTCTCAAAGTAGGCTTAGAGAGGCCCTTAATGAGCATTTAATGATGTTAACTAGCGCTATGTCCAGCTGGAGGCGGGACCGTTTCCCGACCTCCAAAACTGGCACTGGCAAAATCCCACAGAGGTGGGTTGGAGGCGGGTTCTGAATCCGCCCTCATTGCTTCTGATTTTCCCGCCTTTCCCGCCTCCAAACCCGCCTCCTCCGAAGTCAGAAAATCGCCCCCAGTGCAATAGTGTCAAATGGGTGATAGTAAATCGACAGCAAATGACTTTAATGGAAATAACTATCGGAAGAGATGTAAAACGGACTGCCGATTCGCTATCACCTATTTTGCACTATTGCACAGAGTCAAAATTACATCCTATGTAACTATATTCAAGGGATCGTTTATTTATGCACTAACAGCAGTTACATGCAAAGATTTATTTATTGTTGTAACTGGTATGTGAGGAAAACACATTGGCCCAGATTTTGCTGTAATAATAACGGCGAGGCTATCAGCGCTCACCGTTATTACAGGGTAAATCTGACAGCAACTTCTGGCGTCTGCACATGCGCAGTTAAACACGGAAATCCAGAAGTTGCTGTCAGAGATACCTTGCTCCTCCACGGGGTGCACTGTTGCAGTCCTCATCAATAGACTCGGAATTGAAATCACTGTAATGGCGTGAACTTGTGGTACTTCCCCACTAATTCCGCACTAAAGAGTTGAAAAAGTTAGGGCTAATACATTCAGGAGTAAGTGAATTTTTAATAACATAATAGTGATAATTACTGCTGAACAACCTCTCTGACCATGAAAATTAATTTTACAAGTGTGGAGCCTCATTCCCTCAGAAGAAAATTAATGTTGCTAATTTTTAGTTTTTCTATTTTTCTCTTTTATCTCTCTCCCTTAATCCCATCTGTATGTCCCAATCTTTATTTTGCTGCCGGTACATGAATATATATCCTGTCCATCACAAAGACCGACTACTTCCACCTTTGTAACATCGCCCACCTCTACCTCAGCCTATTTCTGCTGAAACCCTCAACCATGCCTTTGTCATCTCCATAATCAATTATTCCCACGCTCTCATGGCCATCCTACACCCTCAATAAACTTAAGTTCATCTAAAACTCTGCTGCCCATATCCTATGGCACACACACAGTGTGAAATTGGGATCGGTAGCGCCCATCGTTTGGGTGCTACAGGGTGCCGCTTGGGTACCAAAATGGCATCCGATGCGCGTGCGGACACTTGTGGGGTGAATCGTGTCGGACACCAAATTAGTGAGGGTGTTAGCGCACGCACAGCTAACATCTGCTGGAAGTATGCAGAGCAGGCTGATCATGACGTCAATCAGCGTGTAACGCTGATTTGATGCCAGCGATGCCATTTTGAAGCTCAACGCTCCAACACGTGTTCAGCAACAGGTAGGGCCCCGCACCAGCGCTATTAAATGGGATCATCAACCACCTACAGGTTAGTTGCTGGTTGATTTCCTCTGGCTGTTGCTACAATTCTACAAGTGTTTGGTGCTTTATATAGTTGTTTCAAGTTGCAGAAGTCTACAGGGAGGGTGTGCCAGGTGCTGAAGGACTTTTTACTGACTGCAAGGCTTCTGCACAAACCACTTGCTACCAAACATGGGTGCACTAGTAGGCCTTCCTCTTGGAGTAGAGCCTGACTGGGAGAATGAACCGAGGCTACGCAGAGCAGGACAAGCTGCTGGAAGTGGGAGGAAGAGGAGGGGGGAGAAGGGCTCTCAGCAGGAGGCCATATCCGTCCAGGATGTTCAGGGAGCAATTCTCCTACCTAAACCTCAGTGAGGAACAATGTGTGAGACATCTGCGCTTCAGTAATGACGTCCTCACTGAAATCTGCCACCTGCAGCAGCCACAACTGAAACTGCAGAGCAGGGCGAGGACCACATGGCCAGTGGCTGTGAAGGTGACCGTTCCGATGAACTATTATGTGTCTGGCTCATTGCAGGCTGGAGATATTTGCAACATCTCACAGTTTGCCATCCACTGTTGCTTAAGGGAGGTCACTGAGGCTCTCTATTCAAACAGGGTTGACTACATTTCACCCTCTCTTGCCAGAGACAAGCAGGCAGAGTGAGCGCATGGCTTTGCTAGGATTGCAGGCTTCCCATGGTGCAGGGTGCCATTGACTGCACGTGCATCGCTTTGCAGGCCCTGCATGTCAACTCTGCCCTATGGCAGAACCGAAAGAGATTCCACTCCTTCAACATCCAGCTGGTGTGTGACCATAGTCCGTGCCCGGTATCCGAGCAGCAGTCATGATGGGGGGAATTTTAACCCAAAAAAATGGGTGGGTTGAGGTCAGGTGGAAGTTAAAGAGTTAAGAAAACTGAAACCCGACCCCAACCAGCCTCCAACTTGCCCACTACTGGTTTTAACAGAGGCGGGACGGGGGCAGGCAGCCAACCCGTTTCCAGGACGCTGGTCACTCCTTTAAATATTATAATGATGCTCTGTGCCTAATGGAGATCCACCATTTCAAATTTAACTCTGGCTGGCCCAGTTTCCCAGGCCTTGGGGAGTCCGCCAGCTAAAGGGAGGCAAGGACTGCTGGATCCAGAAGCTAAGTGCCTTTTCACGCCAATCCCCCACGATTGCACAACCCTTCTGATCTCCCCCCAAGGCCTCCGTTCCCCCCGGGACGCCGATCTGCCCGCGGAAACTTTCCTCTCTCCAGCCCCATCCTCCTCCGGCCTCCCTCCTCCGGCCCCGATCCCCCTTTACCCTCCCCCCCTCCCCCCCTCCGACCCCAATCCTCCTCCGGCCTCCCCCCTCCGACCCCAATCCTTCTCCGGCCTCCAACCTCCCCACATGCCCCCCGATCCCTCCCTCCCTCTTCGCTGCAGCCTGGTGCTGCAGGCCTACCCGCCCATCTGGCTGGCTGCGGATGGGAATCAGTGCTTTGAAATGCTAATTCAGCCCTGCCGTTAAATTCGGCAGGGCCTGCAGAAGACCCGTTCTCCCAGGTTTCCCGACCACTTTCCAGCACCACCCCCCACCCCACCCACTTCCTAGCTGCCTCCAAATTAAAATTCCAGCCAATGCCTTCATTCTGCGGCAGTCCACTGTGCCAGCTGCATTTCAGCCACCACGGTAATCCAAAGGGTGGCTACTGGGCGACAAGGGCTATCCGCTGACAACATGGCTCATGACTCCGGTGCGCAACCCATGCACACGTGCACAGCATAGATACAATGAAAGCCTTGCTGCCACACCATTGGTGTGCGGATGCAACACTTCCACTGCCTGCACCACTCTGGAGGAGCCCTGCAGTACTCGGCAGAGTGGGTGTCAAGATTCATGGTGGTCCGCTGCATGCTGCACAACCTCACCATCATGAGGGCACAATCCTTGCCACCAGCTATACGGCGAGCAACTGAGGATCAGGAGTATGAGGAGAGGAAGAGGAAGAAAAGGAAGGGAGAAGGCAACTTAGACAGCCCCTTTCTGCCCAGGCTGTCCGTGAACAACTCATCCGAGTGCAATACCAGTAACTGCAACCCCAATTCCCCATTCACCAACAGTCGAACTCCTTCCCTACCCTCTGTCACTGACCATCACAGCGTATGCTTGGCCGCAATGCAATAATAAAAGCCACCACAAAATAAGCATTCCAAACCCAATTTATAAATGAAATCACGCCATATTGCATACAAACGTAAACTAATCACCCTTGTCCATTCCCTTAGTGCCTGTCTTCTGTGTGCCTTTGCCTGTCCTAGTGCTCTGACTCAGTGCTACCCCAGTGGCTCCAGCTTGGCTGGTGAAGGCTGCTGACTCTCAGTGGGGGAGACTGCAGATGGCCTAGGAGGATGACCTCGAGCAGCTCTGGGCCTAGAAGGCCCGGCTGCAGACTACAACATCTCAGCATGGGTGGCAGCAGTCTGGCTGACAGGAAACAGCAAGGGCACTGATGGAGTG
The DNA here is from genome assembly GCA_030390025.1 of Squalus acanthias. Classification (NCBI taxonomy): domain Eukaryota; kingdom Metazoa; phylum Chordata; class Chondrichthyes; order Squaliformes; family Squalidae; genus Squalus; species Squalus acanthias. The sequence continues at coordinate 54,439,271 of CM059426.1, forward strand.
GCAGGGATGGGAGGACGAATGCTGTCCTCCTGAGAGAGGACAGCAGGTTCGTGCTCCATTGAGCCACTGCCACTCCCCCGGGGCGGCGCCTCAGCAGCCCTAGTAATCTGTTGGAGGACAGATTGCTGGACTGCCCTGACACCCTGCAAGCCCCAGGAGCACCTGGTCTCACCAAGCATCCCAGGCCAAAAGGAGTGGAAGTGGGGACTACTTGGGGTCCAGGCCAGGGTCAGGGCCTGGATGGATCCCCAAAGATGAGAGGCCGAGTATATATTTGGGGAAGGGACTGTATGGGAGTTTCAGGGGCTTTCAAAGTGTTCTCTGGGGGAGTGGTGGGAGATGGCTGGCACTCATGCCCCCTGCCAGCCAGCCACTGCCAATGTTTCTGGGTTCTTCAGGGGGTGCACCACAGATATGCCCTGGCATCGTCAATGGCCCACTTGTCCTGGTCCTTCACTAACATCGTGTACATGTATTGGGAAATGGTCCTGATGAATTTTCGAGGCCCACATATTTACTACAGTTCCTGCCAAATACTTAAAACTCTACATTTTGTGTATGCACACAAAGTATAAAGTAGAATATGTAATATAAGATATCCATTGGCTTGTTATTTTACTATAGTAATTATACAACTGACATACATGTACATAAACAAAATGAAAATTGCTTCCACTAAGGGGCTTAGCAGTTACTTATTTTACTTTGTTACTCGATTCATCTTTTAGGATTATCCCTGGCTTCACCATTCCAGAAAATCTATGATGGATTATGGAGCTACAACTGTGTTCTGGCCTGTACTGCAGTGGGAGGAATGTACTATGCCCTGACATGGCAGACTCACCTCTTGGCAATAATGTGCGGTACATATCTATATATTACTAAAAATCTTGTGTATGGTGCACACTTCCGGTCTACAACAGTCACTTCCTGTAATATTTATTATGTCAACATTTGCGATGGAATGATGGGAAAACTGTATTTAAACGTAATAACTTAAAATGAGCTAAACCACGTAAACATTTTGCGATCAAGATTTTTTGATAAACCAATTGAATCACTCAAAGCTTTCTGAGAAAAAAACACATCTGTCATTTTTTCTCAGTAACTGAAATTTCTGTGTTCAAAATAAGGTTTTAAACAAAATAATAAAGTCAATGGGCAAGACTTATGCAATTTCATGTTAAAATGACCCCGATTGATATGTATTCACGAGGCCCCCGATTGACATGTATTCACGAGGCCCCCGATTGACGTGTATTCACGAGGCCCCTCGATTGACGTGTATTCGTGAGGCCCCCGATTGACGTGTATTCATGAGGCCCCCGATTGACGTGTATTCACGAGGCCCTCGATTGACATGTATTCACGAGGCCCCCGATTGACGTGTATTCACGAGGCCCCCGATTGACGTGTATTCACGAGGCCCCCGATTGACATGTATTCACGAGGCCCCTCGATTGACGTGTATTCGTGAGGCCCCCGATTGACGTGTATTCACGCGGCCCCCGATTGACGTGTATTCATGAAGCCCCTGATTGACGTATATTTTTGATGCCCCGCCTGCCTCTGGCGGCATCTTGGCCGACTCAAACAAGTGCGCGGTTATAATGGTGGTAGGTGGGAGTGTGTCGGGAACACAGCGCTAAGTACTCTACCGCTAACTTAATCATCCGCCCGTCCCATTCCAGTCGGCCTGGAGTTGTGGGAAAGATGGGCATGGATTTCGGAGTGGACAACAGGTTCAATAACTTTGGAGAGGAAAGGGAGGTTGGAGATGGGGCGGTAATTTGCAAACACAGAGGGGTAAAAATTCAGTTGGTTGCGCCTCCCTTTAGCGCCTTAAGAGGGCACTAATGGGGCGCAAAGCCGCTAACACCCGGGCGCAGCGATGTTTGCGCCGCTCGGGAACTTAACTTGACATTGTGCGGCGGCGCTAAAACTTACCGCTGCGACCACCTGCGCGCGCAGATTGTGACGTCATTCCATGGTGCAATGCCCTTGTGGCGCCCCGGAGCGGAAATTGAGTGGCGCCCCCTGCCTTACCGCCTGGCGCTTCCAACGACCAGAAGACTGGAACGCTATCAATCGCTGTGGGGCTGGGGGTGGCGCTATTTAAAGGGGGCCTCTTCCTGTCTTTTATTGTTGGTGGCATTTTTGAACTACGCATTCTGAGAGAGAGAGGGAGAGACTTCTGGAGAGATTCAATGTTGTGTGAAGGAGTTTTGGGTACTGAGCAGCACTTTGCAGGTTCATTTTGATTTGCCATTCCTTGTATCGATTTAGCAGAGACTGTGGGAGCTGCACTCTGAGCTCTTTGCCTGGTACTCTCCATTGTTCTTTCCAGCACATTTGATGTGCAAGTCTCTCCAGGCCGAGATTCAAGGCTGCAATGAACAGGATGTGGATGGAAAGCAAGATTAACCATCCCCTTTAAGAACTGGCCCGTGCCATTGTGTGTGTGTTCCATTGCTGACTGACATTACATGAGCTTCGCCAGCGCTCTGAGTTAGCGCCTCACTCCTTGGCCTTTGCGCCTTAAGACAGGTGTGCAGCGCCTGCTTTAGCGCTCCACTCACCTCCCGGGGCGGTAAAAGTGAAGTTTCCAGTCAGTGCCGATAATTAGCGCCAGGCGCTAATATTTGCGTCCAGACGATATTTGCGCCCCAAATGGGGCGCGACCTAATTTCTACCCCAGAGGGTTAAAAGTGGGTTTTTTGAGGAGGTGCTGATGACAGCAGATTTGAATTGGAGGGGATAAGTACCTGAGGAGTAGGAACTATTTACAATGTCAGCAAGCATGGGGGCCAGGGAGGGAAGCTAGGTGGTCAGCAGTTTAATGACAGAACGTGAGGAGAAACTGTCCAGTCATTTATGGCTTTCAAAGAATGATGGCAGAGTTGTGGAATTCGAGCCTGATAGCATCAGTTAAAAATTCCAGACTACCATTTAAAAAAAAATGAAATTTGACTCGTTCAGTCACGTGGCCCCGATATTCACAGCGAGTTAGGGTTTCCCCGCATGCTGTGGAGTTTTGACTCCACAGTGTGCGACTTTTTTATCTGACAGGATCCCCACCCAGAAGTCAGCCTGATTGACAGACTTGGCTTCCAGTCGGGCGGGGAGCACTCAGGAGCAGGCCGCAGGTGCAGGTAAGGAGCCTGCTACTGCTAGTGGGAGTGTGGGGTGGGTCCGATCCCAGACCCTAGGGGGAGGTCCCACCCCGGGGGTCCAATCCTCAACCTGTGGGGAGGGTCCGATCCCCAATCAGGGTGGGGGGGGGCGGTCTTTGGATGGGGGGAAGGTCTGATGGAGGGGGGAGGGGGGTCCGATCCGACGAAAGCAGGTAAACTTGGAGCTGTAAGGGCTTTCTCCAAAGCTGTCCTTGCCTCCCTTCCACTGCCAGGTTTCCCAAGCCTGGGAAAGCCGGCTGGCCGGGGTTAAACCTGGAAGGGAAGTTTAAAGTGAGGCTCCCAGCCTCATTTATATTTAAATTGTCAACCCGCCTCCTGGGAGCAGGTTGGCTGCTTGGCTGCCCACCCCTTGTCCCGCCTCCGTTCAACCCAGAAATGGACAGGTTGGGGTCAGGTTTGAGATTTTAAACATTTTACATCTCACCCGACCCCAACCCACCTGTTTTTTGGGCTTAAAATTCACCCTTATGAATCAGTGGCCCTGATGTTATTCCCTACATGGCAGATAAGAACATAAGAAATAGGAGCAGGAGTAGGCCAATCGGCCCCTCGAGCCTGCTCCGCCATTCAATAAGATCATGGCTGATCTGATCCTAACCGCCAATCTACTATCTACTATCACAGAACCATCTCCTGCATCTAACAGAATTGCACACACGAAATAGGAGCAGAATCAGGCTACACGGTCCCTGGGCCCGCTCCACTACCCACAGGGCCATGACCGATCCGAACCTAGACTCATGTCCAAATTCCTGCCCGCTCCCCGTAACCCTTAATGCCCTTTACTTCTAGGAAACTGTCTATTTCTGTTTTAAATTTATTTAATGATGTAGCTTCTACAGCTTTTTGTGGCAGCATATTCCATGGACCTACCACCCTCTGAGTGAAGTAGTTCCTCCTCATCTCAGTTTTGAAAGAGCAGCCCCTTATTCTAAGACTATGCCCCCTAGTTCTAGTCTCACCCGTCATCGGGAACATCCTCCCCGCATCCACCCGATCCAACCCCTTCACAATCTTATATGTTTCAATAAGATCGCCTCTCATTCTTCTGAACTCCAATGAGTAGAGTCCCAATCTACCCAACCTCTCCTCATATGACCACCCCCTCATCCCCGGGATTAACCGTGTGAACCTTTTTTGCACTGCCTCGAGAGCAAGGATGTCTTTCCTTAAGTAAGGACACCAAAACTGTATGCAGTATTCCAGGTGCGGTCTCACCAATACCTTGTACAACTGAAGCAATACCTCCCTATTTTTACATTCTATCCCCCTAGCAATGAAAGCCAACATTCCATTTGCCTTCTTAATCACTTGCTGCACCTGCATACTAACCTTTTGAGTTTCGTGCACCAGGACCCCCAGATCCCTTTGCACTTCAGTACTCTCCAGTTTCTTGCCATTAAGATAATAAATTGCTCTAGGATTTTTCCTGCCAAAGTGCATCACCTCACACTTTCCAGTGTTGTATTCCATCTGCCAAATCTCTGCCCACTTACTTAGCCTGTCTATGTCCCCTTGCAGGTTTTTTATGTCCTCCTCACTCACTACTTTCCCTCCCATCTTTGTATCATCTGCAAATTTTGATATGTTACACTTGGTCCCTTCCTCCAAATCGTTAATATAGATTGTAAAGAGTTGGGGACCCAGCACTGACCCCTGTGGAACACCACTAGTTACTGATTGCCAGTCTGAGAATGAACCATTTATCCCAACTCGTTGCTTTCTGTTAGATAGCCAATCCTCTATCCATGCCAGAATATTACCCCCAATCCCGTGATTTTTTACCTTAAGCAATAATCTTTTGTGTGGCACCTTGTCAAATGCCTTTTGGAAGTCTAAATACACTACGTCCACTGGTTCCCCTTTATCCACTCTATATGTTACTTCCTCAAAGAACTCCAGCAAATTTGTCAAACATGACTTCCCCTTCGTAAAACCATGCTGACTTTGTCCTATTAAATTATGATTATCCAAATGTCCTGTTACTGTTTCCTTAATAATGGACTCCAAAATTTTACCTACCACAGATGTTAGGCTAACCGGTCTATAGTTACCAGCCTTCTGTCTACTGCCCTTTTTAAATAAGGGTGTTACATTAGCAGTTTTCCAGTCTGCCGGGACCTTAGCGGAATCCAGGGAGTTTTGAAAAATTATTACCAATGCATCTACAATCCCTACCGCCACTTCCTTCAAGACTCTAGGATGTAAGCCATCAGGTCCAGGTGATTTATCCGCCTTGATTCCCATTATTTTACCGAGTACCACTTCCTTAGTGATTTTGATCGTGTTTAGCTCCTCTCCCCCTATAGCCCCCTGTTTGTCCAGTGTTGGGATATTCTTAGTGTCCTCTACTGTAAAGACTGATACAAAATATTCATTCAGTGTTTTTGCCATCTCCATATTTCCCACCATTAATTTCCCGGTCTCATCCTCTAAGGGACCAACATTTACTTTAGCCACCCTTTTTCTTTTTATATAACTATAAAAACTCTTACTATCTGTTTTTATATTTTTTGCTAATTTACTTTCATAATCTATCTTCCCTTTCTTAATCAATCTTTTTGTTATTTTTTGCTGCCTTTTAAAGTTTTCCCAATCCTCTGTCCTCCCACTAGATTTCGCTACCTTATATGCCCTTGTTTTTAGTCGAATACTATCCTTAATTTCTTTACTTAGCCACGGATGACTGTCCTTTCTTTTACACCCTTTTCTTTTCAGTGGAATATATTTTTTTTGGAAGTTGTAAAATAACTCCTTGAATGTATACCACTGATCATGTGTCGTCTTACCCTTTAATCTATTTTCCCAATCCACTCTACTCAATTCCGCTCGCATACCTTCATAGTCTCCTTTATTCAAGCTTAGCACGCTTGTTTGAGATCCAACCTTCTCACCCTCTAATTGAATATGGAATTCAACCATGTTATGGTCACTCATTCCAAGGGGATCCTTTACTAGGACATTTTTAATTAATCCTGTCTCGTTACACAGGACCAGATCTAAGGTTGCTTGCCCCCTGGTCGGTTCAGTTACATACTGCTCAAGAAACCCATCCCTAATACACTCAATGAACTCATCCTCAAGGCAGCCCTGCCCAATTTGATTTGTCCAATTAATATGATAGTTAAAATCCCCCATAATTATAGATGTTCCCTTATTACAAGCCACAACTATTTCCTGATTGATACTCCGTCCAACAGAGTTGCAACTGTTCGGAGGCCTATAGACTACGCCCACTAGTGTTTTTTTCCCCTTATTATTCCTTATCTCCACCCAAACTGTTTCATTATCATGATTTTTTGACCCAATATCATTACTCTGTATTACAGTGATTCCTTCCTTTATTAACATAGCCACCCCACCTCCCCTTCGTTCCTGCCTGTCCTTCCTGATCGTTAAATAACCTGGTATGTTTAATTCCCAGGCATTGTCACCCTGCAGCCATGTTTCTGTAATGGCCACAATATCATAACCATATGTAGTTATTTGTGCCATTAACTCGTCTATTTTGTTACGAATGCTACGTGCATTCAGATAGAGAACTTTCAAATATGCTTTGTGGCACTTATTCATGCTTTGTCACTTTTTACCACTTTACCTTTTACTCCACACACTCTGTCCCTTCCTGCCACGCTCTGATTTGTGATTCCCCTACTGCTACCTATGTCTATGACCCTCTCTGTTGTCATTTTTATTTTTTGCGCTCTTGAAACCTCCCCCCCACTAATTAGTTTAAAGCCCTCTCCACAGCCCTAGTTATTCGATTCGCCAGGACACTAGTCCCAGCACTGGCCAAGTGAAGTCCGTCCCAACGGAACAGCTCTCTCCTGCCCCAGTACTGGTGCCAGTGTCCCAAGAAGCAAAACCCATTTTTCCCACACCAGTCTTTGAGCCACGCATTCAACTCCCTGATTTTATTTACCCTAGCCAAATTTGCTCGTGGCTCAGGTAGTAATCCAGAGATTATTACCCTCGAGGTTCTGCTTTTTAATTTGGCCCCTAGCTGCTCAAACTCCCTCAGCAGAACCTCTTTCCTTGTCCTATCTATGTCATTGGTACCAACAGGGACCACGACAACTGGATCCTCCCCCTCCCACTCCAAGTTTCTCTCCAGCCCAGAGGAGATGTCCTTAACCCTGGCACCGGGCAGGCAACACAGCCTTCGGGACTCTCGCTGTTGGCTGCAAAGAACCCTATCTATCCCCCTAATGATACTATCCCCTACCACTACAACATTTCTTTTTACTCCCCCCACTTGAATGGCCCCCCTTACCACGGTGCTGTGGCCAGGTTGCTCATCCTCCCTGCAGTCCCCGCTCCTATCCACACAGGGAGTAAGAGCCTCGAACCTGTTGGACAAGAGCAAGGGCTGCGGCTCCTCCAACACTACCTCCTGGATCCCTGTACCTGCCTCACTCGTAGTCACACCTTCCTGTCCCTGACCACGGGCTACTTCTGAATTAGTTACTCTAATTGGTGTGACTACCTCCTGAAACACGGAGTCCAGGTAACTCTCCCCCTCCCTGATGTGTCGCAGTGTTTGAAGCTCGGACTCCAGCTCATCAACACGGAGCCGGAGTTCCTCGAGCAGCCAACACTTACTGCAAATGTGTTCACCGTGAACATCAATGGTGTCCACCAGCTCCCACATATTGCAGCAGTAACACATCACCTGCTCTCCCATTCTATGTAATTAATTAAAAATTTATTATTTACCCTTCAGTTAATTTATGCCAGCAGTCTCCGCTACACCACAGATACCCGAGAAACTATAAACTATGGAATTGAAGTTTTGTATAAAAAAAAGAGAAATACTCACCAACCAATCACTTACCTGCTTTCTGGTGACGTCACACTTCGATTATTTTTTACCTCTCTCCTGCTCTCGGCTTGGTGAAAGCCTACCTGGTCCGCTGCCGCCTTTTACCGCCGCCGCCTCGCCGCTGTTGCTCCACCTAGGTCCGCCGCCTGACTTATAAAAACGATGCCTCAGGAGATTAACTAGTTTAAAAAAAAGTCTCTGACTACTTTCTAAAAACGTTTAGTAAAGGAAACAGCTCATCTCTCAGCCAATTTCTTGTAGCTGATAACCTATGTATTGGACCGGAAGAATTACACTGCAAAATGCATAGCGGTTTTACACAAATGAATGAAATCAAATCATTATCTTGGCATTTGAATTACAGAATTTACCATAAATGGTCATTGTCTGATTTGTACCCAATATAAAATAATTTATCCAATTGATTTTTAGTTTAACATCAAATTATTAAATGTTGTTGTCAGCTTAAAAAATGTAAATAATTCATCTTCGTGCCAATGTGATTAGGGCCACGAGACTTTTACCATGATTTCTCTTAACTTGAAGGCAACAACTGCACCATAAGTTGTTTCAAAGTAAAGATTATTAGGTATTGAAGAAATATTTAATGAAATGCAGTAATTTAACTCCGATTATAAAAATCTAGCCATTGTCTCTCATGCTTATTAAACAATGTTTTCCTATCTCCTCCGACAGCAATTTTCTGTGCTTACTTAGGAGAAGCGCTGATGAACGTGATGTCTGTGGTAAGTTGCTACCATTAAATGTCAAAAACTTAGAAGCACTTTAATTAGCATTGTTTCCCATAAAATTGATCGGTGCTTAAGCACTTTTTGAATTGTATGCCTAGTTTTTAGCTCCAGAATGTGCATTCAAGCTATCTTCTGCCTTAATTTGTTTGCTAACTTTATCACTTTAATCTTAGTCTAGAATTTTTAGTCAAAAAAATTAAAATAACTAACCACAAGGTGGAATTTACTTTGTCTGTATGCATATGTAATTTGGGATCGTTTAAATACAGTGGCAAACCAAAGTACAATTTTTAGGGATGGAGCCCACTTTGAGGATATATTTTAAAAACTTACCAGTTTAAAAAAAAAGAATTGTGTATGAACTTTGACACCGGCTTGATCTTTTCTGTAATTTCAGTTAATTTTGTTATAAGCAATTAAAATATTATTATTTTTGTACAAACAATAGATATTGATGATATCACTGGAGGAGTGGCTTAGGGAAGTTATTGATCATAGTGGTGTTTTAACAGCCTAAACAGATTGCTACGGTTGAGCTGTACAGAAAATTTAGGGATAGTTCACTGATTCCCAAATGTAGTCAAGCTAAACTCCGGAATATTTATTCATGTTCAGTCTCTGCTATTCAATTCTGCCCTGCTACCCTCTGCAGACAATCTCCCCTTACCCTCACTGGTCCCAGCATATTTATGTCTCATGGATTATTTAATCATCTCAGTCTATACCTTTACCCTTATAAGCATCAATCCCATTTCCAACCTGATATTCGTATGGTTCTTTTTGAAGGCATTAATCAATGCAGCATCAGCTGGTTTTTTCTGGGACTCTGTTTCACATAGAGGTACGGCAGCATAGTGGTTATGTTACTGGACTAGTAATCCAGAGGCCTGGACTAATGATCTGTGTGATGTGGGTTCAAATCCCACCATGGCAGCTGGGGAATTTAAATTCAGTTAATTAAATAAGTCTGGAATAAAAATGGTGACGATTAAACTATCAGATCGTCATAAAAAAACATCTGGTTCGCTAATGTCCTATTAGGGAAGGAAATTTGCCATCCTTACCCGATCTGGCCTATATGTGACTCCACAGCAATGTGGTAGATTCTTAACTGCCCTACTGAGCAAACCACTCAGTTGTACCAAACTGCTACGACAAGGTCAGCACTGTTGGAGTACCTTTACCACAGTTCAAGAAGCTGGCTCACCTCCACCTTCTCAAGGGCAATTCGGGATGGGCAATAAATACTGGCCTGGTCAGCGATGCCCACATCCCACAAATAAATTTAAAAAAATAATGCCTACTAGCTTGTGGAGAAAAATCTACTAAAGTCTAATCTGGAGGGTTTTAAAGTTTGAACCTCTGTCCTCCAGTTCTGCAATCACAGTCCACATTAAATAGCTTGCTGTATCACCCATCCCTCTCAGCATTTTGTATACCTGGATCAACTCCTCCCTCAAACTTCTTTTCTTCAATGAAAACACCTGTGTGAGTTGCTCCTCGGAGCTTTCTTTTATTCGTTCCTGGGATGTGGGCGTCACTGGCAAGGCCAGTGTTTATTGCCCATTCCTAATTGCCCTCTTGAGTGTTGTTGGAGCTGCACTCATCCAGGCAGGTGGAGAGTATTCTATCACACTCCTGGCTTGTGTCTTGTAGATGGAAAGGCTTTGGGGAGTCAGGAGGTGAGACACTCACCGCAGAATACTCAGCCTCTGACCTGCTCTTGTAGCCATAGTATTTATGTGGCTGGTCCAGTTAAGTTTCTGGTCAATGGTGACCCCAGGATGTTGATGTTGGGGGATTCGGCGATGGTAATGCAGTTGAATGTCAAGAGACGATGGTTAGACGCTCTCATGTTTGAGATAGTCATTGCCTGGCACTTGTGTGGCACGAATTTTGCTTGCCATTTATCAGCCCAAGCCTGAATGTTGTCCAGGTCTTGCTGCATGCGGGCAAGGACTGCTTCATTATCTGAGGAGTTGCAATTTTTTTTTTTTTATTAGTTTTTATGGGATGTGGGCGTCGCTGGCAAGGCCAACATTTTTTGCCCATCCCTAATTGCCCTTGAGAAGGTGGTGTTGAGCCGTCTTCTTGTACCGCTGCAGTCCATGTGGTGAAGGTACTCCCACAGTGCTGTTAGGTAGGGAGTTCCAGGATTTTGACCCAGCAACAATGAAGGATCAGCGATATACTTCTAAGTCAGGATGGTGTGTGACTTGGAGGGGAACTTGGTGGTGGTGGTGTTCCCATGTGCCTGCTGCCCTTGTCCTTCTAGGTGGAAGAGGTCGCGGGTTTGGGAGGTGCTGCCGAAGAAGCCTTGGCGAGTTGCTGCAGTGCATCTTGTAGATGGTACACACTGCAGCCACGGTATGCCTGTGGTGGAGGGAATCAATGTTTAAGGTGGTGGATGGGGTGCCAATCAAGTGGGCTGCTTTGTCCTGGATGGTGTCGAGCTTCTTGAGTGAATGGAATGGAACACTGTGCAATCATCAGCGAATATCCCCACTTTTGACCTTATGATGGAGGGAAGGTCATTGATGAAGCAGCTGAATATGGTTGGGCCTAGGACACTGCCCTGAGGAACTCCTGCAGCGATGTCCTGGGACTGAGATAATTGGCCTCCAACAACCACAGCCATCTTCCTTTGTGCTAGGTAAGACTCCAACCAGTGCAGAGTGTTTCCCCTGATTCCCATTGACTTCAATTTTACTAGGGCTCCTTGATGCCACACTTGGTCAAATGCTGCCTTAATGTCAAGGGCAGTCACTCTCACCTCACCTCTGGAATTCAACTCTTTTGTCCATGTTTGGACCATAGAAGTATAGAAGATAGGAGCAGGAGTAGGCCATTCGGCCCCTCGAGCCTGCTCCGCCATTTAATGAGATCATGGCTGATCATCCAAATTCAGTACCTTGTCCCTGCTTTCTCCCCATATCCCTTGATCCCTTTAGCCTTAAGAAATATATCTATCTCCTTCTTGAATATATTTAATGAGGGCTGTAATGAGGTCTGGAGCCGAGTGGTCCTAGCGGAACCCAAACTGACCATCAGTGAGCAGGCTATTGGTGAGTAAGTGCCGCTTGATAGCACTGTCGACGACATCTTCCATCACTTTGCTGATGATTGAGAGTAGACTGATGGGGCGGATATTGGCTGGATTTGATTTGTCCTGTTTTTTGTGGACAGGACATACCTGGGCAGTTTTCCACTGACTACACAGTCCTAGATGAACCTTCAAATGCAATGTGGCCATGGTCCCTTTAAATATACCAGCTGAAAACGCGTCATCGATGACGTCACCAGACCCACTCCATTTAATTGGGCCGGGTAACGCGCAAAGCGGGCTGAACAGGCCCCATTAGCGCATAATCATTCTGTGGAGCGGGATGGAGGTAGCAACGGGGTCGGGACCAGACATGGCTGCTGCCTGCACCAGACCCGCCAAGGCTAAGAACATTCCGGCCATAGTGTGTGATGGGACCTGCTGTGAGGTGCTCAGGTCCTGGCTGCCATCCACCAGATAATGCTGCCTCATCTTGGCAAGACCTGAGAGGAAGAGAAAAGAATATGTTACAAGAATTTCAGGATGGAATGCCTTCTAATCGAGATAAGATGCCAAGTGCAAAGTAGGATGTTTGCTGGGCGGGGGCAGTATGCCTCCAGATTCTCCCACCCCTAGTTCTTCCATAGACTCCTGGCCACAGATGTTCTCAAATCTGTTCAGCCTCTAAAAATTTAGAGGGCTTCTGCTGGTGGAATTGCATTCCCATGATTCTGTTGTCCTGTTAGCACACATAAGTCATCCAGACATTAGAGGTTGGCGGAGCTGTCAGATAGCCACCTCTGTGGCCAGTCCACACTACCCCCTTTTGTAAGTCTATTCCAATGCAGCGTGCATGGTGGTGAAGGAGTGCTGCATTATCGGAAATTCTGTCTCTCGGATAAGATGCTAAATTAAGGCCTGCCTGTGATCCCATGGCATTTTTTCAAAGAGGAAGAGTAGGCAGTCACTAAAATTCGCCCCTTAATCAATACCATCAAAAGTTATTAACTGGTTATTTCTCTCACTGCTGTTTTGGTGGACCTGGTAACGCACAAAATTGGCTGCTGCGTTTGTAATGTGTATGGACCGCAGCTGTTTTTGCTGGAACTGAACTGATGTAGCTGTGTAACTGTTTCATTTTGTGTTGTTTTCTAGGTTGGATTACCTGCATGCACTTGGCCTTTCTGCCTTTCCACAACTGTGTTTCTGCTGATGACCAGTAACAACAAAGCCATCTATAAATTGCCACTCAGTAAAGTGACCTACCCTGAGGAGAACAGAAAGGTTTACAAGGAAATGCAGAAACATGAACAGTATGAATGAATAGGAACATAGTGTAAAAATCTTAATGAAACGTCGTAGTTTTGAATCTGTGCATAAATATATTGCTCTATATACAGGTGAATACGGTAAAATGCTTACCTTGTCATTCAGTAGTACCTGACATGTTAATAGTGAAAGTTCGAAGTTTTTTATTTTTGAATATCAAAAATATACAAACTTGAAACAGTTTTCGGGTTAGTTTTCTCACAACTGCATGTCAAGGGACAGATGTGCAAACTGGTACAAAGCAACTTTAGGACAAATGTCAGAAAGCACTTCTTCATGCAAAGAGTAATTAATACCCTCCTGGATATGAATGATCTTCTGGGTAGGATAGTGGAGGCAGATACTTTGAAATGATTCAAGAGTCACTTGAATGCTGTGATGGAGGTTGGATAGTGTCTATGGATGGAGGAGCTACATGGATAAATAGCTTTACTCACCTGTACTTAGTTTGAGATTTATATGCCAGCATAACATATATTTAATATGGTACTATCAGTACTGGTATTGTAGAAGTAGTTTACTACATTAGCATCGCAATAAAAAATAACTTGTGATGTGTTCTTTAGAAGAAATTTAATAATTTGTGCCTTAACTATTTCACTGCTAAATAACACTAATGAGTAATTTTGTATGGTTGTGCTGCTGGTGGAGGGGGCTTACTTGCTAGTCAATTTTCCATCCATTAAAATAAATATCACCACCAAAAGAATGAAGTGGGAGGTTAGATTTGTAGATACAATGTTGGTAAGACAAGGATTGCCCTACCAAAAATAATGGTGGAAGCAGAATCAATAATAACTTTTGAAAGGGAAATGGATAAATATTTTGAAAATAAAAGGGAGGGGAATAGAACGAAGTGGATAGCTCTTTCAGTGAGCCACCATAGAAGTGTGGGCCTAATGGCCTTCTACTGTGTGGTAAAATTACTATAATTTAAAATGGACGGAAAACCATGATCAGTGAGCCCTTGAGTGCCTGATATGTGCTGCCACTGGCAGTGTGAGCTTGAAAAATTGACCTGAAATCTGTTCATTTTCATTTAAGTTATTTCAATGGAGACCTGTAAAGGAGAATATTACAGCATGTGTCAGCCAAAGGTGTCATCACATTCGCCACCCCCATCCCATAAATAGCACAGTACAAATTCCATATATCTCACAGTGCCAACCCCCAAAATATCACAGCACAAAAAATATGCCAGCACATTCCGCACAAAAGTTGGACCACATTCCCCATATCACTGCATACTCCTCACAGACCTAATCCCCAGCACATCCCAATAAATATCAAAGCACATCTACCATAAATATCAGAACAAACCCCAATAATTAGGCCAGCACAGATCCCATAAATATCACAAAATATCTTTCATAAATATCCCAGAAAATCCCCCATAAATATATCAGTACAAACCCCAATAAATTACGTAGCATATCTTACATAAATGTCACAGCACCCCATTAAATATTACAGTACATCTCCCCGTAAATATCACAGCACATTCCTGCATCATAGTATCATAGCCCATCCCAGAAATGTCAAGAACATCCCCAATAAATATCACAGCATCTTCACCAATCATATGACAGCACAACCCAATAAATATCTCAGCAAGTGCCCCATAAATATCTCAAGATGTCTCATTATAAATATCACAGCACATCCTCCATAAGAATGACAGCCACATCCCTCATAAAAATAACACCATAAATCCTATAATTATCACAGCACATCTCCCATAAATATCATCTCCCATAAATATTTTTTTATTTTTTCTGGGATGTGGGAAACACTTGCAAGGCAGAATTTATCGCCATCCCCAATTTTCCTGAGAGCTCAATGTCATAAATATCGAAGCACATTCCCATAAATATTACAGCTTATGCCACATAAGTGCCAGCTGTGGCTCAGTTGGTTGGACTCTCACCCCTGAGTCAGAAGGTTGTGGGTTCAAGTCCCACTCCAGACATTTGAGCACAAAAATCTAGGCTGACACTCCAGTGCAGTGCTGATTGAGTACTACACTGTCGGAGGTGCTGTCTTTCGGATAAGACGTTAAACCGAGGCCCTGTCTGCTCTCTCAGGTGGACGTAAAAGATCCCATGGCACTATTTCAAAGAAGAGCAGTGGAATTCTCCCCGGTGTCCCGGCCAATACTTATCCCTCAAACAACATCACTAAAACAGATTACGTGGTCATTATCACATTGCTGTTTGTGGGAGCTTGTTGTGTGTAAATTGGCTGCTACGTTTCCTACATTACAACAGTGACTACACTTCAAAAGGACTTCATTGACTGGCTGTAAAGCGTTTTGGGATGTCCAGTGGTTGTAAAAGGTGCTATATAAATGCAAGTCTTTCTTCTTTCTTTATAAAAATCCCAGCCCAAACCCCAATAAATATCACAGCACACTGACCATGAATGTCCCAGCACAAAGCCAAATAAGTATCCCAGCATAAATCTACAAAACCCCATCACTGTCGATAGTCGTAGACCCCCATCCCGAATCTCAGGTAAAGTGGTCATTAGCATAGTCGAGGCATGCAACCAGCACCTGTAAGGTGCTCGGAGCATCTGCTCTGACGGCACTATGTCATTCGACACAGCACACAAGGGGCAGAATTTTGCCAGCGCTCAGAGTGCGGGTTTGGAGGCGAGTCCGCTGTCAAAATCGAAATGATTGACAGCGGGTTGGGAACCCGCTGCGAACCCGCCTCCATGTAAGTTTCCAGAGTGTCGGGTCTGCGATTTCAGAACAGACCCGACACCAAGCGGCGGGGAGACAATTAAGATACTTAACTGCTTGTTAAGTGCTTGTTTACTACTATTTTGCCAGCCTTTTTCTATTGTCCCACATTTTTAACGGGGTTCCAAGCATTCGGAGATCACATCAGGTAAGCAGGTCGGGTTCTCTATGTCTCCCCAATTGCTGTGAATAGGTGATAGCTGCAAAGGTGGTATGAAAGCTTCCATTTCACAGCTGGTCACTTTCCAATGTCAGAAGCTTGAGCCTTCAGGACTTGGAAGAAACTTTTGAGCTGTATGCAGTTTGGAAGTGTTTGGAGTAAACTCTCTATCCACTGTCACCTCCTTGTAGCAAGCTCTCTCACCATTGACAGATCGCTTCTGTCATTTCAACATCAGCTGCCATCTATTCCAGCAACATCGGTGCCCTTGAAAAAATCTCACCTTGGTCCTCAGAATCCCAACACAATCAGCTCCAGCACCAACATCACCACCAACCTTCTCCACAATCAACTGATGCTGCACTGGACACAGGGCATCATCACCCGTGCACATTGCTGCCCGGGATGCCAACGATGGCCTCACCATGTCCAGATTTGCTTTACATAGAAACATAGAAGATAGGAGCAGGAGTAGTCCATTTGACCCCTCGAGCCTGCTCCGCCATTCAATGAGATCATGGCTGATCATCCAAATTCAGTACCCTGTCCCTGCCTTTTCCCCATATCCCTTGATCCCTTTAGCCTTAAGAAATATATCTAACTCCTTCTTGAATATATTTAATGAATTGGCCTCCACTGCCTTGTGTGGTAGAGAATTCCACAGGTTCACCACTCTCTGGGTGAAGAAATTCCTCCTCATCTCTGTCCTAAATGGCTTACCCCTTATCCTTAGACTGTGACCCCTGGTTCTGGACTCCCCGACCATCGGGAACATCCTTCCTGCATCTAGTCTGTCTAGTCCTGTTAGAATTTTATAAGTTTCAATGAGATCCCCTCTCATTCTTCTAAACTCCAGCGAGTATAAGCCCAATCGACCCAATCTCTCCTCATACGTCATTCCTGCCATCCCAGGTATCAGCCTGGTGAATCTTCGCTGCACTCCCTCCATGGCAAGAACATCCTTCCTCAGATAAGGCGACCAAAACTGCACACAATACTCAAGGTGTGGTCTCACCAAGGCCCTGTACAACTGCAGCAAGACATCCTTGTTCCTGTATTCGAACCCTCTCGCTACGAAGGCCAACATACCATTTGCCTTCTTAACCACCTGCTGCACCTGCATGCTTACCTTCAGCGACTGGTGCACAAGGACACCCAGGTCTCGTTGCACTTCCCCTTCTCCCAATCTATTGTCATTCAGACCCAGAAATTAAACACGGAGCATTCCTGCGGGGGTAAGGCTTCCCCGCGATATCTCACTGCGTGCCTACCTTTTCGTTCCGGGCTCACACGAACTTTAGTTTCAAGGCCAGTCCCACATGCAGCTGTGCAGTGCTTGCGTGACCCACAGACGCAGTTAGTTCGTGCGAGCTGTGGGATGGCGTGATTCAGTTAGAGCCAATGGCAGCACACTATCTTTCATTCATAGTTTTGACAGGACAACTGTCAAAGCTATGAATACAACTTACCCCCAAAAGAACAGCTAAACCTCAATTAAATTTTTTTTTAAAACCATCACATTAATAAAATAACTATATTTAAATAAATTAACCACTTTAAACAAAAATTTAAATTTTTGAAAAATTTTTAAATCTTTTTAAAAGTTATAAAAATAAACTTACCTTTCTTTAAAGTCTCTAAAAAAGATAAACCTGTTGAAAAAAATTTAAAATAATACTTAATTAACTACTTACCTTGTTTAAAGAGGGTCTTACGCCTCCTTTCTTTATGTGTAAAATCTTCCATGCTTACCTGCGCGTTCAAAGCACTAAGTGCACTGCTTGCGCGCAGCCTGTAGCGCGCACGCGGTTCACTTAGGAACCGCCCCCTTTTGAGTTCACGAAGTGCCGGTTTCCCGCGCATGCGCAGTGCATGCTGAAAACCGGCAATTGGAGACCTAAAACGCGAGAGTACACAGTGCGTACTCTCGCGTATTAGGTCTAATTTTCGGCCCTTTTAATAATCTGCCTTCCTGTTTTTGACACCAAAGTGGATAACCTCGCATTTATCCACATTATAATGCATCTGCCATGCTTTTGCCCAATCACCCAACCTGTCCAAATCATACTGGAGTTTTTCGGCATCCGCCTCACAGCACACACGCCCACCCAGCTTTGTGTCGTCTGCAAACTTGGAGATATTACATCTAGTTCCCTCGTCTAGATCATTAATATATATTGTGAATAGCTGGGGTCCGAGGACCGATCCCTGCGGTACCCCACTAGTGACTGCCTGCCACTCGGAAAAAGACCCATTTATTCCAACTCTTTGCCTTCTGTCTGCCAACCAGTTCTCTATCCAAGTCAATACCTTGCCCCCAATCCCATGTGCCTTAACTTTACACGCTAATCTCTTGTGCGGGACCTTATTGAAAGCCTTCTGAAAGTCCAAATACACCACATCCACTGGTTCTCCCTTATCTATTTTACCAGTTACATCTTCAAAAAATTTCAGTAGATTAGTCAAGCATGATTTACCTTTTGTAAATCCATGTTGACTTTGTCCGATCCTGTCACTGTTTTCCAAGTGCTCTGCTATTACATCTTTTATAATGAACTCTAGCATTTTCCCCACTACCGATGTCAGGCTTACCGTTTTCTCTCTACCACCTTTTTTGAATAGTGGGGTAACATTAGCTACCCTCCAATCCATGGGTACTGTTCCAGAATCTATCGAATTTTGGAAGATAACCAGCAATGCATCTACTATTTCTAGGGCCACTTCCTTAAGTACCCTAGGATGTAGAGTATCAGGCCCTGGGGATTTATCGGCCTTCAATCCCGTCAATTTCGCTAACACCATTTCCCTACAAATACTGATTTCTTTCAGTTCCTCCCTCTCATTAGACCCTATGTTCCCCGACATCTCTGGGAGGTTATTTATGTCCTACTTAACACCGTACACCCTGGCTGCCACATGATGCACCAGGTTGGTACCACCCCACACCAGCACCATAAAGCATCCCTACAATGTCCAAGCCATTCCTTTCATACTCATCACCATTGGGTGGGGGGGGGGGGAACAGGGGTGGGGGGACGTTATGTCTCACCATTCAGTGCAACTCACTAAGCCACTTTCAAAGGTGCACACAAATCTGTCCAAGAACGCAAAATGTTCAAAATAAAGGTTTCAATGTTTGACACCAAAAATTACCAGAAACTTCACATGAACATTGGATAAACCACCCAAGTGCCTACCCTTGTTTGTTCTTAGTTTGCATGCTTGCAGTAGGATGAGGATGAGGGTGAGTGTGAGGGGTGGCTAGTGAGATGGGGAGGTGTTAATGTAGATAGAGAGGGATGGATGGAGGTGCAAGGTAAGTTAGTGTGAGTAAGGATGTGCAGGAGTAGGGGAGGGAAGAGTGATGGGGATGTGATGAGTGGCACAGCAGGATGAGGTTAATTATAGCTTTGCAGTAACGTTTCGTGATCTACTGAGATCATTGAAAGGTTTGCGCCACTGCAGCCTGGACCTTCTGACGACATCCCTGCTTGTGTCTTCCTGTGCAATGTGCAACCAGGCAGAGGGTGGTTGGAGTCTGGAACTCACTGCCTGAAAGGGTTGTGGAGGCAGGAACCCTCACAACATTCAAGAAGCATTTGGATGAGCACTTGAAATGCCATAGCATACAAGGCTACAGACCAAATGCTGGAATATGGGATTAGATTAGACAGGGCTTGATGGCCGGCGCGGACACGATGGGCCGAAGGGCCTCTATCCATGCTGTATAACTCTATGACTCTATGACTCTATGACTCTAGGCTGCATTGGTCCCCTAGGGAGGTCTCTTCCGCCCATTGGAAGGGAAGAAAACCTCCCTGCATATGGAGGGATTCATGCGAGAGCCTGGGTGCAGCCGTGCACCTTTGTGCAGTGCTGGTCAGTGTTTGCAGCACCTCAATGCTGTAGAACACTGACAGCACAACTGTCAAAATAAAGTTGACCATGGTCCCTTTAAGGAAACCGGCTGATGATCAAATTACGTCATCAGACCCGCTTCCTTTTAATTGGCCGGCAACCCCGCAGGGCGGGTCAAACAAGCCCAATCAACGGAAAATCCTTTTTACAGAGCTGCTGCAGCTGGGAACAGGACCGGAACCCGCCAACCACCTCTCCCGCCGCGATCCCGCCTCCGCTGGTGAAATCGCGGCCAAGGTGTGGGCGCGCGTCACCAGACACACAGCGGCCTGCCTCTACAGTTCGCAAAGGTGCTGTCAAGTGTGAGTAAATGCAAACATTGAAATGAGTATATTCTGCACTGTAAAATGCTCTGAATGACTGTTAACAATGGATACACAATTAGTATTAGGGGTGAAATTCGGCATGGGCGGGGACGCAAATCCTACCATATCGCATTGGTCACTTGACATACGCGCGCCCGATATTCTGTTCCATTGAGTATAATGGTCGGCAAATGCGATAACGCCTGGTTTGCGTCCCCGCTCGTGTCTAGTTTCACTCCCATTGTCTTTATATATAAACAGCTACCAAGTTGTGGTTCCTTGTTACAATTGTAATGTACCTTTAATTATGATTTGAAGTATGTTTATTGTTTTGCAACAGTGGAAGTCCACCATCCTCTCTGTAACACAAAAAGAGGATTGTAGAAGGCATTCATATTATACGGTTTATTCAACTATTATTTATGTATTTATTGGAAACAGTAATCAAATTGTATTTTCTGAAACATAAAGAGCTGTGATTAGGATAAGGTTTATTTTTCCACACTGTTTAAGTGGTCAAATAATATTATGAATTCAAATGGTGGTGACTTACTTATGAACAGTGGTGCACAGTGCTATTAACATTTTCAGATGCCAAAAATGTATCAGGAATAAAGTTAACACGTTGGCTGTTCAAATGACCCAGACATTCCATCTCGTGTATTTTGGATATTTTAGATATATGAAGACTGATTGTTGATTGTGAGTATATGAGGCACCATTTCATTTACAGTACCTTTACATTATTAACTCTTTGACTGCTGACTTCTGCATAATATTTCATTCCCCTGGGCTGACTGTTTTTTATAAAGATTCCATTACAAATGCGTTAAACCACATGTTACACGAAGTTAAGATTAATTGACACAAACGATGTATTTTTAGAGTAAGATTGTAATAAGAATGTATTTTACAATACCTGTTCTATATTCTATGCCAAATCTATTTCAGAGGTCCAAAATGCATCAATAATTAAAAAAAGCCACTTTGTTAAAAGCTTCTCCAATGCTTCAGTGGATAACTGCAAACTCCAGTGTGGGAGTGAGCCGTACAGACCTGGCAGGTCCTAGTTTCAATTCCTTGTCTGTGCTTAGTTATTTCATCTCAGCCAGAGTAACAATTAAGATATGACAGTTGGCGTCAGTACCTCAACAACAACAACAACAACAACTGGTATTTATAGAGCACCTTTAACATAGTAAAACATCCCCAGGCGCTTCACAGGAGCGTTATGAAACAAAATTTGACACCGAGCCACATAAGAAGAAATTAGGCCAGGTGACCAAAAGCTCGGTCAAAGAGGTAGGTTTTAAGGAGCGTCTTAAAGGAGGAAAGAGAGGCGGAGAGGTTTAAGCTAAGGAAAGGAATATCAGCCAGAATTTGCACCTCTGATCTCTATCCAGTGCCCACCACAGAAAAATTGCTTTTGTAGATATTGGGGAGGACAGGTTTGGGCTAGGTCATGTTGTTCTCCATGGTCAAATAGTTCGCCAACATTCACAGCCTGGGCTCACACATGAAAAAAGGGAAATTGGATGAAACATCAGAGAGCTTTGGTTCAGGCATGGAGCCAACACTCAAGATGAATCAGTGGCTTCAAGAGAGGAAGGAGGAAAAAATAGGGAAAAAAACACGAATATGTAATTAATTATACATTAATAATTAAATCATACGCTGATTTTCAAAGTAGCAATGCATAAAATGTGAAAATGCAAACTCTGAGTCACACATGCTGCTGTAGAGCAGAGCACACCGTCTCATTGCCATGTAATCAGCACATAGTGCACACTGCCATACATTTGTGACTTTTTGAACAATTGTGTATGGTCAAATCTGGTGCTAGTACTTGAAATCTGCTGATGGTGTAAAGGAGATGAATTTGGAATTTAAGCAGCCATACCGTGGAGTGATTCAAAATCGAAAATAGGATATTAGTTTTCTATGTAAGAGAGACACCGGCATAAATACTATAACCTTTTTATTCTTATGCAATTATTAGTCTTATTCATGTGTAACATGATTGAATGCGTTTAACTGGTTTTGAATTTTTGACTGAATTATACTGCTTATGTCTTACACAAATATTGCCATGACCAATAGGTTAATGTGATTCACCTAAGCTATTTGATATATATTCTGTTTATTGTATGCTTTCCTTTGATACAACTTTTACTTATTAAATGTAAACTTACGATTTTATGATTTGTGTTTGTAGAAATATGAATAATAAATGCTCCATAATGCCATAATCTGACTGTATTGAAAAATCCCAATATGAAACCTAAATTAATGGAATGATATTCACAGATCTTTCCCCCCTTTAATGCATATATCAGAAATTAGATCAGAATTCACTGTTATTGTCTAGGGTTCGAATATGATGTCTAAATTGGCTTTATTGAAACAT
Organism: Squalus acanthias; assembly: GCA_030390025.1. Lineage (NCBI taxonomy): Eukaryota > Metazoa > Chordata > Chondrichthyes > Squaliformes > Squalidae > Squalus > Squalus acanthias. The sequence continues at coordinate 54,461,947 of CM059426.1, forward strand.
CTTACATAACCCAGTCTGAAAGATATTGGCAAAGCCAGGCCTATCAACAGCAGGAGCACAGTTCAACACTGAGTGAAGTGCAACTTAAGTCTTACCTTTCAGATGGATCAAGGACTGAGTTAGACACAGAGATGTATTATTAGCATTATTTCATTTGGCTACATCTATGATAATATGATTGTCACCTGAGAACTCATTTTTAATGTGGAAGCAAGTCATCCTCGGTTCCGAGGGACTGCCTAAGAAGAATAAGAAGTCACCATATAGCAAAAGTAAACTGATGCTTGATATCAGTCAACAATCTAGGTCATAATAAGGACAGCAATAAGCGTAATCTAAGTATTACAATATCAGCATTACCTGGATTTCACTTAATTACAGTATAACAAAGTAACATTCAATGTATATTGCAGTATGGAAATAGCAAAGTTAAATTCACAGTCATATTCAATGTATTACTGATGGGCTTCAAGTGTTAGGATTGTCCCTTGGGTGCTGTGACCATAACATCATACAGTATCTTGCCTTGAGTAGCAGGCTAGCTGCAGCATTGGGTAGTTTTGCCTCCCTCTGTGTTGCCTCGATTCCACCTCTGGGTTATATTTGCAGTGAGTCATCATTGTTTGTGGCCATCTTGTTTTCCTGACTTCAGCTAGCCTTGCACGTACTGTATCTTTTCTGTTAACTGTTACAATGTATTTTTTTGCTTTGGAGCTTATGCAATTGATTTAACTGTTGAAATATACATTATATGCTCCACTTCTATGATTTAAAATAATGTTATCTTAAACCTTCTAACTTTACATTATTTAAATTTCTCTCAACTTTGAAATACCTTGAGCCTTCCATCCCCCTTCTAAAACCTCACCCATTACAAAATTGATTTCATGAACATTGTTTGACTCAAAAACTCAAGTTACCTGCCCAATCCTAGTGACAAATTCAACTACCCCAATCACTTTCAAAGATTTATTCAACCAAACAGATGTATCTTAAGTATTAGAATTGCTAGATTTTAATTAGTTTTTCAAAAAAACACACTTCTAATTATTTTGTTCCTCTTCTCCCATTGTGTAAATCATCAGGAAGGAATTCAATGCTGATACTCTCAAAGTCTCATTATTATGCTAGCAACTTAGGAATCATGGCACATAATGCTCTTTTTGTCTTCCTCAGTAATGCCAGTGTCCAAGCTTATCCTGGTACAAGTGTAGTAATGAACAACAATGGCTGAACTAAAGCAATTAACATTTTAATTAAGAGCATTTCTTACATGGTTGCACTAACTGGCATTTTCTTTGTATTTATTTACTGATGGTTTTGTACTCATTACTGGTTATTGTTACAATTAAGAATGATCATTTGGTTAACTTGACATTCTGAAATTCCTTGTTACAATTGTAATATATCTTTAATTATGAGTAAAACTGTACTTATTGTTTTGCAACAAAGTTCGCTATCACTGTAACACAAAAAGTGAATTATATGTATTCCTTTACTGGAAACAATAGGCAAATTGTACTTTCCGGGTGACAAAGAGACTTTATTAGAACAATGTTTATTTCTGCTCGGTTCCTGGGAAGTCAGATAACATTGTGCATTCGAATGATTCAGACCTATTCATCAGCAGTCGTACACAGCCCAGCTAACATTCGCAGATGCCAACCTGTGCTTCCTTCCAGCGTGGTTCCCCACTGGGAACACAGAATTAATTTTGTTGACCGTTCAATTATCCCTGACATTTCATCTAGTGTATTTTGGATACCTTAGATATAGGAGACAGATTGTTGTTTTTGAATATTTGAGGCATCATTTCAATTACAATAACTTAAGATGATTAACTCTCTGCTGGTCTCTCTACAGTTTTTCATCTCTTAGACTCATTGGTTTCATAAAGATTTTATTATAAATGCAAATAAACAACTCTTACAATAACTGGTAAAGTTAGTTTACATAATGTTTTAGCGAGGATTGTAATAAGACTATTTCCTCAATAGGTGTTCTATCCTAAATCCATCATAGAGGTGCAAAGTGTATCAATAAATAAAAATTCAAACCACTGTCTACGTAAAGACATTTTTTCTAACCTCCCCTTTATTCGTTTTTGTGATTAGCTTAAATTTTTGCCCTCTTGCTACCATCTTGCCAACCAGTGGAAACTAGCTGTCACTATTTAAGCTATCACAACCCTTCATAATCTTGAAGAACCCTACCAAGTCACACCATAGCCTTCTCAGCTCCAGTAAAAAGGCCCTAAATTCTCAAGTTTCTCTTCATAACTATAACCCCTTATTTTATTTTATTTGTTCCTGGGATATGGGTGACATATGTAGTTGCTATGAGAAGGTGATGATGGGCCTTTTCCTTGAACTGCTGCAGTCCTTGTGCTATTTGTGTACCACAATGGTGTTAGATCGAGAATGCCAGGATTTTGACCCAGCAACAGTGAAGGAGTCCAAGGAAGCATGATAGTACCACCGCAGTGCATCTATGCTGCACCTTTTCCGTTAATTTTATATTCTTCATATAATGGGGTGCCCAAAATTGTACTTTGCAATTTTTGCTGCATTAGGGTCCGTATACAGTACAATTCTAATGTCAGTGTGAAATGGTTCCACTTTATACGAACATACGAATAATGACAGACAGGTAAAGATCCTCATGTCCATCCAGCCTGTCCCACATAATTGTGTATCACAATATGTACACTCCCCACCCCACTCGAAATTATGTGATCTCCTGGGAGAGACGAAAAACCAGATAAAAACCCAGGCGGGGAAAAATCTGGAAAATTCCTCTCCAACCCATCTAGGCGATCGAAACTAGTCCAGGAGATCACTCTGGCCCTGAATTCCCTGAAGTACCTACCTTTTTTAAGAGGCGATGTCTGCCCCAACCAGAAACAAGTCCAGCTCTCGTTTGAAAGGATTCAGCAAGTCGGCGTCCACCCCACGAAATGGCAGCCTGTTCCAGAGGTCCACTATTCTCTGGGAAAAGAACCAGCTACTGACATCTAACCTAGATATGGCCTTACACAACTTAAAATTGTGATCCCTGGCCCTGCCTAACCTATTTAATTAGATTAAACTGTCAACTGGAACACAATCTATTCCCTTCATCATCTTAAAAACCTCAATCAGATCACCCCTAAACCTCGTAAGCCACACTGCCTCCTGCGCGGCCCGCCTCCCCCAGTGTGCGGCCCATTCAAATACTTGCGCATTCACAGTACCTACAATTTAAAAGCCAGCGAGCAGCTTGTGCAGGACCTTGCAGATGACTGTGCAGCCATGCAGCTTAGCGGGATCATTGCCCCTAAGTCTACACTTCTCTAAAGTGTAGAGTCCCAACTCTTTTAGCCTATCTTGATAACTAAGATGTTTTATACTGGGAATTAGTCGAGTACTGCCCCCCCCCCCCCCCCCACACCATGCACCCTTTCCAAAGCCTCAATATCAACAACATCTTGCATTTATATAGCACCTTTAATGTAGTAAAATGTCCCAAGATGCTTCACAGGAGCATTATCAAACAAAATGTGACACTACACTTTAGAAAAGCGTTGACTTTGGAGTGATCAGATTGAGGTTTATAAGATGATGAAGGGAATAGATTGTGTTCCAGTTGACAGTTTGTTACAATTAATATCACCCACCATGTGAGGAGACCAAAATTGGGCACAGTATTCCAAGTGAGGCCTGACCAAGGTCTTGTACAAGGACAAAATAGTATGCCTCATCTTTTACTCAATTGTCCTATGAATGCACCCCAACACCTTATTTGCTCTAACTATCGCTTCACAGCATTACACATGTACCTTTAGAGATGTATGCACTAGAATGCCCAGATCTCTTTCTTTCTCCACCTTCCTTAATGCTTTTCTCTGAAGGGTGTATGAATGTTGAGCATTCACCCTGCCCACATGAATAATGCTCACTTATCCAAGTTAAACATCATGAGCCCAATCTCCCAACTCCTGAAGCAGATGAGCATTGTCTACAGTCCTAACACTTGCACAGATCTTAGTATCATCTGCAAATTTGCAGATCGTGCCCCCAGCACCTACATCCAGATCATTAATAAAAATAAAAAAGAGCAACAGTCCCAACACCGATCCCTGCAGGACATCACTGGTGACCGGTCGCCATACAGATCCAAATCATTCTCTTACTACTTTTTGCCTATGTCCTGCCAGCCAGTTCTTAATCCAGCTCAATATATTACTACTAATACCAGATGCTTCAATCTTACAGAGAGGCCTCTTGTGCGGTACCGTATCAAAAGCTTTTGGGAAATCTAAGTAGACAATGTCTACTGGGCTTCCCTCATCCATCAACTTAGTAACTTCTTCAAAAAATACAATTAGATTTGTAAGACATGACCTTTTCAGGAAGTCATGTTGGGTGTCCCTAATATGTCCCTTTCTATCCAAGCAGTTGTATATTGTATCCCTAATGATTCCCTGAAGCACCTTTCCTTTACTGATGTCAAACTAATGGCCTATGGTTACCCGGATCCGTCTTGTCACCTTTTTTAAAGATGGGAACTGCATTAGCCTCCTTCCAGTCTACGGGAACCAACACAGATTGCAGTGAGGTATTAAAAATATGGGCTAGGGGCTCACACATCTCCCTGAGGACCCTTGGATGGATATCATCCGACCAGGCTGCTCTATCATTTTTCAAGTTCTTAATTCTTTCTAAAACAATGGAGGTGATTTTCGTCGAATACTTTTGGCGCTAAAGAGGTAAAGAGGTGGCCAAGATGGGGTCTTAAGCTGCAACGCCGGTTTAGCCCACGTTTAGCGCAAGACACCATCTTGGTAAAGGAGTTGAAGCCAGTGCCAGGAACGGCTGCCCGGAGGCTTGTTAAACAGCTGATTGCCACTTAAAATGCCTGCTAGAGCTCATTAAAGAGGCTGCACAGCATTTTGGTGGTTAGCACTTCAACTAACACCCTCTCCTAACAGCGACCAGCTGTTTGGGAGTAAACATGGTGTTGATATCAATTTCAAGTACTACTTAAAGGGATACACACCACTTAAAGGTATATCACCATTTTATGTTCCTTGTTGCTGGAGCTGTGAAGAGGACGTCTGAAACACATCAGGAGACTTTCTGAGACACTTTGTCAAGACTTTACCAACACTCGAGCAAATTTTATTCTGGAAATTCTCTGAGGACTTCACCTAAAAAGAGTAATTGCTGTGCTACTCCACCTTATTGGACATCTTATAGGAGTCACCAGGAGAAAGGGAATGATTGGTCATGGACATCTTGCTAGGGGTCCCACTTGGTCTGGAGGAGGAATGGGAGGAGGACATGAGGCCAGGCAGAGCAGCACCAGCTGCTGCAGGAGAGAGGGACAGGAGGGTGCGGTGGCATCCTCCCCTGCTGTGGGTACAGGGCATCCCTCCTCCTCTTGACCTCCTCCACCAAGACCTCCAGTGCCTCATCTGAGAACCTGTCTGCCCTCTCCCTCGGTCCCTGAGCCATCCTGTAATGTGGCGCAGTGTGCCAGCCAGAGCACTGCACACCTTCAGTGGAAGCGGGTGCGTGGAGCCCACAGATACTGCTCCATGAAAATTGCATCTAATCATCACCTGAGTGCTAAACCTGCAGGTGTCTGTTTAGCATCACCATCAAATTCCCATTATGGTAATCAACAATTAGGACCAAAATTGTGTGCTAAATCCGGACTTTCAAACAGACTAGTCTTATTAGCACTGCACCCAGTTAGCGCCTGTTTTCACCCTTTAGCCAAAATGACCCCCAATATGGTCATCTAATTTAATACTACTAGTTTTATTATTAAAATCATTCATTTCTAACAGTTGAGCATCATCTTCAAGAGTGAAGACTGATGCAAAGTACTCATTTAATATGTCTGCCATACCCAGTGAGTCCTTTGTAATCTGTCCTTAAACATCCTTCAATGGCCCAATATAGTCATTGACAGTTCTCTGACTCTTCACATATCTGAAAAAGCTTTCTCCACTACTTCTACAAATGTCTATGATCCTCTTTTCCATTAGCCTTGCAGCTAATCTAATAGCAGCCTTCGTTTTCTTTAGCTGTTCCTTGTACTCAACTCTGTTTAGTTGAGTAGTAGATGCCTTTAATTTATAGAAACATTTCTGTTTACATTTTATTTGTCTTTGTACCTAACCAGTCAGCCACCTTGGCTTTTTCTTACCACACTCCCTTCTTTTGACTTTGGGTACATATTTGTCTTCCACATTTTTTATCTTCTTAAAAACTTTCCATTTGTATTCTACATTGGTCTCATCACCACTCAGTAGGGTTAGCAAATTCAACCATTCCAAATTGTCTGCCATTTTAGTGAAGTTTTCTCTTCTGAAATCTGGTATGAGTTGCAGATTCTCAGTACCTTTAGTTCTACCAGATAATTGAAACCGTATAATGTTGTGGTCACTGTTGCCCAGATGATCGCCCACATGGAGGCCCGATACCAAGTCAGGCTCACTACCAAACACAAGATCTAATATACAATTATTCTTAGTTACTTCAATATGTTCATGCTGTAGCTATCGTGTAACTACAGCCTACATCCAGAGTCAGGATCCACCTGGAGGAGGGAACATAGATGGTCCATCTCCAACTCTTCCCTTCCCTTCCTCGACTTCTCCGTCTCCATCTCTGGGGATAGGTTATTGACCAACATTCACTACAAGCCCACTGACTCCCACAGCTACCTGGACTACACTTCCTCCCACCCCGCCTCCTGTAAGGACTCTATTCCCTTCTCCCAGTTTCTCTGTCTCCGCCGCATCTGCTCCGACGATGCCACCTTCCATACCAGTGCTTCCGACATGTCTTCCTTTTTCCTCAACCGAGGATTCCCTCTACCGTGGTCGACACGGCCCTCGACCGTGTCCGTTCTATCTCCCGCACTTCTGCCCTCACCCCGGCCCCTCCCTCCCAGAACCACGATAGAGTTCCCCTTGTCCTCACCTTTCACCCCACCAGCCTCCACATTCAACGGATCATCCTCCGCCATTTCCGCCACCTCCAACGTGATCCCACCACCAAATGTATCTTCCCCTCACCTCCCCTTTCAGCATTCCGTAGGGACCGCTCCCTCCGAGACACCCTAGTCCACTCCTCTATCACCCCCAGCACCCCTTCCCCTTCACCCGGCACCTTCCCGTGCAAGCGCAGGAGATGCAACACCTGCCCTTATACATCCCCCCTTCCCACTCTCCAGGGCCCCAAACACCCCTTCCAGGTGAAACAGCGATTTACTTGTACTTCTTGCAAGCTAGTATACTGTATTCGCTGCTCACGATGTGGTCTCCTCTACATTGGGGAGACCAAACGCAGATTGGGTGACCGCTTTGCAGAACACCTCCGTTCAGTCCGTAAGGGTGACCCCGAGTTTCTGGTCGCTTGTCATTTTAATTCACCCCTCCATGCCCACTCAGACCTCACCGTCCTCGGCCTCGTGCATTGTTCCACGGAAGCTCAGCGTAAGCTCGAGGAACAGCACCTCATCTTTCATTTAGGCACTTTACAGCCTTCCGGACTCAATATCGAGTTCAACAATTTCAGATCATAACCTCGGCCCCTACCACATATATATATACATTTTATCCACCCTTTTGTTTCGTGCCTTTTTCCTTTTTTTTCTCTCTCTCCCCCTACGGCAGCTGTCTCTCATTCTGCCAGCATTTCACACTTCACCTTTTGTTTCTTAACCTGTCCCATTACCATCTCGTCTTGCCTTGAGCATCTCTTAATGTCTCTACTTACCATAGTTATTCCTCCCCCCAGCCTCCCCCTTGCATTTTTATCTGTTTCATTTCCTGCCTTTTTCTCAGTTCCGACGAAGGGTTTCGACCTGAAATGTTAACTCTGTTTGTCTCTCCACGGATGTTGCCTGGCCTGCTGAGTTTTTCCAGCGTTTTCTGTTGTTGTTTCAATTTTCCAGCATCTGCAGTATTTTGCTATCGTAGATAGTTACAGGACTTGAACAGAACATTTTGGTCCATTCGGCTGGTGCCAGAGCTCTAAAACAATACACAGTTCAGTAACTCTGTCCCTCAATTGATTTTCTTACCAAATGCCTGTCCAACTATTTATTAAAAATTACCACAGTTATCAGCCTCAAGAGCCTCCCCAAATGGTCTCTTCCACACATTCACCACCCTCGTTGTGAAATAGTTATTTTTGATTCGTCCATTCACCTCCCCTCTTCTGAGCTCATCCCTTATCCCCTTTTTGTCATTCCTGGGACCATGGTAAACAGTTTTTCAGAGTTCAAATTGTCGATAACCTTCTGGAATACCTCAATAAGGTTGCTTCTCAGTCTTCTCTAGTGCAAACAAACACAGTTTCTGCAGTCTCTCCTTGTAGCTCAGGTGTCTAGTGCCAGGTATCAGACTAGTAGCCATTTGTTGCAGCTTTGCCAGTGCCATGATGTCCTTCTTGTAATATGGCAACCAGAATGGCAAACAGATGTCCAGATGGGATGAACCAATGCCCTGCAAATGCTTTACTATCATGTTCTGTGATTTGTGTTCTATTCCATGTGTATAACAACCCTAAGTCTTATTTTACTTAAATACCTCTTCCACACACTGTGCAGTCAGTTTTTAATTATCTGTGCACCAATGCTCCCAAATCCTTTTCCTCTGCTGTATCTTGTAAGCTACCACTATTTAGTTTACAGTTCCAATGTTATTCTCCTTCCCTATTCTCATCAAATTGCACTTACTGTGGTTCATTATGACTTTTGGGCACCGACCGGTGGGATGCACGGCCATTTGTCTGTACCCACGGCAAAATGGCTGCTATGATTTTCAGGCTCCGGCCTCATTTGATTGGAGCTGGCAAGCTCTGGGCTTCCAAGCTGGCATGCCAATGCAGCTCACCAGATGAAGGTTGGCCAATATCGGGCCGCCCCGGCCGACAGCAAGTTATGTGTGGATGAGAGTCGTGATCGCAGAGGGGGGGGGTCCTGGAGCACCAGGGGCACAGATTATATTTGTGGGGCCTGAAGGTGCACTCCTGCTCCTCCCAGCCATAATAATTTCAAATTATCCTTTGGTGGGTCATTTTGCCTCTAACGCTGATCGAAGCGTGCATGGCAGTTCCAACCTAAAATGGCAATCAAGGTTCTAGGACTCTGATTTGCAGATTAAAGGAGTCTACTGTCTGAAACAGGCAGGCGCTATAGACGCCCAGCAGAAGACCCATTTCAAAATGGTGCCAGTTGCATCATTGGGGTTAGTGGGGAAGTAAAGATACTGACCCCATTTTAAGGCTGTTACCGCCCCATTAATGGCAGGTGCAACAATTCAAAATCGTCCCACTGACACTGGATTTTATTTGAAGTTTTCTTATCCCAACCTCCAAATCTTACTTTGAAGGACATGGGTAAATGAAAGGCAACCAGTATGGGTTTGAAAAAATTACTTGAGTTATCTTAGGAGATAATAATAGATTGATGATGGAAATACAGTGAATATTGTGTATATGGAGTTTGAAAAGACATTTGGTAAAGTGCTGCGTAGGAGGTTTGTTGATAAAATTAATGCACATCATGTTAAAGGGAAGGTAGCGGCATGGATATGAGGTTGGTTAAAAGACAGAAAATAGAGAATCGTGATTAATGCGTGTATTTTAGATTGGAGGAATGTAAACAGTGGTGTCCTCCAGTGGTCAATGTTGGGACCATTGTTGTTCTCTAATATATATGCTCTGCACTTGGGGGACACAATACCAAGATTTGCAGACACCACAAAGAATAGGAGGCGTGGTTAACTGCGAAGAAGACTATAAGTAACTTCAGGGGGACATAGGCAGGTTAGTTACTGGATAGATAAATGTCTGATGAAATTTAATGCCGAGAAATATGAGGTGATACATTTTAGGAAGAAGAATGAGAGGAAATATACACTAAATTATAAAACTTTAAAAGGAGTAAAGGCGCAGAAAGACTTAGGGGTTCAGATCTTTAAAAGAGGGAGGACAAGTTGCTAAAACTGTAAATAGAAAGCATATGGAATCCTATGTTTTATAAAAAGGAGCATAAAGAATAAAGCAGAGGTATTGCTAAACCTGTACAATCATTGGTTAGTCTGCAGTCTGAATATTATGTCCAGTTTTGGTTGTTTTACTTTAGGAAGGATCCCAAAGCCATTAAGATGGTTCAGGAACTAGCCGTGCCTCTAGCCAAGCTGTTCCAGTAAAGCTACAACACTGGCATCTATCCAACGATGTGGAAAACTGCCCAGGTATGTCCTGTCCACAAAAAGCAGGACAAATTCAACCCGGCCAATTACCGCCCCATCAGTCTACTCTCAATCATCAGCAAAGTGATGGAAGGTGTCATCGAAAGTGCTATCAAGCGGCACTTATTCACCAATAACCTGCTCACTGATGCCCAGTTTGGATTTCGTCAGGACCACTCGGCTCCCGACCTCATTACAGCCCTGGTCCAAACATGGACAAAGGAGCTGAATTCCAGAGGTGAGGTGAGAGTGACTACCCTTGACATCAAGGCAGCATTTGACCGAGTGTGGCATCAAGGAGCCCTAGTAAAACTATAGTCAATGGGAATCAGGGGGAAAACATTCCACTGGCTGGAGTCATACCTAGCACAAAGGAAGATGGTTGTGGGGGTTGAAGATCAATCATCACAAATCCAGGACATCGCTGCAGGAATTCCTCAGGGCAGTGTCCTAGGCCCAACCATTTTCAGCTGCTTCATACGAACATACGAATTAGGAGCAGGAGTAGGCCACTCGGCCCTTCGAGCCTGCTCTGCCATTCAATAAGATCATGGCTGATCCGATTACTCCACATTCCCGCCTACCCCCGATAACTTTTCACCCCCTTGCTTACCAAGAATCTATCTACCTCTGCCTTAAAAATATTCAAAGACTCTGCTTCCACCAGCCTCTGTGAGAAAAAATTTCTCCTCATCTCTGTCTTAAATGGGCGACCCCTTATTTTAAAACAGTGACCCCTAGTTCTAGATTCTCCCACAAGAGGAAACATCCTCTCCACATCCACCCTGTCCAGACCCCTCAGGATCTTATATGTTTCAATCAAGTCACCTCTTACTCTTCTAAACTCCAGCGAATACAAGCCTAGCCTGTCCAGCCTTTCCTCATAAGACAACCCGCCCATTCCAGGTATTAATCTAGCAAACCTTCTCTGAACTGCTTCCAACGCATTTACATCCTTCCTTAAATAAGGAGACCAATACTGTACACAGTACTCCAGATGTGGTCTCACCAATGCCCTGTATAACTGAAGCATAACCTCCCTACTTTTGTATTCAATTCCCCTCGCAATAAACAATAACATTCTATTAGCTTTCCTAATTACTTGCTGTACCTGCATAGTAACCTTTTGTGATTCATGCACGAGGACACCCAGATCCCTCTGCATCTCAGAGCTCTGCAATCTCTCACCATTTAGATAATATGCTTCTTTTTTATTCTTCCAGCCAAAATGGACAACTTCACATTTTCCCACATTATACTCCATTTGCCAGATCTTTGCCCACTCACTTAACTTATCTATATCCCTTTGTAGCCTCCTTATGTCCTCTTCACAATTTACTTTCTTACCTATCTTTGTGTCATCAGCAAATTTAGCAACCATACCTTCGGTCCCTTCATCCAAGTCATTTATATAAATTGTAAAAAGTTGAGGCCCCAGCACTGATCCCTGTGGCACACCACTCGTTACATCTTGCCAATCAGAAAATGACCCATTTATGCTCTGTTTCCTGTTAGCTAACCAATCTTCGATCCATGCCAATATGTTACCCCCTACACCATGAGCTTTTATTTTCCGCAATAACCTTTGATGTGGCACCTTATCAAATGCCTTCTGGAAATCTAAGTGCAGTACATCCACCAGTTCCCCTTTATCCACAGCACATGTTACTTCCTCAAAGAACTCCAATAAATTGGTTAAACATGATTTTCCTTGCACATCAATGACCTTCCCTCCAACATAAGGTCAGAAATGGAGATGTTTGCTGATGACTGCACAGTGTTCAGCGCCATTCACAACTCCTCAGATAATGAAGCAGTCCATGCCCACATGCAACAAGACCTGGATGACGTTCAGGCTTGGGCTGAAAAGTGGCAGGTAACATTCGCGCCACTGAAGTGCCCGGCATTGACTATCTCCAACAAACGAGAGTCTAACCACCTCCCCTTGACATTCAACGGTATTACCATCGCTGAATCCCCCAAAATCAACATCCTGGGGGTCACCATTGATCAGAAACTTAACTGGACCAGCCACATAAATACTGTGGCAACAAGAGCAGGTCAGAGGCTAGGTATTCTGTGGCGAGTGTCTCACCTCCTGACTCCCCAAAGCCTTTCCACCATCTACAAGGCACAAGTAAGGAGTGTGATGGAATACTCTCCACTTGCCTGGATGAGTGCAGCTCCAACAACACTCAAGAAGCTCGACACCATCCAGGACAAAGCAGCCCGCTTGATTGGCACCCCATCCACCACCTTAAACATTCACTCCCTCCACCACCAGCATACTGTGGCTGCAGTGTGTACCATCCACACGATGCACTGCAGCAACTCGCCAAGGCTTCTTCGGCAGCACCTCCGAAACCTGCGACCTCTACACCTGGAAGGACAAGGGCAGCAGACGCATGGGAACACCACCACCACCAAGTTCCCCTCCAGGTCACACACCATCCTGACTTGGAAATATATCGCCAATCCTTCATCGTCGCTGGTTCAAAATCCTGGAATTCCCTCCCTAACAGCACTGTGGGAGTACCCTCACAACACGGACTGCAGCGGTTCAAGAAGGCAGCTCACCACCACCTTCTCAAGGGCAATTAGGGATGGGCAATAAATGCTGGCCTTGCCAGCGACGCCCACATCCCATAAAGGAATAAAAGAAAAGGAGAGATTCACTCAGATGATAACAGGGATGAGAGACTTTAGTTATGAGAAGAGACTAAAGAAACTGGGGTTCTTTTCATTTCAACAGAGGAGGTCAAAAGGAGATCTGAAAGAAGTGTACAAAACTATAAAGGGTTTTGATAGGGTAAATTAGGAAAAATTATTACCACACCAGGGAGAAATTCAGTATCGCCCTGTTTGGGGCCCAATTATCGGCCGGGCGCAAAGATTAGCACCTGGCGCTAATTATCGCCTCCGACTGCAAACTTGACTTTTATCGCCCCTGGAGGTGATTGGAGCGCTAAATCAGGCTTAAGGTGCAAAGGCCGAGGAGCGAGGCGCTACCCCAGAGCGCTGGCGAAGCTCATGTAATGTCAGTCAGCAATGGAACACACACACAATGGCACGGGCCAGTTCTTAAAGGGGATAGTTGATCTTGCTTTCCATTCACATCCTGCTCATTGCAGCCTTGAATCTCGGCCTGGAGAGAACTGCACATCAAATCTGCCGGAAAGAACAATGGAGAGTACCAGGGAAAGAGCTCAGAGTGCAGCCCCCACAGTCTCTGCTAAATCGATACAAGGAAGGGCAAATCAAAATGAACCTGCAAAGTGCTGCTCAGTACCCAAAACTCCTTCACACAGCGTTGAATCTCTCCAGAAGTCTCTCTCTCTCTCTCAGAATGCGTGGTTCAAAAATGTCACCAACAATAAAAGGCAGGAAGCGGTCGCCTTTAAATAGCGCTCCCCCAGTCCCTTCCTGACTGCAAAACGCTCCCCTCAACCTGTCGTTGCTAACGGCAGGCGGTAAGGCAGGGGGCGCCACTCAATATCCGCTCCGGGGTGATACCGGGGAGTTGCGCACTCGACTGACGTCACGATCTGCCGGCGCAGGAGATTGTGGCGGTAGTGTTTAGCGCCGCCGCAAAATGTCTAGTTAATTTCGCGAGCGGCGCAAACATCGCCGCGCCTGGGCGCTAGATGCTTTGCGCCCCATTAGCGCCCTCTTAAGGCGCTAACGGGAGGCGCAACCAACTGAATTTTACCCCCCATGTTTCTCTCAGTCCTTCAGGTTAACCTCTACCATTTTACCTATGACAGATGTCAGGCTGAACAGCCTGTTATTTCAAGAACTGTCATTTTGCTCTTTCCTAAAGATAAGTCTTTTGTTCCCTTCATTGCGATCCTGTGCTATAATTCCCAATTGTCATGATTCCCTATAGATTCCGGCTTGAACGTGACCAATTTCATCAGCCATTTTCTCAAGTATACTTGTATACAGGACATCTGGCCCCCAGATCTTAAACTCTTTTAATGTCTTCAATCTTTCCATCACTTCCTTATTAGTAATTACTATTGTTCTTGAAATTTCTTCCTCATTTCCCGGAAAATCAATGTTTACTTCCAGGAGAGAGTCAGCATCTGCTTCCATGAACATAGATACGAAGATTCAGTTCAGGATTCCCAGTAGTGCCTATCAAAGATCCTCGAATCTCTTTTAACTCCTGCAGTACTTATATTTTATATTGTTTCTATGTTCCATACCATCCTGATTTCATCAATTTGTGCCCATCTAATCAGTTTTTTAAAAGTCTTCACCCTATCTTCAATGATCGCTAATGTGATTTTTTATTGCGGATGGGTTTTCAAGTATTTGTCAGGTTCTATTTGTAATGTCAAAAGCAAGGAAAAAATCAGGGAAAAAAATTGGACCACAAAAAAACTAAGTAAATTCAAAGCAACTCGGTAAAAATCGTTTTTTATTTGGAGCATCATTAAAACTCAAAATAAAGGAAAGGACTAAAACAAAAGGCACAGATAAGCTGTGCTAAGTAAATGACAACGCAAAATTATTTATAGCTCACAGACACCACTCTTAAGACCGAGTTGGGCAGTATTTATTGAGTTGGAACTCTATGGTTAGAAACCAGAGGTTTGTAGAATTGTGTTATTTCCTTGTATATCTTTATATGTATCTATTTACAGATAACTGTATTCTGGTCAGATAGTTGTAGAATTAATAGATTTGGAAGGCATTTTGAAAAGTTAACACAAGTTTTCAACCAGTAAAAACGTGTTAGGAAAAGATAAGTAACATAATGTGGTTTTAAATTTAAGTACAATTTGCAAAAGCATTCAAATATGTTGTTAATAATTGACTTTTTAAATTATTTTTGGCTTTTACCCCTGAACTTTCCAGTTCAGTGGGAGAAAAATTCAGTTGGTTGTGCCTCCCATTAGCGCCTTAAGAGGGCGCTAATGGGGCGCATAGCAACTAGCGCCCGGGCGCGGAAATGTTTGCGCTGCTCGCAAAATGAACTAGACATTTTGCGGCGGCGCTAAACAGTACCGCCACGATCTCCTGCGCCGGCAGATCATGACGTCAGTCGAGTGCGCAACGCCCCGGTATCGCCCCGGAGCGGATATTGAGTGACGCCCCCTGCCTTACCGCCTGCCGCTAGCAATGACAGGTTGAGGGGGACGTTTTGCAGTCAGGAAGGGACTGGGGGAGCGCTATTTAAAGGCGACCGCTTCCTGCCTTTTATTGTTGGTGACATTTTTGAACCACGCATTCTGAGAGAGAGAGAGAGAGACTTCTGGAGAGATTCAACGCTGTGTGAAGGAGTTTTGGGTACTGAGCAGCACTTTGCAGGTTCATTTTGATTTGCCCTTCCTTGTATCGATTTAGAAGAGACTGTGGGGGCTGCACTCTGAGCTCTTTCCCTGGTACTCTCCATTGTTCTTTCCGGCAGATTTGATGTACAGGTCTCTCCAGGCCGAGATTCAAGGCTGCAATGAGCAGGATGTGGATGGAGAGCAAGATCAACCCTTCCCTTTAAGAACTGGCCAGCGCCATTGTGTGTGTGTTCCATTGCTGACTCACATCACATGAGCTTCGCCAGCGCTCTGAGTTAGCGCCTCGCTCCTCGGCCTTTGCGCCTTAAGACAGATGTGTAGCACCTGATTTAGCGCTCCAATCACCTCCAGGGGCGATAAAAGTCAAGTTTGCAGTCGGTGGCAATAATTAGCGCCAGGCGCTAATCTTTGCGCCTGGCCGAAAATTGCGCCCCAAACGGGGCGATACTGAATTTTTCCCCCAATCTAAAGTTCTTTGGCAGTCATGGGAAGCAGTAATTCCAATAAACAAAATCTTGCATCTATAGTTACAGTTTGACATGACTCAACTGGGGCAGAGGTGAGAAGTCAGAAACTCACAGGAGCTAATTACTTTGCCAGGTGCTAAGCGCTAGCTGCATATTTGACAATGCACCTAACTACCCATAGTCAGCCAGGTTTGAGGGCAGTAGCAAAGCAGGTGGAATGAGTTTGTCGTGCAAAACAGAACAGTCACTACTTCAACTCTTCGATAGACAATTCTCCATTAAATTGAGCACTGAAAATTAGTGCTGAGAGACATGCATGGATCTGGAGAAAACCAGTTTTTTCCAATCTACAGCCTGAAGAAAATTGTGAATATAGTTTTTAAATTGTTAGAAACCAACTTTAATGATCCTTACCTATTCTTATCTCTTAATCTCTCCCTCCATGTAAACTCCCCAACCCATATTCACGGCCATCCCCTCGATCTTGCCATCTCTCGTGGCCTCGCTACTCCCATCGTGTCAATCGCGGATAAGGCCATCTCTGACCACTTCCTTGTATTACTCGCCACCCATATCCCCTTCCCCCTCCCCCCCCCACCCTACTTCCTTTTGTGTCACCTGGTTCCATTCTTACCTATCTAATCGTAGCCAGAAAATCACCTGCAACGGCTTCTCTTCCCACTCCGGCATTGTTACCTCTGGGGTCCCCCAACGATCTATCCTTGGCACCCTCCTATTTCTCATCTGCATGCTGCCCCTTGACGACATCATCTGAAAACACAGCATCAGTTTCCACGTGTACGCTGATGACACCCAGCTCTACCTCACCACCACTTCTTTCGGCCCCTCACAGTCTCTAAATTGTCAGACTGCTTGTCTGACATCCAGTACTGGATGAGCAGAAATTTTCTCCAATAAAATATCAGGAAGACCGAAGCCATTGTCTCCGGTCCCCTCCACAATCTTCGTTCCCTAGCCACCGACTCCATTCCTCTCCCTAGCATCTGTCTGAGGCTGAACCAGACTGTTTGCAATCTTGGTGTCATATTTCATAGAATCATAGAAAGTTACAGAATGGAAGGAGGCCATTCCGGCCCATCGAGTCCGCGCCGGCCAACAAAGAGCTATCCAGCCTAATCCCACTTCCCAGCTCTTGGTCCGTAGCCCTGCAGGTTAGAGCATCCCAAGTGCACATCCAAGTACTTTTTAAATGTGGTTAGGGTTCCTGCCTCTACCACCCTTTCAGGCAGTGAGTTCCAGACCCCCACAACCCTCTGGGTGAAGAAATTTCCCCTCAAATCCCCTCTAAACCTTCCCCCAATTACTTTAAATCTGTGCCCCCTGGTTTTTGACCCCTCTGCTAAGGGAAATAGGTCCTTTCTATCCACTTTATCTATGCCCCTCATAATTTTATACACCTCAATAAGGTCTCCCCTCAGCCTCCTCTATTCCAAGGAAAACAGACCCAGCCTATCCACTTTCCTCATAGCTAAGATTCTCTACTCCCGGCAACATCATTGTAAATCTCCTCTGTACCCTCTCTAGTACAATCACATCTTTCCTGTAATGTGGTGACCAGAACTGCACGCAGTACTCTAGCTGAGGCCTAACTAGTGTTTTATGCAGTTGAAGCATAACCCTTTGTTCCTCTACATTACTCAGTGTCCTACCATTTAATGTGTATTCCCTTTCCTTGTTAGCCCTCCCCAAATGCATTACCTCACACTTCTCCAGATTGAATTCCATTTGCCACTTTTCTGCCCACCTGACCAATTTATTGATATCTACCTGCAGTCTACAGCTTCCTTCTACAGTATCAACCACACAGCCGATTTTAGTATCATCTGCAAACTTCTTAATCATATATTCAAGGCAAGATCATTGATATATACCACAAAAAGCAAAGGACCTAGTACTGAGCCCTGCGGAACCCCACTGGAAACAGCCTTCCTGTCACAAAAACACCCATCAACCATTACCCTCTGCTTCCTGTCTCTGAGCCAGTTTTGAATCCAACTTGACACTTTGCCCTGGATCCCATGGGCTTTTAACTTCGTGACCAGTCTGCCATGTGGAACCTTATCAAAAGCCTTGCTAAAGTCCATATACACTACATCAAATGCACTACCCTCATCTACCGTCCTTGTTACCTCCTCAAAAAATTCAATCAAGTTTGTCAGACATGACTTTCCCTTAACAAATCCGTGCTGACTATCCTTGATTAATCCGTGTCTTTCTAAATAAAGATTTATCCTGTCCTTCAGAATTCTTTCCAATAATTTTCCTGCCACCGAGGTTAGGCTGACTGGCCTGTAATTACTCGGCCTATCCTTTTCTCCCTTTTTAAACAAGGGTACCACATTAGCAGTCCTCCAGTCCTCTGGCACCACACCTGAAGCCAGAGAGGATTGAAAAATGATGGTCAGGGCCTCTGCTATTTCCTCTTTTGCTTCGCTTAACAGCCTGGGATACATTTCATCCGGGCCTGGGGATTTAACCACTTTTAAAGGTGCTAAAACCTTAATACTTCCTCTCTCACTATGTTTATTTCATCTAATATTTCACACTCCTCCCCCGATAGCAATGTCTGCTTCGCCCCTCTACTTTGTGAAAACAGACGCAAAGTATTCATTAAGAACCCTACCAACGTCTCCCGCCTCCACACACAGATTATCCTCATGATCTCTAATAGGCCCTACCCTTTCTTTAGTTATCCTCTTACTCTTAATATATTTATAAAACATCTTTGGGTTTTCCTTGATTTTACTTGCCAAGAATTTTTCATGCTCTCTCTTTGCTTTCCTAATATCATTTTTAATTGCACCCCTGCACTTTCTGTACTCCTGTAAAGATTCTGGAGTATTTAGCCCTCGGTATCTGTCATACGCCTCCCTTTTTTTCTTTATCCTACCCTGTATGTCTCTAGACATCCAGGGGGCTCTAGATTTGTTAGTCCCACCTTTTTTCTTTAAGGGCACATGTTTGGTCTGAACCCTCCGGATCTCCTCCTTAAATGCCTCTCACTGCTCTGACACTGGTTTACCTTCAAGTAGCTGTTTCCAGTTCAATATGGCTAAATCCCCTCTGAGCTTAGCAAAATTTACTTTTCCCCAATTTAGAATTTTTATTCCTGGCCTATCCTTGTCCTTTTCCATAACTACCTTAAATCTAACAGAATTATGGTCACTAGCACCAAAATGCTCCCCCACTGATACGCCTTCTACCTGCCCAGCTTCAGTCCCTAAAACTAAGTCCAGAACCGCCCCCTCCCTTGTTGGGCTTGCTACATACTGGCTAAAATAGTTCTCCTGGATGCATGTTAGCAATTCTACACCTTCTATACCCTTCACACTAATTTTATCCGAGTTAATATTGGGGTAGTTGAAATCCCCTACTATTACTGCCCTATAGTTTTTGCACTTCTCAGAAATTTGTCTACACATTTGTTCTTCTATCTCCCTCTCACTAGTTTGGTGGTCTGTAGTACACTCCCAGCAGTGTGATCGCCCCTTTTTTGTTTTTCAATTCGACCCATATGGCCTTGTTTGATGATCCCTCCAACATATCATCCCTCCTCACAGCTGTAATAGTTTCTTTAATCAATACCGTGATCCCCCCTCCCTTTTTACCTCCCTCTCTATCCCGTCTGAAAATCCTGCAACCAGGAATGTTGAGCTGCCATACCTGCCCCTCTTTCAGCCACGTCTCTGTAATAGCTATAATATCATAGTTCCAAGTATCTACCTTTACCCTCAGCTCATCTGCCTTGATCGGAAGCACATTTGAACCTGAAATGTGCTTCCGATCACATATCTGCGGCATAACTAAGAACGCCTATTTCCTCCTCCGTAACATTGCCCGTCTCCGCACCTGCCTCAGCTCATCAGTGCTGAGACCCTCATCCATGCCTTTGTTACCTCTAGACTTGAGTATTCCAACGCACTCCTGACTGGCCTCCCACATTCTACCCTACGTATACTTGAGGTCATCGAAACTCGGCTGCCCGTGTCCTAACTTGCACCAAGTCCCATTTATCCATAGGCCCGAAAATTAGACCTAATACGCGAGAGTACGCATTGTGTACTCTCGCGTATTAGGTCTCCAATTGCCGGTTTCCTGCATGCACTGCGCATGCGCGGGAAACCGGCACTTCGTATATTCAAAAGGGGGCGGTTCCTAAGTGAACCGCGTGCGCGCTACAGGCTGTGCGCACGCAGTGCACTTAGTTATTTTTTCAGCTTTGAACGCGCAGGTAAGTGGTGAAGATTTTACACATAAAGAAAGCAGGCGTAGGACATCCTTTTAACAAGGTAAGTAGTTAATAAAGTGTTATTTAAAAAGATTTTCAACAGGTTTATCTTTTTTAGAGACTTTAAAGAATTAAAATGTTTTCAATTTAAATTTTTGTTTAAAGTGGTTAACTATACTTATTTTATTAATGTGATGGCTTTTTTTTAAATTTAATTGAGGTTTAGCTGTTCTTTTGGGGGTGTGTAGTATTCATAGCTTTGACAGGTCTTCCTGTCAAAACTATGAATGAAAGATGGTGTGCTGCCATTGGCTCTAACTGAATCACGTGATCCCAGAGCTCGCACGAACTAATTGCGTCTCTGGGTCACGCAAGCACTGCACGGTTCCAAGAGACAGAGCCATTCAAACTAAAGTTCGTGTGGGCCCGGAGCAAAAAGGTAGGCGCGGAGTGCGATATCGCGGGGAATCCTTACCCCCGCGGGAACCCTCACTGTTTAATTTCTGGGCCATTATCTCTGTGCTTGCTGACCTACATTGGCTCCTGGTTGAGCAATGCCTCGATTTTAAAATTCTCATTCTTGTTTTCAAATCCCTCCATGGCCTCGCCCCTTCCTAACTCTGCAATCACCTCCAGCCCCACAAAACCCCAAAATATCTGCGCTCCTCTAATTCTGTCCTCTTGAGTATCCCTGATTTTAATCACTCAACCAATGGTGGCCGTGCCTTCAGCTGCCAAGGCCCCAAGCTCTGGAATTCCCTTCCTAAACCTCTCCGCCTCTCTACCTCTCTTTCCTCCATTAAGGCGCTCTTTTAAACCTACCTCTTTGACCAAGCTTTTGGTCATCTGCCCTAATATCTCCTTCTGTGGCTTGGTGTCAAATGTTTTTGTCTTATAACACTCCTGTGAAGCGCCTTGGGATGTTTTACTACGTTAAAGGTGCTATATAAATACAAGTTGTTGTTGCTGTCTGAATTTGAGCATTAAGATCTATATTTGAGGAACACCCTCTTTCTTGCCTTTATTCTTTGCATTATTTCCCTTGTTTTTTAGATTTTCTCTTACTTCTATACCTTGCTGGAGATATCCAGGCTAGCTGGCTGGCACAAGTGGGCAGAGGTAGCAGAGCATGTGAATGCCAGAAGCAAACCACTGCCCCCCTCCCCCGGACAGAGCTGCAATGACGAATAAAGTTTAATGACCTCACGAGGATAGCTGAGGTAAGCCTAACTCATATCTCTCATTACTCTCTGCTTAGCCTTGCATTGCCCGTTGCCCCAGCACTCCCGTTTCCCTCCCTCGATTACCAGCACTCTCCTTCAATCGCTGCAGCGCACTTCACTCCACCTCCTTCTGCTCCTACTGCAGCACTCTGAGCCTCCTACTCTCCTCACTATTACTTTCTTCACCTCCTCACACCTCTGCCATCTTTTACACATCAGCAAAACTGAACGATTACCTGTACGTCCTCAAAACTTCTCGCTACTCCAACACTGACACACGTCCTTCTTTCTTGCAGGCCAAGCTTGCACACAATAGCGGGGAAGAGGCAGCCACAGGAGGAGTTCTGCGATTCATCCATGTGCTGCCCCAACTTAAAGAGCGGTTGATGGACATTGTGGGCGGGCAGGAGGTGTTTTAGGAGCATGGCATCTGGTGAGGCTGGAGAAAAAGTCTTGCAGGGTTTTAAGCCCTCTTTCCCTCCTGTTAAAATAGCATACGGGATCCTTGGCTTTATAAATAGAATTGAGAGGTCGCACAACACCAGGTTATAGTCCAACAGTTTTATTTGAAATCACAAGCTTTCGGAGCTATCGGGGCGATCGATAGCTCCGAAAGCTTGTGATTTCAAATAAAACTGTTGGACTATAACCTGGTGTTGTGCGACCTCTCAATTTTGTCCACCCCAGTCCAACACCGGCATCTCCGCATCATGATTTATAAATAGAGGCATAGAATACAAAAGCAAGAAAGTGATGGTAAACCTATATAAATCACTGATTAGACCACAGCTAGAGTATTGTGTCCAATTCTGGGCACCACACTTTAGAAAGGATGTCATGGCCTTCAGGAGAGTGCAGAGGAAATTTACTAGAATGGTACCAGGAATGAGGGACCTGGGCTGCCTGCCAGCAAGCTTTCGCACAATGTCGAAGAGCACAGAGGTTTTCAGATCCAACATTTGTGCTGTCTTTGTGCATGGTATCGAGGCTATGCAGTCAAACATGGAGCGAGTGGTCAGCTCTACAGCCCTGCAGGGGGACCCACAGCAATGGAGCCTCTGGTGACAGCTCTGACAGCTATGGTGGGTGCCAGGACTGGGTCCAATGGAAGGAGGGAATGTTGGTGCTCTGGACAGGGGAGCGATTGTTCAGAAGAATCTCTCCTCAATAATTTGTTGTCATTCAGTTCTGCAGCTCGCTGTACTACTGCACTGAGCTCTTCTTCTGTGACGTCCAGGTCCTCATTCCCTTCTTCATCTTCCTGCTCCACTTCTTCCTCCTGAGGTAGCTCCAGGGCAACTCCTCTTTAGATGGCAAAATTGTGGAGCCTGCAGCAAATGATAACAAATCTTGAGACTTGTTCTGCGCTATACTGAAGGATCCCTCCGAAGCTGTCCAGACAGTGGAACTGTTGTTTCAGAATGGCAATGGTCTGCTCAATCAGAATCCTTGTTGCTGCATGGCTCTCATTATATCGGTGTTCTGTGTCTGTGCTCAGATTGCGGACAGGAGTCATGAACCAGTTGATGGGGGGGACAGCCCTTGCCCCTCAGCAACCAGCCTGCCACCCGCTGGTCTGCGTGGAACACGGTGGGGAGTATTGAGGACTGGTGCAGTATGAAAGCGTTATGACTACTTCCAGGAAAAGAAGCAGTGCCTAGATTTTTGTGCTCAAGTCTCTGGAGTGGGACTTGAACCCACAACCTTCTGAGTCAGAGGTGAGGGTGCTACCCACTGAGCCACAGCTGACACTGAAGGTGAAAATGCCCAACTGGAAGAGAGCCAATTTCAGTGATTTGAGAAAGGATCTAGCACAGGTGGACTGGAAACAAAGCTTGGCCAAGAAAACAGTAAATGAGCAATGGCAGACCTTCGAGGCAGAGATAGTTTGGGTATAAATTAGGCATATTCCCATAAGGAGGAAAGACACCGTATCCAAAGCTAGAGCTCCCTGGATGACAAAGGAAATAGAGGTTAAAATAAAATAGAAAAAGGAGGTTTATGACAAATGTCAGGTACAGAATACAGTAGAAAACCAAGCAGAATACAGAAAGTGCAGAGGGAAATTTAAAAATGATATAAGAGAGAGTATGAGAAAAAATTATCCAGTAACATAAAAGGGAACCCAAAAATCTTTTATAAACATATAAAAAGTAAAAGGATAGTTAAAGGAATGGTAGGGCCGATTAGGGACAAAAAAAGAAATCTTCTTGTGGAGGCAGAGGCATGACTGAGGTACTGAATGAGTACTCTGCATCGGTCTTCACAAAAGAAGAGGATTAAGTTAATGTTGCAGTAGAGGAGGGGGGAGTAGAGATATTGGATAGGATAAAAATAGATAGAAAGGAGGTGCAAAATTGGTTGGCATCACTCAAAGTTAACAAGTCCAGATGGGATGCATTCTAAGTTGCTGAGGGAAGCTAGGATGGAGATAGAAGAAGCTCTGATCACAATTTTGCAATCCTCCTTGGATATGGGAGTGGTGCCAGAGGACTGGAGGATTGCAAATGTTACATCTCTATTCAACAAAGGGGAGAGGGTAACTACAGGTCAATCAGTTTAACGTCAGTGGTGGGAAAACTACTAGAGACCATTGTCAAGGACGTCGTCTTTCATGTTATATATAAATGATCTGGACTTGGGTATAGGGAGTACAATTTAGAAGTTTGTGGATGATACAAAACTTGGCAACATAATAAATAGTGAATAGGATAGTAGCAGACTTCAGCAGGACATAGACAGACTGGTGAAATGGGCAGACACATGGCAGATGCAATTGAATGCAGATAAGTGTGAAGTGATGCAATTTAGGAGAAACCACAAGGGAAGGCAGTATAATCTAAATGGTATGATTTTGAGAAGGGTGCAAGAGCAGAGGGAACTTAAAATAATTGGCAAAAGAACTAGAGGGGAAATTAGGAGAAATTATTTCATACAGAGGGCTGTTATGATCTGGAACGCAGTACCTGAAAGGGTGGTGGAATCTGTAGTATATTTGGGTTGAACAAATGAGGGACAATGACATGCTGAGCTGCCAGTTCATGTGTGTGTTTATTACGCAAGGGCACACTGTGCATGCTCTTACAAATTTGTTTTTATATTACAGGATGTGGATGTCGCCGGCAAAGCCAACATTTATTGCCCATCCCTAATTGCCCTCAAGAAGATGGTGGTGAGCCACCTTTTTGAATACAACTGAGTGGCTTGCTAGGCCATTTCAGAGGGCAGTTAAGAGTCAACCACGTTGTTGTGGATCTGGAGTCACATATAGGTCAGACCAGGTAAGGACGGCAGATTTCCTTCCCTAAAGGACATTAGTGAACCAACTGGGTTTTTACAACAATCCAGTAGTTTCATGGTCACCATTACTGATACTAGCTTTGTATTCCAGATTTTTATTTAAATTTAATTATTTGAATTTAAATTCCCAAGCTGCCATGGTGGGATTTGAACTCGTGTTTCACAGATTATTAGTCCAGGCTTCTGGATTACTAGTCCAGTAACATAACCACTATGAACCAGTGTTGAAACAATTTTTGGACTGTTTTGTTTTGGTTCCGAACTCAAAGATGATCCTGTTTCCATCTCAGAATTGTTTGAACCTGATGCTTCAGTTACTGAAGTCTGAACTGAGTCAAACTCATGATTGAGTTCATGATCAAGTGCTTTACGCTGGAAGCATCACATGCTAACTTAAGCTCACGCTCTGTGTCGTAATGTACAAGTAGAGCATTGCTAGAGAGACTTCTCTTACAAGCGTCGTAAGCTTCCTGTTGCGCTTTCGTCCACTTCCACTGGACATCCTTCTTGAGGAGCTCGTGCGATGATGCTAACATGGTCGCTAACTCAGGTAAGAAACGTACGTAGTACTGGACTATTCCAAGGAAAGATCTTAACTCAAACACGTTCTGTGGCTTTGGAGCATTGATGACAGCATCAACATTTTACTTCATTGGTTGCATCAACTTTCAGACCAAGGTACACAACCTTGGGCTGCACAAAAGCACATTTGCTCCTTTTCAATTTGACATTGTGGGCATTCAACATTTGAAGCACTGAATCTAACACTTCTAGATTTTCTTCCTCGCTGCTTGTTGTGATCAGCACATCGTCTTGATTGCATAAGCAATTTGAAACTCCTTGCAAAATCTTATCCATCGTAGCCTGGAAGATATTGGGGCGAGGGAGGGGAGTTTACACCATACGGCAGCTTGGTGTTTGAGTACAGTCCCTTGTGTGTTTTGATAGTGAGATACTGTTGACTCTCTTTGTCGATATTCAGCTGAGCGTAAGCGTGTGACAGGTCAAGCCTGGAGAAGAGCTTTGACCCCATGAGTGCTGCATACAAATCTTGTGATGTAGGTAAAGAGTACTGCTCATCGTCAACTGCTTGGTTGATAGTAACTTTGTAGTCACCGCTCAAGCGTACAGTTTTGTCTGCTTTGGGCACTACCACAATTGGGGTAGCCCATTCACTTTTGTCAGATTTTACTAGCACTCTGTTCTTTGGGTTGAAATGGTCCTTGAGTTTCGCGACAATGTCTTTAAACGACGCATCCTTCACTTTCTCGGTTTGTCAACGTTCACTAGACATGTGGTCCGATCGCTGTTAGAAAAATTGCTTTTTTCCGTTCACGAATTGATTTATTTTGAGCTTAAATATTCTCATCAGCACCTTCAGTCTCAATAACGTTATTGGCCCTAAAAACATCTCCATCCGCTCAATGTAAGAACTGAATGGTTCGCGAGCTCGGTCATACATGCCGAGGCTTCCGATGAATCCCGTAGGCGTGGCCATGATTGTCCCGACCCCATTGAACAGTGACTCAGCACACTACCTGTGTACCTGTGAGAATCAACGCTGCTGTTGCTGTGTATACATACATGGGAAGGTGAAGCACAGATGATTCTGCATGAGCATTAACAGTAAAACATTGCAAAAATTCAGTGTAGGTGTCACAAATTCACCTTAAACTTGTCCACTCGAAGGTTGAACACTGTGTCCTTCCATGATCCCTAAAAGTGGCTGTGAGATCCCATCCTCGTCACCAAAAATGTAGTATATTTGGGTAGAACAAATGAGGGACAACGACACGATAAGTTGCCAGTTCACGTGTGTGTTTATTACGCAAGGGTGTACTGCGCATGCTCTTACAAAGCCATGTGCATAGTAACTGCATACATTATGATAATATATGAATACATCATAATACATTACAGAATCCGATTCAATAGGAACTTTCAAACGGCAATTGGACATGTATTTGAAGAGAACTAATTTGCAGGGTTATGGGGAGAAAGCTGAAGTGTGGGATTAAATTAGCCAGCTCTTTCAAAGAGCCAGCACAGGCACGACAGGCCAAATTGCCCCTTCTATAATTCTATGTTCTGTTTCTGAATACCCACATGCTGTAATAGCTCCTGCACCCTCTTCTTGCAGCCTGTGCAGGTCATTGCTACTTTCCTTGCTGATCCTCCTACTGATTTGAGAGCCTCAATGGTGAGCCCAGCAACATTCCCATGTTCAGTAATTCAGAACAATCAAATTCTGTGAAACAGTTCTTGCCCTCCACAAACACATTCTACAAAAGAATTAAACAGACAAACATTCATAGTGACAAATTCAACTACCTCAATCAAAGATTTATTCAACCAAGCAGATGTATCTTAGAAACTGATTTTAATTAGCTTCACAAAAAACACATTTCAAATCATTTGTTTCTCCCTCTTTACTTCAAGTGCGTAAATCACAAGGAAGGAATGTGATGCGGATAATGTAAGCGCTCTTTGTTCTCTTCAGTATTGACAGTGCCCAACCTTGTCCTGGTACAAGTGTAGTAATGAGCAACAATGACTGAACTAAAGAAGTAACCCTTTAACCTTCTCTGACACTGTCGCATTAACTGGCATTTCCTTTGCATTTACTCACCAGCCTCTCTGTGCCTCACGGTGAGTCGGAGGTCAAGGTTATCCTTACCTGCTACAAATAAATAAATCGATCTCTGTGTGTAATTTGGGGGAGCAGCTCTTTATTATCCATCTGTTTCAGATGTGACTTTTAATGCAAAGGCTTAAAAATTTGTAAGGGGTGATCCTGCGATTTTGCTCACCGGCGGAGTATCTTGGAAAATCTGGGATGTAGTTGGATCCTGGATCCTGATTGATATCTCTGCAGCCATGCTGCAACCTTATGCTGGTACTGTGCCACTGGCCCTGTGGAAACTCGGGCCAATCTCTTTTTTGTCCTTATTCCCCGCATTACATCCAGTGTTGCTGAAAGCAGTCTTTGCCCTCTGTTACCCTTCTTCCTTCATGGTATGCATCTCTGCTTGTTGCTTATTATAAGATCCAAATGGACCATGTTTGTACGGGTTTCTTGACCAATTTATTGATGCAGCAATCAAACACTGGCCTAGAATTTTGATTGAGCTGCGCCCGTTTTTCAGACACAAAATAGTCACCTAAGCATCCAATATGATGGGCGGCGTGCATGGCTCACGCCTCCAGCCTCACTACTCACAATACTTCCCTCCCCAGTTTCCCTTCATTCTCCTACAATCAGTGCACCACACTTCACTCCACCTCCTTCTCCTCATACTCACACATTCACTATTATTGCAAACCTCACTTACCCAAACCTCACATCTTACAAACTGCATACCAGCTATTCTGTCATGACAGGAAAATTCACTAATCACCTCACAAGACTGTCACGAACACACTCCCTTCTTTCTTGCAGGAGGTGATGTCCTTTAGACAAGATGTTAAACTGAGATCCTGTCTACCCTTTCAGGTGGATCTAAAAGATCCCATGGCAGTATTCAAAGAAAAGCAGGGAAGTTCTTCTGGTATCCAGATTAACATTTATCCCTCAACCAACATCAATAAAAACACATTATCTGGTCATTTATCTCATTGCTGTTTGTGGGACCTTGCTGTATGCAATTTGGCTGCTGCATTTCCCTACATTACATCAGTGACTAGACTTGAAAGGTCTTTGATTGGCTGTGAAGCACTTTGGGGCATCCTGAGAATATGAAAAGCACTCAATCAATGTAAGTCTGACTCAGAGGCAAGAGTGTGACCATTGAGCCAAGGCGGATACACACCCCTTTAATGTCTGTACAGGTCAAAACCACCAGTGCCATGATTTTCTTTGTAACTGGATTCTTCCAGGAAGCATATGGTGACCTTTGCCACTTTAGTCAAGGAGCAGGTTACCACTGTATAAAGAAGGTGACATGCTCTCTTCTGGCAGTCATTGAAACAAAGAGAAAGAACTATCAAATTCTATTGACTGGTAAAGTTCCAAGAGGTGCCAGAGACAATTAATAGAATGCATGTGGGACTCAAACCTCATTTGAAAACCTCTCAAGAAAGGCTTTCATAGAATTACATAGAAATTAAAACATGGAAACAGGCTGTTCAGCCCAACCAGTCCATATTGATGTTTAGCCTCCACACGAGCTATAATTCTAATCCTATGCACCCACCCTATTCCTATATCCATTTATCCCACTTTCATTCAACCACCTGTCAAACCTATTCTTAAATGTTGATAGGATCTCTATTTCAATCATTAATTCTGGTAATGTATTCCAGAACTTTACAACTCTCTATTTAAAAAAATACCCTGTTCTCTGCCCTAAATGTCTTACATCTATCTCTTCAATCTAGACCCCTCAAACACTGGAAACAGACTGTTTCTATCTACCTTTTTGGGGAGGGCTAACAAGGCAAGAGAATGCACAATAAATGGTAGGATACTGAGAAGTGTAGAGGAAAAGAGGGACCTTGGAGTGCATGTCCACAGATCCCTGAAGGTAGCAGGACAGGTAGATAAGGTGGTTAAGATGATGTCCGGGATACTTCCCTTTATTAGCCGAGGCATAGAATATAAGAGCAGGGAGGTTATGCTTGAACTGTATAAAACACCAGTTAGGCCACAGCTAGAGTACTGCGTACAGTTCTGGTCACCACATTACAGGAAAGATGTGATTGCACTAGAGAGGGTACAGAGGAGATTTATGAGGATGTTGCCAGGACTGGAGAATTTTAGCTATGAGGAAAGATTGGATAGGCTGGGGTTGTTTTCTTTGGAAAAGGGGAGACTGAGGGGGGACTTGAGTGAGATGTATAAAATTATGAGGGGCCTAAATAGAGTGAAATAGGACGGACCTATTTCCCTTAGCTGAGAGGTCAATACCAGGGGGCATAGATTTAAAGTAATTGGTAGAAGGATTAGAGGGGAGTTGTGGAGAATTCACTGTCTAAAAGGGTGGTAGAGGCAGAAACCCTCATCGCACTTAAAAAGTACTTCGATATGCACGTGGGGTGCCGTAACCTACAGGGCTACGGACCAAGAGCTGGAAAGTGGGATTAGGCTGGATAGCTCTTTTTAGGCATGCACAGAAATTAACAAAAAGGTGTTTAATTTGCAAAATAACGTTCACCAAAAAGTTGCAAGAAAATCTATTCACCCTACAATTACTTTTTACACTGTGTTTACCCTATGTGCCAGCTACCTATCTTACTTGAGTTCCAGTCTGCTATTTCTACAAGGTGCTCCTTGAGTAAGACGAAAATGAATTATTGGTGGGTGGGAAGATTCCTTTAAAGCATTAAGTGCCTGAGACAACCCTCGTATCAGTGAAGCAGCTGTGCCAGAGGAACCAGCTCTGGCAGCCTTTCTCTTGCAGTGACAAAGGGTGCCAACCCATGTCTGAAGCTCCTTCATGTGCAGGCATTGGAGGAGATCTTAAGGAAGCCGGTTCATTGTTGCTCTCTGCAGAGACAGTGACATCTGTGACCATTCCTGGTGGAAGGTAGAATGGAGGGATGACATTGTTGGAGTACCAGGGGAGAGGCCATTACAGGCAGCTGCATAAGCCATGTGGAAGGAGGTGACTACGGTTGTGAATGGAACCTCCATAACCCCAAGCACCCCTTTGCAATGTCAGAAGACGTTTAATGATCTCGCTAGGTCAGCAAATGTGAGTGTTTTCAGATAAATAATAAAACAGATAACTCACTCACAGAGAACCATATGAGTATCCTTTGAACAATAGTGAAGCATTGCGCTTTAGGGTATCACATGACACCATGTCCTTTGTCCCAGAAGCAAAGTCACTTGGCAGCACTCATTAAGAAAAAAAAGTCTTGCATTTATATAGCGCCTTTCACACCCTCATGATGTCTCAAAGCGCTTTACAGCCAATGAAGTAGTTTTTTGAAGTGTGATCACTGTTGCAATGTAGAAAACACAGCAGCCAATCTGCACACAGCAAGGTTTTACAAGCAGCAATGTGATAATGACCAGATAATCTGCTGTTGTGATATTTGTTGAGGGATGAATATAGGCCAGGTAATGCATGCTAGTACACTGAAGGCTCACACCCTAGGAGCTTGCTCCCTGACTACAATCCATTCCATGAATCCTGACTGATTGTGACTGCAGGATCTGGAGACTGCAATAGTCAATTAACACTGTGTATTCCTCCTGCAGGCGAAGGCAGCACACAATGCCAGGGAACACCATACTACTGGAGGACTATAGTGATATTTGACACTATATGAAGACAAAGCAGTGTTCACAATTAGCTTCCACTCTGGCCTGGCAGTTAGGGATAAAGATGTGGGCTTCTCCATGCCTTCGATGGGTTTGTGAAAATAGAATGTAATAATAAGAGGAATACCTAATATAAGGACTTTTGGGGGGAGAAATTCAGTATCGCTCCATTTGGGGCGCAATTATCGGCCGGGCGCAAAGATTAGCGCCTGGCGCTAATTATCGCCACCGACTGCAAACTTGACTTTTATCGCCCCTGGAGGTGATTGCAGCGCTATATCAGGCGCTTCACACCTGTCTTAAGGCGCAAATGCCGAGGAGCGAGGCGCTACCTCAGAGCGCTGGCGAAGCTCATGTAATGTCAGTCAGCAATGGAACACACACACAATGGCACGGGCCAGTTCTTAAAGGGGATGGTTAATCTTGCTTTCCATCCACATCCTGCTCATTGCAGCCTTGAATCTCGGCCTGGAGAGACCTGCACATCAAATGTGCTGGAAAGAACAATGGAGAGTACCAGGCAAAGAGCTCAGAGTGCAGCCCCCACAGTCTCTGCTAAATCGATACAAGGAATGGCAAATCAAAATGAACCTGCAAAGTGCTGCTCAGTACTCAAAACTCCTTCACACAACGTTGAATCTCTCCAGAAGTCTCTCCCTCTCTCTCTCAGAATGCGTAGTTCAAAAATGGCACCAACAATAAAAGGCAGGAAGCGGACACCTTTAAATAGCGCTCCCCCTTTCCCTTCATGACTGCAGAACGCTCCCCTCAACCTGTCGTTGCTAGCGTCAGGCGGTAAGGCAGGGGGCGCCACTCAATATCCGCTCCGGGGCGATACCGGGGCATTGCGCACTCGAGTGACATCATGATCTGCCGGCGCAGGAGATCGTGGCGGTAGTGTTTAGCGCCGCTGCAAAATGTCTAGTTAATTTCGCGAGCGGCGCAAACTTCGCCGCGCCTGGGCGCTAGATGCTTTGCGCCCCATTAGCGCCCTCTTAAGGCGCTAACGGGAGGCGCAACCAACTGAATTTTTCCCCCTTGGTGTTTTGGTTCTCTTGTATGACAATTTAAAACAGGTAATGTGCTGATGTTGAAGCTCAGGAATAGGATATGATGGCTTACTGTGAGGAATAAGGATTCTGATTAGACCATAGAGAATTTGCTGACAGGAGGCATATCTTTGATGGTTGACACTTCTGAATAATAGCCCTCTATTCAACAGTGAATGTGTGCCAAATGAGTCAATCCCTCAACTCTCTGGCAAAGCCATTGCCACTCTTCCATGCTTCCTGTTCTTCAAGTGCCTGGTCTACAGCATCAGTAGTTTTATCATCAGCTCTCTGCCATCCTCTGGGATATCTACCATCAGTCTTTTCTGATTGGAAAGTTGTGAAGCACACAACCTGCTATCATAATCCGTGAGACAGTGCTGGGGAAATACTGTGAGGCACCCCCGGACCTATCCAGACATCAGAACCGTCCTAATGGCGAGCTCAATTCTTATCCTTGTCTTCACTTGTGCCTCATTGTAGCTCTGCAGAACTGGTGGTCCTACAAAGAGGCATCATGAGCCGTGGGAGTAGTGTCACCCATCCCAATCCTTACTTTTGCTGTTGAAATAGAGCTGAGACAGTAGACTGACCAAGTAACAAAGCATCATGACAGCTCCCAGCATGTTGGGAATTCAAGTGCCTGTCTTTGAGCAAATGGAAGCCTTTGTGGTTCATATAAATATGGGGCTGTACATTCGGGGCATGCAATGCCACATGAGTGGGTGCAATCAATATCCCCGACAGCCCCGGGGAATCCAGCAATTCTGAAATAAATTCTGGTCCTCTCAGTCATTTGTATTGGAGCACTGTCAAATTGTATAAATTGAACTGCCCTTGGCAAAGAAGGCGTTATAGAGGCATGCACAGCAAATTGCAGCTCTGACAAAGGTCCTCTGTAGCTCCCTGGGATATAAGTTGAGAACTATGGACACTTTCTCTGTCACTGCACATGCTGTGGACTGTGATTGCAGATCTGGCTGCAGCAATGAACAGACCTCGTCCAAAGCGTGACTTCCTGAGACAGAGCTCCTGGGAAAAGGCTCAAGAAGTGAGTCTGCGTCAATACATCCTTTCTTTTTTATTTGTTCATGGGATGTGGGCGTCACTGGCAAGGCCAGCATTTATTGCCCATCCCTAGTTGCCCAATTCAGGTAATTAGTGGCTTGTTTAGAGCCACTTAAGAATGATTTTCAGCTTACATTTTGCATTTGACAGTTTGCCCACAGGGTCCACACTGGTCTTGAACCATGTCTGTCAAGCTGAGGCCGGAGTTCAGTGGCCATTGAATCAGCGGTTGAGTTGACCGCTTCAAATGTAAAGTAAAAGCTCCCACCTTACAGAGATATCTTCCCTCAGCCACAAGCTCTTCCTCACTGCATTTCCACAGCAGATTCACCATGCTGCAAGTCTTTACACAAGTTTCCATCCAATCTGACCTCATTACCTCGCTCACCATTGACAGATTGCTTCTGTCATCTCTACTTCAGCTGCCATCTATTCCATCAGCATGGGTGCCCTTTATACTCTCTCACCTTGGTCCTCAGAATCCCACCATGATCAACCCCAACACCAGCAGCACCAGGCACACCAGCAGCACCAACAACAACACCAACCTTCTCCACAATCAATTGATGCTGCACAGGACAGACAGCATTAGCACCCGACCACATTGCTGCCCGGGAGGTCAGGGATGGCCTCATCATGGCCAGATTTACTTCACTTGACGCTGTACACCCTGGCTGCCATATGATGCACCAGGTTGGCACCACCCCACACCAACACCATAAAGCATCCCTACAATGCCCAAGCCATTCCTTTCACACTCACCACCATTGCAGGGGGTACCGTTATGTCTCACCATTCACGGCAACTCACTAAGCCACTTCCAAAGGTGCACACAAATCTGTCCAAGAACACAGAGTGTTGAAAATAAAGGTTTCAATGTTTGACACTACATTAACAGAAACTTTACATGAACATTGCATAAAACACCCAAGTGCCTAACCTTGTGTGTTGTTAGTTGGTATGATTGCACTAGGATGAGGGTGAGTGTGAGGGGTGGCTATTCAGATGGGGATGTGATAATATAGATGGAGAGGGATGGGTGGAGGTCCATGGTAAGTTGATGTGAGTAAGGATGTGCAGGAGTAGGGTAGGGAAGGCAGAGTGATGGGGATGTGATGAGAGGCACAGCAGGATGAGGTTGAGTGTGGCTGACGTAATAAAGACTCACTACGCACTTGAACATAAAGCAAGGCTTTAATCAACTTGTAACAAAACATGGAGGTCTAGTTAGCAGTCACTAGCTTCCTGTTTCCAGATTGTCTCTGCCCAAGGTGGGCCCATGCCTGAGTATTTATACTCCCTGGACGGCGCCCCAGCTGGCCGCCCAGTAGTACTTCCTGAGTTGTTACTTGCGATTTATGACAGTGGCTTTGTACTAACGTTTCGTGATCTACTGAGATAATTGAAACGTTTGCGGCACTGCACCCAGGTCCTCCTGACCATATCCCTGCTTGTGCCCTCCTCTGCAATGTGCAACCAGGCTGTGTTGATCTCCTGGGGAGGTCTCTTCTGCCCATGGGAAGGGAAAAGGACCTCCCTGCGTGCTATGACTCCCTCCATAAGCATATGGAGAGAGTCATGGGAGAGCCTGGGTGCAGCCCTGTGCCTTTGTGTAGTCATTGTCAGTGTTTGCAGCACTTCAATGCTGGTGAACACTGACAGGACAAATGTCAAAGTAAAGTTGGTCATGCTCCCTTTAAGGAAACCCGCTTCCTCTAATTGGCCTGGGAAACACGCTGGGCAGGCTTAACAAGCCCAGTCAAGGGAAATTTATTTCACAGAGCGGGGTGGAGCCAACAGCAGGGTTGGGACCCGCCACCGTCGTCACCCGCCATGGACCCGCCGAGGTTAGCAAAATCACGGCCTTAAAGTGGGATTCCCATTGGAAAGTCCATTGTACAGCCCTCTGATTCTACCCCAGTAACCTTTTGAAATACAATGCTCTGCAAGGGCAATGCAAAATGTAAGGAAATACAATAGATCTTTGCGATACCTACAGCAAGTCCAAAAATATAGCCAAAAGTCGGCATAAATAATCTCAGGGAGCAAAGTCCCTTTAGCAAAGTACTTTTGTCTTGGCAAACTGTGCCTTTTAAACAGTGCCACACATTCTCACGGGCAGATGGGACGGCAGAAGTCCCAGGATCTAAGATGGGTAACCTGTCAGGCTGCCACTTCAGTGCAGGCACTTCTTCAGTGTTTGGAAGCAACAATGACTCTCAAAGATATCAGATCAGTCCCAGTGGAACAAGGTGACCAAGGCAATTAGTATTAACTCCGTGAACCCATGCACAGCGACCCAATAACCTGCTCACCAATGCTTAGTTTGGGTTCCGCCAGGGCCACTCAGCTCTAGACCTCATTACAGCCTTGGTCCAAACATGGACAAAGGAGCTGAATTCCAGAAGTGAGGTGAGAGTGACTGCCCTTGATATCAAGGCAGCATTTGACTGAGTTTGGCATCAAGAAGCCCTGGTAAAATTGAAGTCAATGGGAATCTAGGGAAAAAATCTCCACTGGCTGGAGTCATACCTAGCACAAAGGAAGATGGTTGTGGTTGTTGGAGGCCAATCATCACAGCCCCAGGACATCGCTGCAGGAGTTCCTCAGGGCAGTGTCCTCGGCCCAACCATCTTCAGCTGCTTCATCAATAACCTTCCCTCCATCATAAGGTCAGAAGTGGGGATGTTTGCTGACGATTGCACAGTATTCGGTTCCATTTGCAACTCCTCAGCTAATGAAGCAGTCCATGCACACATGCAGCAAGACCTGGACAACGTTCAGGCTTGGGCTGATAAGTGGCAAGTAACATTCACACCACACAAGTACCAGGCAATGACCATCTCCAACAAGAAAAAGTCTAACCACCGCCCCTTGACATTCAACGGCATTACCATCGTCAAATCCCTCACCATCAATATCCTGGGGGTCACTAATAACCAGAAACTTAACTGGACCAGCCACATAAATACTGTGGCGACAAGAGCAGGTCAGAGGCTGGGTATTCTGCGGTGACTGACTCACCACCTGACTCCCCAAAGCCTTTCCACCATCTACAAGGTACAAGTCAGGAGTGTAATGGAATACTCTCCACCAGCTTGAACAACACTCAAGAAGCTCGACACCATCCAAGACAAAGTAGTCCATTTGATTGGCACCCCATCCACCACCATAAACATTCACTCTCTCCACCAGCGGCGCACCATGGCTGCAGTGTCTACCATCTACAAGATGCACTGCAGCAACTCGCCAAGACTTCTTCGACAGCACCTCCCAAACCCACGACCTCGACCACCTAGAAGGACAAGGGCAGCAGGCGCATGGGAACACCATCACCTCCCAAGTTCCCCTCCAAGTTACATACCTACCCTGACTTGGAAATATATCGCCGTTCCTTCATCGTCGCTGGGTCAAAATCCTGGAACTCCCTACCTAACAACACTGTGGAGTACCTTCACCACACAGACTGCTGCGGTTCAAGAAGGCAGCTCACCACCACCTTCTCAAGGGCAATTAGGAATGGGCAATAAATGCTGGCCTTGCCAGCGATACCCACATCCTGTGAATGGATAAAATAACCCAGTGCTGCAAAATGTTTAATGGCCATACCAAGTCAAGCAAGGTAATATGAGCCAGCCACAGCTTCCAAAAATACACTGTACTTAGCATATCTGCCACTTACAACTACCTCCCCCTCAACATGTGCCATGGGATCTTTGACATTCATGTGAGAGGGCAGATGATGCCTCAGTTTAAAGTCTTATCCAAAAATTAGCACCTTTAACAAGTCAACTTTCCATCAGTACTGCACTTGAACTGTCAGTCTAGCTTATGTGCTCAAGTCTCTGGAGTGGGACTTGAGCCCACAGCCTTCTGACGCAGGGGCAAGAATGTTACAACTGAGCCAAGACTGATACCTTGTGCTTCAGGATTCCTTTCCATGCAGAGACATGTTTAAAAACAAAATGTTCTTCTTGATGGAACACTATGCTGTATTTAACAAGTTTCAAAGTTAACTTTTCTCCCTTAATGCAAATCATTGACTCTCTTAGCAAATAATTAAAATTGTAAATTACTTAAAGTTACAAGTAGCCAAACATATAAGAGTATTACTGCATGATCTTTGGTTTAGCAATAGAGTCATGGGGCTGGATTTTCATTGACCCGTGGAGGTGGGTTTGGAGGTGTGTGGGGGTTAAAATTGCGAAAACTAGCGGGCGGGCACACGCCCGCCTCCAGCCCGCCTCCACACAATTTTCATTAAATCGTGTCTGCTGGTCCCGACTCCATCCCGCCTCTAAGAGGTGGGATAGGCTGTTAAGGCCCTTAACAAGCACTAAATTGCCTCTATAATGCCATTTTGAAAGGCCTTTGTGATTTTAACCCTTTTTCTACGTGAAGCACGCCTGTTCTGAACCACGAATGTGAAACCTGGCTGGCCGGCCAATCCGCCGGCCAGCCGGCCGATCTGGGAGTGGTGGTGAATGGGAGACATATCTGGGAGTGGTGGTGCAAGGGAGACATATCTGGAAGTGGTGATGCAAAAATATCTGGGCGCGGTGGTGCAAAAATATCTGGGAGCAGACTTAGGGCTGCTGCTGCTCATTTTGCATCCAGGTCCTCTCACAGCAAAGGCCAGGCAGTCTTTGCAGACCTTCAATGCAGCAGCAATGATGACATCATCAGAGGCGACTTTCAGACTGAAAACACTAATTGGCTCATGGGTTCCCACATGCTCGAACTCAATTGCCCAATTAGGTGAAAATTGCATCTATCTCCCACATCCAATTGCAGTCGGGTGGATAGCACGAAAAGTGGATAACACGACACCAACCCGCCCCAGTATCAAAATCCAGCCCATAGAGTGCAAAAGCAAGGACGTTATGTTAAACATTTATAAATCACTGGTTAAACCTCAGCTAGAGTATTGTGCCCAATTCTGACCATCACAGTTTAGGATGGATGTCAAGGCATTGGAAAGAGTGCAGAATTTACCAGAATGACAGCAGGAATGAGGGACTTATTTTACTATTCGTTCATTGGATGTGGGCATCACTGGCAAGGTCAGCATTTATTGCCCATCCCTAATTGACCTTGAGAAGATAGTGGTGAGCCACCTTCTTGAACCACTGCAGTCCATGTGGTGAAGGTACTCCCACAGTGCTGTTAGGGAGGGAGTTCCAGGATTTTGACTCAGTGACAATGAAGGAACGGCGATATACTTCTAAGTCAGGATGGTGTGTGACTTGGAGGGGAACTTGGAGGTGGTGGTGTTCCCATGCGCCTGCTGCCCTTGTCCTTCTAGGTGGTAGAGGTTGTGGGTTTGGGAGGTGTTTAATAGAGGTGTTCAAAATTATGAAGGGTTTTGATACAGTAAATAAGGAGAAACTGTTTCCACTGGCAGGAAGTAACCAGAGGACACAGATTTAAGGTAATTGCCAATAGAACCAGAGGGGAGATTTGGAGATTTTTTTTACACAGCGAGTTATGATCTGGAATGTGCTTGAAAGGGAGTTGGAAGCAGATTCAATTGTAACTTTCAAAAGGTAATTGGATTAAAACTTGAAAATAAAAAAATTGCATAGTTATGGGGAAAGAGTGGAGGAGTGGAACTAATTGGATAGCTCAAATATTTTGAGTGATTTGATTAGTTCCCCTTTTTCTATTGTTAGTTTTGTTGACGCTCCAGCTTGATTTTAACCTCACCCATCCAATAAGAACGCGGCAGGTTTGAGTCGGACACTCAATTTACACCCTGTCCGATTTTGAAGTCAATGGATCGTAAATTCGGGTGGAGTGTAAATGGGCATCTGACCAATCCCGCCCTGTTCTCATCAGGTGGGTGAGGTTAAAATTGGGATATCTACTTTTGAATTCAGTTTTTTTTTTAATTTTGTGAATGGTGGTGTTCATTTTTTTTCTACTTGCTGATTACTACCTGAAATTTGCATATGAAAAGCTGTGATTCCTGAAATATGATACCCAAAGTGGGATATAGGAGTGCAATAGACAGACAGTAAATGTGTACAGTTGTACCACTTCTGTTGGATGCATGGTTACATATTGATGGTTTTGTACTTTTATTGTTATAATTATAACTGAAGAATAATCTAGTTGTCTTAAAGTTTCAAAATTCTATGTTACAATTGTGATAGACTTTTAATTATTTTTCAAAGTGCGTTTATTATTTTGCTGCAGAGAAAGTCCGCCATCATCTCACAAAAAAAGGATTGTAGAGGATATTCAAATTGATAGTGTTCATTCAATACATATGCATTATTGGAAACAACAATCACATTTGAGTGATAAAAAGTTGTGATTAGACCAAAGATTTATTTTTCCATGTTGTCTAGAAGTTCAGATAACATTGTACATTCAAATGGTTGAGACTTATTTATCAGCAGTTTACACAGCTCTGGGAATATTTTCAGATGCCAAAATACATATGCAGGTTATCTTACAGTAATTAAGTCAACTTCTTTGAATTAATCCCAGTCTCCCAGTGGACAGCCATGTACGTAGGCAACACGGATCAGAGAATCATGGTTATAGTGTTTTAGCCCTATCTCCAACTGGGAAAGCAGAATTAATCGTGTTGACCCAGGCATTTTGGATACCTTAGAGAGATTGTTGATTTTGAGTATCTGAGGTGTTATTTCAATTACAGTACTTTAAGGTGATGTTGATCTCTCCAGAATATTTTTGTGCTAAAAATGTTAACTTTTTCTCTCCGTGGGTTCTCTTCTTTCTGTTTACTCAGAAATGGCGCATTCAAAATGAAGGTCACACTGTGGATGAGTTGGTAAATTTCACACAGCCTCACTAGAGAAGAGTCCTATGGTATTCTAACCTCACCCCCAACCTGCATTTCCATGTAGTGAGGCTCCGTGTTGGGAGCATGAGCCTCGCAAAATATGTCCAGGTTGCTGCCACATTACTTCTTTGCAGGAGAAAAACTTGTTAACATTCTAATATATTGATTAGGATGGACTGCAGGAAAAAAGCTTTTAATCAGAAGTAAATCAATTAAGTTAGAGGTGCTCTGTACCATGGAATGTAATGTGTCAACCTTTATTGTGGGTTGAAATAGTGTTAAAATGACCAAATACAGATGATATAATGTACCTCATGAAACAACACAGATGCTGATTTTTCACATATTGGTGTATCAGTTCTAAATGGTTAAGAACTGATGTGAATATTGCCAGAATAATAATATGCTGATAGCATGCAATTTTTCTGGGTCAGAGTATTTGCATAATTCTTCACACCTACGACTGCAGATGTGGACCTGTACAAGGAGCACACTAGTAGTGGGAGCAGAAACTTGAAATTCAGGTGACCGGGTTACGAACAACGAAACAGAAGTGCCAGAATAGGATTCAAATATTGTTACAGGCTTAGAATGGCTCAAAAGGCATCTCAACCCATTGGCAGCCTTTGCCAAGGCTGATGGGAAAGAGGGATAGGAAGTGACAGACAAAAGTGAAATGAAAGGATAACCAATGTGCAGGCATGAGTCTGAACACAAGTAATGGAGCAACCTAGGACACCACCACATGTTGATGGCTTGTGGTGCAGCATAGCTACATGTGAGGAGGGTGGCCCTGTTTGCCACTCTACAGAACCAGCCTGATGGGTCAGCATTGCAGTATGCCTGGAAAAAGATGGAAGCAGGTTGGAGGCTGCATCTGACATTATTCGCTGTACCAGCTCTATGCCACATGCTAGCT
Source organism: Squalus acanthias (assembly GCA_030390025.1). Classification (NCBI taxonomy): domain Eukaryota; kingdom Metazoa; phylum Chordata; class Chondrichthyes; order Squaliformes; family Squalidae; genus Squalus; species Squalus acanthias. The sequence continues at coordinate 54,502,859 of CM059426.1, forward strand.
GTAGGTGTCCTTGCAGAAGATGGCACAGCTCTGTATCCGCAATTCTGCTGACTGGGCTCCTGTGAAGACAATTGGCCGCAGTCGTTGGTAGGTAGGTGTGACAATGCCTGCAGATATGGTTAGCGGCACATTGGCAGGTGCAGTCAAACAGGCTATGATAGCTGTCGATCACTCTGGCTTGCTTTCTTTCATGCAGTACCAGTGAAAATATGAAAAATAATAGAATTTTACAGCACAGAAAGAGGCCACTCAACCAATTGACCTGCACTGTCTAGCTGAAAGAGTTATCTACTTAGTTCCAGTGCCCTACCCTTTCCTCATATCTTTTTACATTTTTCATTTCACTGAGGCACTTTGGCTATGTGATAGTACTTTTGCCTGAGTCAAAAGGTTGTGAGTTCAAGCCCTACTCCAGGTCTTGAGCATGTGATCTAAGTTGCCAGTTTGATGCAGTAGTGAGCTACATAGTCAAAACAAAATAATTCTTCATAACGGTATATAAAAAAAAATAATGTACTACTTAAGAGAAATGTTAGCAAAATGTGGTAAGTAATACTTCAGAGGTGAAAATAGTATTATATACTATTATAGTAATAGTATATACTATAATATAGTATTATACTATATATTATAATACTATGGGGATAAGCTATTGACAAACATCCACTATAAACCGACTGACTCCCATCCCACAGCAACCTGGACTACACTTCCTCCCACCCCGCTTCCTGTAAGGACTCTGTTCCATTCTCCCAGTTTCTCCATCTCCATCACATCTGTTCTGACGATGCCACCTTCCATACCAGTGCTTCCGATATGTCTTCCTTTTTCCTCCACCGAGGATTCCCCTCTGCCATGGTTGACATGGCCCTCGACCGTGTCCGATCCATTTCCCACGCTTCTACTCTCACCCCTTCCCCTTCCTCCCAGAACCACGACAGGGTTCCCCTTGTCCTCACCTATCACCCCACCAGCTTCCACATTCAACGGATCATCCTCCACCATTTCCACCACCTCCAGCGTGATCTCACCACAAAATGCATCTTTCCCTCACCTTTCAGCATTCCGAAGGAACCGCTCCCTCCGCAACACCCTGGTCCACTCCTCAATCACCCCCAACAACCTCTCCTTTTCCCATGGCACCTACCCGTGCAAGCGCAGGAGATGCAACACCTGCCCGTTTACCTCCTCCCTTCCTACTGTACAGGGCCCCAAACACTACTTCCAGGTGAAACAGCGATTTACTTGTACTTCTTGCAATTTAGTATACTGTATTCGCTGCTCATGATGCGGTCTCCTCTACATTGGGGAGACCAAGCGCAGATTGGGTGACTGCTTTGCGGAACACCTCCATTCAGTGCGCAAGCGTGACCCTGAGCTTCCGGTCGCCTGTCACTTTAATTCTCTACTCCACTCCCACTCTGATCTCTCTGTCCTCGGCCTCTTACACTGTTCCAATGAAGCTCAACGTAAGCTCGAGGAACAGCACCTCATCTTTCAATTAGGCACTTTACAGTTTTCTGGACTCAACATCCAGTTCAACAATTTCAGACCATAACCTCTGCCCCTATTTTTTCACATGGCAGCTGTTGATGATTCTGCCATTCCCATTTACACCTCATCTAGACCCATCTTTTTTTCTTTACTTCTCCCATTACCATCTCCTTTTGCTTTGTACAATCATACCTGTTGTCATTTAATCACTCCTGCCTTCCACCCTATCACAGACCTTCCCTTTTGTTCTTTCATCCCCTCCCCTCTTTTCCTGCCCCTGCACTTGCTTAAAATCTATTACATCTCTAACTTTTTCCAGTTCTGATGAAATGTCATAGACCTGAAACGTTAACTCTGTTTCTCTCTCCACAGATGCTGCCTGACCTGCTGAGTATTTCCAGCATTCTCTGTTTTTATTTCAGATTTGCAGCATCCGCAGTATTTTGCTTTTGTACTATAATATAGTATTATAGTATATAAATTGTATTATACATGCCATAATGGAAAGAAGAACACAGGGAGGAATTGCCATTACCCTATCTCCATTCCTACTATTATTCTACTTTAAAGGCAAAATTCACATTGAACAGGAGAGCATGGCGTGGAACAGGTAGTAAATCCTATATCATGAAACAAGTCACTCCATATTGGAAAGTAATGGTTGACTTATTTGGGAAGGAGATTCTGGAAAGTGTTGGAACTATGGAGATTGCGGGGATGCACAAACCATGCGCACTATATTAATCTTCTATGATTTGCGTGATGTGTTACGTCAACATATCAATATAGCAATTGTGCACAAGCACTTCATTGTGCATTTAACAGCAATACAGTTCCAAAATGGATAAATGTGCTTAGAACTAGGGGTCATAGTCTCAGGATAAGGGATCGGCCATTTAGGACTGAGATGAGGAGAAATTTCTTCACTCAGAGGGTTGTTAATCATTGGAAATCTCTACCCCAGAGGGCTGTGGATACTCAGTCGTTGATTATATTCAAGACTGAGATCGATAGATTTTTGGGCACTAAGCTAATCAGGGATATGGGGATAGGGCGGGAAAGTGGAGTTGATGTAAACATTCAGCTATGATCTTATTAATGGCGGAGCAGGCTCGAGGGGTCATATGGCTCCTATTTCTTATGTTCTTATGTTCTTATATTCATAATGTCCCATCTGCTCTCCTCACAGAGCAAGTTGAACCGAGTGGTCTACCTGCACCTGAAAGCACTGTTCACCAAAGCACTAATTGTCACTGCCCACTTCCACCACAGATACACAAACAATGTGAGATAATCATAGTGATATTGAGAAAGAAGTACAGGCTGATGAAGGGGTAGCACAGTGTATGCTGATGAGGGGCCAGCTAGTACAGAGCAGAAGTCCAGAATGCTGAGTCTCCCACCTGAATTGTATGGAGATACAAACCTTAATGGGCCAGATTTCCAATGGAGACTGTTAGAGCAGCACCACCATATGGTGCAGTCACTTGCCTCCATGCACATTATCTTGGAAGATGGTATGGGAAGTGGGGAGAATTTCAGCACACAGCTGTACATAGCCATCTCCCACATGAATGATGTTGTAGCACAATTGTTGTATGTGCTGCAGTCTGCTACTAAACTTCAGAGGTTGCTGCAATGGAGAACTCAGTTATGCATCATGAATCATAGAATCATAGTAAATTACGGCACAGAAGGAGGCCATTTGGCCCATTGTGTCTCTGCCGGCCGAAAAAGAGCTATTCAACCTAATCCCACTTTCCAGCTCTTGGTCCATAGCCTTGTAGGTTATGGCACTTCAAGTGCATATCCAAGTATTTTTTAAATGTGATGAGGGTTTCTGCCTCTACCACCTTTTCAGGCAGTGAGTTCCAGATCCCCACCACCCTCTGGGCATAAACATTTCTCCTCAACTCCTCTTTAATCCTTCTACCAATTACTTTAAATCTATTCTCCCTGGTTATTGAACTCGCTGCTAAGGGAAATAGGTCCTTCCTGTCCACTCTATCTAGGCCCCTCATAATTTTATACACCTCATTTAGTCTCCTCTCAGCCTCCTCTGTTCCAAAGAAAACAACCCCAGCCTATCCAATCTTTCCTAATAGCTAAATTTCTCCAGTCCTGGCAACATCCTGGTGAATCTCCTCTGTACCCTCTCTAGTGTGATCACATCCTTCCTGTAATGTGGTGACCAGAACTGTACGCAGTACTCTAGCTGTGGCCTAACTAGTGTTTTATACAGTTCAAGCATAACCACCCTGCTCTTATATTCTATGCCTGGGCTAATAAAGGAAAGTATCCCATATGCCTTCTTAACCACCTTATCTACCTGTCCTGCTACCATCAGGGATCTGTGGACATGCACTCCAAGGTCCCTCTGTTCCTCTACACTTCATAGAATCATAGAAAGTTACAGCACGGAAGGAGGCCATTTCGGCCCATCGTGTCCGCACCGGCCAACAAAGAGCTATCCAGCCTAATCCCACTTCCCAGCTCTTGGTCCGTAGCCCTGCAGGTTAGAGCATCCCAAGTGCACATCCAAGTACTTTTTAAATGTGGTTAGGGTTCCTGCCTCTACCACCCTTTCAGGCAGTGAGTTCCAGACCCCCACAACCTTCTGGGTGAAGAAATTTCCCCTCAAATCCCCTCTAAACCTTCCCCCAATTACTTTAAATCTGTGCCCCCTGATTTTTGACCCCTCTGCTAAGGGAAATAGGTCCTTTCTATCCACTTTATCTATGCCCCTCATAATTTTATACACCTCAATAAGGTCTCCACTCAGCCTCCTCTATCCCAAGGAAAACAGACCCAGCCTATCCAGTCTTTCCTAATAGCTAAGATTCTCTACTCCCAGCAACATCCTTGTAAATCTCCTCTGTACCCTCTCTAGTGCAATCACATCTTTCCTATAATATGGTGACCAGAACTGCACGCAGTACTCTAGCTGAGGCCTAACTAGTGTTTTATACAGTTGAAGCATAACCCCCCTGCTCTTGTATTCTATGCCACAGCTAATAAAGGCAAGCATTTCATATGCCTTCTTAACCACCTTATCTACTTGGCCTGCTACCTTCAGGGATCTGTGGACATGCACTCCAAGGTCCCTCATACTTCTCAGTATCCTACCATTTATTGTGTATTCCCTTGCCTTGTTTGCCCTCCCCAAATGCATTACCTCACACTTCTCCGGATTGAATTCCATTTGCCACTTTTCTGCTCACCTGACCAGTCCATTGATATCTTCCTGCAGTCTACAGTTTTCTTCCTCACTATCAACGACATGGACAATTTTTGTATCATCTGCAAACTTCGTAATCATGCCCCCTATATTGAAGTCTAAATCATTGATAGATACCATGAAAAGCAAGGGACCTAATACTGAGCCCTGTGGAACCCCACTGGAAACAGCCTTCCTGTCATAGAAACACCTGTGAACCATTACCCTATGCTTCCTGCCATGAAGCCAATTTTGGATCCACTTTCCTTTGGATCCCATGGGCTTTTACTTTTCTGACCAGTCTGCCATGTGGGACCTTGTCAAAAGCCTTGCTAAAATCCATGTAGACTACATCAAACGCACTACCCTCATCGACCCTCCTTCTTACCTCAAAAAATTCAATCAAGTTAGTCAGACACGAACTTGCCTTAAGAAATCCATGCTGACTGTCCTTGATATATCCGTGCCTTTCTAAATGATGATTAATAATGTCCCTCAGAATTTTTTCCAATAATTTGTCCACCACTGAGGTTCGGCTGACTGGGCTGTAATTACTTAGTCTATCCCTTACTCCCTTTTTAAACAACAGTACAACGTTAGCAGTCCTCCGGCACCACGCCTGTAGCCAGAGAGGATTGGAACCTGATAGTCAGAGCTTCCGCTATTTCCTTCCTTTGCCATGAGGCTCAGGCCATTTTAACTCCTAGGCCTCATTTAAATACGACTGCCAGGCTGTCCTCCCAATCTACAGTCAAATTGGGCAGCCATCGAACTCTCGTGCGTCATTTCTGGGTCCCGTATATGAAGAGCATTTAAAGCGCGGATGCGTCTCTTAAAGCAAGGTTACATCATTGCTTTCAGTTCTTGCTGGGCAACTCATTTGGAGTGCTGTTTCAGGAGTCCTACTTTCAGTTCTTGCTGTGGAAGTAATGAGACACAGCCCTATGGGAGTGGCAATGATGCTATAGGAGCAGTGCATGTTGGCCTCTCTCAGGATGTCAGCAAGTCTGCTCCTTCACCACCCCCTCAATTAATACGCACCATGGGCACAGAAAATTAGCTCGAGGTGCAGCAGTCTGCAGCCAGGCCCTCAAAAGCTCAAACATCCAGAAGAACCCATCGACCACGAGCATCTCAAGGATCCCAACCTGAGCAACAACAGCCTTCCATCAGCTTTGCCCAGTCCATTATGGCAGCACCTCGTAGAGTTAGAAACCTTCTTTTATGAAAAGCACCATGGGTTGACACTTGGGTGAGAAATGAATGGATAGCAATTATTTTGATGGGAATTAAATGTCACACCTTTATCACTTTTGGCACTTTTGTCTGCAGTGTGACTTAATAGCTGCTGAGTCTGCATTGTCAGTATGTTGTTGATATAGAGGTTGTCCGAATGGATTGAATGTCCTTTATTCTAGGATTAAGGGAGTCGTGAAGGATATAACAAGGATTATTAATGCAGACAGGCTTTGTGTAAGTTTTCAGGGCAGAGGAATGAGCAGGTCACTGGAGCAATTAACTCATCCCTCACATTTCTAGCTGCAAAGTGCTGAGGTCACCATCCTCCTTCTGCTACTTACTCACCTTTCCCCTGGTCTTCCTCGCCCAATGAGCACTGCTGCTGTTACTATGCCTCCTCCAAATGCAGGCCATTCTGTAAAGCAAGGTTGTGTAGTACGCAGCACACCAGAACAAAGCAGGAGGCTCTTTGTGGGGGCGTATTGCATGGAGCCCCCAGGCCTGTGGACACAACCAAAGCTCTACTTGAACAACCTGATGGCGCACACAATAATGATCATGGTGGTCCCCTGGCCTTTGATTTTACATGTGTGGCTCAGGCATGGTGGAGTTGAGGAGGGGTGTCATGAGCAACGCTTGTAGAGTGTATCCTTTGTCCCCTAGCAGCCATCATACTGGGTTCTTGGGAGGATAGGATATTTGAGGATGGTAGAGTGTAGCAGAATAAATGTCCTTCCAAACTATGAATTTAATGTACAACCTTAAAGTATCCCATAAGTGGGGATATGTGCACATTACTAATGTGCTACAGAATGTAGCCTCACCAGCTACAAAGATTTCTGGTAGAGAAGATATTATTCATTCACTTTCCAGATTTTTCTCTTCCTGTGAAATGTTAATATATTTCTTAGGCAGCAAAAGAATTTCTCTCAGCAGAATTATCAGGGTTACACTGTCAGACTTTCCAGTTTCAAGCAATCTTACAGTACACACAGTTAGTTAATGCGAAACAACATATATTTCACAGTAAAAACAGAAAATGCTGGAAATACTCAGCAGGTCAGGCAACATCTGTGCAGAGAGAAACAGAGTTAATGTTTCAGGTCAAAGACATGTCATCAGAACTCAATGTATTTCACGGTGTTCATGTAGTCTCTGTTATTCTGGTGACTACAAAACCCATGACTTTGCTATCTGAATTCCCTTCCCCCTCCACCACATTGTTTTAAGGGCAGCCTTAAACTTGCAAGTAAAGTGAAAAAGGATCCCTCTGTAACACACAACGGGTTGGATTTTCATAGGGCCGTGGAGGCGGGTTTGGAGGCGTGTGGGTGGTTAAAATTGCGAAAAGTGGCGGGCGGACCTGATCCCGCCTCCATTCCGCCTCCACGCAATTTTGATAAAATCGTGTGTGGTGTTCCCGACTCCAAGAGGCGGGAGAGGCCATTAAAGCCCTTAACAAGCCCTAAATTGGCTCTGTAATGCCATTTTGAAACGTTTTTGCTAGTTTAACCCTTTTCCGACGTGAAGCACACCTGATGTGAAACACGCCAGTGAAACCTGGCGGGAGCACAAGTGGATAGCTGACTATCAGCTGCAGGTCCACTATTACAACGGAGATGTGATGAAGGTAGTAGTAGTATTAGGTCTGAAAGTCGCCTCTGATGCTGCTGCATTGAATGTCTTCGGAGACTGCCTGGCCTTTGCTGTGAGAGGACCTGGATGCAAAAAAACCTCTCTCTCTCTCTTTCTCTCTTTCTCTCTCTCTCTCTCTCTCTCTCTCTCTCTCTCTCTCTCTCTGTCCTTAGAGCTGTTGCTCATTTTGCAGCCAGGTCCTCTCACACCAAAAGCCAGGCAGTCTCTGACCTGACCTGCAATGCTGCAGCAATGATGACATCATCAGAGGCAACTTTCAGACTGAAACCACTAATTAGTTCACGAGTTCCCACATGCTGGAACTTAATTGCCCAATTAAATGAAAATTGCATCAATCTCCCACATCCAAATGCAGTCGGGTGGATAACACGAAATGCGGATGACACGACCCCAACCCGCCCCAGTATCAAAATCCAGCCCAACATGTCCAGACATCAAAGACTCAATTTTTCCTCATTTTAATTTGACTGCCATGTTGACTGTACGTGATTTCAAGCAACCTGTACTGTGCAAACAGCAGGAAACAGCGATGTTTTTTTATACAAAAGCAAAATACTGCGGATGTTGGAAATCTGAAATAAAAACAGCAAATGCTGGAAATACTCAGCAGGTCAGGCAGCATCTGTGGAGAGAGAAACAGAGTCGACGAAGGGTCATTGACCTTAAATGTTAACTCTGTTTTTCTCTCCACAGATGTTGCCTGACCTGTTGAGTATTTCCAGCATTTTATGTTTTTTTATACAGCTTGTTAACATTTTAATATGTTTGTATGGCAGTCAAATGACAGCCTTGAATCTGTTATTTTAACAGAGGTATTAATTTATTTTAAAATTCATGAGTTAATGCCTGCATTATACTAGGTGATAGGAATATGGCACAAACGCGTTAGGGGTTGGTCCAGTAATCTCAGCAATGGTTACCTCTAGGCTTGTAAGATCTTGTATCTGCAGTTCTCTATGATGGCAGCAGACTTCAATTTTTCAGCTATCCAGATAGGAACTAAGAATTATCTATGCAGCAGCAATCATTGTGAAGGTATTTGAGGTTTTTTGGAAGTTCTGGAGTCACCGCAATAACATGGTAGCTACTGTGTGTCATGAAAAGTATTCATCGCGGTAACTGATACAAACTCCAGCAACATAAGGGCCTTTCATATTGGCCTTCTTTTAAGTCAGATTCCAAGAACCCGGCTGATGATTAAATTATCTATCAAGACATCGTTATTCAGAACTTCAGATTTTATCACCAATTTATTTTTATATCTTTAGAGTACTACAACAACAAATTTGGTAGAACCAGAAGGTGCAGCGCTGCATTTTCCCCTATAGTTTTGCTCTCAAGCTGGGCGGTATAGCAGAGGAGCATCCAGGCCCAATACTCAAGAATATGGGGTTTCAGACCTATTCTGGTCTGGGTGATTTAAGTTTGCATTTCACTATAACTGTAGCCTGAAGCTGGACTAGGGGCCCAATCTGACACTGGAGCACAGCATGGAGGTGGAAATCATACTCAGTTCAGGCCATAACATCTGGTTTACACTCCCGAGTTTAGCCTTGGTGCAACGCTGAAACTGCTTTGTACCAATGCCAGACGTAAGCCTGGATTTTAGCTCGGAGGTGCGTTCCATTGCCGGGGTTAGGGGGGGGAGGGCGGGCAAGGGCGGGGGGGGGGGGGCGCGGGGGGCAGTGCTGTTTTAGGTACGGGTTTCCCAAAACTTTAATTTTTTTCTGTAGGTTTCCCACCCACAGCCAGTCTGATTGACAGACTGGAGGCCTGTCGGGCGGAAAATCTACAGCACAAGACCGCAGCCAAGCTGGGGTGAGAGAAGGTAGGTCTAGTGGGGGGTGGGAGAGATCGTGGGTATGGGTCTGATCGTGGGAATGGGGTCCGATTGTGGGGGAATGGTCCGATCGCGGGGTGGGGGGGGGGTCCATTCACGTGGTTCCGATCGCAGGGTGGTCCAATCGCGGGGGGTCCAATCACAGGGAGGGGGGATCTGATCGCAGGGAGGGGGGATCTGATCGCGGGGAGGGGGGATCTGATCGCGGGGAGGAGGGATCTGATCGCGGGGAGGGGGAATCCGATCGCGAGGGGAACCATCGCAAGGTTGATACAATCGCGGGGTTGTCCAATTGCTGGTGGGGTTTAATCGCAGGGGTTCCAATCACGGGGGTTCCGATCGTGGAATGGGCAGATGGTGGCCAGGGGGAGCAGACAGATCACAGGGCCTGGAGAAAATACTCCTGCCCCTCCTGGCCCACAAGCAGTGCTGTAACAACACTTACCTCATGGATTCAGCCCTTCTCGCCGCCCTTCACCTGTCGGGTTTCCCGAGGTCTGGGAAGCCCAGCCACATGTGGTTAAAAGTAGAATCACTGTTAAAATGAAGGCACGCAGCCTCATTAAAATATTCAAATGACCAACCTGCCTCCTGCGAGTGGATTGGTCGCTCGCCCCTCATCATGCCGCCGTTAAAACTGGAAGTGGACGGGTTCAAGCCGGGTTGGGTTCCTGTTTCAGATATTTTGAATTTTAACCTCTGACCCAACCCTAACCCACCCACTTTTAGGAGTTAAGATTCAGCCCATAGTGTAAGTGTACCCTTAATCAGCTTCTACAAAAGGAGTCCTTATGATTGTCAACTTGCCAACAGCTATTTTGGATGTGTGCCCAGGAAACTGATTAGCACCCAGAACTCTAACACACATTTTGCTGAAAAATTCAATTCTCTCCCATTGGCCTATGTTTTATAATTAAAATGGTGGAACCTTTATACAGCAGAGTTCAGAGTTTGCAGCATTAAACACAGTCTCCTTCACCTTCACTTTTGTCAATCAAAGACAGGCAGGGAAGGTCTTAGCCAGGACAAGCACAATGCCTTTCAGTTAGTATGTACTTATGACCAACACTCACTGATGCTAATGAAAGCACACTCGAGCATTCTGGTGCTCTTATTGGCCATAGAAAAAACATTGCATCGCAGTTATTGGGCAGAGCTGGAGGCTTGATTAGCAAAGCAACAAATGAAAACTAGACTTCAGATCTGTTATGTGGGAGGAATTGCCCTCAGCCAAATGATAAATGTATTGGAAAACTATAAATAGGGATGAATAGTTAGTAAGTGAAAATAACGTTGACAAGAACTTGGGTGCAACAATTAAGGTTGAATGGTTACACTGATTGTTTAGTAAGAGTCCAGTGAAAGAAGTCTAGCAATGCAACATTAAGGTGAAGTATGGAAGCTTATTTTACAATGTACTGATGGTATGCTGCAGCAAACTGCATCATTTTTGTATGTGAATAAGTATTTATCTGTTCTGATTGTTTCTAAAGTATTTAATCAATTGAACAAATATGCTAATAGTATCATTAATTTAAAAGTGTTTTTGTTATTAAGAGTTACATTTTCTTGTTCCAATAGACTACAGGTCAATAGCTCATAATGTTTTGAATTTAATAGAACAATTTTAAAATACCAGCCATATACCACTTCACTTGTATGGTCACTGAAATTTGCAAATCCTCTATTGTTAGTGACATGCCTATAACGGCAATAAAATTGTGTTTTTGTTCAGTGGTGCACATGTGATGGGACATCTCTTGCGTTCTCAATCAAATGAGTCCTTGCATGTAGTGAGGCACCTTACTTGCTGCAAGTGCACATTAAAGAATCATGAACCCGATGTGTACTCACAGCATGTGAAGTATTCGGCATGTGCGAGGACTTGGAAAATCTATCCAGAATTGTTATTCCTTATCAGTATCGAATGATAAACATATAGGCCTAGAAATTAGATCGCGCCACGCATATTTTACAGGTGTAATTAAGTTTGCGGGCCGCTGCTGGCCAATACTCTCCACCCCCACTCCCCTCCACCCACTGATTGCTTCCTTCCTCTCCAGAACTCCTCTTATGGCCTTGACCAACATCGGAGCCGAATGATCTTGGTGCCTCCAGGGCTGAGGCTGGGGAAGAGGTGGACAATGTTATGAAGGTGAAAATAGACAGTCGTTGTGATGGAGAGGCTATGGGATCAGAAGCTCAGCTCGAAGTTCAATAGCGCACCAATGTTGTGAACAGTCTGGTTTAACCTGAGGCAATGGCCGGGCAGGGGGGCTCTAATTAGTGGAAAGGCTACAGAGTAAATGACAGAGGCCGAAGATGATAGCTTCAGTCTTCCCAAGGTTTAACGACGAAATTGAGGCTCCTCCATAACTGGATATTGGACAGTGTTTCCAAGCAATTGGGCAACACAGAGGCAGTGAACGGGTTGAGAGAGGTGGTGGTGAAGTAGAGCTGGGTGCCATCAGCGTACATGTGGAACCTGATGTGATGTCTTTGGATGATGTCAACGAGGGGCAGCATGTAGATGAGAAATAGAAAGGGACCAAGGATAGACCCTCTGGTGAGTCTCCAGAGGTAATGGTATGGGGTGGGAAGAGAAGCCATTGCAGGAGATTCTCTGGCTATGACTGGATAGTTAAAAATGGAACCAGCAGAGGGCAGTCCCACTCAGCTGGACAAAGGAGTAGAGGATGGTGTAATCGACCGTGTCATAGGCTGCAGAGAAGTCAAGAAGGATGAGGATCAATACTGCACTACGGTCACAGTAACAGAGGATGTCATTTATGACTTTGGTTAGGACCATTTTGGTGCTGACCCAGGAAACCCTCATGTAATTACCTCTCCAGACCTCTAGTAGGTACAAATCTTTTCATTGGCATATCAGCGGTGCAACTCACTGGGGGTAATTCTGATTTGTAGAATGAGTGACAGCGAATCGGCAGCCTGTTTTACATCTCTCCCGATTTTTATTTCCATTGACGTCAATTTCACTATCACCCATTTTACACTATCACACAAAGTCAAAATTAACCCCTCCACGTGGACATTCGGTGCCTGTTTATTTTGAATTCTCTTGGCTTTGCAAATTTTCCTCTTTTCTGCCTTCCCAAATCAGTAAAGAAATAAGTATCTTGTCCTGTTTAACCTCTTTCAACATTTCTACCTCCTTATTACTATACACTTTCAAGCAGCCCATCAAGGAATGAGTTGTATATCGTAACCATTATACTCCTTGAAAGTAAATTTGGGGATTTTAACACTGTGCTTTCACTTCGGTGACCTGGTTTTCAGTCCAACCCATAGTGTGAGGATGAACCCAAGGTCCTCACAGTTCTGCATGTGAAATGTGTTTGGGCATTTTCAAACCTGTTGCTGGAGGGTCCCCAAGCACTCAAAACAATCCTGTCCATATTTACAACTGAGTGACATTAAATTAGAAACTGAAAAATTCTCCCTGAATCGGTAGCACATGGTCTTACGAGTTTGGACACAAAGCACATTTTTGGGTTGAGTTGAAGAAATTTTACACTGTCATTGTATGATGCTACAGGTGACCTGCAAGAGGTGATTCCATGATCCGGTACTCCCAGCTGAAAGTGGTGGTCACAGGAAGCGAATCATGGGAAATTGTGAATATACAGCCCATGATTTTCCTTTGATTAAGATGAATGGGAAACAGGGGAAAGACTCTCTACTGGCTGGAGTCATACCTAGCACAAAGGAAGATGGTTGTGGTTGTTGGAGGTCAATCATCTCAGCCCCAGGACATCGCTGCAGGAGTTCCTCAGGGCAGTGTCTGAGGCCCAACCATCTTCAGCTGCTTCATCAATGACCTTCCCTCCATCATAAGGTTAGAAGTGGGGATGTTCGCTGATGATTGCACAGTGTTCAGTGCCATTCGCAACTCCTCGGATAATGAAGCAGTCCATGCCCGCATGCAGCAAGACCTGGACGACATTCAGGTTTGGGCTGATAAGTGACAAGTAACATTCACGACACACAAGTGCCAGGCAATGACTATCTCCAACAAGGAAGCATCTAACCACCACCCCATGACATTCAACGGCATTACCATTGCCGAATCCCCCACCGTTAACATCCTGGGGGTCACCATTGACCAGAAACTTAACTGGACCAGCCACATAAATGCTGTGGCTACAAGAGCAGGTCAGAGGCTGGGTATTCTGCGGTGAGTGTCTCACCACCTGACTCCCCAAAGCCTTTCCACCATCTACAAGGCACAAGTCAGGAGTGTGATGGAATATTCTCCACTTGCCTGGATGAGTGCAGTTCCAACAACACTCAAGAAGCTCGACACCATCCAGGACAAAGCAGCCCGCTTGATTGGCACCCCATCCACCACCTTAAACATTCATTCCCTCCACCACCGGCATACTGTGGCTGCAGTGTGAACCATCTACAAGATGCACTGCAGCAACTCGCCAAGGCTTCTTCGGCAGAACCTCCCAAACCGGCAACCTCTACCACCTAGAAGGAGAAGGGCAGCAGGCGCATGGGAACACCACCACCTCCAAGTTCCCCTCCAAGTCACACACCATCCTGACTTAGAATTATATCGGTGTCCCTTCATCATCACTGGGTCAAAATCCTGGAATTCCCTCCCTAACAGCACCATGGGAGTACCTTCACCACACGGACTGCAGCGGTTCAAGAAGGCAGCTCACCACCACCTTCTCAAGGGCAATTAGGGATGGACAATAAATGCTAGCCTTGCCAGCGACGCCCACATCCCAGGAACGAATTAAAAAAAATCAAATTCGATTATCTGAGATGCACTTTCTGCAAGTGCTAGATTGTGGAATCACCTCGTAGTACTTGATGCTTACACTTGGTGCGAGAGTAAAAATGCATTCAGATTCCCAGTACTGACATTCTTCACTATAATTAATATTTAAAAATTCAACATTTAAACAATATATATAGATATATAACACTATTATTTAGTTAGTATTGATATTCCAGAATAATCAGCCAGTCCACCTGTACTAACAACCATTAACTGGATCAGTCTGTTTATCTTCCCTGAGCCAGGTTGGATGGGAACCTATACAACTAATTTTAATTCCAACCCTAATCCTTCCAGGAAAACCTAAGGTTGGCTGAAAAGCAGAATTATAGTAGGCTCTAAAATGCCAGAATATACACAAAATAAAGTGTCAAAAATCAAAATTTTCTTGGGAAAGCATACCCCAGATCTCCCGAGTAAATAGATTTTATACCTTCAGTACTCGTATTCTTCTTCAGTAATTTCTATATTTACCATTGCTGCAAACTGTGCTTTTATGTACTTTTGAATTTTTCTACCAGAAGAAAATGTTGGACATACCTGCAGCTTAAGTTATCATCTGCCCATGTCCCACTACAGTTTCAGTGCAGCTCCTTGTCTTCTTGTGTCATAAGACATATGTTAAGGGCTATTGATTGCAGCTTGTTCTTTACTGAGTTCTTCAGTTTTATTTTCTTAGGGGGGGAAATTGGGTTGCTTTGCGTCTCACGTTAGGATCCCGGGAGGGCACTACCGTGGCTCAAAGCCCCTAGCGCCTGGGCTTGGCGCCACTACCGCCTCCCGTGAAATTCAGTGGGAGGTTAGCAGCGGCGGTAGCCAGTAGCACCCCACGGCGCTGCGCCTCTGGCGATGACGTCATCGCCGTGCGCAGTGCCACACTCACGTCCCGGCTGCAAACTTCGGTCGTGCCCCCTCACCTACTGCCGGATGATATGTCCAACAGGGTGAAGGTAGTGATTTTGCGGCCGCGGCGGTGCTATTTAAACGGCAGGTGCCGGGCGGCCATTTTTTGGGGGGCCGCCTGCCAACACCTGCCCCCTTTCACCTCTTCATGCGGGGTGCCGGCCACGATCGGTCAGCCCGGCACTCCGCTTGAGTGCCGTTCTCTTTCCCCGGCACCCCGCTCCCCGGTGGTCCAGCAGAGCCCCGGTGCGCGCTGCGCTAGGCCCCTCCCCTTTAATCAGGGGAGGGATGCCTGTAATACTGCGGTGCTACGTGCCGACACGTGTGGCACTGTTGCACGTAGCATCACGATATTGAATGGTAGCACCCCAGGAGGGAGGGGGAGCGCTTCCAGTAGTGCCCCACCTCTTGCTTGGGGCGCTACCACTCAATTTACGGCGCGGGGGCGCTAACTTTTTCGGGGCGCCGAAATTAGCGCCCCAAAAAGGCGCGACTAAATTTTTCCCCCTTAATGTATACCAGGTAATGTAAATCAGAAAGCAGTACCTAATCAGGTCAAAGTCTACCTATTTCTTTTGAGCTCTGCAGCAACATCAGGGGAAATGCTGAAATCTCCAACTTTAAAAAGTCGGCCTAGAAATTGGGGAACACTGGAAACCTGCCCGTAACATTGGCAGCCAAGGATAACGGCCGGCCGAGACAGCGCGGCAGTACTAGCATTTTGGTATTGCTTGCTCATTATCATCAGCATAGCGGTGATTTGCTCGTGCAACTCGCTCTTTGCAGCGCTAATCCCGCTTGCAGTGTAGGGGAGCGAGGAAGAAAGGAGGGACCCGACCAGTTGCCACATGTATTCCAAAAATATTAGCTGCCACCCAATGCTTATCAATTTCTTTTTTGTTTATGACATGAATGCAGATAAAAGAGGTTTTATCACAGTGTGGCGGATCGCCACCTAAACGGGCGCAATCCACTTTTCCGTCCGTGGACAATAAATCGGGCACCTTGCCTTTAAGGCAGGAGAAAAGGAGTGGGCGGGGCCTCTGGGTTTTTGGGAGAGAAATGTGGCTGCAGCCATTTTGACCAGAGTTGTGATTAAAAGCTATGTGTTTCACATGTTGACTCGGCCTCCATTCGTGCTCCGCGGCAGCCACAACATTGGTGACCCCGACGCTCAGAACGTATTCCGAGCACTGCAATGGCGGACACGAACGCAGTTTCCGTGAAACTGCCGGAGTTTTGGGAAAACCAGCCCGAAGCCTGGTTTCTCCAAGCCGAGTCGCGTTTCCGGCTGCGAAACATCACCACAGATGGGACGAAGTACGACTATCTCGTCACATCACTCGGTAGCTCCACAGTTACGAAGGTCTGGACAGCGCTGCAGAACCCACCAGAGGGGGGCAAGTATGCACATCTTAAGGCCGCGCTCCTTAAAAAATTTACGGTCTCGACATACCAGCGAAACTGCCACCTCCTCGACCTTCCAGGCCTCGGTGATGCCTCACCGTCAGACCTCCTCTCCCACATGCTCTCCCTCACCGACGAGAGCCCACCCGGATCCCTCTTCCATACGCTATTCATCCGCCAGCTACCTCTCAGCATCCGCCCAGCGATCGTGGCGTCCGGCCTCACGGACCTGGAAGCCCTGGCCGATGAGGCCGACAAGCTGCTGTCCGCTCACTCCAGCCGTGACGTCACTCCGGACCTGGCAGCCAATGCCTGGGCGCGCCCCTCACCGGCCAACACGCGGCCACAAGGCCCAGCCACCGGGCTCACGGGGCCTTCGCACCCCACTAACCTGGGCCACTGTTACTACCACGCACGGTTCGGTGCCAGGGCACAACGGTGCACACCTCCCTGCTCTTTCAAGTCCGCCCCCGTACCAGCCCCCGCTATGGCCGTGGGCCACGTGGACTCCCTGCTGTACGTCACGGATGACAAAACCGGCCGCCGGTTCCTGTGCGACACTGGAGCTCAGCACAGCATCATCCCGGCCTCCTCCCTTGACATCCAAAAGGGCAAACGAGGACCGGCGCTGGCTGCTGCTAACGGCTCGGACATCCCTACATACGGCACCCGCACAGTCACCCTCGACCTCGCTGGTCGCCGCTACCGATGGGAGTTCATCACTGCCAAGGTGCTCTCCCCTCTCATCGGTGAGGATTTCCTGTGCGCCCACGGCCTACTGGTAGACATCCCTCGACACCGCCTCGTGGACATGAACACCATGTCCCCCATCCTGGGCGCCATGGCCCCCCGTCAACCCGCCGACATGGCGTCACAGTGCCACGCCCGGGCCACAGATGACTACTCGGCACTCCTTGCCGAATTCCCGGCCCTTACCAATCTGACCTTCTCCGCGAAGGCCGCCAAACACGGGCTGGAACACTTCAATCCCACCACAGGCCCCCCAGTGTACGCCCACGCCCGCAGGCTGGACCCGGCCAAACTGGAGATCGCGCGGACCGAGTTTGCCACCATGGAACAGCTCGGCATCATCCGCCGCTCCAACAGTCCCTGGGCCTCCCCACTCCACATCGCCCCCAAACCAGGCGGGGGTTGGCGCCCCTGCGGGGATTACCACCGCCTCAACGATGCCACCACCCCTGATCGGTACCCCGTGCCTGCACATCCAGGACTTCTCAGCTAGACTGGCCGGCCACTCAGTCTTTTCCAAGGTCGACCTGGTGCGCGGCTACCACCAAGTCCCCCGTCCACCCCGCGGACATCCCCAAGACGGCCGTAATCACCCCTTCGGCCTTTTCGAGTACATGCGGATGCCCTTCGGCCTCAAAAACGCGGCCCAGGCATTCCAACGGCTCATGGACTCGGTCCTTCGGGACCTGAAGTTCCTGTTCGTCTACCTGGACGACATCCTGGTAGCCAGTTCCTCCAAGCAGGAACACCTCGAACACCTTCGCATCCTGTTCGGGTGCCTCAGCGACCACGGGCTCATCCTCAGCCCAGCCAAATGCCAGTTCGGCCTGGACAAGATCGACTTCCTCGGCCACCACATCACCCATGCTGGGGCCATTCCCCTGCCCACCAAGGTGCAGGCCGTCCAACAATTTCCCCACCCCACCACCATCAAAGGCCTCCAGGAGTTCCTCGGGATGGTGAATTTCTACAACCGCTTCATCCCCAAAGCGGCGTCCCTCATGAGGCCCCTGTATGAAGCCCTCCGGGGCAGGAGCGGCAAGATGGCGGTTGAATGGACGGCAGACGCATCAGCCGCCTTCGACTCCACCAAGACCGCGCTCGCCAACGCCACCCTGCTCGCGCACTCACGGCCCAATGCCAGGGTAGCGCTCACCACGGACGCCTCCGACCACGCGGTCGGCACCGTGTATGAGCAGTGGGTCGATGGCGCCTGGCAACCACTTGCCTTCTTCAGCCGCCAACTACGCCCCCCGGAGGTCAAATACAGCACCTTCGACCGCGAGTTCCTCGCACTGTTCCTGGCGGTCCGCCATTTTCGTTTTTTGCTGGAGGGCCACCCCTTCACTGCGTTTGTCAACCACAAACCCCTGACATTCGCAATGGCAAAGACAATCGACCCCTGGTCCGCCAGGCAGCTGCGCCAGCTCGCGGCAGTGTCCGAGTTCACCACGGACATCCAACACGTCTCCGGCCGAGACAATGTGGTAGCCGACTGCCTCTCCCGCCCCGCCATCCACGCCGCACACCTGGCAGTCGACTACGCTCAACTCGCAGCAGACCAGATCACCGACCCTGATCTGCTCTCCGCACCTACCAACCTACCAGGGCTACGCCTGGCCGACGTCGCCTGGGGCCCGACCGCAGTCACGGTCAAGTGCGACATATCCCTATGTCAACCTCGGCCCGTCGTCCCAGCGTCCTGGCGCCGCTGGGTATTCGAGATTCTTCAGAACCTCGCCCACCCCGGCGCCCGCGCATCCATCAAATTCGTAGCCAACCACTTTGTCTGGCGCGGCCTTCGCAAGGATGTGCGTACTTGGACCAACTCCTGCCTAGCCTGCCAACGGGCCAAGGTGCAGCAACACACGAAAGCACCCCTCGAGGAGTTTACCGTCCCTTCGCGCAGATTCGACCACATCCACGTGGACATCGTCGGGCCCCTGCCGCCGTCGCAAGGCCACACGCACTTGCTGACGATCGTTGACCACACCACGCGCTGGCCTGAGGCAATTCCACTGACCTCTACCACCACCGCCGACATCGCCAGAGCCTTCGTCAGCACCTGGGTCACACGATTCGGCATCCCCTCCGACATGACGTCGGACAGAGGTCCGCAATTTACCTCTGAACTCTGGACCGCCGTCGCACGCAATCTCGGGGTGACCATTCACCGCACCACAGCGTACCACCCCCAAGCCAACGTACTGTGAGCGGTTCCACAGATCCTTGAAGGCATCTCTTCGAGACAGCCTCCAGGACGGCGCCTGGACCGACCGACTCCCGTGGGTCCTCCTCGGCCTGCGTACCGCGGTTAAAGAAGACCTCCACGCATCGGCAGCAGAGCTCGTGTACGGCCAGCCGCTGCGCGTACCCGGTGAGTTCCTGCCCACCACCACGACACCCTGGTCAGCCGACCAGCAACGCCACGACTTCGCCTCACCGGCGCTACAGTTCGCCCCGGTGCCCATTGCCCGACACGGCGAATCCACCTCACACGTCCCACTAAGCCTGCACTAGGCACGGTTCGTTTTCGACCGGCACGACGCCCACCGTGGACCCCTTCAACCCCCGTACGACGGGCCCTACAAGGTGCTACAGGCTGGGGACAAATTTTTCACCCTGCAAGTGGGCGACAGGACCGAAATAGTGTCGGTTGATCGTTTCAAGCCAGCAGACTTGGAGCCCGGTGAGCAGGTCCCTGTAGCTCGTCCACCGCCACGCGGCCGACCTGCCCTCAAGCCGGTTCACCCGGCTGCTCCACGCCCGGCCGTTCCACATCCACCGGCGTCCGACAAGAGCCGCTCCAGCCGGCCCATCAGACCGCCGTACCATCTCGTCCACACCTCCTAAGCGGATTCTGGGGGGAGCTGTGTGGCGGATCGCCACCTAAACGGGCGCAATCCACTTTTCCGTCCGTGGACAATAAATCGGGCACCTTGCCTTTAAGGCACCTGGGGGTAAAAATTCAGTTGGTTGCGCCTCCCGTTAGCGCCTTAAGAGGGCGCTAATGGGGCGCAAAGCCGCTAGCGCCCGGGCGCAGCGATGTTTGCGCCGCTCGGGAACTTAACTAGACATTGTGCGGCGGCGCTAAACCTTACCGCTGCGACCACCTGCGCGCGCAGATTGTGACGTCATTCCATGGTGCAACGCCCTTGTGGCGCCCCGGAGCGGAAATTGAGTGGCGCCCCCTGCCTTACCGCCTGGCGCATCCAACGACCGGAAGACTGGAACGCTATCAATCGCTGTGGGGCTGGGGGGGGGGCGCTATTTAAAGGGGGCCTCTTCCTGCCTTTTTCTGTGGTGGACATTTTTGCACCACTCATTCTGAGAGAGAGAGAGAGATTCGGAGAGAGAGAAAGAGAGACTTCTGCATTGACTCAACGCTTTGTGAGGTAGTTTTGCCTACTGATCCTAACTTCGCTGGTACTTTGGTTGCTGTCCTTCATAACTTTGCTTGCAAAGAGACTATGGGAGCTGCACTGATTGGGGGCGTCGTCCTGCTCCAGCTGAATCGGAGGACACAGAGACGCAGAGAGAGAGTGGCAATGATGGCCAGACGGAGGCGGGCCAACAGGCGTCTGTACAGGAGAGCTTACCCTCCCAGGGTATATCGTGAACAGCTCTCCTACATTCATATGTCTGAGAAGCTGTGTTTGCGAAGGCTGCGATTCAGCAAGGAGGTGGTCACTGAGCTCTGCCACCTGCTGCAGCCAGATCTGCAGCCTCAACTGAGGTCCAGGACGTCTCTGTCGGTGGCAGTGAAGGTCACAGTGGCTCTCAACTTCTATGCTACTGGCTCATTTCAAGCTGCTGCTGGGGACCTCGCCAATATCTCCCAGTTCGCGGTGCATTGCTGCATCCGGCAGGTCACAAATGCCCTCTTTAAAAGGAGACGAGAGTTCATCTCTTTCCCCATGACCCCAGACAAGCAGCGTGACCGCGCTCTGGGCTTTGCGAGGATAGCGGGCTTCCCCATGGTGCAGGGCGCCATTGACTGCACGCATGTGGCTTTGCGTGCTCCACATGAGAATGCCGAGGAATTCCGGAACAGAAAGGGGTTCCATTCCTTGAATGTTCAGTTGGTCTGTGACCACAGACAGCTGATACTCGCTGTCAATGCCCACTATCCTGGCAGCTGCCACGATGCTTTCATCCTGCGCCAGACTACTGTGGCAGAACTTTTCGAGGCACCGCATCAGCCAGTTGGTTGGCTTCTCGGGGACAAGGGGTATCCATTGAGCACCTGGCTGATGACACCGCTCCGTACGCCCAACACCCCTGCTGAGCTGCGGTACAATGAGAGCCATCAAGCTACCAGGAACATCATTGAGCGCACAATCGGCGTGCTCAAGCAACGGTTCCGCTGTCTCGACCATTCTGGAGGAGCCCTGCAGTACTCGCCTGAGCGAGTATCCAACTTCGTAGTTGTGTGCTGCATGTTGCATAACATGGCAATCGTCAGGACCCAGCTAATGCCACCAGGCCTTGGAGCACCACCAGAGGAGGAGGAGGAAGAGGAGGAAGAAGACGAGGAGGATGATCATCAGCAGCACCAAGGCGGGAGGGCGGCCCACAATGGTGAAACTGCAAGGGCCGTCCGTCAACGGCTGATAGCAAGCCGCTTCTAGGGCCCCTGCTGTGGAAATGGCTTCTGCCATTGCTAACAACATCAATGAACCCAGCACGCAACCCCTAAGCCGGCCAAGGCACCAATGATTCCAAACACCAAACATGTATATTTTGAATACAAAAACTTATTTATTTTACAAACTCTGTGTGTGTCATTTCCTCATGACAAACTCATAGAAATAAACACAAAAAAACAAACAGTCATTAACATAACTGGTTCTGACAACCTGGAGATAATGCCCAAAACACTAGACAAAAGTTGGACCACGAACCTCGGCCTTTAATAAAAAAATGACCAGCATTTTGTCACACCTCCTACTTTTTGCCCTTCGAGGGTGATCTCCTTCCCTTGCGCACTTCCCCCCTTCTAACCCTACTGCTCCTCCGTAATGGGACCTCAGTGGCTGCAGCAAGGCTGGTGGAAGGCTGCTGATCGTTAGACCCTGATACTGCAGATGCCCCTGAAGGACGGCCTCGACCAGTTCTGGGCCTGGAGGGCCCGGCTGCAGACTGCACCAACTCTGCATGGGCGGCAGCAGTCTGTCCTACAGGCGGTGGCAAGTGCAGTGGAGAAGTGACAGTGTTGGCAGCAGGAATGCTGTCATCGTGAGAGAGGACAGCAACTCCCTGCTCGCCCGACACACTGGCACTCCCACGGGGCATCACTTCAGCATCCGGAGCAATCTGCTGGAGCACAGATTGCTGGCCTGCTGCGGCGCGCTGAGAGCCCCGGGGACATGTGAACGAACCATCGAGGTTGGCAGCAGTCAGTGCTCGCGTGGCCTCAATCTGAGTCTGCATGAGAGCAGTCAGAGATGGGATCACGGCAGTCAGTGACTGAATTGCAGCACTAAGCGTTAGTGTGGCATCCGCCTGTGCTACAGCGAAGTGCTCCACACTCCTTGCCAGTGACTCAATGCATTCGGGCACCCTTCCCACTGCACCCATGAGCTCAGTGTGCATGCCCACCGCCTGGGTGTTCATTTCTGCGATCAGCCGCTCCTCCTCTGCGTCCATTGCAGTAGGAGTCGCTGGCATACTCTCCCTCTGGGGAGAAGGCCCCCGTTCTTCCCTACCCCCATGGCGTTGCTGCAGCCCGCTGGGTCCTGGAGCTTCACCCTCATCAGACCCTTCCCCCCTGCTCCCCTCCAGGGAAGGCGTGTTCCCAGTGTGGGCATGGGCTTCCTCGGGAGAGGGTGGCACTGATGCTCCGGCTTCCTCTTCCTCCTCGGCTGCAGCTTCACTCCCACTGGCAGCTTCAGGGCCCGTCTCCTCAGCTGGTGAATCACCATCTGAAAGCAGGGAGGTACAAGAGTGGCTTTAGCGTGAGGACAGGGTGGCAGTAAGGGAGGAATAAGTGCAGCGAGTTAGCAAGTTGGATTGAAAGTGTCAAAGGCTGGTGTTGTGAGGGACAAGTGGAAGGACAGAGGACAAAAAGGTGATGACCTTACCATTGCTGTCCAGAACGGGGTCGGCGTCTCCAGTGGCGACGGGACCGATCACCCGGCTTGCCACAATCCTGTGGATGCGCTCCTCAAGATCGCTGAGGGGTTGCAGCTGAGGCCGCCCTCCACCTGTCCGTTGCTGCTGTCTCCTATTATGCGCCAGCTTGGCCTGCAAGAAAAAGGACAGCATCTGAGTAAATATACAGCCATGGTCTTGCCTGATGTGCCTCCCATAGGTGAATAGCCCTTACTGTATACAGCCATGGTCTTGCCTGATGTGCCTCCCATAGGTGAATAGCCCTTACTGTATACAGCCATGGTCTTGCCTGATGTGCCTCCCATAGGTGAATAGCCCTTACTGTATACAGCCATGTCTTGCCTGATGTGCCTCCCATAGGTGAATAGCCCTTACTGTATGCAAAGTGTGGAATGTGTGTGTGTGTTTCATGAAAGGGCCATAGGTGTTAGATGAGTGTTGTGCATTGGGGTTTTAAGACCCTCTGGCCATGGAGTGAGGTTGAGATGGAGGGATGGAGAGGTATTGAGAAAAAGCCACTCACCCTGACGACCCGAGTGAGGTCGTTGAACTTTTTGCGGCATTGAACATGGGTCCTGGGCACCATGCTCCTGGAGGAGACGCTCTGAGCCACCTCCCTCCACACTCTTCTGTACTCGCGTGGCAAAGGCCTCCTGCCACTCTCAGGGAAGAGTATACATCTTCTGCACTCCACCGCGCCAACCAGAGCATCCAAGGCCCGCTCGGTGAAGCGCTGAGCTCGTTCTCTCACCCTCTCCATCCTTGGCAGCAAAATGGATTCACAGGTCTCTCCAGGCCGAGATTCAAGGCTGCAATGAGCAGGGTGTGGCTGGGGAGCAAGTTGGCCCCCCCCGCTTTAAGAACTGGCCGGCGCCAGTGTGTCTGTGTTCCCTCGCTAACTGGCAGCACCTGCGCTGCGCTCGTGCGCTGAGTTAGCGCCTCACTGCTCGGCCTTTGCGCCTTAAGACAGGTGTGCAGCGCCTGATTTAGCGCTCCACTCACCTCCCGGGGCGGTAAAAGTGAAGTTTCCAGTCAGTGGCGATAATTAGCGCCAGGCGCTAATATTTGCGTCCAGACGATATTTGCGCCCCAAACGGGGCGCGACCTAATTTTTCCCCCCTTGCCTTTAAGGCAGGAGAAAAGGAGTGGGCGGGGCCTCTGGATTTTTGGGAGAGAAATGTGGCTGCAGCCATTTTGACCAGAGTTGTGATTAAAAGCTATGTGTTTCACATGTTGACTCGGCCTCCATTCGTGCTCCGCGGCAGCCACAACAACAGATCATTTTTAATCATTGCAATGGAGTTCACCCATTGATTTACTGACCCACAAACACTGTAGGCCTCCAGGAAAGCTGCCAGAAAATGCAACCCTCCACCCCCACCCCTGCCACTGATGAGCAAAAAATCATAGAATCATAGAATGGTTACAGCACAGAAAGAGGCCATTCGGCCCGTCGAGCCCGTGCCAAGTCTCTGCAAGAGCACTTCAGCTAGTCCCACTCCCCTGCCCTTTCCTGTAGCCCTGCAGATTTTTTTCCTTCAGTTACTTATCCAATTCCCTTTTGAAAGCCATGATTGAATCTGCCTCCATCACTCTTTCAGGCAGTGCATTCCAGATCATAACCACTCGCTGCTTAAAATTTTTTATTCTCATGTCGCCTTCTGCCAATCACCTTAAATCTGTGTCCTCTGGTTCTCGACCCTTAGAATCATAGAATGGTTAAAGCACGGAAGAAGGCCATTCGGCCCGTCGAGCCCATGCCTTCTGCCAATGGGAACAGTTTCTCTCTATCGACTCTGTCTAGACCCCTCATGATTGCAAAAAATTAAAGTTTCAAATAAAAACCTTGGCAAAGGAGGCATTTGAAGTTCTGGTGTCCATCCTCATAAGTCCTACCAGACTTCACATGGCTATTAACGTCACTGAAAGACCTGTCAGCAGCAGTAAATCCTGGCATGAATTAGCGTGGGTAGCTATGCGAGTGGACTCCAAAATGGATGAGCTGGCGTCAACTCGGTGTTGCATGCCGATTGACATCACGCTCCACCTCATTAAAATACTCTTGCTAATAGCAGTTAGCAGCAGCGCAGATGACCTGCCAAAAATGCCGCCATTTTTTCACCATTTCATGGCGCTAACGGGTGGTGCAAACCACCTGAATTTCTAGGCCAACGATTTTCCACACATTACTTTCCCTTGGTCTCTTCTTAACATGGACCCAGTTTCCTTAGAACTGCTCTCACTCTGCCACTGTAACTGCACCAGAGGTGCAGCAGAGACCTCGGCTTCCACTGCACTTCCAACAACGTTAGGGCAACAGAACAGGAGCAACTCCAAAGAAATTCCAGGCCATGCTTTACTAAATGAGCTTTTGTTTTCGAGCATTCCATCCTAACTAGGTAACAAAAGGGGGTCAGGGATTTTCCTGGAGTCAGCCTGAGTATGTAAGGACATCTATTGCACAACACCTTTATTGTTCGGCTTGCTAATTTTTACCTAAAGGTGGCTTTCATGATTATAAATGAATATTCGATAGTGAGCGTGTCAGCGATATCTTTGTCACTTCTTGTCTGCAACAGAAAGAAAGATTTATATCACAACGATAACTTGAGACCCCCAACACCTCCCCCCCCCACCCCCCCCCCCCCCCCCCCCACACACACACACACTGAATGACGAGGTGATGATATCTGAGAAGCCACATACATGGGATCATTTCAGCAATCTGCTAGGTTCCTGGAACAGAGGTGTCCAAACTTTTCATTGTAGTAAATCATTCATTTCAGTAAATTTTTCATAAGTGATTTATTGATCGATAAAAAAGTGAAATATTTGCTCACGTGCATAAAATATTATAGATGTTATGATAACAAACTAATTAAGCAAAGTTGTTAAAGCCAGAGCTGTAGCTTTGATTGGAATCTATTGCAATTTTTTTATCAAATGCATTTTTACTAAAAGTAAAAGCATAAATTCATTCTGATTAGTTTCCTTTGACCAAGCAACAACTTTTCTGTTGGATTGCATATTAAACCTATATTTTTAATATTTGACTGAAGCTAATTTGCATACATTTGTTATGGACAATGGACCTAGGCCTAGAAATTGTATAAGGCCCAAAAACGGGCGCGGGTATTGCGATGCGCGATTTGCCTGTGCCCGTTGAGTCTGATTAAAATGATTGCAGCGGTAAGGAAGCGTTAAATGCGCTGTTCAGTGGCTTAGCACTTCAGCAGGGGCCCAGGTTTGTGTGAGGCTAGCACCAATTAAAGCTAGCCTGCACTTCTTAAAGGGGAGGTGCATTCTGGCTTCAGCAGGTGCTGGAAGTGGCAGGAAAACAGACTGAGGAGCAAACAAACTGAGTGATGTTGCAAAATGGCAGAGAGAGCTCCCAAATTTTTGGACACAGCACTGGACGCCTTGGTGTAGGAGGTGGACAGAAGAAGAGAGCTCCTCTATCCACAGGGGGCCAGGAGACCCAGAGCAATGTGAGAAGGCTTTGGGACTAGATAGCCGTAGCAGTCAATATGAGCAGTGTAGCCCCGAAGACCTGAATGCAGTGCCAGAAGAAATTTAATGACTTCACATGAGTGGTCAAAGTCAGTGATTTCATGTTCAAATGCTATATCCCACAAACTGCACCACTAGCCTCACACACTGCTCAATTCACCACACCCCCATTAATCACCTACCAACAATCTCTATCAATCATGACTCATACCTCACAATCATAGCTACACCTCACCCTCACACACTTACCACTGCTGCAAGCCTCACACCCACATGTCACAGCTTGCACACACTGTCAACTATTCAGCCATGACAGCCACATCACCCAAACACAGTGAACCACACTCACTGACACATTTCCCTCTCCCTTGCAGGACAAGCTGGCGCACAATCGTAGGCAGCTGCAGCTAACTGGAGAAGACAGGCGTACCTCCATATCCTGACTCCGCTTGAAGAGACGGTGCTCGTCATAATTGGAGTGGCCGTGACTGAGCAGCGCTGAAAGCATTGACGATGACGGCCCGCCCATACTTAATCTTTCTTCTCACATCCCACTTCCCCCTCATCTCACAATCTCTTCTGACTTACAAACTGCAGGTGGTATAAACATGCACCTCTTGCTTCTGCACCCACCGCCCACCCCCCACCGCTTCCCCCCTGCCCTCCCACCTCCCCATCCCCACCCATCACAACCTTACCCTTGTGCCTTTCTCATTTCAGAGATCCAATAAATACAACCTGGCCAGCCAGTGGTACAAGAGGAAGAGGAAAAGGAGAGTGATAATGAAGAAGAAACACCGTCATGCGATCTAACACTCACAGCCATCAGCTCAGATATTGACACTGCGCGGACTTTAGAGGGTAGCTTAAAGACGGGATCTGCAAAGGGTGAGTCACCAAGCATGAGTGGGCTGCAGCCAGGGCAGGGGGAAAGGGTAGCTCAGGTGCCAGCTCCCCAGAGGGCGAGGTCGCACACAAGTTCTGCTGCACAGGACGCAGATCAGGACTTCAATGGGGTGGCCTACCGAACAACGTTGATGGGTATGCACAATGAAATGCTTGGTGCATTGGCAAGCCTGCCAGAAAGCCTGAATGCAATGTCAAGGAGCATGGAGGAGTCCAACACCAACCTTGCACAGGGCTTTGCGCAGAGTCCATCCTTTCCAGCGTGGAAGGGGTGGGCAGATCCGTTAGTGCACTTATGGGCCCAACCATCATACAGCATCTGATGTCGATGTCTCAGCTTCCATTGCAGCACAGCAGCATCCACCCAACATCTGAGTGCTGCAATGGAAGCTCAGACTGAAGTCATGCAAGCTCAGTTTGTTGCCACACAAGCTCAGACTGCTGTCATCATGACTGGGATTACCAGTTTGAAAGGGGTTTGCAGAGTGTCACAGCAGTCCAGCAATCTGTCCTCCAACTGTTTACTAGGATTGCTGAGACGTTGCCCCGTGGGTGTGGAAGTGGCTGCGTGGAGCACGAGCCTGCTCTCAGGATGACAGCATTCGTCCTCCCAACAATGCCGCTTTGCCAGTGCCCTTGCTGTTGGCTGTCAGCCAGCTAGCCCAGCCTGCTGCCGCCCAGGCCGAAGTGGTGCAGTCTAAAGCCAGACCTACTAGGCCCGGAGCTGCTCGAGGTTGTCCTGCAAGGCCATCTGCTGTCTCCCACACTGAAAGTCAGCTTCCACCAGCCCTGCTGCAGCCACAGGAGTAACACTGCGTAGGAGCACTAGGACAGGCAAAGGCACACTGAAGACGGGTACTAAGGGAATGCACAAGGATGATTAGTTGACTTTTTATTGAAATATTGTAATAGTATGATTCATAAAATTGGTTTGGAATGTTTGTTTTGTAGTAGCTTTTATTGAAGCATTGTGGCCAAGAGGACGACGTGAAGGTCAGTAACAGAGGGAAGGGAAGGTATGGGAATAATGTTGAATGGAGAATTGGGGTTACGTTCACTGGTACCGCAGTTGGATGATTCGATCACAGACAGCCCCAGGAAGAAAGGGGCTGTCTGGGTTGCCTCCCTTCTGCCTCCTCCCCCTCCTCTTCCTCCTCCTCCTCCTCAGCTGGTCACCGTTTGCCTGGTGGCAAGGGCTGTGTCCTCATGATGGCGAGGTTGTGGAGCATGCAGCAGACCGCGACGAATCCTGAGATGCGTTCTGGTGAGTACTGCAGGGCTCCTCTGTGGCAGTCCAGGCAGCGGAAGCGTTGCTTAAGGATGCCAATGTTCTGCTCTATCAGATTCCGTGTGGCAGCATGGCTTTCCTTATATTCAGGCTGCCCATGTGTGGTTGGGTAGCGCAGTGGAGTCATGAGCCAGGTGGTCAGCGGATAACCCTTGTTGCCCAGTAGTCACCCATTGGTTTGTCATGGTGGCTCAAACGCTGATGGGACAGCGGACTGCCGCAGAATGAAGGCATCATGACTGCAGCCAGGATACCGAGCATTGACCTGCATGATGTGCTGAATATGGTCGCACACCAGCTGGACATTGATGGAGTGGAATCCCTTCCGGTTGATGGTACATCTCCAAATTGAGATGCGGTGCCCGCAAAGCGACGTGTTTGCAGTCAATGGCACCCTGCACCATGAGGAAACCTGCTATCCTGGCGAAGCCCCATGCTCACTCCGCCTGCTTCTCTCTGGCAAGAGAGAATGAAATATGTTCAGCTCTCCTTGCATACAGAATCTCACTCACCTCCCTTATACAGGAGTGGATGGTGAACTGGGAAATGTTGCAGATGTCGCCTGCTCCAGCCTGGATGGAGCCTGGCGTGAAGAGATTCAAGGCCTCGGTCACCTTTACAGCCATTGGCAATGCCATCCTCGCCCTGGACTGAGGCTGCAGGTCTGCCTGCAGCAGGTGGCAGATTTCTGTGAGCACCTCGCACACACTGTTCATCACTGAGGTTGAGGTAGGAGAATTGTTCCTTGCAGTCCCTGGGTGGATATGGCCTTCTGCTGAGAGCCCTTCTCCCCCTCCTCCTCCTTCCTCTTCTAGCAGCTTGTCCTGCTCTCTGTCGCCTCTGCTCATTCTCCCTGTCATGCTACAGGCGAAGGGGGATACAAACTACTGCACCCATGTCTGGGGGGAACTGGTCTGAGTAGACCCCTTGCAAGTCAGCACCAAGTCCTTGAGCACGTGCCACACCACTCCTTGTAGACTTTAGGCAACTTTAAAGAAGTCTAGAAAGTACCAAACACTTGTACAAACTCAGCAACAGCTAGTAGAAATAAATCAGCAACTAACCTGTGAGTAGGTGATGATCCCTTTAAATAGCGCTGGTGTGGGGTCCTTCCTGCTGCTGAACGCACGTTCAGCTGTGCCAGGTTAAGAGACGGAGTTAGCTCCAACGTTGAAGTTGAAAATGGCAACGCTGGCGTCAAATCAGCGTCACATGCTGATTGACGTCACCATCTGCCAACTCTGCATACTTACGGTGCACCGACGCTAACGCCCTCACCAGAATGCCGTCCGGCACAGCCTGCACCAGAAGTGCATGCGTGCTGTTCGGACACCATTTTCGAGCCAATTTGGCACCTGTAGCGTCCAAACAATGGGCACTACCCAACTGAAGTTTTAGCCCCTAGTGTTTGATTAGCACAAAAATGAAATAGTTGCATATTCATTTTAACAAATTTACTAATTTCAAAGCTTAAAGGCAAGTTGAACCTATTTAAAAAAAAGATTCTGGAAACAACTCCAATCATGGATTATCAGAAAACAGAAATCATACAGGATAAAGCAACAATTAAACAAGATTTTATCAGAAGAAATCTCAGTAAAGGAATTGGCTCAAAGGTATGAAAATATATTGGTCACTTATTTTCAATGAGGGTCAGGTCAAAAATTTTGAGCATGATTGTGGAGGTGAAAGAGGTCAAAGATTCACGTCAAAGAGACTAGTAAGGCACTATTAATAATATATGCGTACTCTTATCATTTTGAACAAAGTTTCCCTGTACCTCAGTAATTTCACCAGTTACCTTCCAGATAGCATGAATAGAGGTAATAAAAACAGAAAATGCTGGGAATACTCAGCAGGTCAGGCAGCATCTGTGGAGAGAGAAACAGAGTTAACGTTTCAGGTCGATGACCTTTCATCAGAACTGTGAATAGAGGTAATATGGCTAGCAGCGAGATATGATAAATGTCTCCACAGTGATGTTGAACATGTAAGCAAGAGTTACAAATGATTCATGGTCATCTTCACTGCAACCCATAATTTTGTCTACTTAGAGCATTTCTCATAATTTTGAAACAATTGCAAATTTGATATAGCGTAGTTTCCTAAGATCAGGCAGCTCTAAAGTCCGATTGTTTCCTATAGATCTGGTATAAAAATTGATCCCTCTTTACTTATAAACATATTGGTCTTATTTGTCCTGAAGCTCCCACATGTTTTCTATTGCTAAAGTTGCCTCCAAATGGCTCAGTTTCTTTGTTTGTGCCAAACATTTAATTTTCCTTCTACAATTTCGAACTCTTTATAAAACCCAAATCTGTCCAAAACGAGACTATTCCTCCTATATTTGGGCAAGCTTTTCTAACAACTGTTTTTATTTCACAGGATATGGGCAGCTCTGGCAAGGCTGCATTTATTGCCCATTCCAAGTTGCCCTAAGAAGGTAATGGTGGAACAGCTCTTTGAACCAATGAGTATTCTATCCCACACCTGACCTGAGCCTTGTAGATTGTGGAGAGGCTTTGAGGAGCCTGGAGGTGAGTCACTTGTGATCCCCAGGATATTGATGGTGGGGGACATGGACACAAGGTCAGGGTCATGGGGCGAGAGGTGTTTGGACACTTATGTGTGTGAATGTTACCTACCACTTGGCAGCACCAGCTTGCATATTGTCCAGGTCCAGGCTGGCACGGGATGCTTCGCTATCTGAGAAGTTGTGCATGGAGCTGAATACTGTAGAATCAATCAGAAAACAGCTCCATTCCTGACCCTATGACAGAGGAAAGGTCATTCATGAAGCAGTTGGAGATGGTTGAGCTGAGGGTTCAGCCCTGTGAAACTCCAGCAGCAATGTCCTGAGGCTGCAATGATTGGTCTCTAATAACCATGACCATCTTCCTGTGTGTCAATGGCAATTACTCTCATCTCCCCTCATGCATTTAATTCTTGTGTCTGTGTCTGTATTAAGGCTGTGATAAGGTCTGGAGTCAAGTAGTTCCTGCCAAATCCAAATTGAGCATCGGCAAGCAGGTTATTGGTGAATAGATATAATATGATGGCTTGCTATTGATAACGTCTTCCATCACTTTGGTGATGATAGGGTGCAGACTAATAAGGCAATGATTGCTTTTTGTGGATGGGACATACTTAGGCAATTTTCCACATTGTTGGGTAGATGCCATGCCAAATTTCGTATCATCGGCAGACTTTATAATGCTGCTCCCTATCCCCGAATCTAGGTCATTTATAAAAATTTAAAAGTGTAATGGGCCCAAAACTCACCACTGCAAACCACCTCCCAGTCTGAAAAGCATCCATCCACCACCACCCTCTGCTTCCTGTCACTGAGCCAATTCCTGTATCGATACCACCACTTTCCCCTTAATTTTATGGGCTTCCATCTTCTTAATAAGCATCCTGTGTGACACTTTGTCGAATGCCTTCCAAAAGTCCATATATGCAACATCTGCTGCACTATCTTGATCAACCTTCTCTGTTACCTCATCAAAGAATTCAATCAAGTTAGTCAGACACGATGTGCCTTTAACAAATCCATGCTGGCTCTCCTTGATTAACCCATGCCTTTCCAAATGAAAGTTTATTTTGTCCCTGATAATAGTTTCCAATAACTTCCCAATGTTAGGCTGACTGGCCTCTAGTTTCCTGGTTTATCCTTCTCCCCTTTCTTGAATAGTGGTATAACGCTAGTCTGATTGTCCACCGTAACTCTTGGCTGGACGTGGTAGAGCTACAGAGCTTTACTCGGATCCATTGGTTGTGGGATCACTTAGCTCTGTCAATAGCCTGCTGCTTTTAGTGTTTAGCATACAAGTAGCCCTATTTTGTAGCTTCATTAGGTTGGTGCCTCATTCTAAGGTATGCCTGTTGCTACTCCTGTCACATCCTTCTACACTCCACATTGAACCAGGATTGATCTGCCAGCTTGATGGAGTGATGGATGTGCATTGGATCATGAGTGGTATATAATTCTGGTGGCTCTTGGAGCCTAATGAATGCTTAGTTTTGGGCTGCTAGATCTGTCCTTAAGCTGTCTCACTTAGCATGGTTGTAGTGCCATACTACATGATGGAGGTTATCCTTACTGTGAAAGCAAGACTTCACAATAACTCTGCAGTGGTGAAACCTACCAAAGCAATCATGAACAGATGTGTCTCCGACAGATCCATTGGTGAGGACAAGGTCAAGTATGCTATTCCTTCATGTTGGTTCCCTCATCACCTGACACATGTCCAGTCTGCAGCTATGTCCTTCAGGACTCAGCCAACATTGGCACTACCAAGCCACACTTGGTGGTGGGCATTGAAGTCCCTCACCCAGAGTACATTCTGTGCCCTTGCTTCCCCCAGTGCTTCCTTCAAGTAGTTGTCAACATGGAGGAATACTGATCCATCAGTTGAGTTGGGGGAAACAGTAGGTGGTAGTCAACAGGTTTCCTTGGCCTTCCTTGACCTGAATCAATGAGACTTCATGGGCTCCAGAGTCAATGTTGAGGATGCCTAGAGTCACATCCACCCAGCTGTATACCATTGTGCCCCCAAATATGATGGGTCTATCCTGTTGGTAGGACAGGACATGCCTAGGGATGGTGATGAAGGATACTGGGATAGTATCTGATAGATATTACTCTGTGAATAAAATCATATCAGGCTGGTCTGTGGAGCAGCCCTCCCAGCCTGTCCACCAGTCCCTAGATGTAGATGAGAAGGACATTACATGGTTGACTGGGTTTAGACTGCCCAAGTCTTGTCCTGATAAAATGCTTGGGTCATTGCCAATAGATTTGTCTGATATGTCTTTTCTGTTTTGTAGTGGTTGCTTTACAACTGAGTGGCTTTCTAGGCCACCTCAGAGGGCATTAAGAGTCAACCATATTGTGGGACTGGAATTACATGTAGGACAGATTGAGATCCCTTCCCTAAAAGACATTAGTGTACCAGTTGGGTTTTTACAACATTCTGGAAGCTTTTCATAGATATTTTTCTGGTGTTAGCCCACAAATGACCAGATTTATTGAATTGGGTTTCACAAATTGTCATGGTTGGGTTTGAACCCTCCACCAAGAGGTTGCTAGTCCAGTACCATAACCACTTGGTTACCATACCTACCTTGCACTCTTGGATAGATTACAAGAAAAAGCTTTACATCTGATAAGTGATTCTTCTCTCACCTCTAGTCTCCAGCCCTTCTCTTCCTGAAACATTCTTTCTGATCTGTTTTATCAATACTACTGTGATCATTACACTTCTGAAGGTGCAGCTCTTATTCATCAAAGCTGCAGATACACCATCCTATATGCTGTTATTGCTCAATACATCTTTACTGCGCTGAAACCAAGACTGTTCATCCATTATGCCACAAACTGCTTGTTTTTAGGACATTTGAGTTCTACTGTATCGTTTACTTCTTAAACTATATAAGAAAATAATTCCTCCTTACAGCTCACACCCTATGGATGCTGTTAAATTATATGTGTGTGAGACTGCTGCACCATGAAAGTTTTCATCCTACTCTTGTGGAATTGCAAAACCCAATGTGGGCCACAATAACCTGTATCACATGATAACCAGGTGGAAAATTTGAAAGAAATGTGAGAAAAAAAAACAGAAAAAAATTCATGGCACTAATTGAAGAATAGCAGGCTATTATCACCGTGTTTGACCAGCATTCCTCCATGGACCAACATCACATCAAACAGACTCATTGGTCATTCATCTCATTACTGATTGTGCATTTTTGCTGGTTACAAAATGGCTGTCATGTTTCCCTAAATAACGAAAGTTACATCACTTCAAATTAAGAACTTGCATTTATATAGCATCTCATCCCCTTATTTATTGCAAAACAACCTCCAATCCCCACAACCTCCAACATCATTAAATACAAAAACAGTAATGTCATGGGAACACCAACACCTCCCCCTCTTATCACACATCATCCTCGCTTGGACATACATGGCCATTCTTTCATAGTTTCTGGATCAAAATCCTAAATTCTCTACCTAACATCATTGTGGGAGCACCATCACCACACCAGACTGCAGTGGTTGAAGGAGTATGCCCAACATTACCTTCTCAGGGTAACTAAGAATAGGCAATAGATGTGCTTTGCCCATATCCCAGGAACAAATTTAAAAAAAAATATTCCCAGTACATCCCAAAGCACTTCCCAACAAGTCAATTCCTTTAGAAATTTTGTAAATGCATAGTAGCCAATTTGTACCTAAATGGTTATGGTTGACAGAGGAACATTGGCAGAACACCAAACCGTGCCAAGGGACTTTTGCATCCATCTGATCAGGTGAAGAGGGACTCCATTTAATATCTCATTTGAAAGATTGCTCCTTCAGTACTACACTGAAGTTAGGGCTTGAACTCTCAACCTTCTAACATAAAGGCACAAGTGATACCAACTTAGCCAATGTGACACTCACAAGTAGCTTATTACTCATAAAGCATTTTGAGATGTTTCTGAGAGAAGTGATCAGGTACTATTAGATGAAATTCTTTCTATTTTCCACTCTGGTCTTGGAAATCAAATTAAAAAATGGAAAAAGAGGGTAAAAATGGAAAATAAAGGAGGATAAAGTAAGAAAAAAGAAATACTGTACATGAAGTGAAAAGTCTGCTTGCTCTGGTACAACACTCATGGGAGATGATCAGCACTGGCATGGGTCATAAAGAAGTCCAGCTCCCTTGAAGTCCAGTTTACTGTGTGCCTCTGGCTGGTGGAGGGTTTGTGGTTCCATCTTACCAAGCCAAATACTATAGGGAGATAACTGAAGAATATGCACATTTTTAGAAAATTATTAAAAAGTCCTTTTTTACATTACTCTCTCATTTGGGCAATTTGTAACACATTGCTAGGTCTCAAAGTAAATAGCATTTCAGGTTTATCTGCTTTTCCCTTGTTTGCATGCATTTGTCTAAATACATTAATGTGCCAAAGTTTTGTTTCTTTTAAATCTGGGTAAACATTTACCTTTATTCATTATGCATAAAGGAAAAAATCCAAGCAAGGTGTTTAGTAGAAGGATATAATATACATCAGCGCAGAAATTGTCACAATTATGTTGATAGTATGTAAGAATATATAAATAAGTTCTTAAATTATACCAATGGATCAAAAATAGTGCCCCCTTCGTAAACTCTGATGGACATCATCATGCAAACCGAACAATCTCAATCTAACAAAGTATACATCAAATTTGCAGTTCAAATGTCAACTTTGTCAAAGTATTCATAAGTAGTTTGAACAGAACGCTAACTGAGAAAGAAAGACTTGCATTTATGTAGCGCCTTTCACGACCACCGGACGTCTCAAAGTGCTTTGCAGCCAATTAAGTACTTTTGAAGTGGAGTCACTGTTGTAATGTGGGAAACGCGGCAGCCAATTCGCGCACAGCAAGGTCCCACAAACAGCAATGTGATAATGACCAGATAATCTGTTTTTGTTATGTTGGTTGAGGGTAAATAATTGCAGAAAAACATTAAGACCAGGGATGAATGAAGAAATAACAAACAGCAGTGAGACTGAGAAGATGACAAAATATATAAATAAAGATAAATAACAGCAATGATAAAGATGGAGTAACTTCAGTGCCAAATATGTTTGACTCCCAGGCATTTTGCTGCAGGTAACCTAAACTAATGATTCATGTTGAGTAGGATAGGACATGCATGCTGTAAATATCAGTCATGATCTTGCTACTCCTAGGCCCTGAAGTTCCTCAGATTTCTGCCACGCGCTGCAGTAACTTTGCTGTTTATGTGTGTAAAAGGGGTTTCCGCCACACTTCCAGTGAAGTTCTGCAGGTGCCGTGGTAGAAAATCTGAGGAAATTCAGGGTCCTTGTTAGCCTTGTCTCAGTGGCACCATTCTTGCCTCTGAGTCAGAATATTGTAGATTCAAGCCCCACACCAAAACCTTGAGCACATACTGTAGGCCGACACTTCAGTGCGGTACTGAGGAGTGCTGTATTGTCAGAGGTGCTAAACTGAGAACCTGTCTGTCTTCTCAGATGGATGTAAAAGATCCCATGGTATTATTTGAAGAAGAACAGGAAAGCTGTCCTAGCCAACATTTAGCCATCAAATATCATCTGGTCATTTATCTCATTGTTGTTTATAGAACCTTTTTGGGGCTAAGTTGATCTTCGGCGAAAAGAAAATCAGATGCAGTGTAAAATCGCCGATTTTGCACTTTTGCCGAAGACTAATTTCACCCCCATTGTGGGCAAATTGATTACAGTGGTTGTTTACATTACAATAGTGATTACATTTCAAAAGCACTCCATTGGCTATGAAGCACTTTGGAATGTCCTGAGGACATGAAAGGTGCTATATAAATGCAAGTCTGTCAGGAAGAATGGATTACTACTAAGGTGATGACTTGAATCTGCTGATTAGTTTTATTTTAATTGATAAAGTGAGGATTTCTGATGATCTATCAGAGTCTTGGAATCAAAGCATACATTTCGTTGGCTCCTGGAGCAAAGCCATCGTAACTTTCCATTGTCCCAAATTACTAATTTCAGTAAATTTTTCATAAGTAATTTATTGATCGATAAGAAAGTAAAATATTTCATCACATGCTCAGAATACCCTAGGCAATGCAATTACAAGCTCATTAAACAAAATTGTTCAAACCCATATTACAGTCTTGATTGCAATCTGCTTTCAAATTTTACACATTGCACTTCTGCTACATAAAAGCATCAGTCCTTTCCTTGCAGTTTACTTTAATCAGTGAGGACAGGAACGTCTTGAATGTTTGAAGCTGAATCTATACAGGTATGTGTAGCTTTGCATCTGAGTTACATTTTAAGATCAATTGCCTGACTTTATTTGAGTGAGATTTATTTCAATGCTTTTGTTATGTAGAAAATACTTGATATGTACAGTTAACATCAATATGCAATCACGGTTTAGTTTTGATTTTGATTTTAAACACGTAAAGCAACTTGATTTTCTTTTAATGCTGTGAGGAGCAGAATCCATTCATGGAGCAGAAGAAAGCAGCAATTGTTGAAGAAATATCAACCCTGAATCCAGATAATCTCAAGGAAACCTTTTTCAAAGGAATTGGCTATTTGTCTGGTGATATGAGTGAGTTTGGTTACTGGCTCAAACGTAAGTGAGTACGCGGGAATTTATTTTCATGAAAATATTTTTAAATGGCCAGTGGGTGAAGGAAGATAGAGATTCACTTCAGAGGGACTAGTAAACCAATATAATTATATCTATGTATATTACACAATAGATATGCTAGCTAAAGCAGTTATTGCCTTGTTGGTGAAAATAGCTGGAAGGCTATCTGGTTAGCAACAGGATTGAGAGTTATCGAGATAAGTACATTTGGAGATTATTGAATGTTGTGTAGAATGCGATGGTTCCTGAACTGTTAAGACTTGGAAATGTTAGTCCAAGGACATGCTTAGGAACAGGGAAACTTTACAGACTCTTTTTTTAAGAGATGAAATGATTTGGATAGAATCAAAAATAAGCAGATTGTACATGGTCTGTGGAAGGAAGGTGCGTGATGAACTAAATGGCATTTCTTGCTCCATGTTTTCTTCTGTTCTTTCATTCTGTCCTCTGTAAATTTTCAGTAAAACATTTCTCAGGCTTCCATTTTAACAACAATAACTTGCATTTATATAGCATCTTTAACGTAGGCAAATGCACCACGATGCTTCACAAGAGCATAATAAGACAAATATTGACACCAAGCCAAAGAAGGAGATATTAGGACAGGTGATTGAAAGTTTGGTCAAGGAGGTAGGTTTTGAGAGTCTTAAAGGAGGTGGAGAGAGAAAGGTTTGTGGAGGGAATTCCAGAGCTGAAGGCCTAGATGGCTGAAGGCACAACCACCAATGGTGGGGTGAAGAAAATAGGGGATGCACAAGAGTCCATCTGGACAAACACAGATTCTTGGAAGATTGTAGGGCTGGAGGAGGTTACATAAATAGGGAAGTGCAAGGCCATGGAGGGATTTGAACACAAGCATGAGAATTTTAAAATCGAGGCATTGGTGGACCAGGAGCCATGTAGGTCAGCAAGCACAGGGGTGATGGGTGAGTGGGACTTGATGCGGGTTAGAACATGGGCAGCAGAGACTTGGATGAGCTCAAGTTTATTGGAAGTGGAAGATGGGAGGCCAACAAGGAGAGCATTGAAATAGTTGAAGGTAAAAAAAGAATGGATAATGGTTTCAGTAGCAGATAAGCGAAGGCAGGGGCAGAGACGAGCGACATTACAGAGATGGAAGCAGATGACACAATGATCCCCATTCCACCCACCTTCACCAACTCGTATAGCCATGCAATTTCCTGGACGAGGCAAAGAAAGAGAAAAAGCCTTAAGCCAATTTAGGAAAAAAACTTTGGAAAATTCCTCTCTGACCGCCGGCTGAAGGTAATCAAACAAGTTCCAAACCATGGTGACTGGGAGACATATTCCCCAATACCCACCTACCTTCTATATGTAGTTATGTTGGTCAAACTCAAGAACTCGTCCATCTCCATTTTGAATGCTTGCAGCCAATCCATACACATTACATGCGTCAGTAATTTATTCCATAGGTCGACAACTCTTTGTGAAAAGAAGTACCTCCTAATATCTAACCTAGTTTTATCCTTATGTAACTTATATTCATGTCCCCTAGTCCTCCCTAACCTATCTAGCCTATCCACATGGATCAAATTTAATCCTTTCATTAGTTTAAAGATCTCAATCAAATGTCCTCAAAGTCAACAGCTTTTTAAGCCTATTGTGGTAATAAAAGGCATTAAAGCTAGGTATCAGTCTAGTGGCCCTCCTATGAACCTTTCCAGGGACACCATATCAACCATCATGTGAGGGGACACAGAATACTAAATGAAGCCTAACCAAGGCCTTGTACAAAGACAATATAGTAATTTTGTTTTATATTTAATCATCCTGATAATACAACCTAACTCTTTGCTTTTGCAATAGCCTCGCAGCACTGGTCGTGAATCTGCAGAGATTCATGCACTATAACACCCAATCCTGCTGAACAGCCTTGAGCATGCAATCCTGCATCATGTGCACCTGC
The DNA here is from genome assembly GCA_030390025.1 of Squalus acanthias. Lineage (NCBI taxonomy): Eukaryota > Metazoa > Chordata > Chondrichthyes > Squaliformes > Squalidae > Squalus > Squalus acanthias. The sequence continues at coordinate 54,543,089 of CM059426.1, forward strand.
TTGGTGTTGGCCCTACCCATGTACACAACACTTCATTTATCTATATTGAATAACATCTACTGGATGCGAGCCAATTTCCCTATTGTATCTAAATCTGCCTGTAATCTATTTTCTCATTTAAGGTCCTTACACCCACACATATCTTTGATAATACTGGGACTATAGAAACTCACCAGCCAAAGTTGAACAATGAAAGTGTGAGGACAGATGTTTTAGAGTTCCCCTCTGATCATAGAATCATACACCACAAAAGGAGACCATTCGGCACATCATGCCTGTGCCAGCTCTCTAAAAGAGCTACCAATTAGTCCCACTCCCCAGCTCTTTTCCTATAGCCCTGGATTTTTTTTTCTTTTTATCCAGTTCCCTTTTGAAAGTCACTATTGAATCTGCTTCCACCAACCTTTCAGGCAGTGCATTCCAGATCATAACAACTCGCTGCGTAAAAAAAATTCTCCTCATCTCCCCCCACCTTGGCTTTTTTGCTAAATATCTTAAATCTGTGTCCTCTGGTTACCGACCCTCCTGCCAGTGGAAACAGTTTCTCTCTGTCTACTCTATCAAAACCCCTCATAATTTTGAACACCTTTATTAAATCTCCCCTTCTTTGCTCTAAGGAGAACAATCCCAGATGTTTTTAGAAATACATTTTTGGAGCTATAAGAAAGTTAAACAAGCGGAGTAGAGTCTGTAGTGGGATAGATTGTATATGGTTTGTGAGAACAGTACATGTCAATCTGCAAATTCCCATCGCCGTACAACAATTAAACTCTGAATTACTTCAGGTTGTATTTACTAGAGCATTTAGAATTTCGGGGCTTAAAGGGACAGTTCCACCATAGCAGCAGATTAATACATTGTACATAACATGGTGTAAATGTTTTCTCATTATAAAACAGTGGATCATCTGATTTACCATCAGCAATGCTATTGGAGATCCACTTTATAAAAATAAATCAGACCAATGTGTGTTATTACACTAAATGCCTGCTCTTGAGTAATAAAGTTATGATCTAATTTTAGGATTGAAATGGCATTTGTGAACTGCTTGGCACCTTCCAAAATCTGCAGTGAATTTATAGGCCTGTTGTTCACTCTTTTGCATGGGAAACATGCTTAATTCATATTCTTTAACAGTTATATACCTTTTTCTGACAACATTGCAGAGCAGAACATTATCTTTCAATTTATTGACTGGATCTTACGTGGTGCCGCTCAGGTGATGTTTGTCAACAACCCATTGAGTGGGCTTATTATTTTAGTCGGGCTGATTGTACAGAATCCATGGTGGGCACTGAATGGCTTCGTGGGAACAGTGTTCTCAACTCTGGCAGCACTTTTGCTCAGTCAGAACAGGTAAATGAGCTGTGGTAATATACATTTGATTTTCAAAGTTTCCTTGGAAAAATTAATCCAAAATGGCATTCTGAACATCTTATTTGTGCCATTAGCTACTATATTTATATTTCAAAAATATATGAAATTTCTTGTGCTACATGCTCACGAAGGATACTATTTAACAGTCCTGTTTAATGCAAGATCTTGCCACAATGAATGATAAAGAAAAAGTGTGGTAACCTGTGGGCCACGTTCACATGCCCACTGAGCAATAACTAGCATTTCAGGGCTTAAGGAAAAACAGAGTGAACGGCCACAATATTTACTGGGAGGCGGGGTGGGGGTCAATTTCGCGTTCGGGAAACCTGGAAGAACAGCTTTCACTCAGGTCCTGCTGAATTTAACAGCAGGGGCCTCATTAAAATTTTTTTTCTCCAGTTCCCAGATTGGGAGACTGCCTGGCTGTCGGGTGGGAAGGCCTTTGGCACCAGGCTGCAGCCGGGAAGCGGAGAGAAGGAAGGGAGGGATCGGAAAGGCTAGGGGCGGGGGAGAGATCATTTGCCCGGGGAGGGGGGAGGGGGTGGGGGGAGAGATCAGAGGACGGAGGTGGGGGCCAGAGCCGAAGGGTCGGGGGTGGGGGGAGATTGGAAAGGTCGTGGGGAGATCATGGTTCGAGGGGGCATTGTGGCTCGGGGCGGGGGGAGATCGGATTGCAGGGGGTGTCCGATCGCGGGGCGGGAGGGGGAGCAGCTGTTCGTGGGGGGGGAGGTAGATTAGCTTGGTCGGCCGAAGGGAAGCACTCCTGCTCCTCCTGGCCCACAAGCAGTGCTGGAAAGGCACTTACCTGCTGCATCCAGCAGTCCTCGCCTCCCTTCAGCTGCTAGGTTTCCCAAGGCAAGGGAAACTCGGCCGGCCAGCGCAAAATTTAAAATGGAGGTAAATATGTGGTACGAAGCCTCATTAAAATATTTAAATGATCGACTGGCCTCCTGGTTGCCCACCCCATCCCGCCTCCGTTAAAACCAGAAGTGGGCTCATTTGAGGCGGGTTGGGTTCGAGTATGAGATTTTAAAAATGTTGACAACCCTCCTGACCCAAACCCACCAATTTTGGGGGGTTAAAATTCCCCCCTACCACCAACGTATCATACAATTGCCAGTTCAGACCTATGGTGACTTCAGTCTCAACACTGCCCTGTAATTGTGGTTACTCCTCTACTTCTAATCTGGCCACTGCATCACAGGATTAACAATTATGTAGCATTTAACATATTGCAGACTTGAAGTCTAAGATACCTTTTCAATGTATATAATAATTGCTGCAAAGAAAAAATAATAAGTCTAGAATTTTATTTCTGTAATGGCATATATGTGTGGGCATTAGAAACAAAATAAACGCAGATTCTGTGTACCAAAATCAACAGCATGTACAACTTCTCCTAAAAATAGTCTTTAGGAATTTGGGGAGAACCACATGTGGGCCATTCAAAATACCACACATGCGCAGTTTCTGCATTGAAAAGCCGGCTGCGCAAGATCCCTGGAGCGCTGCATGGCTGCACAGCTGCGCAGCTTATAGGGAGCAGTTGAACAGGAGTGGTCATTCAGCCCCTCGAGCCTGTCCACAATTCAATTAGATCGTGGCTGATCCGTATCTTAAGGCCGAATGTGCTTCTGTGCTGTACTATTCTATGATAATGCCTTATTGTGATGCTCCTTATGATTAGCAGTGTTGAAATGTTCTCTGAACATGAAAATAAATAAACTGCTCATACCCATATACACTTCTTGTCTGTGTTGTGGTATTTAACTTTTTCATTTTATAGTTGCATTTGTTTGACGTGACTATTCCCAAAGAAAACAAAATAATTTTGCTAATTCTTTAAATATATACAGAAAAGTGTTCAGTTCCAAAATGTTAGTGTTTTTTACTTTCATCTTTTTAGGTCTGCGATTGCAGCAGGGCTTTATGGGTACAATGGCATCCTGGTTGGTCTTTTGATGGCTGTGTTTTGTGACAAAGGAGATTGGTATTGGTGGTTGTTGCTCGCTGTGATCGTCATGTCGATGGCATGGTATGTTAAAAAATCTATTTGGAATCTCATTTTATTGAAGTTACACTAACACTATTTACAGTAACTACATTCTACATTCAACTTTTTTAATTTTCCAAGAGTGTTTCGAAAATAAAGGAATGACTTGCCATCTATAACGTTGGAATTTTTAAATCCTTTATGGATGTTATTGCATGATGAGACATGAAAAGGAAACCTCTAATTCACTATTTCGTCTATCATACTATGTAAATATTGTGGTTGAAGTATTTAAATATCGGAACCACATTCTGAGAACATGACTTCAGATTTTGGAATTTTTAAAAAAAATACTGTCCACTAATGTAGCGATATATAATGAAGGGATAAGAGAATCTTGCAGCTTTATGATGTTTAATTACACTAGGGTGTTTATTTTAGGAGACGGTAAGTGCCTTCACAGCACTGCTTGTGGGCCAGGAGGAGCAGGTGCCCCCCCCCCCCCCGATACAAAGGACCACAGAGTCGAGGACCGAACCCCCTGAGACACCACCCCCTCCTCCAGGTCGAGAATCAGAGCATCGGAGACCCCCGGATTGGAGCACCAACCCCACCACCGCCCCGCCCCCCCCCCCCCCCCCCCGGGGTCATGGATCACACCTGCCTGCTCCTGCGGCCTGCTCCTGAGTGCTCCCCATCGACTGGAAGCCAAGCCTGTCAATCAAGGCGACTTCCAGGCAGGGAACCTTTCAGGGCTAAAAGACGCACAGCAACATGCGGGGAAACCCGACTTCTGGGTTTCCCATCCGAAACTCCACCAGCCCCCGCCTATGTTGAAAGCTGCCTGTGACACAGGAGGACACTGTGGACAAGTTTATCATCTTTCCAGTGGGGGTGGAAACCTTGAGATCCTTCCCCCAGCTGGCAAACGTTTACAGCATCTTCGATGAAGAGGGAGAACGCTGCAGATGCACCCCCCGAACTGCTGAAAGCCCCTCCCCCGACCCCAAGAATTACACCAGGCTCGGCAGCAGAGTTCAGTCGTGAGTGCGATCATGGCCTATCTCTGTGTTAAATAAAGCAGATAAAGAAATGTAAGACAGACATGTTAAGTGTTTTTCCACTAATATCGCCAGCAGTTATCTCTGCGCTAATATATATTGAAACTTCCTCTTTGAACTTCTTTGAAACATAGAGGGCGGAATTTTATCTTGGAGGCAGGTAGGGAGCGGGGGGGCGGTGCTGGAATGCGTTGGGATACCCAGGAGAACGGGTTTTCATCAGGCCCTACTGAATTTAACGGCAAGGCCTGATTTAAATTTTTTTAATCTGTTTCTCGCCTGCAGCCAGCCAGATTGAGAGACTGGCTGGCTATCGGGTGGGTAGGTCAGGGGAACAGACAGGAGGAAGGCTGGGACCCGTCGGAGGGGGTCGGGGCTAGAATCACCGGGGGGGGGGGGTTCAGGGGCCAGAATTGTTGGAAGGGACCAGATCATCAGAGGGGGCCAGGGGATCAATGGGGGGGGGGGGATCAGAAGGCTGGGGGTGTTCAGAGGCCGAAGGGGGGAGATCGGAGGCCTCAAGGGGGATCGGAGGCTAAGGGGGTGGGGGAGATCGGTGGGCTCGGGGGGGGGGGGAAATCAAAGGCCGGGGGAAGAGCGAAAGGGTCGGGGGGTGTCCGATCCCGGTGGGTTGGCGAGGCAGTCCTCGCCTTCTGTTAGCTGTTGGGTTCCCCGTGGCCCGGGAAACCCGGCTGCCCACAGTTAAGTTTAAAAAGGAGCTTCAAAATGAGGCACACAGCCTTATTATAGTATTTAAAGTGCCGCCCCCACCCCCCGTCCCACCGCTGTTAAAACCGGAAGTGGGCGGGTTGGGGTCGGGATTCAGATTTCTAGCACTTTAACCTCCCGCCAACCCCAACCCACTCATCTATTGGGGTTAAAATTCCCCCAGAATATTTGTTGCTTTGCAATATGTTTAGAAAGTTGATTGGAAGGAGAACATAGTGAACATAGAGGCCAGGTGCCGCTGTGCTGAAATAAAGATTTCGGCCTGAATTTTAATGGGGAGGCAGGTTGGGAGGGTGGGGGCTAAGAAGCAGTCGGGAAGCCCAGGAGAACGGGTTTTCCTCAGGCCCTGCCGAATTTAATGACAGGGCCTGATTTGCATGGGAAATCTCTGTTTCCCATCTGCAGCCAGTCAGATTGAGAGGCTGGCTGGCTGTGGGCAGGGAGGCCTATGGTACTAGCCCGCAGAAAGGAGGGAGGGATCACATGGGGGGCCGGCCGGTGCAGTACGGAGAAGGGTTTTGGAACAATCGGGGGTCGGGAGCAGCACGGGGAGGGGGTCGGGAACAATCGGGGGTCGGGAGCAGCACGGGGAGGGGGTCGGGAACAATCGGGGGTCGGGAACAATCGGGGGTCGGGAGCAGCACGGGGAGGGGGTCGGGAACAATCGGGGGTCGGGAACAATCGGGGGTCGGGAGCAGCACGGGGAGGGGGTCGGGAACAATCGGGGGTCGGGAGCAGCACGGGGAGGGGGTCGGGAACAATCGGGGGTCGGGAACAGCACGGGGAGGGGGTTATGGAATGATCAGCGGCCAGAGGAGCAGGGTGGGGGGGCCGGAGGGGCACAGGGGTCCAGAAGGAGCGGGGGATGGAGGAGGAGCAAAGGGGAGGCAAACAACATTGGGGGACGGGAGGAGCATGGGGGGGAGGCCTCATGGGGGGGAATGGAAGCCTGGGGGCGGGATCAGATGCCGGGGGCGGTCAGAGGCCTCATGGGGGGTCTCCGATCATGGGGGGTGGTTTAGGGAGGGTCGCTGGATCTATTAAGCTGGCAGGTTTCACGAGGTCTGCAAAACCCAACCAGCTAAAGTTAAATTCAAAATGGAGGTTAAATCAGAGGCTTTCAGCCACATTATAATATTTAAATGGGCGACCCGCCTCTTGGGAGCAGGTTATCTGCACGCCTCTGTTAAAGCCGGAAGTGGGCAGGTTGGAGGCGGGTTCTGGTCGGGATTCAGATTTCATAGAATCATAGAACGGTTACAGCACAGAAGGCTCTCTGCAAGAGCACTTCAGCTAGTCCCACTCCGCCGCCCTTTCCCCGTAGCCCTGCAAATATTTTCCTTCAGGTACTTATCCAATTCCCTTTTGAAAGCCATGATTGAATCTGCCTCCACCACCCTCTCAGGCAGTGCATTTCAGATCATAACCACTCGCTGTGTAAACATTTTTTTCCTCCTGCTGCCTTTGGTTCTTCTGCCAATCGCCTTAAATCTGTGTCCTCTGGGTCTCAACCCTTCTACCAATGGGAACAGTTTCCCTCTATCTACTCTGTCTAGACCCCTCATGATTTTGAATACCTCTATCAAATCTCCCCTCAACTTTCTCTGCTCTAAGGAGAACAACTCCAGCTTTTCCAGTCGATCCACGTAACTGAAGTCCCTCATCCCTAGAACCATTCTTGTAAATCTTTTCTGCACCCTTTCTAAGGCCTTCAAATCCTTCCTAAAGTGCGGTGCCCAGAATTGGACACAATACTCCAGTTGAGGCCGAACCAGTGTTTTATAAGGGCTCATCATAACTTCCTTGCTTTTGTACTCTATGGGCTGGATTTTGATACTGGGGCGGGTTGGGGTCGTGTTATCCACTTTTCGTGTTATCCACCCGACTGCAATTGGATGTGGGAGATTGATGCAATTTTCACCTAATTGGGCAATTGAGTTTCAGCATGTGAGAACCCATGAACCAATTAGTGTTTTCAGTCTGAAAGTCGCCTCTGATGATGTCATCATTGCTGCTGCATTGAAGGTCTTCAGAGACTGCCTGGCCTGTGCTGTGAGAGGACCTGGATGCAAAATGAGCAGCAGCAGCCCTAAGTCTACTCCCAGATATTACACCACCACAGAGACAGAGACAGAGACAGAGACAGAGACAGACAGAGAGAGAGAGAGAGATGCAGCCAGCCAAATGTGCTCCCACCAGGTTTCACAATCATGGTTCAGAACAGGCGTGCTTCACGTACAACAAGGGTTAAAATCACAAAGGCCTTTCAAAATGGCATTATAGAGCCAATTTAGTGCTTGTTAAGGGCCTTAACAGCCTATCCCGTCTCTTAAAGGTGGGACACAGTCGGGACCAGCAGTCACGATTTAATGAAAATTGCGTGGAGGCGGGATGGAGCCGGACTTGTGCCCGCCCGCCAGTTTTCACAATTTTAACCCCCCACACACCTCCAAACCCGCCTCCATGGGTCAATGAAAATCCAGCCCTTCGCCTCTACTTATGAAGCCTAGGATCCCGTATGCTTTTTTAACCACTTTCTCAACCTGCCCTGCCACCTTCAAAAATTTGTGTACACATACCCCCAGGTCTCTCTGTTCATGCACCCCCTTTAGAATTGTACCCTTTAGTTTATATTGCCTCTCCTCATTCTTCCTACCAGAATGTATCACTTCACACTTTTCTGCGTCAAATTTCATCTGCCACGTGTCTGCAATTCCATCAGCCTGTCTATGTCCTCTTGAAGACTATCACTATCCTCCTCACTGTTCACTATACTTCCACGTTTTGTGTCATCTGCAAATTTTGAAATTGTGCCCTGTACGCCCAAGTCTAAGTCATTAATATACATCAAGAAAAGCAGTGGTCCTAGTACCGACCCCTGGGGAACACCACTGTATACCTTCCTCCAGTCCGAAAAACAACCGTTCACCACTACTCTCTGTTTCGTATCCATGCTGCCACTGTCCCTTTTTATTCCATGGGCTTCAACTTTGCTGGCAAGCCTATTATGTGGCACTTTATCAAATGCCTTTTGGAAGTCTATGTGCACCACATCAACCGCATTGCCCTCATCAACCCTTTCTGTTATCTCATCAAAAAACGCAATCAAGTTAGTTAAACATAATTTGCCTTTAACAAATCATGCTGGCTTTTCTTAATTAATCCACACTTGTCCAAGTGGCTGTTAATTTTGTCCCTGATTATCGTTTCTAAAAGCTTCCCCACTACCGAGGTTAAACTGACTGGCCTGTAGTTACTGGGTTTAGCATTACACCCTTTTTTTGAACAAGGGTGTAACATTTGAAATTCTCCAGTCCTCTGGCACCACCCCTGTATCTAAGGAGGATTGGAAGATTATGGCCAGTACCTCCGCAATTTCCACCTTTACTTCCCTCAGCATCCTAGGATGCAACCCATCCGGTCCTGGTGACTTATCTACTTTAAGTACAGCCAGCCTTTCTAGTTCCTCCTCTTTATTCATTTTTATCCAATCCAGATTTTTAACTTCCCACACGACCCCAACCCACCCGTTTTTTTAGGTTTAAATTCCCCCCTTCAGGTCGTGCCTGGAGGTAAATAAATCCTTAATCTGTGCTATCTCTTTAAGAAAAGATCCCAAAAAAATCCAATGCTGAAAGGATGTCGGAAAAGGAAAAATTAAAGTCAAACTTTTGAACAGACATATCCCTTAGTGTAGTTACAATAGTAGCCTAGAGATAGATTAATCAAAATAAAAAAAATTCAAGAGAAATAGAAGTAGGAATTGGTATGTGTTTTTCAGGTGTAAAACAAGCACCAGCATACCAATTTAGTCGTGGGACAACCTGAGTCCAATCTGCGCAGACATTGGTCTGGCTGCTAAATTTGAGGGACCATTTTTTATGTGTCCATTGCATGCGTTAAGCTCTTACACATATTTGAGGGGCCTAACACCTGTTGAAGGCCCCTCTACAAAATGTGATCCCGATGAGCAGGGCAGGCATCGGACCTGCCCCACTCACAAGCTTTCAGTGGCCCCCATGGCCGCCAACTACAGGTCATTTTTTTTTTTTAGCTTTTCTGTGGAGTCAGGAGGAGCAGGTGTGCTTTCCCTGACTCCACAGTCCTGGCGATCGGCTCCCCTGTTGCCCGATCCAACCCCCAATCTTGGAAATTCCCTGAGGGCCGAGCTGCCTGTGGAGGTGCGACAGGCACCGGCAGCTCGTCCCAGAGATGTAGATGAGGCACGAGGCCCAATTTCGGGACAGCCTCGGGCCTCTCTTGTCGGGCATGTGCTGCTAGCACAGCACTGAGTCTGGGCCCAAAAAAGGGACTAAGATTAATTTCTCACCCATAGATTGGAGAGTTACATCATAATTGATTTATTATGGCCAAGTATGTTTATTTATTCTCGCGGCGCTGTCTTCTCACATTGCAGGGACCCTTGTTCACCGGGAACATACATCAGAAATTCTGGCGCGCACTAAACACAATTTTCTGAGCAAAACTGGTAAGAAAATCATAGGCGGCATGGCCGAATATCCGATACGCTCTCCCAGTGAAAAAGCGTCTTGCCAAGAGCACAAGGGCAGAACATTACCATTTAAATGTTAGATTTGGTTCAGGTAAATTAAAAATGATTCTCCATATGCAAAGTTGTTTCTTTTCAAAAGTGCATCTGATTAAACTTGTGATCCATTTCATAGGTTGATTGTAATCATTTTAGGAGAATAATACTATAAGAGGTAGATGTGAGTTCAAGCATCATTGGTGAAGTGACGTGGTCTAGAAAGGTCTTGAGCTTTCGCTGACAGTCTGGATGAAACAGCATAGAACTGGAGAATGAATTACCTGCTGACTAAAAGCAGTGGAATGCACAACCAATTGAGATACAATCAAATAGCAAAATAAAGGGAAATAATATAATCACTCAACCCTTGTAAAAGACCTGACCACAAAAATAACTACAGTTTAAACAACCGCAGGGAGATTGTTGATAGCAATATTTAAACTAATTTCTCATCTTTAGAAGGGATTAACAGAGAACATTTATAGATCGGAGTTATTTTATGGGAATAAAGCCAACATGTTCTTGTCGAAGAAAGACAGCAAGATTTATAATATAAGTCAGGGAGCCCTCACAAACTGCACCAGAGATTGTAATTCATCTGAAATATCTGGGAGCAAAATATATTTTTTTGTTCTCTCTCTTTCAAGTTCAGGATAAATATAGAGTTCTTGAACAACAGAGGGAAAAATTGGAGCATCGATAGGGAAAATTTAAAAGGGAAGTTGGTTAGAGACTCTGGTGACGACTGATTAAGGTTGAGCAATCGTTACAGTTGCAGCACCTAAGTTGTTGACTTTAAAATTTGTGGGGGCAGAAATTCGGTATCGCCCCGTTTGGTGCGCGATTATCGGCCGGGCGCAAAGTTTAGCGCCTGGCGCTAATTATCGCCTCCGACTGCAAACTTGGCTTTTATCACCCCTGGAGGTGATTGGAGTGGTAAATCAGGCGCTGCACACCTGTCTTAAGGCGCAAAGGCCGAGGAGCGAGGCGCTAACTCAGAGCGCTGGCGAAGCTCATGTGATGTCAGTCAGCAATGGAACACACACACAATGGCACCAGCCAGTGTTTAAAGGGAGGGTCGATCTTGCTCTCCATCCACATCCTGCTCATTGCAACCTTGAATCTCGGCCTGGAGAGACCTGTACATCAAATCTGTTGGAAAGAACAATGGAGAGGCCCAGGGAAAGAGCTCAGAGTGCAGCCCCCACAGTCTCTTCTAAATCGATGCAAGGAAGATCAAATCAGAAAGAACCTGCAAAGTGCTGCTCAGTACCCAAAACTCCTCAACACAGCTTTGAATATCTCCTGCAGTCTCTCTCTCTCACTCAGAATGCGTGGTGCAAAAATTTCGCTGACAAAAAAAGGCAGGAAGCGGTCGCCTTTAAATAGCGCTCCCCCAGTCCCGACTGCAAAACGCTCCCCTCAACCTGTCATTGCTAGCAGCAGGTGGTAAGACAGGGGGCGCCACTCAATATCCGGTCCGGGGCACTACCGGGGCGTTGCACACTCGACTGACGTCACGATCTGCGGGCACAGGAGATCATGGCAGTAGTGTTTAGCGCCGCCGCAAAATGTCTAGTCAATTTCGTGAGCGGTGCAAACATCGCCGCGCACGGGCGCTAGTTGCTTTGCGCCCCATTAGCACCCTCTTAAGGTGCTAACGGGAGGCGCAAACCAACCGAAATTTTCCCCCGTGGTGTTATATTAATAGAGCTCAGTGAGGAGTCCAAGTGGAGTTCAAATTAACTCCAAGATGTTGCACCTTCACATCCATTGGTACCATACTGGGAAATTAGGAACACAATGGTGCAGACAGTAATCTCATAAACCGAGGGACATTAACAGGGCTTGATGAAACTTTCAGATGGCAAAGGGTTGGAGAAGTTAGTGATGAATTGAAGTATCACTCCCAGCTGATGAGCAACAGAACGACTAAGGTTCTTTTTATTCATTCACAGGATGTGGGCATTGCTGGCAAAGCCAGCATTTGTTGCCCATCCCTAATTGCCCTTGAGAAAGTGGGAGTGAGCCGCCGCCTTGAGCTGCAGTCCATGTGGTGAAGGTACTCCCACAGTGCTGGTAGGGAGGGAGTTCCAGGATTTTGACCCAGCGGCGATGAAGGAACGGCGATATATTTCCAAGTCAGGAGGTTGTGTGACTTGGAGGGAATTGTAGGTGGTGGTGTTCCCATGCGCCTGCTGCCCTTGTCCTTCTGGGTGGTAGAGGTCACGGAATTGGGAGGTTCTGATGAAGAAGCCTTGGCGAGTTGCTGCAGTGTATCTTGTAGATGGTACACACTGCAGCCACGGTACTCTGGTGGTGGCAGGAGTGAATGTTTAAGGTGGTGGATGGGGTAACAATCAAGCGGGCTGCTTTGTCCTGGATGGTGTCGAGCTTCTTGAGTGTTGGAGCTACACTCATCCAGGCAAGTGGAGCGTATTCCATCACCCTCCTGACTTGTGCCTTGTAGATGGTAGAAAAGCTTTGGAAATCAGGAGGTGAGACACTCGCCACAGAATACCCAGCCTCTGACCTGCTCTTGTAGCTGCATTATTTATGTGGCTGGTCCAGTTAGGTTTCTGGTCAATGGTGACACCAGCAAGTTGAAGGTGTGGGATTCAACAATGGTAATGCCATTGAATGTCATGGGGAGGTGGTTAGACTCTCTTGTTAGAGATGGCCATTTCTTGGCACTTGTGTGGCGCGAATGTTACTTGCCACTTATCAGCCCAAACGTGAATGTTGTCCAAGTCTTGCTGCATGCAGGCACGGACGACTTCATTATCTGAGGAGTTGCAAATAGAACTGAACACTGTGCAACCATCAGCGAACATCCCCACTTCTGACATTATGATGGAGGGAAGGTCATTGATGAAGCATTTGAAGATGGTTGGGCCTAGGACACTGCCCTGAGGAACTCCTGCAGCGATGTCCTGGGGCTGAGATGATTGGCCTCCAACAACCACAATCATCTTCCTTTGTGCTAGGTATTTTACTAGGGTTCCTTGATGCCACACTTGAACATGTGCTGCCTTGATGTCAAGGGCAGTCACTCTCACCTCACCTCTGGAATTCAGCTCTTTTGTCCATGTTTGGACCAAGGCTGTAATGAGATCTGGAGTCGCGTTGTCCTGGCGGAACCCAAACTCAGCATCGGTGAGCAGGTTATTGGTGAGTATGTGCCGCTTGATAGCACTGTCAACGACCCCTTTCATCACTTTGCTGATGATTGAGAGTAGACTGATGGGGCGGTTATTGGCTGGATTAGATTTGTCCTGCTTTTTGTGGACAGGACATACCTGGGCAATTTTCCACTTTGTTGAGTAGATGTCAGTGTTGTAGCTGTACTGGAACAGCTTGGGAGAGGCGCGGTTATTTCTGGAGGACAACTCTTCAGCACTACAGCTGGATGTTGTCGGGGCTCACAGCCTTTGCTGTATCCAATGCGCTCAGCCGTTTCTTGATATCACGTGGAGTGAATCGAATTGGCTGAAGACTGGCTTCTGTGATGGTGGTAACCTCAGGAGGAGGCTGATATGGATCATCCACTCGGCATTCTGGCTGAAGATGGTTGCAAATGCTTCAGCCTCAACTTTTGCACTCACGTGCTGGGCTCCGCCATCATTGAGGATGGGGATATTCATGGAGCCTCCTCCTCCCGTTTGTTGTTTAATTGTTCACCACCATTCACGAATGGATGTGGCAGGACTGTAGAGCTTTGATCTGCTCCGTTGGTTGGGGATCGCTTAGCCCTGTCTATAGCATGCTGCTTCTGCTGTTTAGCATGCATGTAGTCCTGTGTTGCAGCTTCACCAGTTTGGTGCCTCATTTTTAGGTACGCCTGGTGCTGCTCCTGGCATGCTCTTCTACACTTCTCATTGAACCAGGGTTGGTCCCCTGACTTGATAGTAATGGTAGAGTGAGGGATATGCCGGGCCATGAGGTTACAGATTGTAGTGGAATAAAATTCTGCTGCTGCTGATGGCCCACAGCGCCTCATGGATGCCCAGTTTTGAGCTGCTAGATCTGTTCTGAATCTATTCCATTTAGCACAGTGGTAGTGCCACACAACACAATGGAAGGTGTTCTCAGTGTGAAGACAGGACTTGGTCTCCACAAGGACTGTGCAGTGGTCACTGCTACCAATACAGTCATGAACAGATGCATCTGTGATAGGTATATTGGTGAGGACGAGATCAAGTAGGTTTTTCCCTCGTGTTGGTTCTCTCAACACCTGCCGCAGGCCCAGTCTGGCAGCTATGTCCTTCAGGAATTGGCCGGCTTGGTCAGTAGTGGTGCTACTGAGCCACTCTTGGTGATGGACATTGAAATCCCCCCCCCCCCCCGAGTACATTTTGTGCCCTTGCTGCCCTAAGTGCTTCTTCCAAGTGGTGTTCAACATGAAGTAGTACTGATTCATCAGCTGAGGGAGGGCAGTAGGTGGTAATCAGCAGGAGGTTTCCTTGCCCATGTTTGACCTGATGCCATGAGACTTCATGGAGTCCAGAGTCAATGTTGGAGTCTTCCAGGGCCACTCCTTCCTGACTGTAAACCACTGTGCCGCCACCTCTAGTGGGTCTGTCCTGCCACTGGGACAGGACATACCATGGGATGATGATGGATGAGTCTGGGACATTGGCTGAAAGTATGATTCTATGAGTATGACTATGCCAGGCTGCAGAGGAGACAATAAAATTGGGAAAGAAGAGAGTAAAGCATTATTGAGAAAGACTCTTGACAGTGGTGTAAGGGATCCAAGCCAAATGACAAGCTTGCGAAGGAATGCTTGTCACATCCAGAGCCAATGAGGAACAATAGATGGTCAGGGGCTCTTAGTATTAGGCTCATGAAAGCCTAAAATCATGTAGGCCACTGGACTTTATGAAAATGCGTTGCTCTATTTGAGAGGCGATTGAGTGGCCGGGCAACTGAGTAACCCAACTGTGTGCAGCCATTAGCAAATGCGCATGATAGTCTGATATTGCTGTGGTAGTATTTATTTTGCTTTCTAGTCAATCCTCATTGAAGCAATAGAAATCATCAGAGGAACAGTGGAGGCGAAATTGGTATACATTGCACCAGTTTTCATGTGCAAAATGTGTGTAATGTATACCAATTGCTAGTCATTAGGTCCTGCGCCCGATCTGCTTTGCCAGCATACCCGTATTGGTCCGCACTGTTTTTAGGTGTCCCTGGCAGTCATCTGAATGCAACGTTGTCCCAATTTAAAAATGCAAAGAATAGTCCTGCGTCTGCTTCAGGACCGTCTGCAATATTCGTGGAAACCTAAGCGGAGCATGCATTGTTCCTGATCCAAATAGCTTTTCCAGTTCTACGGTGGCCCAACCAAGAGAAAAGACAGCTGGAACCCACAGAAAAATGGTCAGTAAACTTTTTTAAAGAAAGAAAAAAAGCAAGACTTGCATTTATGTAGCGCCTTTCACGACCACCGGATGTCCCAAAGAGCTTTACAGTCAATGAGGTACTGTTTTGAAGTGTAGTCACTGTTGTAATGTAGGAAACGTGGCAGCCAATTTGCGTACAGCAAGCTCCCACAAGTTGCAATGTGATAATGACCAGATAATCTGTTTTAGTGATGTTGATTGAGGGATAAATATTGGCCAAGACACCAGAGATAACTCCCCTGCTCTTCTTCGAAATAGTGCCATGAAATCTTTTACATCCACCTGAGAGGGCAGATGGGGCTTCATCTGAAAGACAGGCACCTCCGACAGTGCAGCACTCCCTCAGCACTGCACTGGAGTGTCAGCCTAGATTTTTGTACTCAAGTCTCTGGAGTGTGACTTGAACCCACAACCTTCTGACTCAGGGGCAAGAGTGCTACCCACTGAGCCACGGCTGACACGGCTAACTTGGACTTATGTGGAGCCAATGGAAGTAAGGGTGCTCCAACTGAGTGTTTCCAGCATTTTCTGTTTTTGTGTCAGTTACCAACTCTTACCTTTAATTGCTTGATCATTAATCCTTCTTCATCTATTGACATTCTTGGCCTTACTGTCTCATTTGATCTTAAGTGGAACTTCCACATACCCGCCATTGCCAAAGCTGCACTGCTGGAGAGGATGCAAAAAGCTAGTCAACTGATAAAGAAAAGCTATCTCACTTCTAGCCCTTACCTTTCTTCTCCCTGTCATAGGTTTTCTTATTTCTCCCTTATTAATCAGTGCATTCCAAACTTTAGCTTTTTATACTTCTTAAGCAAAAATGTATTGGCATGCACGCTCTTCCTCTTTCCTGCATCTTCAACGTGTTGAAATCAACACTCATCACATCATTGCCTACTCTAACCCATTCATTCCAAAAACCTCAAAACTATGGAACCCCCTAATCCATCTCAGTCTTCCCTTCCTCCAACAATAATGCGACCAAGCTTGGTGCCACCTAATCATTACTTCCTTATTTACCTTGTTTTCTTCTACTCTTTTTAACCTTGATTTTTCACCAATGTTTCTTGGTTTAAAAAAACAGCCAAATTAATATATGTCCCTATACTATGCATCTTCAACACCTATATATTACTGTCCCCACTGCTTATAGCGAGCGAGTTGGTGCTAATGCGATTTGCCCACATTAGACGGTTTATCACCTCCATCTGCAACACTCAGAAGAAAGAATCGAAATATCAATGAAATAGATTTAATGCTAAAATGTCACCAGCTATGTATAAAAATTGAATTTATCAAGATTCAGCTATTCCTTTGTAGAAGTACGTAATGAATTTGGATATTTTAGAATATTTGTCAGGTTCATGTAGTCAGAAAGCTGAAAAATAAATTAGTGAAGTACAGTTGTAAGGATAGGCGGTGGTGGTCACACTACAGCAGAGATAATCTGCCAGCTACTTTGTACATTGGAAGTACAATTTACTTAGTTATTGCAGTCAATGCTGAGTAGTTCAAGCTGTAACCCAACACCAGTTAGAGGTGATGAAGTATACAAGGTAATAGCACCTTAACGAGGCATGAATACTGAGTGAACATGTGTTTCTGCCCGAAATACCTGTGGCGCTTAACATGCTGTAAGTGACAACCTTGCAATTGAGTATAATGGAAACTAAAATTGGTTTGTGCTTTTTGGCCAATTTAAACAATTGCCCAATTTAAAAATGAGCAGATTGCGTGCAAATTATATCACACAGCTCTCCACAATATCTACCACTTGTACCCAATGTTAATATAGATTAGGAAAATAATTAGACAAAGTCAATTACCCAAACAGAAAAGCAGCATTTAATAGTATACCATGTTCCTCTGTACCTTCCTACCTGGGCATGACAGAGAAGCAGTAGATGCATAAGTCCAGGCTCAACCGGGAGGCTGTGATTGAGGTATGCCGTGAGATCAAAGAAGTCCTGCAGGAACAGTTTACCACCTGCACTGCGCCAGCAGTGATAGTGAAGCTCAATACTGACCTCAACCTTTATGCCACAAATTCCTTCCATGCAATCACAACGGGGCATTTCAGAAGTCAGCCAATTTACCAAGCATCACTTCATTAAGGAGGCTGAAACTCTGTATCTTCATGCACCATGGTACAGAAACTTCAATATTTGTGTTGGTACTTGCTTCACATGTGGGTAGCACTGTTTGGTGCTCTAGTAAGTGGTGCCTTGAAGACCATTTGAAAGAAAGAAAAAAACTTGCATCATATAGAACTTTTCAAATCCTCAGGGCATCCCAAAGCGCTTCACAACCAATGAACTATATTTAAACTGTGGCCGCTGATGTAATTTCGGCAAAAGTGGCAGCTAATTTGCACACAAGGTTCTACAAACACCAATGAGATAAATGATCAGATAAGCTGTTCTGGTGGTGCTGCTTGAAGGATAAATGTTGGCCAGGACACAGGGCGAACTCCCTGCTGTTCTCCAAATAGTGCAATGGGATGTTATTTATCTACTCGAGAGGGCAGACTGCATCTCTGTTTAATGTTTCATCGGTAAGATGGCACCTCCGACAATCCCACTCCCTTAGTACTGCGCTGAAGTGTCCGTCAAGGTTATGTGCTCAAGCCTCTGGAGTGGGGCTTGAAACCACAACCTTCTGACTCAGAGGTAAAAGAGCTACAACTGGTTCTCCTTGCTCTGCAAAGAGAGCAGATGGGACATTATAAATAAATTACACATCTATCCATCTGGCTACTAAGTCTCATAAAATCCACTATCATGTGTTTATACGCAATCTATGTATTTGACACAATTAACAGTGTGCAAATCAAAGAATGTGTGATTAATATGGTGCATCCCAATGATCTGTGAGGACCTCCAATATTTGCACTCCCAAAGTCTTTCGGAACCTCCCTCCTAAATAAATCCATATTCTTCTCATATTCAGCGAGAGGTTTCTAGTGATAGGGTCCCACTACTCGTTCAGCAGTGTACCCTGCTATTATGTGAAAGTTTTGTCTTTAAATAAAACAGGAATATGGACACAGACAGGTGATTTGGCAGAGAAAGATTTGGCCTGTGTACATTACCATTGCCATCATGGCAATATATAATAAAATTTACATAAAACCTTGTTATTCTCACCTGTTATGCCTCACTTCCTACAGCCTTGTAAGCATTCCTCTTTGTATTGCTATTGTTGCTTTCTCCAAAGCATGCTTGGAGGCCCCTCCTTAGAAATCAAAAAAGTCCTGCCATTTTTCTGCACCTCAGACTTCCATGTAAGAAATCTTGGGGGAAAAATGGCTTTACTTTATGGTCACCCAGCTATTTTGGTGAGTCATATTGCACATCCCACAGCTGGATTGAATTTTAATACAAATACAAGTTGTTGTTGTTTATATTGGTTAGCTGGCTCACTAACTGCTTGAGAAATGTTAATCATTATTATAGGTGTGTTATAATTGAATTTTTTTTGTTCCCGCAAATAAAAGCAAACAATTTAAAACCACACATTTCTGCCATTTTGTTAGTGAATACCAAATAGTGATTAAAGATCATTTATTCTTTTTGTAAGAAAGAGGGAAATAATGTCTTTTAATAAATGAATACAATAACTTTATTTTATATTTGTTACTAAAAGCAATTTCTTTTTGCAGCCCTATTATTTCAAGTGCCTTGGCCGCTGTGATGGGAAAATGGGATCTACCTGTTTTCACTTTGCCTTTTAACATATCTGTTGGCTTGTTCATGGCTGCAACAGGACACTACAACCAGCATTTCCCTCAGGTTCTTATTGAACCTGTGACTTCATCACAAAACATTACATGGCCTGATCTCAGTATTCCAATGGTAAGGAATATAATATGTCATTTTACAGTCCTTAAACACAGTATGATCGCAAGAACATTAAACTGGTAGAGGTAGCATTAAACATAGACAGTAAAATATATCTATTCAAATGTAATTAATTTTGAATAAACTTATATTTTCATTTGAATAACTATTAATTTGCAATTATGTTTTTTTTCTTTATATATGCAATTATGTATGTTACTGAAGGACTTAAAAGTCATCTGTTAATATACAAGTGCATACAAACTGGCTGTGAATTGCATTGATTACAATAGTAGGATAATCTCCCTCTTTTGTGCACTAGGCTCTCATAATACTTTTCACAATAATACTTGGTTACAAATCTGCCGTGAAAACATATAGGGATAGATGTTCATGTGTCCAATTCCAGTGGGTGAGAGGTGGGTAGTAGGAACCCACTACCAGTCTGAGGCCCCACCAATATTCATGGCTGGGCTTCATTCCCATACCATCAGGAAGCAGCTTGCCAATTGAAGAAAGTGTAAAATCTGGTGGCTCCAAAAGCAGTTCAACACAAGTAAGTTTAGTGGGGTTTGGCGGGTGGGAGGGTGGGGGAGGAGGCTCGATCCTAGGTGAGGTCCACAAAGGGTCAGGTATCATAAGGGGCAGTGCAGAAAGTTTGGCTCACCTTCGCGGTTCGGGGACAGGGGGAGGGCTGGTGGGGTGCCAGGAACCTCCCAGGAAAGAACTTAGATGTGCCTCAGCACAGCAGCCCCCTTTGTAAGGGGACCACTTTAAAATCATTTTATAAAGATCTACATTTTTCTTTAGGTGTCTGCCCTGGACACCCATGTAGGGCCAACTGCCTAATCTCAACATAATCTGGATCTCAGCCCAATCTTTGGCCTGTCCAACACATCCTGCCAGAGTTATTGCAGGATTGCACCAGAAGGGGTGTGAACTTTCAGCCCCACTACCCAAGATCTGATGTCAACTTGCCAAAAATGTCAGCCAAGTATCCTACATTACTATCGGCACATAAGAGATAAAAACATAATAGAGTTAAACAAATAATTAACAGCCTTAAAAGGCATTTGTCCTATGAAGTGTCTTGTTACCAAACATCAAATTTAACCATATGTCAGAAATGTTCAACCTGCGGCCCTATGGCTAACTGCAGCCTCCAAGGCCTGGCAATCTAGCCCAAGAAGCCCAGGCAACTCAGCCCATTTGTGCCGATGTTTCTTATTTGCTGGCTTTTCCTGTTTCTCTTTGTGGGTCTGAAGGTTTTGCAAGTGGTATTTTTAGCAAAGTTGCTTCATCATTGGATAATTCTTAAATTAGAACAGCACAGTCTGTTAGTATCGAGATTAATGGGAACATGGTTTTAAACTTTGTATGTGGCTTGAGGCTCCATGGTGCCTATCTGGCCCAGAAAGACGAAAAGATTCAATTAATAATTTTTACAATATTTGCTTTCTACGCAAAGAAAACACCGTTTTTAGCTGGTTTTGGCAATATAAAAAAGGTCGAATCAATTGGATCTAAAGTTCATTTGCAGTGATACAAACTGATTGTACTGCTCGGCAACAGTGGGAAGCTTAGTTTACAATGTGGGTCAGTTCCTGAATCCTACATTACTGTTCTGATCTTTAAAAAAAAACCTTTATCTTGTGAAAAGTAGACAGGTATGTGATCATTTCCATAACAAATAAACACCTTTTCATTAATGCTTGTCTAATTAAACACTATTTATATGATGCACTTTAAATAACTGCATTGGTGCAAATATGAGGTATGCACTGCATTTCCACTGTTTGTCATCAGTTTTGCCTTGTCTACTTCACCAGCAACTTATTGAAAGAAAATTCACATTCCTTAAAAATCACTTAATGTCTCCTTGCTTCATTTTTATTCAGCTTCTGAGAGCTATCCCAGTGGGAGTTGGGCAGGTGTATGGCTGCGACAATCCCTGGACTGGTGGCATTTTCCTTGTTGCATTAATTATCTCATCTCCAATCATATGTCTGCATGCTGCAATTGGATCCTGTGTGGGTATACTGGCAGGTAAGATTATATCAGTGCTTTCTGAGATGAAAGCCTGTAAGGGTTCTCTGTGAAATGTTTCCTTTTGCACTGTGATTATTCGCATGGAGTCGTGCGAATAATCACAGGTCACCTGCAATGGCTTCTCTTCCTGCTCCTGTATCGTTACCTCTGGTGTTCCCCAAGGATCAATCCTTGGCCTCCTCCTGTTTCTCATCTACATGCTGCTCCTTGGCGACATCATCTGAAAACAGTGTCAGTTTCCACATGTACGCTGACGTCACCCAGCTCTACCTCACCACCACCACTCTCAACCCCTCCACAGTCTCTAAATTGTCAGACTGCTTGTCCGACATCCAGTTCTGGATGAGCAGAAATTTTCTCCAATTAAATATTGGGAAGACCGAAGCCACTGTTTTCGGTCCCCGCCACAAACTCTGTTCCCTAGCCACTGACTCTGTTCCTCTCCCTAACATCTGTCTGAGGCTGAACCACACTGTTCGCAACCTTGGCGTCATATTTGACCCTGAAATGAGCTTCCGACCACATATCCGCAGCATAACTAAGACCACCTATTTCCACCTCCGTAACATCGCCCATCTCCGCCCTTGCCTCAGCTCGTCCGCTGCTGAAACCGTCATCCATGCCTTTGTTACCTCTAGACTTGACTATTCCAACGCACTCCTGGCTGGCCTCCCACATTCTACCCTACGTAAACTTGAGGTCATCCAAAACTCAGTTGCCCATGTCCTAACTCGCTGACCTACATTGGCTCCCGGTAAAGCAACGCCTCGATTTCAAAATTCTCATCCTTGTTTTCAAATCCCTCCATGGCCTCGCCCCTCCCTTCTCTGTAATCTCCTTCAGCCCCACAACTCCCCGAGATATCTGTGCTGCTCTAATTCTGCCCTCTTGAGCATCCCTGATTATAATCACTCAACCATTGGTGGCCGTGCCTTCTGTTGCCTAGGCCCTAAGCTCTGGAATTCCTTCTTTAAGACGCTCCTTATAACCTACCTCTTTGACTAAGCTTTTGGTCACCTGCCCTAATTTCTCCTTTTTTGGCTCAGTGTCAAATTTTTTATCTTATAATAAACCTGTGAAGTGCCTTGGGACGTTTTACTATGTTAAAGGCGCTATATAAATACAAGTTGTTGTTGTTGGGTCTTCTGCATCGTGCACCATATGGGGGCGGGGCGGTGTTTAGGACCCCACACACACGGACCCCACACACACGAACCCCACACACACGAGCCCCACACACACGGACTCCCCACACACGGACTCCCCACACACGGACCCCCACACATGGACCCCCCACACATGGACCCCCCACACACGGACTCCACATACACGGAACCCACACACACGGACTCCACATACACGGACTCCACATACACGGAACCCACACACACGGACCCCCCACACACGGACCCCCCATACACGGATCCCCACACACGGACCCCCCACACACAGGCCCCACACACACGGGCCGCACACACATGGGCCCCAGACACACATGGACCCCACACACATGGACCCCACACACATGAGCACCACACACACGGACCCCACACACACGGGCCCCACACACACGGGCCCCACACACATGGGCCCCACACACACATGGACCCCACACACACGGGCCGCACACACATGGACCCCACACACACGGACCCCACACACACGAGCCCCACACACACGAGCCCCACACACACGAGCCCCACACACACGGACCCCACACACACGGGCCCCACACACACGGGCCCCACACACACACGGACCCCACACACATGGACCCCACACACACGAGCCCCACACACACGGGCCCCACACACACATGGACCCCACACACATGGACCCCACACACACGAGCCCCACACACACGGACCCCACACACACGGGCCTCAGACACACGGGCCCCACACACACATGGACCCCACACACATGGACCCCACACACACGAGCCCCACACACACGGGCCCCACACACACGCACCCCAAAAACACGGTCCCTTCATTCTGAATTGAAGAATTTTTATCACTTCCAGAAGGAAAAAAACATAAAAATCCAAAGTAACTAACCCACTAATTAGACTATAAAGGGTTAAAAATTTGGGGGGTTAGCGCCACCCGTTATCACCAGATTTGGGGGGAAATTGCGGCTGCCGCACTGTTGCCCGCTGCAGGTGGGTCCTGTGGCGGTGGCCGCCATTTTCAGCATTGCCGTTGTCTGCGCTCGCTGAAAGTAATGTAATGAGTTGGAGCGTGGCGTCAATCGGCATGCAACGCCGAGTTGACACCCACTCCTCCATTTTGGATTTTGCCGCTCCTATTGCCGCCACTCTAAAGCAACCAGTGCTTGCAGCCGCTAAAATCGTTTCATCAGCGTTAACGGCCATGAGGAGTCTGGCAGGACTCGGCAGATTGTATACGAGGATGAAGGCTGGCACGTTAAAAACACCTCAGGTAGATGCTGGAACTTCAAACGCCTCCTTTGCCAAGGTTCTTTTTATATACTGTCATTTTCTGCCCATCAATGGCGGTACAGGGGGCAGGGTTGCATTTTCTGGCGGCTTTCCAGGAGGCCTACAGTGTTTGTGGGTCAGTAAGTCAATGGGTGAAAACGTGTGGAACAAGCTTTTAGTTCAGAACTGTGCAAAACTGCAAATCCCTCGGCAGATTCCCAACAAATAAAAAATGAATTCCTTAAGAGCATAAGATTACCTAGAACTCCATTGCAATGTTTGAAGATCATTTCTGACCATCATTTTTCAATCCTCTCTGGCGATAGGTGTGGTGCCGGAGGAGTGGAGGACTGCTAACGTTGTACCGTTGCTTAAAAAGGGAGAAAGGGATAGACCGAGTAATCACAGGCCAGTCAGCTTAACCTCAGTTGTGAGCAAATTGTTGGAAAAATTCTGAGGGATAGTATTAATCATCATTTAGAAAGGCACGGATTAATCAAAGACAGTCAGCATGGATTTGTTAAGGGAAGTTTGTGTCTGACTAACTTGATTCAATTTTTTGAGGAGGTAACAAGGAGGGTTGATGAGGGTAGTGTGTTTGATGTAGTCTATGTGGATTTTAGCAAGGCTTTTGATAAGGTCCCGTATAAGAACATAGAACATAAGAAATAGGAGCAGGAGTAGGCCATTTGGCCCTTCAAGCCTGCTCCGCCATTCAATGAGATCATGGCTGATCTTCTGCCTCAACTCCATTCACCGGCCCTATCGCCATATCCCTTGATGCCCTTACTAGTCAGAAATCTATCGACTTCTGTTTTGAATATACCCAATGACTGAGCCTCCACAGCCCTCTGGGGTAGAGAATTCCAAAGATTCACCACCCTCTGTGTGAAGAAATTTCTTCTCATCTCAGTCCTGAATGGCCTACCCTTTATCCTGAGGCTGTGGCCCCTGGTTCTAGACTCCCCAGCCAAGGGAAACATTCTCCCAGCATCCACCCTATCAAGCCCTGTAATAATTTTGTATGCTTCAATGAGATCCCCTTTCATTCTTCTGAATTCAAGAGAATACAGGCCTAGTTTACTCAATCTCTTCTCATACGACAGTCCCGCCATCCCAGGAATCAATCTCGTGAACCTTCGTTGCACTCCCTCTATGGCAAGTATACCCTTCCTTAGGTAAGGAGACCAAAATTGTACACAGTACTCCAGGTGTGGTCTCACCAAGGCCCTATATACAGACTCGTCAGAAAAGTAAAAGCCCATGGGATCCAAGGGAAAGTGGCAAGTTGGATCCAAAATGGGCTCAGAGGCAGGAAACAAAGGGTAATGGTCGATGGATGTTTTTGTGACTGGAAAGCTGTTTCCAGTGGGGTTCCACAGGGCTCAGTACTAGGCTCCCTTGCTTTCTGTGGTATACATCAATGATTTAGACTTCATTGTAGGGAGCATGATTAAGAAGTTTGCAGATGATACAAAAATTGGTCGTGTGGTTGATAGGAGGAAGAAAGCTGTAGACTGCAGGAAGATATCAGTGGACTGGTCAGCTGGGCAGAAAAGTGGCAAATGGAATTCAATCTGGAGAAGTGTGAGATAATGCATTTGGGGAGGGCTAACAAGGCAAGGGAATACACAATAAATGATAGGATACTGAGAAGTGTAGAGAAACAGAGGGACCTTGGAGTACATGTCCACAGATCCCTGAAGGTAGAAGGACAGGTAGATAAGGTGGTTAAGAAGGCATACAGGATACTTTCCTTTATTAGCCGAGGCATAGAATATAAGAGCAGGGAGGTTATGCTGGAACTGTATAAAACACTAGTTTGGCCACAGCTAGAGTACTGCGTACAGTTCTGGTCACCACATTACAGGAAAGATGTGATTGCACGAGAGAGGGTACAGAGGAGATTTACGAGGATGTTGTCAGTATTGGAGAATTTTAGCTATGAGGAAAGATTGGATAGGCTGGGGTTGTTTTCTTTGGAACAGAGGAAGCTGAGGGGAGACTTGATTGAGGTGTATCAAATTATGAGGGGCCTAGATAGAGTGGATAGGAAAGACTTATTTCCCCTAGCAGAGAGGTCAATAACAGGAGGCATAGATTTAAAGTAATTTGTAGAAGGGTTAGAGGGGAACCTTTTTCACTCAGAGGGTGGTGAGGGTCTGAAACTCACTGCCTGAAAGGGTGGTAGAGGCAGAAACCCTCATCACATTTAAAGAAAGACTTACATTTATATAGTGCCTTTCACGACCACCAGACGTCTCAAAGTGCTTTACAGCCAATGAAGTAGAGTCACTGTTGTAATGTGGGACACGCAGCAGCCAATTTGCACACAGCAAGCTCCCAAAAACAGCAATGTGATAATGACCAGATAATCTGTGTTTAGTGATAAATATTGGCCAGGACAACTCCCCTGCTCTTCTTCGAAATAGTGCCATGGGATCTTTTACGTCCACCTGAGAGAGCAGACGAGGCCTCGATTTAACATCTCATCCGAAAGACGGCACCTCAACAGTGCAGCACTCCCTCAGCACCGCACTGCTGTGTCAGCCTAGCTTTATGTGTTCAGGTCCCTGGAGTGGGGCTCAAACCCACAGCCTTTTGGCTCAGAGTTAACAGGCAGTTTGTTGCCTAATCCCTATTTTTAGCACTGAAGTGTGGGCTACCCGACGGCTCCAAACCACGCCGTTTTAGTGAGGCGGACCATGGGTCTGCAGGGGTTGGAGGTGTCGAGATGTCCGGTGGGCAGGTGAGTGATGAGTGCATGTGTGCAGAGGTAAGTGTGTAAGGTAAGTGTAAAGTGTGGAAAAAAGTTTTATTTACCTTAACTTTCTCCTGCAGGTGTCAGTCCTTCAGGTCTCGGGAGTCAGAAATCTCACCGGCACAGAAAGCAGAATGGCCGTTGAGCTGTCAAAAGCTGCAGCCTCTGCTTTTTGTTCTGCAGAGATCTCTAAATCAGCCTGAGAGGAAGGAATTAACTTAGAGGACAGATTGTCAGTGTTTGACAGCTTCAAGGAGCTGTCAAACGCTGATATTTCACCTGTCAAAAGCTCTTGACAGATGAAATGTCAATCTGTGACATCACCTGTTGCCGGGTGGCCCTTAATTGGCCTGCTGAGCCCGCTGGGTGGGCTCAACAAGGTCAATCAAGTGAAAATACAGTGGGTTGGCCACAACTCGATGGAGGCGGGACTACAACCCCAAATGTGGGAGTCCCGCCTCCTGCTCGCCTCCATTGATAAAATCCAGCCCAATGGGTCGAATGGCCTCCTTCTGTGCCGTAAATTTCTATGATTCTATGGGGTAAAAATTCACTTGGTTGCGCCTCCCGTTAGCGCCTTAAGAGGGCGCTAATGGGGCGCTAAGCCGCTAACGCCCGGGCGCAGCGATGTTTGCGCCGCTCGAGAACTTAACTTGAGATTGTGCGGCGGCGCTAAAACTTACCGCTGCGACCACCTGCGCGCGCAGATTATGACGTCATTCCATGGTGCAACGCCCTTGGGGCGCCCCGGAGCGGAAATTGAGTGGCGCCCCCTGCCTTACCGCCTGGCGCTTCCAACGACCGGAAGACTGGAACGCTATCAATCGGTGTGGGGCTGGGGGGGGCGCTATTTAAAGGGGGCCTCTTCCTGTCTTTTTCTGTGGTCGACATTTATGCACCACTCGTTCTGAGAGAGAGAGAGAGATTCGGAGAGAGAGAGAGACTTCTACATTGACTCAACGCTTTGTGAGGTAGTTTTGCCTATTCATCCTAACTTTGTTGCTACTTTAGTTGCTGTACCTCATTACTTTTCTGGCAAAGAGAATATGGGGGCTGCACTGATTGGGGGCGTCGTCCTGCTCCAGCTGAATCGGAGGATACAGAGACGCAGACAGAGAGTGGCAATGATGGCCAGACGGAGGAGGGCCATCAGGCGCATGTACAGGAGAGCTTACCCTCCCAGGGTATATCGTGAACAGCTCTCCTACATCCATATGTCCGAGGAGCTGTGTTTCCGAAGGCTGCGATTCAGCAAGGAGGTGGTCACTGAGCTCTGCCACCTGCTGCAGCCAGATCTGCAGCCTCAGCTGAGGTCCAGGACGTCTCTGTCGGTGGCAGTGAAGGTCACAGTGGCTTTGAACTTCTACGCCACTGGCTCATTCCAAGCTGCTGTTGGGGACCTTGCCAATATCTCCCAGTTCGCGGTGCATCGCTGCATCCGGCAGGTCACCAATGCCCTCTTCAGAAGGAGACGAGAGTTCATCTCTTTCCCTATGACCCCAGACAAGCAGCGTGACCGTGTTCTGGGCTTTGCGAGGGTAGCGGGCTTCCCCATGGTGCAGGGCGCCATTGACTGCACGCATGTGACTTTGCGTGCTCCGCGAGAGAATGCAGAGGAATTCAGGATCAGAAAGGGGTTCCATTCCTTGAATGTTCAGTTGGTCTGTGACCACAGACAGGTGATACTCGCTGTCAATGCCCACTATCCTGGCAGCTGCCACGATGCTTTCATCCTGCGCCAGACTACTGTGGCAGAAGTTTTCGAGGCACCGCATCAGCCAGTTGGTTGGCTTCTCGGGGACAAGGGGTACGCATTGAGCACCTGGCTGATGACACCGCTCCGTACGCCAAACACCCGTGCTAAGCTGCGGTACAATGAAAGCCATCAAGCAACCAGGAACATTATTGAGCGCACAATCGGCGTGCTGAAACAACGGTTCCGCTGTCTGGACCATTCCGGAGGAGCCCTGCAGTACTCGCCTGAGCAAGTATCGAACTTCGTAGTCGTGTGCTGCATGTTGCACAACATGGCAATCCTCAGGACCCAGCCAATGCCACCAGGCCTTGTAGCACCACCAGAGGAGGAGGAGGAAGAGGAGGAAGAGGACGAGGACGATGATCATCAGCAGCACCAAGGCGGGAGGGCGGCCCACAATGGTCAAACTGCAAGGGCCGTCCGGCAACGGCTAATAGCAAGCCGCTTCTAGGGCCCCTGCCATTGCTACCAACATTAATCAACCCAGCACGCAACCCCTAAGCCGGCCAAGGCACCAATAATTCCAACCACCAGCCATGTATATTTTGAATACAGAAACTTATTTATTTTACAAACTCTGTGTGTGTCAATTCCTCATGACAAACTCATAGAAATAAACACAAAAAAACAGTCAATAACATAACTGGTTCTCACAACCTGGAGATAATGTCCAAAACACTAAACAAAAGTTGGACCATGAACCTCGGCCTTTAATAAAAAAATGACCAGCATTTTGTCACACCTCCTACTTTTTGCCCTTCGAGGGTGATCTCCTTCCCTTGCGCACTTCCCCCCTTCTAACCCTACTGCTCCTCCGTAATGGGACCTCAGTGGCTGCAGCAAGGCTGGTGGAAGGCTGCTGCTCGTCAGACCCTGACACTGCAGATGCCCCTGAAGGACGGCCTCGACCACTTCTGGGCCTGGAGGGCCCGGCTGCAGACTGCACCAACTCTGCATGGGCGGCAGCAGTCTGTCCTACAGGCGGTGGCAAGTGCAGTGGAGAAGTGACAGTGTTGGCAGCAGGAATGCTGTCATCGTGCGAGAGGACAGCAACTCCCTGCTCGCCCGACACACTGGCACTCCCACGGGGCAGCACTTCAGCATCCGGAGCAATCTGCCGGAGAACAGATTGCTGGCCTGCTGCGGCGCGGTGACAGCCCCGGGGACATGTGCACGAACCATCGAGGTTGGCAGCAGTCTGTGCTCGCGTTGCCTCCATCTGAGTCTGTATGAGAGCAGTCAGAGGTGGGATCACGGCAGCCAGTGACTGAATTGCAGCACTAAGCGTTAGTGTGGCATCCGCCTGTGCTACAGCGAAGTGCTCCACACTCCTTGCCAGTGACTCAATGCATTCGGGCACCCTTCCCACTGCACCCATGAGCTCAGTGTGCATGCCCACCGCCTGGGTGTTCATTTCTGCAATCAGCCGCTCCTCCTCTGCGTCCATTGCAGTAGGAGTGTCTGGCATACTCTCCCTCTGGGGAAAAGGCCCCCGTTCTTCCCTACCCCCCCAATGGCGTTGCTGCAGCCCGCTGGGTCCTGGAGCTTCACCATCATCAGCCCCTTCCCCCCTGCTCCCCTCCGGGGAAGGCGTGTTCCCAGTGTGGGCATAGGCTTCCTCGGGAGAGGGTGGCACTGATGCTCTGGCTTCCTCTTCCTCCTCAGCTGCAGCATCACTCCCAGTGGCAGCTTCAGGGCCCGTCTCCTCAGCTGGTGAATCACCATCTGAAAGCAGGGAGGTACAAGAGTGGCTTTAGCGTGAGGACAGGGTGGCAGTAAGGGAGGAATAAGTGCAGCGAGTTAGCAAGTTGTATTGAAAGTGTCAAAGGCTGGTGTTGTGAGGGACAAGTGGAAGGACAGAGGACAAAAAGGTGATGACCTTACCATTGCTGTCCACAACGGGGTCGGCGTCTCCAGTGGCGACGGGACCGATCACCCGGCTTGCCACAATCCTGTGGACGCGCTCCTCCAGATCGCTGAGGGGTTGCAGCTGAGGCCGCCCTCCACCTGTCCGTTGCTGCTGTCTCCGATTATGCGCCAGCTTGGCCTGTAAGAAAAAGGACAGCATCTGAGTAAATATACAACCATGGTCTTGCCTGATGTGCCTCCCATAGGTGAATAGCCCTTACAATATACAGCCATGGTCTTGCCTGATGTGCCTCCCATAGGTGAATAGCCCTTACAATATACAGCCATGGTCTTGCCTGATGTGCCTCCCATTGGTGAATAGCCCTTACTGTATGCAGCCATGGTCTTGCCTGATGTGCCTCCCATAGGTGAATAGCCCTTACTGTATGCAACCATGGTCTTGCCTGATGTGCCTCCCATAGGTGAATAGCCCTTACTGTATGCAAAGTGTGGAATGTGTGTGTGTGTTTGATGAAAGGGCCATAGGTGTTGGATGAGTGTTGTGCATTGGGGTTTTATGACCCTCTGGCCATAGAGTGAGGTTGAGATGGAGGGATGGAGAGGTATTGAGAAAAAGCCACTCACCCTGACGACCCGAGTGAGGTCGTTGAACTTTTTGCGGCATTGAGTATGGGTCCTGGGCACCATGCTCCTGGAGGAGACGCTCTGAGCCACCTCCCTCCACACTCTTCTGAACTCGCGTGGCAAAGGCCTCCTGCCACTCTCAGGGAACAGCATACATCGTCTGCGCTCCACTGCGCCAACCAGAGCATCCAAGGCCCGCTCGGTGAAGCGATGAGCGCGTTCTCTCACCCTCTCCATGCTTGGCAGCAAAATGGATTCACAGGTCTCTCCAGGCTGAGATTCAAGGCTGCAATGAGCAGGGTGTGGCTGGGGAGCAAGTGGCCCCCCCCCGCTTTAAGAAGTGTCCGGCGCCAGTGTATCTGTGTTCCCTCGCTAACTGGCAGCAGCTGCGCTGCGCTCGCGCGCTGAGTTAGCGCCTCACTCCTTGGCCTTTGCGCCTTAAGACAGGTGTGCAGCACCTGCTTTAGCGCTCCACTCACCTCCCGGGGCGGTAAAAGTGAAGTTTCCTGTCAGTGCCGATAATTAGCGCCAGGCGCTAATATTTGCGTCCAGACGATATTTGCGCCCCAAATGGGGCGCGACCTAATTTCTACCCCTATGATTCTAAGATCTCTTTTATCTTTATGATAGTGCCGCCAGAACTTCATCCCCTGGACTCAACTGCTTAAGAGTTTAAGGAATTATAATTCATTTTTGCAAAATTCCATAACCAATTATTTATCAAATAATTATTTTGTGTCAAGTATGCAAGATACATTAAAAGCTGACATGATTACTACACATTGAAACACTTTCAAGTGTAACCATTGGGGAAAGATTAGTGTTACGGAGAATGCAGATGCATTAATTTCATGAACATCGGGTGGCAGGTAATACTTTTGGAGCAAGTACGGCAACTGTTCCGTACATGGCCTACAGGTTCGCCCCTTTCTTCCCCATTCCCCTTCACTGCAAGCGGGAGACAGCCGCGACCTTCGGCCTCCTGCTGAGCTTAGCACTGCAAAGAGCGCGTTACACCACAAAATCAACACTACGCTGATGTTAATTAGTGGACAGCACCAAAATACCGGTGCAGCCTGCACTCTCTCGGCAGGCGGCCATTAGCCTTGGCCAACGCTGTTACCGGCAGGTTTCCAGCGTACTCAAATTTCTAGCCCGAAGTCTTTTATTTTACCAGCCAAGAACAACTATAATTACAATCCAAGATTTTGACCCAGCGACGATGAAGGATCGGCGATATATTTCCAAGTCAGGATGGTGTGTGACTTTGAGGGGAACTTGGAGGTGGTGGTGTTCCCATGCATCTGCTGCCCTTGTCCTTCGAGGTGGAAGAGGTCGCGGGTTTGGAAGGTGCTGCCGAAGGAGCCATGGCGAGTTGCTGCAGTGCATCTTGTAGATGGTACACACTGCAGCCACGGTATGCCGGTGGTGGAGGGAGTGAATGTTTAAGGTGGTGGATGGGGTGCCAATCAACTGGGCTGCTTTATCCTGGATGGTGTCGAGCTTCTTGAGTGTTGTTGGAGCTGCACTCATTCAGGCAAGTGGAGAGTATTCTATCACACTCCTTACTTGTGCCTTGTAGATGCTGGAAAGGCTTTGGGGAGTCAGGAGGTGAGACACGCGTCACCGATCACCTAGCCTCTGACCTGCTCTTGTTGCCACAGTATTTATGTGGCTGGTCCAGTTAATTTCTGGTCAATGGTGACCCCCAGGATGTTGATGGTGGGGGATTCAACAATGGTAATTCTTGGACAAGGACAGCATTTATTGCCCATTCCTAACAATGTGGATTGCTAGGCCACTTCTGAGGGCAGTGAGGAGTCAACCACATTAGTGTGGGACTGGAGCCATATATAGGCCAGACCAATAGCAGGTTTCCTTTCCTAAGGGACCAGTGGGTTTTTACGACAACCTGACAGTTTCATGGTCACTTTTACTGACACCAGATTTTTATATATGTTTTACAATGAATTTAGATTCTCAAATTGCAGTGGTAGGATTTGAACTCAGGTTCTCTGGATTATTAGTCCTACCCTACCTTTAATTCAATTTCTGGTGGGTATGAGCCAGAAACCCAAACTTTGAAGTTAATATTTGTATGTTTCAAGTTCCTATTTTTTGGCAGAATAAAATACTGATTGAGGGCATGAATATAGAGGCCTAGAAATTAATTGGCGCCACGCTGTTTTTCAGGCACAAAACAGGCTCCTAAGCATCCAACATGACGAGTGGTGTGTGTGCACTTATTCCTTGCTGAAAGTGCGCCACCCACCATATTGGATCAGGCTTCTCCATCGGCGTCTAGGGCGCCCGCCAGAAGTGTGATAAACAATAAGTAAAATATTTAAATAAGCTTGTTGTCGGACCCTTTTGAGATATTGGTCTGCCCCAGCGCCTGACTCGCCCGATGATAAACTCACTGAGCATCTCACTAACAGGCAGGATGGGCCTTTCAGCAGCGCTATTTAAAGGGCGCAATCACTACATAGAGGTTTGTCCTTTTAGGTTGTTGGTTAACCTCTGGACGTTTTTTGGCTTGCTTACTGACATAAACCTTAGATCCTACTATTTGTTTCACTTGTTCATTGCGTTAAATTGAATATTTAAAAAGTCAGTTCGTTTTGTGTGTTAAGTGATCTAATACATTAGACGTACTTGTACTGAAACAGGATAGAAGTAAATAGCAACCAGTAAGGGGCCAAGCAGTTACATATTTTACTCTGTTTATTAATTTGCCTTACAGGATTATCCCTGGCTTCACCATTCCAGAAAATCTATGATGGATTATGGAGCTACAACTGTGTTCTGGCCTGTACTGCAGTGGGAGGAATGTTCTATGCCCTGACATGGCAAACTCACCTCTTGGCAATAATATGCTGTAAGTAGAAAAAAATCTTTGTCGGCAGCATATGAATATTTGTTGTCACAGAGTATTAAAATTGTTTCAGTGCAAAATAAAGGTTAACCATGAGTAAAGGGAGAAATAGTCCTTGAAGAAAACCAGATCACCCTTCCAGCTAATTTCTCATAACACTTTTGACCACCATCCTTCACCCTTTCTCCTTTATGGTCCACCTCTATGGTACAGTGCTGTTATGGTTACACTCCTATCTGTCACAAACCTACACACAGCGGGTGCTAAATTCGATAGCCCCCGAAAACGGGCGCGGGTATCGCGATGCGTAATTTAACCCGCGCCCGTTGAGTCCGATGCAGGCTCCAAGATTACCCGACACAGCACTTGAGGCCTTAGTGCGGGAGGTGGACAGGAGGAGAGTCATCCTCTATCCATAGGGTGCCAGGGGGCCCTCCAGACAAACTCTGTGAAGGCAATTGGAGAAGATCAATGCCAGCAGTGTAACTCCGAGGACCTGGATGTAGTGCCGCAAGAAGTTTAATGACCTCACACATGTGGTCAAAGTCAGTGAATTCATCTTCAAAAGCCATATCCTGACAACTGAAACACTAGGCTCAGACACTGCTCAATTCACCAACCCCCCCACCCTTCACTCACCTACCGACAATCTCTATCAATCACAAGTCATACCTAATATTCATAGCTTCACCGCACCCTCACACACTTAGCACAGCTGCAAGCCTCACACCCACATCTCACAGCTTGCATACACTGCAGCTATTCAACCATGACAGGCACCTCACCCAAACATATTGCACCACAATCACTGACACACTTCCCTCTCTCTTGCAGGACAAGGTGGCGCAAAACCGGAGGCAGCAGGACTACCCACAACGAGACAGGCGCACTTGCATGACCTAATCCCTATGGAGGAGAAGGTGCTGGAGATTATTGCAGCGGCCATCGCTGAGTTCGTGGCCAGTGAATGGGCTGAGACAGTCGAAGAAGACTGTCTTCATACCTAATCCTTTTTCTCACATCCCACTACCCCCTCATCCCACAATCTCTTCTGACTTACAAGCTGCAGATGGTGTAAGCATGCACCTCTTCCTTTTCCCCCCACACCCTCCCCTCACTGCAACCCTACCTTTCGCCTTTCAGATAACCAAGAACTGCAACCTGGCCAGGGAGTGGTGGAGGTGTAAGAACTGGAAGAGGAAGAAGGAAGTGATGCTGAAGACACAGCACCGTCACTCGATTTCACACGCGCAGCCACCAGCTCAGATACTGACATCCGCATACTTTAGAGGATAGCTTAGACGTGGGATCTACATGTGGTGAGACACTGGGCACGAGTGGCCTGCAGCCAGAGGGCAAGGGTAATGCAGGTGCCGGCTCCCAGGAGGGCAAGATCTCACACGAGTTCTGCTGCAGAGGACTCAGATGAGGACTTCAATGGGGCATCCCACAGAAGAAGGCTGGTGGATCTGCGTAATGAAATGCTTGGTGTATTGGGAAGCCTGCCAGATAGCCTGCGTTCAATGTTGAGGAGCATGGAGGAGTCCGGCAAAAACCTTGCACAGGGCTTCGCACAGAGCTTGTAGCCCATCCTTTCCAGCATGGAAGTGATGGCCAACTCCATTAGCGCACTTGTGGATCGAACCATGATGCAGCGTCTGATGGCCAATGTCTCAGCTTCCATTGCAGCACAAGCAAAAGCCACCCAACGTCTGGGTGCTGCAGTGGAAGCTCAGTCTTCTGTCCTGCAAGCTCAGCTTGCTGCCACACAAGCTCAGACTGCTGCCACCGTGGCTGTGCTTCTCAGTGTTGAAAGGGGCTTGCAGGGTGTCACAGCAGTCCAGCAATCTGCCCTCCAACAGATTGCCAGGATTGCTGAGGTGCCGCCTCAGGGGAGTGGCAGTGCCTTCATGGAGCACGAACCTGCTGCCCTCTCTCAGGACAACAGCATTCGTCCTCCCACCACTGCCACTTCCCAGTGCCCTTGCCCTTGCCTATCAGCCAGCCAGCCCGGACTGCTGCCGCCCATGCAAAGATGGTGCATTCCGAAGCCGGGTCTTCTAGGCCCAGAGCTACTCAAGGTCCTCCTCCAAGGCCATCTGTAGACTCCCCCAAGAATGTCTGCAGCCTTCCACCAGCCATGCTGCAGCCTCTGGGATAGCACTGCATAGAAGCACTAAGACAGACAAAGGCACATGGAAGACAGGCACTAAGGGAATGCACAAGGGTGATTAGTTGACTTTGGTATGTAATAGTGGATGGTTTGATTTATAAATTTGGTTTGGAATGTTTGTTTGTGGTGGTTTTTATTGTAGCATTGTGGCCAAGAGGACGGTGTGATGGTCAGTAACAGACGGAAAGTTATGTGTGGACTGTTGCTGAATGGGGAATTGGGATTGCGGTTGCTGGTACCACAGTCAGATGAGTCAGTCACGGACAGCCCGGCCAGAAAGAGGCTCCCTTCCTGTTTCTCTTTCCCCTCCTCTTCCTCCCTCTTCGAGCAGCTTGTCCTCCAGTGTGTCGCTTCTGCTCATTCTCCCTGTTATGCTGCAGGCCAAGGGGGATATAAACTACTGGGAGCAACTAGTCTGAGCAGAAGCCTTGAAGTAACCTGCCACACCACTCCCTGGAGACTTCATCAACTTCAAATGAGATAACAAACCTCAACACAAACTCACCAAGAGCCAGTAGAAATCAGTCAGCAACTAACCTGAAAGCAGTTGATGATCCCTTTAATTAGCACTGCTGGGGGTCCCTCCTGCTGCTGAATGCATGTTCAGCTGTGTGTCTTTAAGAGAGGGCGTTAGCTGGAGTGTTGAGATCGAAACTGGCAGCGCTGGTGTCAAATCAGCGTTACACGCTGACTGATGCCACGATCTGTCTACTCTGCATACTTCCAGCGCCCGCGCTAATGACCTCACCAAAATGGTGTCCGGCGCGGCCTGCACCAGAAGTGTGTGCATGTGACACGGATGCCATTTTGGACACAAAACGGCACCCGTAGCGCCGAAACACTGGGCGCTACGGAGCCGAATTTCACGGCCAACATGTCCTCAAACCATTTTTCCTCATGAATTGTACAGTCAACTTTGGTGCATCCTCCTTGATGCCCTCATATTCATCATCTACATGCTGCCCCTCAGCAACATCATTGACAAACACGGGCTCAATTACCACATGTACAATGACAGCACCCAACAACCTATCGACCTGTCCATCAGCACCTTTGAATCCAGAGCTGTGCTCTCTGACTGCTTGACCAACATAATGGGCTGGATTTTGCCAATGGGGAGCTTTTGGAGGCGGGACTCCCACTTGTCGGGTTTCAGTCCCGCCTCCATCGACTTCTGGCCAACCCACACTGTTTTCCCTTGATTGAACTTGTTAAACCCGCCCAGCGGGCTTAGCAGGCCAATTAAGGGGAAGCCGGTTACAGTGAACGTCAGCGAGTGATGTTTCATCTGTCAAAAATTTTTGACAGATGAATTGTCATCGTTTGACAGCTCTGTGAAGCTGTCAAACACTGACATTCTATGTTGTTTGATGAGTTTTTGTATTCAAGACTCATCAAACCTCTTTTGTGAGCAGAAATTAGATGGTTGTTGCATTGGAGAATGCAGCAGCCATCTGTCATCTCTGCCGCTGAGGTGCGAGACTCTCCGCATACCCACCGATTGAAGCCTGCAGGAAGAAACAAAGGTAAGTAAACTTTTACTAACACTTTCCACTCACCTCACATACTTACCTCTCCACACTTGCACCCATCACTTACCTTCACAGCGCACTTTTGCACCCCTCTGACCCCCGCAGACCCACTGCTCGCCTCGGTGACCCTAGTAGGGTTCGCAGCCTTCGGGAAGCCCGTTCTTGTGTGGATAAAATGGGGATAATCCTCTTATCTACCTGTTAACTACCTGCTAACAGGCAGTTAAGTGGCACTAATCCCCTTCCCGCCTCCAAGGAGACGGGACCCGGCGCGGGTCGGCTACCCACCTCCCGGGAAGATGGCACAGAGGCGGGTTGGGGGCGGGATGGGCACCTGCCCCACAGATTCTGCCATTTTCCCGGCAGTCCCGCCTCCAAACCCGCCTCCCCAGGGCTGGCAAGATTGTGCCCAATGTGCAGGATGAGTCATAACATCATACAGCTCAGCATCAGCAAAACCGCGGCCAAGCTGTTCAGTTCCCACCAATGTCATCATGCTTCTGCCGTTGACACCATTTACCTCACTGGCTGCTCACTCAAGCTGAGCTAAGTTCACTGATATTGCCTTCAAACATGAGCTGAGCTTTCTACCCCAGATCTGCTCCATCGCCAGAACCATCTTCTTCCACCTTCAGAATATTACACACCTACCTCACCTCTCCAGTGCTGAAATATTCATCCAGGTCCTTATTCCTTAGAGGATTAATTCCTCTGATGCTCTCCTTTTTGGGCACTCTGCGGCCACACTTCACAAACTCCAGCTGATTCAGAACTCTGTGGCCCAAGTCCTCTCACATACCAAGTCTCGCACACACATCACCCCAACCTTGCCCAGCTCCACTGGTTCCTCTTACCCCAGTGAATCAGCTTGACCATCACCATCTTTGTCCTCAAAGCCCTCCATAGCTTTCCCTAACCGTATTTGGGAAATTTTCTCCAGCAGTATGTCCCCACTCACATCTTTTATTCCTTCGACTCCAAATTACTACTTAACCCTCAAGTGTTGCTCCACCATCGGAGGCTTGTGTTTCAGTCATTGTGTCCCTACTTCCATGCTTTCAAAAGCTCTTCAAAATCTAACTCTCCAATTATGCTTTGGTTAACCCTCACCCTGACCCTCAAATTTCCTTTTCTTTAAAGACAAGATCGCAATATGTTTCAACCTAAAGACTAATGGGCAGTAGATAAGCATTTATTGTAATTTAATTATATAAAAAACTAACCAATGTTTCTCACGTTTACTAAATAGTTTTCTATCTTCCTTCCATAGCAATTTTCTGCGCTTACTTAGGAGAGGCACTCATGAACATCATGTCTGTGGTAAGTCACTACCATTAATTGTCAAAATTTAGATGCATTTACTTTTAAAATGAAAGTAGTGTTTTGCATAAACTTAGTCTGGAATTAATCACAATTTTACTAAATGCACAGGTTTTAGTTACAGAAAAAAAGAGAAAAAACGAACTTGCGTTTATAAAGCGCCTTTCATGACCTCAGAATATAGCAAAGCACTTCACAGCCAATGCAGTACTTTTGAAATTTAGTCAATGTTGTAATGTAAGAAACGCAGCAGCCAATTTGCGCACGGCAAGATCCCATGAACAGGAACGAGATAATTGACCAGATAATCTGTTTCAGTGGTGTTGGTTAAGAGATAAATGTTGGCCAGGACACCAGGAAAACGTCCATGCTCTTCTTTGAAGAGTGCCATGAGATCTTTTACATCCACCTGAGAGGACAGAGGTGCTTTGGTTTAACATCGCATCTGAAAAGTGGCACCTCAGTGCAGCACTCCCTCAGCACTGCACTGAAGTACCAGACTAGATTATGTGCTCAAGTCTCTGAAGTGGAACTTGAACCCACAACTATCTGACTCAGAAGTGAAAGTGCTACCCACTGAGACAAGAGCCTTCTCTTTTGTTTGCTAACTTTTTAATTCACTTCAACACTTATCTAATATTTTCAGTGACCACAACTTTCAGAGCTTTTTTAAAAATAAAATTGATTGCTGCTGAAATTGGATCATCTATGTTTTTATAAACAGATACATGACTTGCTCTTCAAGCAAGATAGTATATTAATGTACCATGCATATTTAATTCAATTATTACCCTGTTCAAGATGCTTATGTTAGAATGAGTATACCTGTCAAGAGAATAATTTTCTCTTGTAGTGTACTGGTTAATATCATTCTTTTGTGCTCTATTTTAATATAGTCATTACTCCATTTAAAATAAACAGATTAATGATTTTGTTGAAATAGTGCATCAAGGAATTTTATAAACGATGTTAAGCAGTGCGCTGCCAGATTAAGCTATACTCACAGAAAAGCAAATAAAACAAGTGTGAAAGATGAAATCACTATTTGTAATTGCTCTGCCATCCTGAATAAAGTGTAAATTAAAGAATGTGGTGAAGTGCATAACAGACGAGAGCCATAGGGTAGAAATCCCACAATATATTTGGAAAGGTCTTCCACCCACTGCTCTGACCAGCCATTAACAAATCTACTGGAATTTTTTGAGGATGTAACTGGTAAAATAGATAAGGGAGAACCAGTGGATGTGGTGTATTTGGACTTTCAAAAGGCTTTCGATAAGGTCCCGCAAAAGAGATTAGCATGTAAAGTTAAGGCACATGGGATTGGGGGCAAGGTATTGACTTGGATAGAGAACTGGTTGGCAGACAGAAAGCAAAGAGTTGGAATAAACGGGTCTTTTTCCGAGTGGCAGGCAGTGACTAGTGGGGTACTGCAGGGATCGGTCCTTGGACCCCAGCTATTCACAATATATATTAATGATCTAGATAAGGGAACTAGATGTAATGGCCCAGAAATTGGACTTCGATGGTTGCCACGGGGGTAAGGATCCCCCGTGATATCGCACTCCGCGCCTACCTTTATGGTTTTGGCCCACACGAACTTCAGTTCCTGGGCCTCTCCCTGGTGCCGGCGCGCAGTGTGTGCGTGTCCCAGAGGCGCAGTTAGTGCGATGCAACCTCTGGGATCACGTGGGCCAGTTAGAGCCAATGGCAGCACACCATCTTTCATTCATAGTTTTGACAGAAAGAGCTGTCAAAACTATGAATACAACAAGCCCCCAAAAGAACAGCTAAACCTCAATTACATTTTTTTTAAAAGCCATCACATTAATAAAATAACTATAGTTAAATAAATTAACCACTTTAAACAAAAATTTAAATTTTTGAAAACATTTTAATTCTTTTTAAAAGTTATAAAAATAAACTTACCTTTCTTTAAAGTCTCTAAAAAAGATAAACCTGTTGACAAAATTTTAAAATAATACTTAATTAACTACTTACCTTGTTAAAAGGGGGTCTTACGCCTGCTTTCTTCATGTGTAAAATCTTCAACACTTACCTGCGCGTTCAAACCTGAAAAAAAAACTAAGTGTGCTGCGTGCGCGCAACCTGTAGCGCACACGCGGTTCACTTAGGAACCGCCCCCTTCGCAATACCCGAAGTGCCGGTTTCCCGCGCATGCGCAGTGCATGCAGGAAACCGGCACTTCGGGACCTAATACGCGA
Source organism: Squalus acanthias (assembly GCA_030390025.1). Lineage (NCBI taxonomy): Eukaryota > Metazoa > Chordata > Chondrichthyes > Squaliformes > Squalidae > Squalus > Squalus acanthias. The sequence goes on from CM059426.1 coordinate 54,583,669, forward strand.
GAGTACACAGTGCGTAATCTCCCGTATTAGGTCTAATTTTTGGGCCATTATCTCCAAGTTTGCAGATGACACAAAGCTGGGTGCTGTGAGGAGGTTGCTGAGAAACTCCAGGATGATTTGGACAGGTTGGGTGATTGGGCAGAAGCATGGCAGATGCAATATAACATGGATAAATGCGAGGTTATCCACTTTGGTGTCAAAAACAGGAAGGCAGATTATTATCTGAATGGCAATAGATTGGGAGAAGGGGAAGTGCAACGAGACTAGGGTGTCCTTGTGCACCAGTCGCTGAAGGTAAGCATGCAGGTGCAGCAGGCGGTTAAGAAGGCAAATGGTATGTTGGCCTTCGTAGCGAGAGGGTTTGAGTACAGGAACAAGGATGTCTTGCTGCAGTTGTACAGGGCCTTGGTGAGACCACATCTTGAGTATTGTGTGCAGTTTTGGTCGCCTTATCTGAGGAAGGATGTTCTTGCCATGGAAGGAGTTCAGCGAAGATTCACCAGGCTGATACCTGGGATGGCAGGAATGACGTATGAGGAGAGATTGGGTCGACTGGGCTTATACTCGCTGGAGTTTAGAAGAATGAGAGGGGATCTCATTGAAACTTATAAAGTTGTGACAGGATTGGACAGACTAGATGCAGGAAGGATGTTCCCGATGGTCGGGGAGTCCAGAACCAGGGGTCACAGTCTAAGGATAAGGGGTAAGCCATTTAGGACAGAAATGAGGAGGAATTTCTTCACCCAGAGAGTGGTGAACCTGTGGAATTCTCTGCCACAGAAGGCAGTAGAGGCCAATTCATTAAATATATTCAAGAAGGAGTTGGATATATTTCTTAAGGCTAAAGGGATCAAGGGATATGGGGAGAAAGCAGGGACAGGGTTCTGAATTTGGATGATCAGCCATGATCGCATTGAATGGCGGAGCAGGCTAGAGGGGCCGAATGGCCTACTCCTGCTCCTATCTTCTATGTTAACCCCATCCCAAATCCAGGGACCATGCTCATTTAAATATTTGGAGCAGGTGCATGTAGCATGTAGCAGTGCAACAGGGGCACCTACGCTGCTGAGGAGGCGGGATTCAGGCTGAAGAAAAAACTGCACAAATTTTTGAATGCTCCAGTTAGGGGCCACTTGGAGAGGACAATCATTCCTACTGAGATTGATTACCATTCACCTCGAATCTTAAAGCTCCACTTTAGGCCCACCACAGGACTGGGAATGCCCACAGACAAAGTTGCCCAATTACATTATGGGGCAGGCCGAAAAAGCGCTCAATCCTCTGAAGTGTATTTGCTTAATATTTCTTCCATGAGCTGGAAGCCCAGTGGAACTGGGTTCCACGCCAAATTATGGCTCCTGCTAGAATTGTGCCCCAGTTGTGCATTCAAATTCAAATATGCACAGACTGACCTGTCACAAAGGATCTGGAACTCTTACACTTCCCATGCAAGTTTGTCCAGTATATGTTGGTTGCAGATCAAAGATGTTCAGTGGTTACATGGAGAGCACAGGACTTTCTCTTTGGCTTTGATTATTATGGGAGGTGATGGCCATAAAAGGTGCTTGTAGCAGAGTCCAAGTAGAGTACAGAAAGTGCATGGAGAAATGAAAAAGGAAATATGAGGAGCAAAGAGAATATATGAGAAAATATTAGCAGGTAACATGAAACAGAACACTAAAGTCTTTTATAAACATATATAGAGTAATGGATAGTCAAATGAAAGATGAGCCGATTAGGGACCAAAAAGAAAATCTTATTATGGAGGCAGAAGGCATGGCTGAGTTGCTAAATGAGTACTTTGCATCTGTCTTTACTAAAGAAGTGGATGCTGCCAATATCACAGTAAAGGAGGAGGGGGATAGAGAAATTGGACAGGATAGAAATAGGAGGTACTTAAATGGCTGTCAGTGCTCCAAGTAGAAAAGTCACCCATTCCAAATAGGTTGCATCCTAGGTTGCTGAGGGAAGCAACGGTGGAAATAGTGGAAGCTTTGGCCACAATCTTTCAATCTTCCTTGGATATGGGAGAGGTGCCAGAGGACTGGAAAATTGCAAATGTTACACCCATATTGAAAAAGGGGAGAGAGATAAACTAGGTAACTATAGGCCAGTCAGCCTAACGTCGGTGGTGAGGAAATATCGACAGACCATAATCCGGGACAAAATTAATTGTCACTTGGAAGAACAAGGGTTAATAAATGATAACCAACATGGATTTTTAACTGCAAATCGTGTCTGACAAATTTGATTGCGTTCTTCAATTAAATAATGGAGAGGGTTCATGAAGGTAATGCAGTTGATGTTGTGTATATGGACTTTCAGAAGGTGTTTATTAAAGTACCACATAATAGACCTGTTAGCAAAATAGAAGCCTATGAGATTAAAGGGGCAGTGGCAGCGTGGATACGAAATTGGCTAAGAGACAGAAAGCAGAGAGTAGTGGTGAATGGTTGTTTGAAAATTTGTAAATGACACAAAGCTTGGAAATGTAGGAAACAATGAAAATGAGTAGCAGATTTCAGGAGGACATAGACAGACTGGTGAAATGGGCAGACACATGGCAGATGAAATTTAATGCAGAGAAGTGTGAAGTGATGCATTTTGGAAGGAAAAATTAGGAGAGGCAATATAAATTAAAATGGTACCATTTTAATGGGAGTGCAGGAAAAGAGAGATCTGGGATTTCACATACACAAATTTTTGAAGGTAGCAAGACAGGTTGATAAGGCTTTTAAGAAAAAGCATATGGGAGCCTTGGCATTATAATTGTAATTGTAAGGTACACATGCTTTGTTGTCTATCTATATATGCTTTGGCGATTCTGTATCTATTTACTTCACCTGAGGAAGGGGCAATCGATAGCTCCGAAAGCTTGTGATTTCAAATAAAACTGTTGGACTATAACCTGGTGTTGTGCGACCTCTCAATGTTATAAATAAAGGCATAGAGTACAAAAGCAAGGAAGTTCTGCTAAACCTGGTTAGGCATCAGCTAGAGTATTGTATCCAATTCTGAGCACCACACTTTAGGAAGGATGTCAAGGCTTTGGAGAGGGTACAGAGGAGATTTTCTAGAATGGTAACAGGGATGAGGAACTTCAGTTATGTGGAGAGACTAGAGAATCTGGGATTGTTCTCCTTAGAGCAGAAAAAGTTAAGGGAAGATTTAATAGAGGTGTTCAAAATTATGAGGGGTTTTGATAGAGTAGAAAGAGAGAAACTATTTTTACTGCCAAGAGGGTAACCAGAGGACACAGATTTAAAATAATTACCAAAAAGTCCAGGGGAAAATGAGGAGAATTCTTTTTACGCAGCGAGTTGTTATGATCTGGAATGCACTAACTGAAAGGGTGATGGAAGCAAATTCAATAATAACTTTAAAAAGGGAATTGGATAAATACTTGAAGTGGAAAAAGTAGCAGGGCTCTGGGGAAAGAGCAGGGAGTGGGACTCATTGGATAGCTTTTTCAAAGTGCCGGCACAGATACGATGGTCGAATGGCCTCCTTCTGTGCTGTATCATTCTACTATTCAATATTCTATGAGTATTTTCTGAAAGTGTTTTTCAGCTCTCAAATTTTTCAAGCTTTTTCTCAAGTTTCTTGGAAGAACGAGGAGCAGTTAGAAGAGAGTAAACCTGACTGTTGCCCCTTCCCTTCCTTCATACAGATTCCATATAATTAAAATCCTAACAAATGAATGTCTGGTTGAGATTTAACAATCCTAACTACACTATGTCTTATCAAAGCTGCAAACTTTCAAGACTTTACCAGATCCAAATGATGTATGTCCACTATAGTTCTGGTCTGAAGTAAGAATCTCTCTGGCAGTTAGGAAATGCTGCTTTGACATGATCAGAAGAGTTTTTATCCAGTGGATCAGAATCTGTAGAATGAGCTGCATGCACAAGTTTCTCACAGGAATGGTTGATATTTTTATCATTAGTTTTAGCAGTCTGTATACTGAGGATCCTGCAACTGTTACATAGCCTGCCCAATTCTGCATTATTAAAAGTTTACTTGCATTTATATAGCGCCTTTAACAAAGTAAACCATCCCAAGACGTTTCACAGGAGCATAATAAGACAAATAAATTGATACCGTATTAAAGAAGGAGACATTAGAACAGGTGACCAAAAGCTTGTTCAAAGAGGTAGGATTTAAGGAGAAGAGAGAGAGGCGAAGAGATTTAGGAAGACAATTCCAGAGCTTAGGGCCTAGACAGCATGGCCACCAATGATAGGGCAAAGGAAGTCGAGGATACACAAGAGGCCAGAATTGAAGGAACGCAGAGTCCTCCGGTGGGGGTGGCGGGGGGAGATGGCGGTGTAGGGCTGGAGGAGGTTACAGAGATAGGGAGCGGCGAGACTTATGGACGGATTTAAACACAAGGATTAGAATTTTAAATTTGAGGTATTGGTCAACCGGGAACCAATGTAAATCAGCGAGCACAGAGGTTATGGGTGAATGGGAGTTGGTGCGAGTTAGGATACAGGCTCAAGTTTATGGAGACTTTACTGCTGTGCTACCATTGCATTGCACTATGACTTTATAGACCAAACTAGAATTGTACAAACTTATTAGTGTGCAACAAGGCAAAGTATAGCAGGGAGAAAGAAGTGGCATTGACAACATAGAATCTGTTATATCATAGATACACAGACCATATAAGGTAGAATTTTACGAGTTTGTCTGATGGCTTCATCCTTTGGCAGCAATATTGGAAATGCAGGCTTGCACTGCCCACAATTTTCCAATTATTTATATGTGAGAAATAGCTGACAAACCCAACTTGCACTGCGAGTCGCACCTCACTGCAGGCTGCACTGAGATCAGTGTTTGGACACATCTACAAAACTTTGTTCCCAAGGTGGGTAATTTTTGATGTTGGAAGGAAGTATGGGCTTCCTACTAATAATAAGGTTCCAGAAAGTTTATAGAAAGACTTCATAAAGTGTAAAACAAAATTGAAAGGAGATCCAACGGATAAGCTGACTCCAAAGTTAAACCATTGCAATCATGTTAATCCACATCTAGAACCATTTCACATTAATGTGCAAGTGATAATATAATGGCAGCCTCAATTTACATATATGTCCATGTTAATAGTTGCAGATATGGTACAGATACCGGATAATGCTGGTACCCGGATAGTCCCTGGTTATATTGCCAATTCACAACTGTAACAAAGACAGCATTGCTTGGACACATGCACAGAGCTCCCTTCCCACAGTGAAGTCACTCAGTAACTTTATCCACCAGAGTAGGAAATCATTTTACGGTGTCATGAAAATTATTTTCTTTGACATAAGTGGAAAAAAACAAAAGCACTTCTAAGTCATTTTGAGTAGAAGTATGTTATATCTGCATTGTACAAAATAAGAGCACAAACTGACAAAAATTCCCAAATTCCCTGTAGCCCTTTATGGAATGAATAAATATTAACTTTGCAGTTTCACTGTTTGTTAAGCTGCATTTATACTGCCATTTGTACTGTTGATGCAAACCGGTTTCATGTGCACATCAATGCAAAGATGGCAGTATAACTTTGAAGACTACCAAACACACTAAACTGCTGAGGTGTCAGGTCCCCTCCAGGAGGATGTCTCCGACCAAAGCATTCAGTATAAATCCAGCCTCACTTACCTCAGCAGTTTTTTTTTGAAGCAGAACTGATGTTGCCGTGTAACTGTTTCATTTTGGGTTGTTTTCTAGGTCGGATTACCTGCATGCACTTGGCCTTTCTGCCTTTCCACAATTGTGTTTTTGCTGCTGACTACTAACAACAAAGCCATCTATAAATTAGTACTATGTGAAGTGACCTACCCTGAGAAGAACAGAAGGATTTACCAGGAAATGAAGAAAATGGAACAAAGTAAATGAAAAGTGCAAATAATCTAATGAAAAGTACAACTGTGTACAAGATATATATACATGCAACGCTTCCCTCTTAATTACACATTGTTAATTACATAACCTGCATATTGTATAAATGTCTCAAATGCCCTGATTTTCCCACAGATGAAATGTGTCCCTTCTAAAAGAATATGTTCATGTCCTTGAAATTATGTTGTATATAGCCTTGCCCATTTATTTGAACTGCTCCCGTTCTATCTACTGACGTTGGAAAGTAAATTGGATGGCATATATTTGGAGTTAAACCCACCGATGTATATGCAGGACCCGACCTGACTGATCCTTAACAACATGACACGGTGAAAGAAATTGTATATCCAACAGCAACAATTTGCATTTAACATACAAAATGTCCCAAGGTACTTCACAGAGGCGTAATCAGACCAAAATGGGTGCCAAGACAGAGGAGGAGATATTAGGAAGGGCGACCAAAAGCTTGGTCAAAGAGGTGAGTTTTAAGGAGAGGGAGATGGAGAGGCAGAGGGAATCCTGTCCCAAAATGGGTAATAAAGGATGAAGCTGAACGTTACACAATTGCAAACTAAAAGAGGTTGGAAGCACATCAAAATAGTAACCTGGGATAGGGAAGCTGTGAAATCTGAAGCTAACATGGTTGCCCTAATGAAATCTTGACGATTTGCTGGAGTAGATTAACTCCCTTTTTTCTGAGCATTGTTGAGTTATTCCTGGGTCTTGACTTATCAACCAATGGGGTGAAGTACCAGATGGCTGCTATCACCCACCAAACCAAATTGCAGCATGAGTCAGTGCCTTCAGGAGAGCAGGTGAGAAAACTGGAGAAGGAAAAAATCTTCTGTACCTTTTCATCAGTTCTGATCAATGCTTGGCTGCTGTGGATCCACATTGCATTAAAAAATACCAATGGCAATCAAGAGCTGGGGTAAATTTTTGCCTTCACGTGTTAGGAGTGTGTGTCAGAAATTCGGGTATACTCCATCCATTAACTAAAGATGACATTCTTTTAATTAATGGGTGGCACCGCCTGGTGGTTATGGTACTGGACTAGCAACCCAAATGTTGTGAGTTCAAATCCCACCATGGCAAATTGTGAAACTGTATTCATTAAATCTAGTAATTTGTGGGCTAGGACCAGAAAATTACCATGAAAGTTCCAGATTGTTGTAAAAACCCAACTGGTTCAATAATGTCCTTCAGGGAAGGGACTCTGCCATCCCTACCTGGTCTGGAGTACATGTGACTCCAATCCCACAATATGTAGTTGACTCAATGCCCTCAAATAATTGTGTTACCAGGGTTGCCCACATCCCAAGAGAAATAAAAATATTCTGCAGCTTTTCTCTAGACATGGGAATAGTGTTTAGCCAGTTGATAAGTGAATAGTTTCTTAGCAGAAAACTTGATACTTTAATCAGCAGCTTTTGCTGAATCATTCCTTAGTGGTAGGTGCATTAAACATAAAGAGGATAATTTTCCTGGCCTCCTGACTGTCCAGGCCCAGGAGTACCACGATTTCCTGTCCAAGGGGAACCCTTGGTGTAGGCCCGCCCCAAGACTGGGCTTGACAGTTGGAAGCAGTGCAGGAGATACGAGTACCTCTGCAGGCCTGCACCTTTACCTCTGCAAAATGGACTGTCACTGGACACCAAGGCCTGTAAAATCAACCCTTTGCATTGTACATATCGCTGACCACTTATTTGGATAAATCTTCCTGGGTTTTGATGTTGTCTGCACCAGTAATAAGTAAAACATTCAACTTTTTTTACACACACAGTTTTTCCAATCGAATTGTGTAGTGGCTCTCTCGTTAATACAACGCCGCAACCAAGAAGTAATGGTCAAACCATTAAAAGAGAGCAGGTCACTGGATCAAGTTGCAAGAGAGCTCTGCTTCTCACAAATGCAGATTTCCAGATCTACGAGCTAGAGGAAATGCTGAAAGAAGAGGACAAGAATGAAAGCACAGAAACCAAACAGAAAAGCAGAAAAAACAAAGTGATGTAAATAATGTTATCTTAGTGTCATTTTGGTAGTGACATTTTGGTATGACAGCAAGGCTTCCTATAAAAAGTTTGTTGCTGACAGGATAGTCTAAGGGCTAGAAATTCAGTGCCTTAGTGCCTCCCGTTATTGCCTCCAGGGGGCGATAACGGTGCACTAAGGTCTTACCGCCCGGGCATGGCGATGTTACCGCCGCCCGCGAAATTCACCTGCCGGTTTGCGGCGGCGGTAACCCCTATCGCCACGCCCGCCTGCGACCGGAGATCATGACACCATCCGGCTGCTCATCGCCCCAGTAGCGTCCCGGACCCGAAATTCATTTCCGTCCCCTGAAGCAACGCCGGGCGAAAACAACACCAGCTTCAGGGGACGTGCATCAGGCGACTGGCCACTTTGGGGGGCGATGCTTAAAGGTGAGGTGGCCGAGGTAAGTAAAAAAAAAACTTACCTTTGTTGATCCGTTTTTTCCGCAGGTTCCTGCCCGCGATCGATCAGCCCGGCACTCTAAGTGATTGCCGGGTTGATCGCGCGGGTTCACTGCTCCCTTGGTGGTCCAGGTAGGTGCCCTTTCTTTTGCAGAGCCTGCAGTGATGGCCCTTCCCTTTAAGGGAGGGAAGGAGCCTTCCAACACGGCAGTGCTACACGGCCCAGTGTGCAGCACTGCAGAACTCAGCGCCCCGCCTGCTGCCAATCACGCTCCAAGAGGGAAGTGGAGTGCTTGATTTAATGCTCCACGTCTTGGAGCGAGAAAAACGAATTTTTTTAAAGTTAGATACCCAATTGATACCCAATTTCACCCCCTAAGTCTTTTGCATATCAATTGTGAATTAAAACATTTGAGCTAATAAATGGTGATCCCTTACAAACAATGCCCCACAAGTTGTCTATCAGTAAAGAAAATAACTGAATAAACAAATGATATACTGTAAAATAGTTGGAAACCACAAAATTGTGGCTCTAATAAGGGAATCCACAATTTTGTAAAAATGAAACCAAAGCCTAGAATTTTTGTTGGTGATAGTAGCAGATGAACATTTAATACATTCATATGACATTCATTAGTTCACTATTTTAATTGTTTAATTTAAATAGGCTAAGCTGTCTAGCAGGGCAGTGGAAATCTGAAACTCTCTCCCCCAAAAGGCTGTGGATACTGGGTCAATTGAAATGTTCAAGACTGAGATCAACAGATCTTTGTTATGGGTATCAAGAGATATGGAACAGGTGGGTAAATGGAGTTGCGATACACATCTAATTGAGGGGCTGAATGGCCTATTTTGTTCCTATGTTCTTAATGCCTCCATTGAAGTAGCAGCAAGAGGGATGTTATATGAATGTATTAAGCTTGTGTCCATTAACATTGCAACAGTAATGTCTAGGCTTGTGCTTCTAGTCTGTATTACAAAAAACCTAGTGCCTGAATGTGTGGAGACCAGCACAGGCACAATAGGCCAAATGGCCACCTTCTGTGCTGTATAATTCTATAATTCTATGATATCAAAGCACGCCTTGCTTCTTCTGAATGATGAGCTCAGTAGAGAAGGATTGATAATTGCATTATTTTCTGGACAATGCTTAGCGTCCGTGACATTGAGGTTAGCCTGACAAGGATAGATTTGCATTACAACCTCAACCGAGTGTAATGTATCCAAGTTTGCTGACGATACAAAGTTAGGTAGGAAAAGTAAGCTGTGAGGAGGACGCAAGGAGGCTGCAAAGGGATTTAGACAGGTTAAGTGAGTGGGCAAGGACATGGCAGTTAGAATATAGAAACATAGAAAATAGGTACAGGAGTAGACCATTCGGTCCTTCGAGCCTGCACCGCCATTCAATGCGTTCATGGCTGAACATGTTACCTCAGTACCCCATTCCTGCTTTCTCGCCATACCCCTTGATCCCCCTAGTTGTGAGTGTTATATCTAACTCCCTTTTGAATATATTTAGCGAACTGGCCTCAACAACCTTCTGTGGAAGAGAATTCCATAGATTCACCACTCTCTGGGTGAAGAAGTTCCTCCTCAGCTCAGTCTTAAATGGCTTCCCCTTAATCCTTAGACTGTGACCCCTGGTTCTAGTTTTCCCTAACATTGGGAACATTCTGCCCGCATCTAATTTGTCTAAACCAGTCAGGATTTTAAATGTCTCTATAAGATCCCCCCTCATTCTTCTGAACTCCAGAGGATACAAGTTCAGTTGACCCAATCTTTCTTGATATGTCAGTCCGGCCATCCGAGGAATCAATCTAGTGAACCTTCGCTGCACTCCCTCAATAGCAAGAATGTCCTTCCTTAAGTTAGGAGACCAAAACTGCGCACAATACTCCAGGTGTGGCCTCACCAAGGCCCTGTACAACTGCAGCATCACCTCCCTACTCCTGTACTCAAATCCCCTTACTATGAAGGCCATCATTCCGTTTGCTTTCTTGACTGCCTGCTGCACTTGCATTCCCACCTTCAGTGACTGATGTACCATGACGCCCAGGTCTCGTTGCACCTCCCCTTTCCCTAATCTGCCACCATTCAGGTAATAGTCCGCCTCTCTATTTTTACCACCAAAGTGGATAACCTCACATTTATCCACATTGTACTTCATCTGCCATACATTTGCCCATTCACTCAACCTGTCCAAGTCACTCTGTAGCCTCCTAGCATCCTCCTCATTGTTCACACTGCCTCCCAATTTAGTGTCATCCGCAAATTTGGAGATATTACATTTAATCCCTTCGTCCAAATCATTAATATATAATGTAAACAGCTGGGGTCCCAGCACCGAACCCTGCGGTACCCCGCTGGTCACTGCCTGCCATTCTGAAAAGTACCCATTTACTCCTACTCTTTGTTTCCTGTGTGCCAACCAGTTCTCAATCCACGTCAACACATTACCCCCAATCCCATGTGCTTTAACTTTGCTCACCAATCTCTTGTGTGGGACCTTGTCGAAGGCCTTCTGAAAGTCCAAATACACCACATCTACTGGTTCCCCCCTGTCCACCCTATCGGAAACATCCTCAAAAAATTCCAGAAGATTTGTCAAGCATGATTTCCCTTTCACAAATCCATGCTGACTTGGACCTATCATGTCGCCACTTTCCAAATGGTCTGTTATGACATCTTTAATAATTGCTTCCATCATTTTACCCACGACCGATGTCAGGCTGACCGGTCTATAATTCCCTGCTTTCTCCCTCCCTCCTTTTTTAAAAAGAGGGGTTACATTGGCCACCCTCCACTTCATCGGAACTGATCCAGAGTCTAAGGAATGTTGGAAAATGATCGTCAATGCATCCACTATTTCCAAGGCCACCTCCTTAAGTACTCTGGGATGCAGACCATCAGGCCCCGGGGATTTTTCAGCCTTCAGTCCCATCAATTTCCCCAATACCTTTTCCCGACTAATAAGGATTTCCCTCAGCTCCTCCCTCTTACCAGATCCTCTGACCCCTTTTATTTCCGGCAGGTAGTGTGTGTCCTCCACAGTAAACACCGAACCAAAGTACTTGTTCAATTGATCTGCCATTTCCTTGTTCCCCATTACGACTTCCCCTGTTTCCGACTGCAGGGGACCTACGTTTGTTTTTACTAACCTCTTTCTTTTTACATATTTATAGAAGCTTTTGCAGTCCATGTTAATGTTCTCTGCAAGCTTCCTTTCATATTTTATTTTCCCTGCCCTAATCAAACCCTTCGTCCTCCTCTGCTGAGTTTTGAAGTTCTCCCAGTCCCCGGGTTTGCTGCTACTTCTGGCCAATTTGTATGCAACTTCCTTGGTTTTAATACTATCCCTGATTTCCCTTGTTAGCCATGGTTGAGCCACCTTCCCTTTTTTATTTTTACGCCAGACCGGGATGTACAATTGTTGTAGTTCATCCATGCGATCTCTAAATGTCTGCCATTGCCCTTCCACTGATAGCCCCTTAAATATCGCTTGCCAATTTAACCTCGCCAATTCACGCCTCATACCCTCAAAGTTGCCCTTATTTAAGTTCTGGACCATGGTCTCTGACTTAACTGTTTCCTTCTCCATCCTAATGTAGAACTCCACCATACTATGGTCACTCTTCCCCAGGGGGCCTCGTACCACAAGATTGCTGATTAGTCCTTCCTCATTACACAACACCCAGTCCAGGATGGCCTCCCCTCGAGTTGGTTCCTCAACATATTGGTTTAGGAAACCATCCCTTAAACACTCCAGGAAATCCTCCTCCACCGTATTGCTTCCAGTTTGAGTAGCCCAATCTATATGCATATTAAAGTCACCCATGATAACTGCCGTGCCTTTTTTGCACGCACCTCTGATTTCCTGTCTCATACCCTCCCCCACCTCACTACTGCTGTTTGGAGGTCTGTACACAACTCCCACTAACGTTTTCTGCCATATAATGTGGAGAAGTGTGAAGCAGGGACAGCAAGCAATTAGGGAAGCAAATGGTATGTTAGTCTTTATTGCAAAGGGATTAGAGTATAAGAGTAAAGAAGTCTTACTATAATTATATTGCCATGATGTGGAGATGCCGGTGTTGGACTGGGGTGGACAAATGTGAGAAGTCGCACAACACCAGGTTATAGTCCAACAGCTTTATTTGAAATCACAAGCTTTCGGAGCGCTGACGAAGGAGCAGCGCTCCGAAAGCTTGTGATTTCAAACAAAGCTGTTGGACTATAACCTGGTGTTGTGCGACTTCTCACATTTATAATTATATAGGGCCTTGGTGAGACCACACCTGGAGTACTGTGCACAGTTTTGGTCTCCTTACCTAAAGAAGGATATACTTGCCTTAGAGGGAGTGCAACGAAGGTTCACCAGACTGATTCCTGGGATGAGGGGATTGTTCTATGAGGAGAGATTGAGTAGGCTAGGCCTATATTCTCCAGAGTTTAGAAGAATGAGAGGTGATCTCATTGAAACATATAAAATTCTTAAGAGGCTTGACAGGGTAGATTCTGGGAGGATGTTTTCCCTGGCTGGGGAGTCTAGAACTAGGGGTCACAGTCTCAGAATAAGGGGTCGGTTATTTAGGATTGAGGTGAAGAGAAATTTCTTCACTCAGAGGGTGGTGAATCTTTAGAATTCTCTATCCCAGAGAGCTGTGGAGGCTCAGTCATTGAGTATATTCAAGACAGTGATCGATAGATGTTTGGATACTAAGGGAATCAAGGAATTTTGGGATAGTGCGGGAAGGTGGAGTTGAGGTGGAAGATCAGCCATGATCTTATTGAATGCCGGAGCAGGCTCAAGGGACCAAATGGCCTACTCCTGCTCCTATTTCTTATGTTTTTATGTTCTAATCTTACAGTCTCTTTAGTGAACAGTTCATTATCTGGACTTTAAAATTCATTGAACAATAGGGTTGATTTTACAAAGCACACTTGCATCAGTGAGCTTTATCCATTTTAATAAGCAGAAAATGATGGCAAGTACGCACCCAAGTTTCCAGAATGCACTCCAGTATGTGAGGTTCCACAGTAGAGGGGCAATTTTGCAAAATTGAACAATTGCCCGAATTTTTTTTTCAAACGTAACTTAAGGAATAAAAGAAAACCATGAGCACTAAAATATAGAAAATGCTGTGTGCACAGCATGCGATCCGCATTTGAAAGCAAAAGATTGGTTACCTGCTTGCTGTTTATCTTCAGCACATTTTTTTTAACAAATAGATGTTTCTTTGCTGGATTGCCTACACATAATATGTAATTGGTTAAAGGTTTCTCTGTCAAGTATTCAGAACTGCCTTCACTGTCAGAAAGAGTGACCAACGAACAGGAATATCAGTAGAGACAGGAATGGGTGCAGCTGCTGAATGTATTCTACTCCCAGATTCTATCAGCTACAGAGCTCATGGAATATCCAGAAAAGACCAAAAATGAAGTCTTTAATTTCTGCTTATAATTGTGCTTGACATCAGCTGGTGTGGCTTCTCTTGGCAAACAAGGAGATGCAACACATGCCCTTATACCTCCCCTCTTCCCACTGTCCAGGGCCCCAAACACCCCTTCCAGGTGAAACAGCGATTTACTTGTACTTCCTGCAATTTAGTATACTGTATTCGCTGCTCACGATGTGGTCTCCTCTACATTGGGGAGACCAAACGCAGATTGGGTGACCGCTTTGCGGAACACCTCCGTTCAGTCCGTAAGGGGGACCCCGAGCTCCCGGTCGCCTGTCACTTTAATTCACCGCTTCACTCCCACTCTGACCTCACCGTCCTCGGCCTATTACACTGTTCCACAGAAGCGCAGCGTAAGCTCGAGGAACAGCACCTCATCTTTCGTTTAGGCACGCTACAGCCCTCTGGACTCAATATCGAGTTCAACAATTTTAGATCATAACCTCAGCTCCAATCACATTTATATTTTATTTTTTCCACCCTTTTATTTGCCCCCCTCCCCATCTTTTTTTTCCTCCTAGAAGCTGGTAGCTGTCCTCCATTCTGCCAGTGGATTTCACACTTCTTTCAGCCTTAATCTGTCACATTAACACCACCTCTAGCCTTGCATATCTATTAATGTCTCTTAATGTCTCTTCATCTCCCCCTTTGTTCCTTTATCCCCTCCCCCTTTTCCCAGCTTTACCCTGGCCTTAAATCTATTTGATTTCCGGCTCTTCCCAGTTCTGACGAAAGGTCATCGACCTGAAACGTTAACTCTTTCTCTCTCCACGGATGTTGTCTGGCCCGCTGAGTTTTTCCAGCGTTTTCTGTTGTTATAACCAAGTGTAAATTATGGGTTCTGAACACTTACTATGCAATTGCTAATCTAATTGTTGCAAGCACGGGATATAAGGTGCTCCTACGTGAATGAGAGCAATAAGAGTATTACAAGATTTTCACACATTTCCAATATGAGAAATAGTTGTTGCATTTTATATAGTTACCTAAGACATATAGGCAAATCTAACGAGATAGCGTGCCCGACCCAGTCCCGCTCAACAGGAGGGCAGATCAGTCAACTGGGCACAGAGGGCATTGCACCTGATTCACAGCCATCCCAATTTTCACTTAATAATTTTAGTGACCAAAAAATCAGGAGTGCTAACTTGTAACAATCGCTCCTACAGTCCAACTCTGTAACACTTATCAACCAAGATTTTCAGTTCCTCTGTTACACCAGTAGATGGCACAAATGTACCATATAATCAATACATTTTATTAATAAAACAATCCTGACATTTTACAACAGTTTCATGAAAAGTTCATGTATACAATACAATTTTATTTGTACTTATATAACAAAAGGTTGGCAGTGACTATTTATACTTATGGCTTATAAACTATATACAGGTACAATGTAATGCTTTAACTGTAACGGCACGGGCCTTAAACACGCCCAATCCTTCCATGTACTGCTGCTGTAACTTTGGTGGGAGTCTGCCAGAAGAGCCAGAAAGGCTGGGACCCAGATACATTGGGTCCTGGCCTTGTACAGTAGTTTTCAGATTGGTCTTCTTGCGGCGGAGCTTCCAGCCACTCCGAACAAGGCCAACAGTGTAAAGAGTGTGGGACCAGGGACTCCCTACATTGGGAGATACCACATTCCCAACCCCCGGAATGAGCAGGCACTCCTTGCCGACAATTGCCAAAAGTGGGGCCCACCTGGGGTTCTAGGCCAAGATGGTAGCTAAAACTCCTGAAGGAATAAATATTTTTTGTAAACAAAGGGGGCCACTGGAGACATCTATTACTTCTTCACAGGGAGCCCAACACACGTTCTAGAACCAGCAACCTCCACCAGGAATCCTTGCCTCTCCATCTAGGCAGTTGCCCTAGATATACCCCAGTGATATAAGTGCCTGCCATTGCAATACATAGTAGGGAACTTCCCCTGACCCCGAAAACCCCGTCAGGGCCAGCAGCGGAGGTTCCCACCAGGTGCATCTTGGTACTGACGCCAGGATGCACCCCTACTTGGGCCATGATGATCTTGAAAAAATGGCCTTTTTTTGCAAGCATTAGAAGAGACTGCATCACTTTTTTCTCATAATAATATCACACACAAGTAACACATAAATGTGTTTCAACGTGATTTATGTAATTGAATCAAGTGCGAAAGGAGGCTGTGCCCCTTTAATATGGTTGGCTTCATTCGCGCATAAAAAGATATAGGGCTGTAAATTGCGGTCGGAGGCTTCCCGCGGGCGAAAGCCTCCGAAACGTAAGTAAACTCCGCACCTACCTAGTGCCTCTGGGCCTGCAGACGTACGCCTGCGTAAAGGCCCACATATCCCAGGGGCGCATGTGGCTCGCAAGCGTCCCTGGGATCACGTGGACCAGCCCAACCAATCACAAGGGAGGATTCCCATTATGCTAATAGGGATTCCATTTACGTACGGAATTCCCATAAGCATAATAGAAATCACCTAAAAAACACACTATCAAAGCACTTAAATAAATCATCACATGTTCAAAATTAATTAAAATACAATTTAATTAAACATTTAAAACAAAAATTAAATTTTTTGAAAAATAAATGTAAACATTTTTAAAGGGGCCAAAAATAACCTAAACTAATTTTAAAGGTTTTTGTATGTTTAAATAATTTTTTAAAATGTATTTTAATATTTATTTAAACCCTCACGCTGGTAAAAGAAGACCTTATGGCTGCTTTTACCAAGCGTAAGGGTTTTGTGGGCATTCGCTGCTCTGCATCATTGAATGTCCATTTCCAGTGGATGCGGACAATCGGTCGATCAAGCTGAAACTTGACAGATCGCAAGTTTCGGGTTTTCACGCATGCTCTGCATAAGCGGTCATAGGCCCCGGAAAGTCTGGGCCATAGTAAAAATGTAAAGTTTCATCATGCACAGTCTTCAATTTGCAGAACATCATTGATATCTCTACATTTCTGGGGGAAAGTCTCGGGTTTAAACAGGTCTTAGGGAATACTACTGTAAGAATTGTGTGAAAAATAGGTGATTTCAAAAGCTTAGTGACAAAACAAAGCTTTTTCTCATTAGCTAGTTCCAAATTCCTTCTCTATTTTTCATCTGAACATTATTTATTCCCCATTATATTTTATAAATCTCAATCGTATCATCTTAAAGTCTACGCTTATCCAGTAAAAAAAAGCCCTGTTCCTGATACCTAAGAGCCCTAAAACTAGGGGGGAGAAATTGGGCACCTTAGTGCCTCCCGTTAGCGCCTCCAGGGGGCGCCAACAAGGCACTACCAGCTTTGCGACCGAGTGCGGCAATACCGACGCCCGCGAGATGAAAGGATTCGCAAAATTTCATGTGTTCCCCCCCCCCGAAGATTTTTTGTTGGACTTATTAATAAGGAACTCTGGTCAGACTGAGTTTTAAAATCCAGGGCGTAAAATGGCCACGGCCAGACCTTGTGACCAAGAGCTTTTTCAGACGCTGGGAAGCTATCAGCTTGTGTATTCCGATGTCTGCAACAGGAAGTTACAGGACCTTTTCTTATGCATTACAATCAGGTCTAAGCATAAGGCTTTCAAGGTGTTTGCTCAAATAATCAGCGGGGACATTGAGACGGGGCTGGGCCCATCAACGAAACTGTTCTGGACAATCATCGAACCTGTCGAACAATAGGGTAGCAGTTGAAGAACTGGTATCATACAATCACCGGCCATCTAACATGATGGGCCGAGACCAGCACCTTTTGTTAAAATTCATCATGCCCAGATCAGACAATAGAAATGAGCTGATCGGAAGGGAGATTAGGGCGACCGGGAGGGGTATAACTGGGAAGACCCAGCCATTCTCTCGCTCTCTCTGCCTGGACCCCGGTTCGCTCTGTCTGCTGGCCAGCAGCCCAGAAAGAAGACTACCAGAAACTTCGCAGCCACATGTCGACGGCAGAAACAGAGCACAGGGCCAGGTTTTTCCATCCATTTCAACGGTGAGCATTATCTTCTTCTGGCTGTCGCAAGACAATTCTAGTTAGGCATAAGGGTGGGAAGTAATGGGGATATTGCTAAAATTGTAATTTTAGGATTTTCCCTTGATGTGTCCGTTCTCTTCCCATGCTAAGTGTAAAACCGTCTTCATATGATACTGTTTCTCTGTAGTTTTACTTCTGTAAATAAACATTGGTTTTCCTCGCACCAATCCACGGGTCTGTTTGTTTGTCCTTATCGCCGCTCGATAAGTCCTGGGCTCAGAACTAATAAGGGGTAGCGATTCGCAACCGCACAGCGGGCAGGTCAGTCCAGGAAAACATAACTGGCTGACCTACAAATAAGCCCGAGACAAAAACCCCTTACAGAAATTGAGCTGGAGGTTTGCGGCGACGGTAACCACTAGCGCCACGGACTCCTGCGCCCGGAGATCGTGACGTCATCCGGGTGCGCAGCGCCCCGGCTCAGAAATTCACTCTCGCCCCCTGCCTGAGCGCCTGCCATTAGCAATGACAGGTAGAGGAGGCGGAATGCAGTCGGATGAGCGCTGGAGGAGCGCTACATAAACGGGTCAACTTCCGAGTTTTTTTTGTTGGCAAACAATGCTGCCTCGTCAGTTTGAACAAGCAGACAGGCGTTTTGACCCATTTGACTGTTTTCAAATTGAAGGAGTATTCTGGCTGAGAAAAATTTATCACTTTCATTTGGGTTACATTTGATAGTGCAACATTTCCATCATTTAATGGGGGCTTTACTGGCATTGGACCTCGCCCTCCAGCATCACCGTCGGAGGCAGCAGAGGCAGACAGAAAGATTGCAAAATGTGGCCAGAGGGAGGAGGGCCAACAGGGCTCTCAACAGGAGGCCTTACCCTCCCAGGGTATTCAGGGAGCACTTCTCCTACATTCATCTCTCAGAGGAGCAGTGTCTTAGAAGGCTCCGCTTCAGCAAGGAGGGGGCCACAGAGCTTTGCCACCTCCTGCAGCCAGACCTCCAGCCTCAGCTCAGGACCAGAACCCTCTGGGGAGATGGCCCCCGAGCTTCCCTTGCTCCGTGGCATTGCTGCTACCCGCTGGGTCCCGGGCCTTCACCCACATCAGAGCCATTTCCTCTGCTCCCCTCCAGCGACTGCGTCACCCCATTATCGGACCTAGCGTCTTCGGGGGACGCAGGCAGTGAGGCTCTGGCTTGTTCTTCCTCCTCCTCTCCCACGTCGCTGCCACTGGGAGGCTGAGGGACAGGCTGGTCAGCTGGTGGCTGATTATCTGAAAGCATAAAGGCACAAGAGTGGGGTTAAGATCAGGGGAGCGGGGGCAGGAAGGGAGCAAGGAATGGAGACAGTATACTTAGATGTAAAGTGGGAAAGGCTTGTAGTCTGAGGGGGAACAGGTATGAGAGAAGAGGGAGAGGTGATGAACATACCATTGTTGTCCCCAAGGGGGTCGACGTCTTCGACGGCCACAGCACCCACGACCTGGGCGGCAATGATGCGGCCCACTCACTCCTCCAGGTCTGTAAAGGGGTGCAGGTTGTAAGGTTTCCAAAATTTGCAGATCCCCAAAACCTAAGCAAAAAGGACTTTGGAACTACCTCAGAGTGATGAAAATGCATTTGGACCTAACATAAGGAATTTAAGACCAAAAACCAAGTTTTGGCATTTTAAAAACATGTCTGGGCCTGTAAAGGGAGAAAAGGCTGTGAAGGAAGTTGGGTACAACCTCTGTAAAAGCAGTTTGGGTATTGCAGTTAATTGCACTGTCTGGGGAACCGGGATGACCTCACTCAAAGCCCCAGCATGCATTAACATTTTGACAATAGACCCTGGGAGAAGACAGTCCCACCCAAAACAATAGGTCCCATCAAACTGATTACAGGGCCCATCAAGAAACATGCATAATACAGAGCACCCAGGACTAGGCTATAGATCAGCCTAAGAACCCAAAACACAAAACCAATCACCAGCAATCAGCCAAGAAGATCGACAGGATGCAAACCATCCCAAAAACCCATTTGACACTTACAGAGCAGTTACTGGTAGCAGGCCCGCCAAATTCAGACAATGAACTGAACAGATTTGGCGGGTAGATAAAGGCCATATTCAATGGGTCAGATTGAAGGCCTGTTAAAACCCAGTTAACGTGCTAGTAAATCGTTACCGATTTACGAGCCCGCCAAAACTAGACAATGAACTAAACAGATTTGGCGGGTAGATAAGGCCACTTCAATTCTGTATAATTGAAGGCCCACCAAGCACACACAAGAAGAAGCGACAGAAGTGGAGAAGCAAGAGAGAGGAAGGAAGGAGGGCCAGCGAGAAGAGGAGAGACCAAGAAGAAGAAGGCCCGAGCTGGAAGCGAGTCAGCATCGCTCACCACTCAGACACACCTGAGTCCAGCTCGCGAAAACACCACCTCGACGGACCCCCAACAACGGCCCCAACACAGCCACCCGGAGCAACAAGCAGCAACCAGTGACCGACGGCTCCACGAGGTCGACCGACACACCAACCAAGGCCTAAAGCCATCGCAGAAACCAAAGGCCTCACAAAACCAACAACCACACATTACCCCCAACTGACCGGGTAATCGCAGGCCACCGCGACCAACAAAGATCAACTCCAGGGAAGAAAACCCGAAGAAACGCATAGTTTCCACACTACAAACTACTCCTGACTTACCCCTGGGTAAGATTTTCCCCAAAGACTCTAAGCCCTACTGCTGAACTAAAGAAATTGGGTACTCACCAGATAAATCCAAAACGACATCCTACCGCATCAGCGGACTCACAAAGACTGACCAGAGACTCAGGTAAAGTCCTCTACCATGTACGGGGTACGGCAGACACTAACCGCCATAAACAGCGAACCCCAAAACCGCGATTTAGCCCAACTGTCAAAGGATTGGTGAGCATTATCCCTGGTCCTTCAAAACCTAACTTAGCTAGTAAAGTGGGGTTGGGAGGGGTGAAATATTGTCCTACTGTCATTTCCCTCGCTTGTACCGAAGTGTTCCCCACCTTTAGAGTGATAAGAGTGTTATTATTTGTGTCTTACCTTTTTAATAAAGATTGAAGTTCTTTCATCAAACTCAGTTGTCTGCTGCACCTTTTGTATCACAACCCCCAAATAAGTCCAAGATCTAGAACCAAGGGAGTGGGAGCGATTCGAACCGCTCAGAAGTCAGAGGTAAAGCTGACACAAAAACACCACCCCCTACAAGGTCTGCCTCACCTCCTCCCATTCATACCTGCTCCCTCTTGTTGTGAGCAAGCTTGGCCTGCAAGAAAAAGGAAAGCGTGTGAGTGAGTGTGCAGCTATGTGTTTGGCAGCTGTGCCTACCATAGTTGAATGGCTGTTAATGTATGCAAGGCGTGAGATGTGCATGTCACTTTTAGTAGGTGGGCATAGTTGGTAGCTGAGTGTTGGGGATGTGACGGTTTATACAGTGTGCTCACAGAGTGAGGTTGAGATGGTGGCATGTAGAGGCTTTTGAAGCATGTACTCACCCTGACCACCTGAGTGAGGTCGTTGAATTTCTTCAGGCACTGGGTGGGAGTTCTGGGGACCACACTTCTGGCCGACATGTGCTGGGCGACCTCCCTCCACATCCTTCTAAAGGCCTGTGGCAATGGCCTCCTGCCAGTGTCTGAGAAGAGCACAGTCCGTCGGCGTTCCACGGCCGTGACCAGAGCCTCCAAGGAGTGGTCGCTGAACTGGCTCTCTCTCTCTCTGGGCCTCTGATCAGCCATCAGTTGCTTGAATGAAGGCTTGCAGCTCCTTGCAGACCCAGTTCACAAGCAGCAATGATCAGAGTGAGGCTGTGCAGCATGATTGAACCTCCCCTTTAAGAACTGGAAGGTGCCAGTCTGTCTGAGGACTCTCTAATTGACAGCGCGGAACTTGATTAGCGTTCTGAAGGTAACACCCCGCTCTGCGACAATAGCGTCCTAAGAAAAGTGAGTAGCGCGTGATTTAGCGCTCCACTTCCCTCTTGGGGCGCTAAAACTCAATTTCATGTTCACCAGCGCTAAAGTTAGCGCCCGGGCAATGTTAGCGCCCCAAAATGGTTGATACCAAATTTTTCCCCCTAGGTATCATTTTGATAGCCATCCTTTGGATCGTTTCCAGGGCCTCAATATTTTGTCGTCAGTACTGCTGTTAATGTATGTTTAATTAATGTATGCTTAATAAATCTGTGACATCTGACTTTCAATGTTGTGAACCCTATTGATTTGAGGAGTAAATTATAAGTAAGAACACACACAATTACCGCATCTCTAACACTAAAACCAGATTCACTTTCCTCATCCTATTCACTTTTGTAAGGGATTCTGACCCTGCGTGTCTCGCAGCCTGTGAGATTCACGCGGCTCTGTGCAGCCTGTGTGTCAGTGCAGGTTTAGGCCTTGTTGCCTGTTCTGGTCTCCAGCCAGTCTGGGAGCACTAGACACACCTGTGAGTGGTTCGAATCACTCGCCCTTACGGTTCTAGACACTGGACTTAGATGCGAGAGCAGTAATGGAGATGAAACTCATGTAGACTCGGTTGAATGGTACGAAATGGAAAATCTTTATTGCATGATATTTAAGATTATGAAATACATGTCATAAGCACAGATTAATGACAGTACAATCTTACAAGCAGTTATATAGCTGATCCTAGGGAAACGAGGAACGAACGACACACCGTAAATAGGGGCACACATTACAAGTATCCTTAATACTTAAACCCTCCCCTATCAATATCTATCCTAACTAGATTCGTAGGATTTCGAGACTCATGCTCACCACTCGTGATAACTCGGAGAAATTCCGAATAGCTGATCGGATGTTTTTCACCGCAGCACCCACGTGTCGGTCAGGAGATCTCCTGGTCCCACTTGTTTACTTGCTTCGGCTCTGGCTAGCAGGCTGGACCGTCTGCTGTGATGAAGATCTGTGTTGGTTGGTTTAACAGGTACTTTTCCGAGCAGGGTTCACAGTTCAGTCAATATCATCGATGATGAACCGTTCTTGCAAGTTCAAAGAAGTCTTCCTGGCAAGGAAAACTTGGCTATTCGACCTACAGGCGCGGTCGGGATTTACTGACCGTGGCGATGAGTATGGTCTTCCTCTCTTCTCATCTCATCTCATCTCATCTCATCTCATCTCGGGCCTTTGGTTCCGCTGCCAGTTACCAACATAGGTCTTCGTTACGCGACACGAGGTAGATCCGAACGGATCAGAAAGTTCAACAGTCTTTTTCAAGGAGGCACCAGGCAAGCAGGAACCCGACTACGAGTCAAAACACAGGTGCAGCCACGAGGTTACGAGTCGATCGGATAAGAGAATAAGAGAAAGATGGACGGTTGGATCTTGTAATTGTAGTACAAAATCTTCCGTTTCCCGCCCAACCTTAATGTCCTTTCTTTTGTTTGGGTTTGGCGCTCAGATGTCTTGTATGGGTGATCTCCGTTCTTAATGGGTTTCGGGGCTACTCGTAAATGTCTGAGTATCTGTTAATATTTCTCCCATTGTTAAATCGGTCGGTGTTCTCCCTGGAGGGGTTTTGGGGCTTCCAAGTGTTTTGTGTAACTACCTGTTAACGGCTCTCTCATCGTAGAGTCGTTGGGATTTTACATATTAATGTCTTTTGGATGGGCCCTTGATTACTCGGTACAATAGCTTTCATTCGTACCTGGGAGACCGATTTCAGTATTTATGTGTATACTGCAAACCCATAATGTCTCGTGTATTATCTTCACTGTGCTGAATCTTAATCGATCTTGCACAAATGTTTATTGGAACGCCATCTTGTCTGCCTGTCGAAAAGTCTAGAATGTTCTGTCACGAGGTGCGGCGGCCATTTTACAGGCTGCTTGTGTCTACTTTGAGAAACCTGGCAGCATTCTGCTGGAATAAAAGCTGTTTGAACGAAACTCTGTGTTTTCTCCTTATTAATAAAATCGCGATATATTGCGAATTCTACAGTCCCTCCTGTTGATGCGAATAACTCCGCTTATCGTATCAAAAATCATAGTGGTGAGCAATATTATCTCGATTTCTCTCCGAATCCAGCAAATTAATCCCATAATTTTAACCTAGCTAGGGTCTCTGTGTCGTCCTTATTTCCCAAGAAAATTACATTTTATATCACCGTGGGCCTTTATTTGCCCTTAAACTTACACCACTTGTTTTCCTTCCCGGCGTAACCAGGCCGATGCCTCTCGTATCACCTGTATATTCATCTTTTATTCAGGGAAAGGAAAAACAAAACCCAAAACCAAACAATCATTTTTAACTGTAACACCATCACCCAAAATAATCAACACCAACTCTTAAAACATGTCGAGTTCCCAAACGTATTTACAATCTTTGAAAATCATGATCGAGTACAAACTTCCGCGGCGCACGTGGCGAGCGGGAATGACGCCATTTTCCGATTACACGGTGCTTTCATCGTGCACGCGCACGTAACGTTCTCGCCACTCTCCCGTGTTTTCATGCTTGGTGAGGCGTTTGTCTCTTTTACAATGTACGACCAATAGGTACACTACAATAAACACTTGACATACGACTAAAATGTGGGAGGCTATTCTGATCCATGAAGGCACTTCAATATTGGTGAACAGATTCCACCACGGTGGAATCACTATATCCAGAATGTCTGTTCCTATTTCGACAGTTTTCTGTTCGAATGTGTAAAAATGTTTCTGTGATACCGCGACGGCTTTTAAAAGCTTGGTGAGGTGTTCAGGGAGAGGGGGAATGAGGTATCCGAAATGCGCGACGAATCGTTGCAAGTCGGTGAAATTCTCTTTTACTGTGAGATGAACAGTGGATGGTTCAGGGATTGGGATGATTCGCTGTTGTGCTACTTGAACTTCCGCCCTGGGTTTAAAACAGAAACTGCTGTCACTCACCGGACACCGGCTACGGTTTCCATGCTGGTAGTGTTGCGCTGCAGTGGTAACACAATATGTTCCACCCCCGATGTATGCTACCTGCGGAGGCACATGATCTTGTGCCATTGCCTCCATGGTGCAATTCATGGACTTGGCGCCAGTCGTTCTGAACCCGCACTGTGGTGTTAAAAAGGCATTCAAGTGCTGGGGGCACAGTATTATGTGTGCTCCCCTGCCACGACAACCAGAGAGATCTGTACCTGTCATCGTTTGCTCCCAGCGGATGACGTAAGGTGGAACCGCTGCATAACGAATGTGGGCTCCCCCCTGAATGACACCAATGTTCTCTACCCGATACACCGGGGCGGGCTTTGCTGTGTTGCCCAAAACCGGCATGCGTAATACTATTCCCATAATAGTATGGTTTGATCGTCCGCAGTCCACGGGGACTGGGTATGCTTCTGAAGCTAGCCTGAGCTGACACGGACTTAATGCGTTCTGAAAAGGGTGGAGCGCCCGCAGGTGTTTGTTACTTATCCAGGACGGGACCAAACCTTGTTTTAAATCCTCCAAATTACTGCGGCCCTCGCCCAGTAACCACGCCCCGTAAAGCACGCACACCTCGTTCTGCGCAGCTTGATCGGATGCATTCCGATCTTCCCTAATCAGGGCATTTACCGTCTTTGCATGTTTTTCCAACTCTGCTATAATTTCCTTTAAATGGAGAGTCATGGCTTGGTCCTCGTGTAAACCCGACCCTACCACTTTATTTTCATCTGTTAGAATGTCTTTTAATTGTGTCTTTAAACCATTAATCTGGGTCTGCAGCTCCACACTGTCTAGAGCGTTGACCACAGATGTACCCGTGTTAAAAGCAGTGAACGCATCGTTCACCAAACCCCTTCTTTGCCTCCCTACTTGATCCAAAACTTCCTGTGGTGCGGTGTACAAACTTGTTTTATCAATTTCCGCGAAATCGAATTCGTAAAATTGCCTGAACATCTTGGTCAATAGGACTTTTTGGGGCACCACTCTGGTAACCGCACCTCGGTGAGATTTAAAATCACCGAGGCCACCGCGTAATGTACCCCCTGAAATAGTATCTGGTCTGTGGGGACCAGTACCAAACCATTCCCGGGTCCCTTACTAGTTTTAGGGCACCCTTCTTCCTCAGCTAGAACCACCGGAATCGTGGGCGGGGCTTTGCGTGGGCGCGTAATGAGCTCAGTGGCATTTACTGGGATCGGGGAGAATGGGGCTCCGCACCCCCTGGTGCTCGCATCCCACCTCATCCCCTGTCCGTTATCCTGCCATTGATTAATGAAAAATATGAAGATGCCTTTGGGGCAAACGTACTTTGACCCCCACATACATACATAAATTCCCTCGTCCGGTTCCCACCATTTGTCCCAACAGACTTTCACTTGTCCGTTTGTCCCCGTAATCGTCCGATGGGTATTATTACCCAGTCGTTCCCACTCGACCGAAGAGTTCCTCATAGTTTTGCTCAGCTTTCGCAGCCACCACCATCGGCTCAATGGGACATTCCCACTACAAGTCAAACAAATCCGTTTGCCGACGGTGACGCTGATCCTGGGTGCGATGATCCTTACTTTGGGGCACATTAAAGAAGTCTCTTTGTAGGCAAACCCCGATGTGCTAGAATACTCCGTTGAGTTCGTTCCCAGCCATCCTGGCCACCTTCCCTTGTGGAAATAGGTGCTGGTCTCCTCTGCCTCCCGTCTTCCGGTCCCATCCACCGCGATGGGGGCCGTGTCCCCGGAACATCCGAACACCACGACATCCTTGGTGCGGCCTCGATAGACCAATCCACATCCGATTGCCGCGAGCAATACTAGAATTCGTTCCATCCTTCCTTGGTTCCTGTGATCAGATAGAATGAGGTAGCCAGCCTCGCAAGCGTCTCTGGCTTTTGTGAAGGGTGAGCGGGTCCCCTGACCTCGCCTCACGTAAACTTCAACGTTCGCTGAATAAACTTTAACTAAACCTATTTTTAAAGCTCCCATCATTTTATCGTTTTCTGTTAAAAACACTACAATCTTAACCTTATTAAAAACTATAAACTTAACCTTGTACTATGAACTTAAAACTTAAAACTTATTACTATACAGTGCCGCCCGTTCTCAGGGCAGCCCCTTTAAATTCTGAGAAGGCTGCTGCGAGCTCTTCCCGACGGTGGGAGGGCACTGACCCTTCCCTTTGATCTGCCGCAGCCTGTTGCTGCACTGACCCCTTCCTCTGATCTGCCGCAGCCTGTTGCTGCTGCGATGGGGCCGGGCTGTATCTGGGTTGCCTTAACCTTAAGTCTACGCCTTGGGGCAGTCTGGGGACATGACCACATCCTCCTGGGCTGGGGTTCTCTATTTGACCTACGGGGAGTTGCCATGGGCGGGGGTTCCGTGACTGACGGACCGGGTTCCGAGACTTCCATCGGGACGACCTGGGGTTCCACCACAGTCGCTGGCTCCGCCTCCGCTGACTCCGCCTCCCTAACCTCGGGGCTTGCAGTTTGTGGCTCCGCTCTGCTCGGCCCAGCAGGCGGCCCTTCACTCGTGATCTCTGCCTCCCCCGAGGACGGGACGTTCAAAGCGGGCGGCTCTGTCTCTGGGGTCCTCACCGTCACTCCCTGTGCTCCCACAGCGGCTGGCCCCGCCTCCCCTAGCTCCTCCCTCCTGTCTTCGGGACCTGCAGCTTGTGTGTCCACCCTGTGTGGATCTCTATCTGCAGCCCGTATTCTCCCTATATCTAAAACGGGACCGTTCCTCCAAAACCACTCGTCTTCATCACTATCCTCATCTGACTCGAGTTCCCTGAATTCTCCCTCATCTAACTCCCAACTCCAGAAAAATGCTTCATGATCTTCCAGGATGTCCCCTCCCCTGATGCAAGCTGCTATGCCTGCCTGTGTGCCTTGTGGTCCTACCTGGGGCTGTGCTTCCCCACTGGCGGGGTTTACCCCTGTGGTTTTCCCCTGCGCACCTGGCTTGTACAGTTTGCACTGGTTTACATCCTCATACTCCCGGCTTTTGGCTACCCTGTAGGCTGCTTTTATCTCACTAAGCTGCGCTTCTAGCCTGAGCACGTCTAACTTTCCCATTGATCGGGCGTTCTCCTCCCGCAGGGCCTGCTCTCTAAGCTGCCCTTCCAGCCCATCTATTTTCCCTATTAAGCGGGCGTTCTCCTCCCGCAAGGCCTGCTCTTTTAACCTGGCCTCCTCACCGCAGACCCCCTCCTCTGCGTGTCTTTTAAAAGGACACAGGTAGGCAGGCTGCGTGGGCTCTAGTCATTGGGTACTATTAGACGGTCCTGCGGCACCTACGGGGCCGGTTGCGACCGCCACCTTTCCATGTGCACTCAAAAGATTGCGCATGGCTCCTAACACTACTTCGAGGTCGTCGGGAGGGGTGGGTGCATTAGCTTCCCTAGCCGGGACAGGCGCCTGGGCTCGGACCGCGGGATTTTTATCCTTGGAATCTTTCCAAGGGTTCCTGCAATGCTTGCGCCAGTGCCCTGTCTTCCCACACCCGTAACAAGCATTACTTGCCTGCGGGGCGCGATTACCCTCCTGATGCCACTCTCTTTGATACGGGGCTGCGGGTCGTACCTCATGTACTTTTCCCTTAAGGGGACGTGTTGCCATACCCCTTATATTGCGATATCCTAACGTGAGTCGATTCAAGACCGACTCTTCCGTAATGTTGGGGTCATTGTGATCAAACCATGCTTTTGCCTGCTCTCTGACGGCTGGTAAACTGTTGGCTATTATGCACCTAAGCCAATGAGTTAAAGCGGCGCCTTCCACATCTTCGCGCTCGGGCGCACCTAGACAGCTGCGCTCATATACTGGCCACAGCCTGTCGGCAAAAACCTTCGGGGGTTCTCCCTCCATCTGCACTGTCTGTCCCACTCTAGCAAACGGACCTTCATCGTTCGCCCCCAACACTTCCAGGACCTCATTCTTTAATTCCTCATAAGTCTTGGTTCCCCTCTTGCTCTCGCCCGAGAGACACTGAAGGACCGAGCTGTCTAATGAGAACAGCAGCATTTTTGCTGTTTCCCCATCATCGCAGCCGTTAATGGCTGCGGCTTGCTCAACTTCTCTGAAATGTACGGAAGGGTCGTCTGACTCGGTCAGCTTCCGTACATGATTTATCATAGCTCTCAGCTGGTGTGAGCTGTGAGGCAACACAAGCTGTCCGAGGAGATCCCCTGGTTCTTCCCCACCGTTTCTGTTTGGGCCCCTTTTAATACCCGTTACTGGATACAACGGTCCCTTTTCCACTTCTTTCTCAATGGGCTCTTTCGTTTCTTCCATTGCTTCCTCCCTAACCCAGGTTTCCGAATAGCTGGGTGGCGCGGAGGGCGCAGTGGCTACTACTTCCTCTGCTTTACTTGGTGGGGATTTCTTATACTTCTCACTTACTAACGGCTGGTGTGCTGACGGACTGATAAGGCACACCATGCCGTGCGCTTTGTTTACGGCCTTTTTGAGGTGCTCTATCTCTTTTTGGCAGGCGCTATGGTCGGCTCCCTGAAACTTATCCTCAAGGGCCAACTTATATGCCGCCCTAACCCCCGTTAAGCTCTCTTCCTGAGTTCTTATCTGGGCAGCTTGGCGGGCACATCTTTCCTTTAACCTGCTCTCATTTAACTTTGCCTCAGTGACCTGGCACTCGAGATAATCTATCCTTGTTTTATGGTGACTGGAGATTTCCTGGCTTTCTTGGTGCAACGCACTTAAATTCCTAATGAGCATTTCCCCTCCAGAAACCTTCTCATCCATTTCTCCCTCTAAATGACTGATTCGAGCTACTAGCGCTGTAATGGTCTGGTTTGAAATCTGAACCTGCCTTTTGTAACACATAAGCCAGACTGCTTTCTCGAGTGTCTTTTTATGTTCTTTACTATCTGTCCACCTTTCGGCTGCCTCTAGCGGGCTTTTATCCGCTAACAATTCACTTATCCATTTCTTAGTTAGATTAACCTTTCCGAACACATAATCTGCTATCTTTTCCTGCATAACATTTCGTACAGTCATTCCAAAGTCTAACACACTACCCTCTCGCTGCCAGTGTCCTGCCGCGGTCGCCATTTTCTGTAAGGGATTCTGACCCTGCGTGTCTCGCAGCCTGTGAGATTCACGCGGCTCTGTGCAGCCTGTGTGTCAGTGCAGGTTTAGGCCTTGTTGCCTGTTCTGGTCTCCAGCCAGTCTGGGAGCACTAGACACACCTGTGAGTGGTTCGAATCACTCGCCCTTACGGTTCTAGACACTGGACTTAGATGCGAGAGCAGTAATGGAGATGAAACTCATGTAGACTCGGTTGAATGGTACGAAATGGAAAATCTTTATTGCATGATATTTAAGATTATGAAATACATGTCATAAGCACAGATTAATGACAGTACAATCTTACAAGCAGTTATATAGCTGATCCTAGGGAAACGAGGAACGAACGACACACCGTAAATAGGGGCACACATTACAAGTATCCTTAATACTTAAACCCTCCCCTATCAATATCTATCCTAACTAGATTCGTAGGATTTCGAGACTCATGCTCACCACTCGTGATAACTCGGAGAAATTCCGAATAGCTGATCGGATGTTTTTCACCGCAGCACCCACGTGTCGGTCAGGAGATCTCCTGGTCCCACTTGTTTACTTGCTTCAGCTCTGGCTAGCAGGCTGGACCGTCTGCTGTGATGAAGATCTGTGTTGGTTGGTTTAACAGGTACTTTTCCGAGCAGGGTTCACAGTTCAGTCAATATCATCGATGATGAACCGTTCTTGCAAGTTCAAAGAAGTCTTCCTGGCAAGGAAAACTTGGCTATTCGACCTACAGGCGCGGTCGGGATTTACTGACCGTGGCGATGAGTATGGTCTTCCTCTCTTCTCATCTCATCTCATCTCATCTCATCTCATCTCATCTCGGGCCTTTGGTTCCGCTGCCAGTTACCAACATAGGTCTTCGTTACGCGACACGAGGTAGATCCGAACGGATCAGAAAGTTCAACAGTCTTTTTCAAGGAGGCACCAGGCAAGCAGGAACCCGACTACGAGTCAAAACACAGGAGCAGCCACGAGGTTACGAGTCGATCGGATAAGAGAATAAGAGAAAGATGGACGGTTGGATCTTGTAATTGTAGTACAAAATCTTCCGTTTCCCGCCCAACCTTAATGTCCTTTCTTTTGTTTGGGTTTGGCGCTCAAATGTCTTGTATGGGTGATCTCCGTTCTTAATGGGTTTCGGGGCTACTCGTAAATGTCTGAGTACCTGTTAATATTTCTCCCATTGTTAAATCGGTCGGTGTTCTCCCTGGAGGGGTTTTGGGGCTTCCAAGTGTTTTGTGTAACTACCTGTTAACGGCTCTCTCATCGTAGAGTCGTTGGGATTTTACATATTAATGTCTTTTGGATGGGCCCTTGATTACTCGGTACAATAGCTTTCATTCGTACCTGGGAGACCGATTTCAGTATTTATGTGTATACTGCAAACCCATAATGTCTCGTGTATTATCTTCACTGTGCTGAATCTTAATCGATCTTGCACAAATGTTTATTGGAACGCCATCTTGACTGCCTGTCGAAAAGTCTAGAATGTTCTGTCACGAGGTGCGGCGGCCATTTTACAGGCTGCTTGTGTCTACTTTGAGAAACCTGGCAGCATTCTGCTGGAATAAAAGCTGTTTGAACGAAACTCTGTGTTTTCTCCTTATTAATAAAATCGCGATATATTGCGAATTCTACACTTTCCCGATGGACTCACGACACTGGTGGTGGACCTTCAGGGGGAAAAATTCAGTTGGTTGCGCCTCCCGTTAGCGCCTTAAGAGGGCGCTAATGGGGCGCAAAGCAGCTAGCGCCTGGGCGCAGCGATGTTTGCGCCGCTCGCGAACTTAACTAGACATTTTGCGGCAGCGCTAAAATTTACCGCCGCGATCTCCTGCGCACGCAGATCTTGACATCATACGAGGGTGCAACGCCCTTGTGGCGCCCCGGAGCGGAAATTGAGTGGCGCCCCCATCCTTTCCGCCTGGCGCATCCAACGACCGGAAGACTGGAACGCTATCAGTCGCTGTGGGGCTGGGGGGGGCGCTATTTAAAGGGGGCCTCTTCCTGTCTTTCTCTGTGGTTGACATTTTTGCACCACTCGTTCTGAGAGAGAGAGAGAGATTCGGAGAGAGAGAAAGAGAGACTTCTGCATTGAGTCAACGCTGTGTGAGGTACTTTTGGCTACTGATCATAACTTGGCAGGTACTTTGGTTTTTGGCCTTCATAACTTTGCTTGCTAAGAGACTATGGGGGCTGCACTGATTGGGGGCGTCGTCCTGCGCCTGCTGAATCGGAGGGCACAGAGACGCAGAGAGAGAGTGGCAATGATGGCCAGACGGAGGAGGGCCAACAGGCGTCTGTACAGGAGAGCTTACCCTCCCAGGGTATATCGTGAACAGCTCTCCTACATTCATATGTCTGAGGAGCAGTGTTTGCGAAGGCTGCGCTTCAGCAAGGAGGTGGTCACTGAGCTCTGCCACCTGCTGCAGCCAGATCTGCAGCCTCAACTGAGGTCCAGGATGTCTCTGTCGGTGGCAGTGAAGATTACAGTGGCTCTGAACTTTTATGCTACTGGCTCATTTCAATCTGCTGCTGGGGACATCGCCAATATCTCCCAGTTCAAGGTGCATTGCTGCATCCATCACGTCACAAATGCCCTCTTTAAAAGGAGACGAGAGTACATCTCTTTCCCCATGACCCTAGACAAGCAGCATGAACGCGCTCTGGGCTTTGCCAGGATAGCGGGCTTCCCCATGGTGCAGGGCGCCATTGACTGCACGCATGTGGCTTTGCGTGCTCCGCATGTGAATGCCGAGGATTTCCAGAACAGAAAGGGGTTCCATTCCTTGAATGATCAGTTGGTCTGTGACCACAGACAGCTGATACTCGCTGTCAATGCCCACTATCCTGGCAGCTGCCACGATGCTTTCATCCTGCGCCAGACTACTGTGGCAGAACTTTTCGAGGCACCGCATCAGCCAGTTGGTTGGCTTCTCGGGGACAAGGGGTATCCACTGAGCACCTGGCTGATGACACCGCTCCGTACGCCCAACACCCCTGCTGAGCTGCGGTACAACGAGAGCCATCAAGCTACCAGGAACATCGTTGAGCACACAATCGGCGTGCTGAAGCAACGGTTCCGCTGTCTGGACCATTCTGGAGGAGCCCTGCAGTACTCGCCTGAGCGAGTTTCCCACTTCGTAGTTGTGTGCTGCATGCTGCATAACATGGCAATCCTCAGGACCCAACCAATGCCACCAGGCCTTGGAGCACCACCAGAGGAGGAGGAGGAAGAGGAGGAAGAGGAGGAGCAGGATGATCATCAGCAGTACCAAGGCGGGAGGGCGGCCCACAATGTTGAAACTGCAAGGGCCGTCCGTCAACGGCTGATAGCAAGCCGCTTCTAGGCCCCTGCTGAGGAAATGGCTTCTGCCATTGAGAACAACATGAATGAAACCAACCCGCAACCCCTAAGCCGGCCAAGGCAGTAATGATTCCAAAGACCAAACATGTACATTTTGAATGCAAAAACTTATTTATTTTACAAACTCTGTGTGTGTCATTTCTTCATGACAAACTAATAGAAAGAAATACAAAAAAACAGTCATTAACATAACTGGTTCTCACAACCTGGAGATAATGTCCAAAACACTAAACAAAAGTTTAAACACGAGCCTCGGCCTTTAATAAAAAATTGACAAACATTTTGTCACACCTCCTACTTTTTGCCCTTCGAGGGTGATCTCCTTCCCTTGCGCACTTCCCCCCTTCCCACCCTACTGCTCCTCCGTAATGGGACCTCAGTGGCTGCAGCAAGGCTGGTGGAAGGCTGCTGATTCTCATAACCTGAGACTGCAGATGCCCTTGAAGGACGGCCTCGACCAGCTCTGGGCCTGGAGGGCCCGGCTGCAGACTGCACCAACTCTGCATGGGCGGCAGCAGTCTGTCCTACAGGCGGTGGCAAGTGCAGTGGAGAAGTGACAGTGCTGGCAGCAGGAATGCTGTCATCTTGAGAGAGGACAGCAACTCCCTGCTCGACCGACACACTGGCACTCCCATGGGGCAGCACTGCAGCATCCGGAGCAATCTGCTGGAGCACAGATTGTTGGCCTGCTGCGGCGCGGTGAGAGCCCCGGGGAAATGTGTCCGAACCATCGAGGATGGCAGCAGTCAGTGCTCGCATGGCCTCAATCTGAGTCTGCATGACAGCAGTCTGAGACTGAATTGCAGCACTAAGCTTTAGCGTGGCATCCGCCTGTGCTACAGCGAAGTGCTCCACACTCCTTGCCAGTGATTCAATGCATTCGGGCACCCTTCCCACTGCACCCATGAGCTCAGTGTGCATGTCCACCGCCTGGGTGTTCATTTCAGCGATGAGCCGCTCCTCCTCTGCGTCCAGTGCAGCAGGACTCGCTGGCCTACTCTCCCTCCGGGGAGAAGGCCCCTGAGCTTCCCTACCCCCATCGCGTTGCTGCAGCCCGCTGGGTCCTGGAGCTTCACCCTCATCAGACCCTTCCCCCCTGCTCCCCTCCAGGGAAGGCGTGTTCCCAGTGTGGGCATGGGCTTCCTCGAGAGAGGGTGGCACTGATGCTCCGCCTTCATCTTCCTCCTCGCCTGCAGCTTCACTCCCACTGGCAGCTTGAAGGCCCGTCTCCTCAGCTGGTGAATCACCATCTGAAAGCAGGGAGGTACAAGAGTGGCTTTAGCATGAGGACAGGGTGGCAGTAAGGGAGGAATGAGTGCAGCGATTTAGTAAGTTGGATTGAAAGTGTCAAAGGCTGGTGTTGTGAGGGACAAGTGGAAGGACAGAGGACAAAAAGGTGATGACCTTACCATTGCTGTCCAGAAAGGGGTCGGCGTCTCCAGTGGCGACGGGACCGATCACCCGGCTTGCCACAATCCTGTGGACGCGCGTCTCAAGATCGCTGAGGGGTTGCAGCTGAGGCCGCCCTCCACCCGTCCGTTGCTGCTGTCTCCTATTATGAGACAGCTTGGCCTGCAAGAAAAAGGACGGTGTCTGAGTAAATATACAGCCATGGTCTTGCCTGATGTGCCTCCCATAGGTGAATAGCCCTTACTGTATGCAGCCATGGTCTTGCCTGATGTGCCTCCCATAGGTGAATAGCCCTTACTGTATGCAGCCATGGTCTTGCCTGATGTGCCTCCCATAGTTGAATAGCCCTTACTGTATGCATAGTGTGGAATGTGCGTGTGTGTTTCATGAGAGGGCCATAGGTGTTGGATGAGTGTTGGGCATTGGGGTTTTAAGACCCTCTGGCCATAGAGTGAGGTTGAGATGGAGGGATGGAGAGGTATTGAAAAAAAGCCACTCACCCTGACGACCCGAGTGAGGTAGTTGAACTTTTTCCGACATTGTACATGGGTCCTGGGCACCATGCTCCTGCAGGAGACGCTCTGAGCCACCTCCCTCCACACTCTTCTGTACTCACGCGGCAAAGGCCTCCTGCCACTCTCTGGGTACAGTATTGATCTTCTGCGCTCCACCGCGCCAACCAGAGCATCCAAGGCCCGCTCGCTGAAGTGCTGAGCTCGTTCTCTCACCCTCTCCATGGAAGATTTAGGCACAGGTCTCTCCAGGCCGAGATTCAAGGCTCCAATGAGCAGGGTGTGGCTGGAGTGCAAGATCGACCCTCCCCTTTAAGAACTGTCCGGCGCCAGTGTGTCTGTGTTCCATCGCTAACTGACAGCACCTGCGCTGCGCCCGCGCTCTGAGTTAGCGCCTCGCACCTCGGCCTTTGCGCCTTAAGACAGGTGTGAAGCGCCTGATTTAGTGCTCCAATCACCTCCAGGGGCGTTAAAAGTCAAGTTTGCCGTCGGTGGCGATAATTAGCGCCAGGCGCTAATCTTTTCGCCCGGCCGATAATTGCGCCCCAAATGGGGCGATACTGAATTTCTCCCCTTTGTCAGAAATGCAGACAATGCTCGACTGCTACAGATGGATTTAGATGCATTGGGGGATTGGGCTTGTGACTAGCAAATGAATTTTAACTTAGAAAAGTACAGTACAGTGAAGCCTGTAAATTACGGACACCTTAGGGACTTGCATCAGCTATCCTTTTTTTGCAGGTGTCCTTATTTTCAAAATGGTCATTGTATGTACTGGAATAGACAGTTTCCTAGAGGTAAAGGGAATTAGGGGTTACGGTGAGCGGGCAGGAAATTGACATGAGGCTGAGTTCGGATCGGTCAGGGCCCTGTGGGTGGCGGAGCGGGCCCAGGGGCTGAGTGGCCGGGTCCTGCTCATACTTCTTGTGTTCTTTAGATTTGAGGTTAGGATCAGATCAGCCATGATCTTATTGAATGGCGGAGCAGGCTCGAGGGGCCGATTGGCCTACTCCTGCTCCTATTTCTTATGTTCTTATGTTCTTAATATTTTTTAGTAGAATGGGGAGTTATTTACCCAGTATCCATAGCAGCTGAGAAACCGCTCTGTCCTTGGGATACAGCCGTGCAAGCATTCAACCCCAGAGATAGAGCGGTTTCTCTGCCGCTATGAATGCTGGGGAAAGAGCTCCCCATTCCACAAGAGCAGGGCTTCTTTCACAAAACACACTACTGCCTCACGCTGATCTGCATGTCCCAATTTTTAAGTTACAAAAGGGCTTAGTGCATTGAAGCCTGTCCATAGTTTGTAATTTGTGAGTGTCTGTGGTTTCAGAGTGCCTCTTGTATATTTTACCATGTAAGTTATTTGGGTCTCTTAATAAGGCCGCGATTTTGCCGGCGCTCAGAGGGCGGGTCAGAGGTTAAAGTCGTTTTGATTGACAGCGGGTTCCGAGCCCGCCGTCAACCACCCCACCCCCCCGCGCCCCCCCCGCCCATGCAACTTTGCAAAGTGTCGGGTCTGGGAGTCCCAATCAGACTCGACACCAAGCGGCGGGAGAGACACTTAAGGCAGTTAACAGCTTGTTAACTGCCTCCATAATCCCATTTTACCAAGCTCTTCCCATTTTAGGACATTCTCAGTGTGTGCCACGCCAGTCGCAAAACTCGCCAGCTGATTGTGCCGGGTTCAGCCACTACGCGAATTCTTGACAGCTGCACCTGCAGCATTAAAGCGGACCTGTAACATGGCTGACTTCAGATGGCAGAACTTTGATTTTTGAGGTGTTGGAACACATTTTGCAGGTCTATTGAGCTTGTAAGTGGTGAAGCTGAGATCCATATGCACTGTGACCGCCTTGGAAAACCCTCTCCCCACATTGACTGAGCGCTTATAACATCTATTCCTCAATTGAGATATATACCAGCGGAATGGGAACCATTTATACCCTCTCATCCTGGTCCTCAGATTCGGAGGAAGAGCAGCCGCGGCAGCAGCAGGACCAGGCACAACAGCAGCAACAGGAGCGCCAACCTCCTCCTCACCCACCTGATGCTGCACAGGGCAGAGGGCATCAGCGCAGGGCTGCACCTCCCCGCAGGAGATACCCCCAACACAGGGTTTACAGGCAGAGGATGAGCTTCCTCAACATGACTGAGCAGCAGTACCAAAGGAGGCTGAGACTTTCGTGAGAGGTAGTCGCTGACATCTGTGCAATGCTGCACCAACACCTGGAGCCCAGAGGATCGGGTGGACACTCCTTACCAGTGGCTGTCAAAGTCACCACTGCCCTCAATTTTTTTGCTTCAGGGTCCTTCCAGGGATCATCAGCAGACATCAGCGGCATGTCCCAGTCAGCCGTACACACTTGCATCATGCAGGTTACCGATGCCCTCTTTGCAAAGACGCACAATTACATCCGCTTCTCCGCGGATGAAGCAAGTGTAACTGCGTGTGCGGTTGGCTTTGCAAATATGGCAGGCTTCCCAAGGGTGCAGGGCGTCGTAGACTGCAGACATGTGGCCATTCGGGCACCCCATCACAACCCAGCTGTATTTGTCAACCGCAAGGGCTTCCACTCCCTTAACGTCCAGCTGGTGTGTAACCACAGGAAGAACATTATGCATGTTTGCGCCCAAGTTCCCTGACAGTTGCCATGACTCGTTCATCCTGCGGCAGTCTACTGTGCCTCAGCTCTTCAATCCGCCAACCCAACTTTCCATATGGCTACTTGGAGACAAGGGCTATCCCCTGAAGACGTGGCTAATGACGCTGTTGAGGAGGCCATCAAACGAAGCTGAGGAGCGCTACAATGCCAGCCACATTTCCACCAGAGGCATCATCGAGCAAACCATCGGTTTGCTCAAAATACGATTCAGATGCCTCAACAGATCAGGTGGAGCCCGACAGTACTCACCAACCAGGGTCTCCAGAATCATCGTGGTCTGCTGTGCACTGCACAACATCGCACAGCAGCGTGGCTTAGCGCTGCCTGAGGAACAAGTGACTCAGTGCACAGCCTCCTCCGCAGAGGAGGAGGAGGAGGAGGAGGAGGAAGACCTTGCGGAGGCAGATGTGCCAGTTCCACCAGCACGCGAGCACATTGCTTGCCATGAGGCAAGGAATGCATTCAACCATGCCAGATTCGCTTAAGTTTACGAAGCAAACACATGTGGCTGCCACCTTCTTAACACACCATACACCATCTGTACAATAAACTGTGGGTTCCTATCACTCTCACCACCATCATCACAGATGAAAGGCGCCCTGACACCTCACTGTGACACTTCCATTCTGGGCACACATAGGCCAACTCTTTGAATGTTTACCATCGCATTTCTTTATTACAATTGAAATGACGATGATCATATTCAATTTGTATTACATCAGAACACCCAAGTGACTACCCTTGCGCCTATTTGTGTGTTAACTTTCTCTTACGCGTGCTTCTACGTGGTGCTTCAGCAGATGTGGAGGCACCTTGCTCACTTTCATGCTGCTCCTGCTTCGACACCATTGGCGGGCATCCTCTGGGTTTGGGAGCCTGGGAAGGATCGGCAACAGTCTGCTCCTTCTGTGGTTGTGCAGGGGCTGAGATGGCCATCTCAGTTGGGTGAGGAATCTGGGGGTCTGACCGAGGGCTCCGCAGTGGCATGGGAGTGTGAGCGCTTGGAGAGGAGCCCACCTTCCTTGTTGTCGACCAACAACATCCCTCTCATGGGTCACCTGCACTTTACTGCTAGCAAGTAGCTGGAGAGCACCTTGCTGCACATCAGTGGGGCCATGAGGACCCGTCTCTGTACTGACAGTCCTCATAACGGGGACGTCCATGTACCTCTGGTGTCTCTCCTCAATAGATGCCCATCTATCCTCCATAGTAGAATAGTCACCATGATTTGTTGAGTCTGGTGACTTATCTCCTCCATGGAGGTTGCCACCCTCTTCATGGTGGCACGTTCGTGCGCCATTGCCTCCACCATGGCATTGCTTATGTTTGAGATGGACTCCTCCATTCTCTGCACAGTCGCAGTTACCGTGGATGCAAAACCTGTCATAGACTCCTGCACTTGTTGGTGAAGTTCCAGCACCGCTCTCTTTCTGGATGGCCCCAGAGGCACAGGGTCCACATGCAGCTGAGCAGAGCTAGGAGCGCCCTGCGGCCTCCGACGAGGACTCTCCACTGCTGTCCCTGTCTCCACCATCTGCTGATGCTCACTTGTGAGCTGTGATACACCAGGTGACAACACTAATCTATCTCGCGATTGACCCACCGAGGTGTGCGTCTCTCTTCTTCTTAGGCAGTCCCTCGGAACCGAGGATGACTTGCTTCCACATTAAAAATGAGTTCTCAGGTGACTGATGAGTCCAATGCGGGACCTACAGTCTCTGTCACAGGTGGGGCAGACGGTGGTTGAAGGGGCGGGTGGGTGGGGTGCTTGGGTTGACGTGCGCTCCTTGCGCTGCTTGCGCTTGGCTTCCACTTGCTCCCGGCGAACAGACTTGAGGTATTCGGTGCCTTCCCGGATGCTTCTCCTCCACTTTGTGCGGTCTTGGGCCAGGGATTCCCAGGTGTCAGTAGGGATGTTGCACTTTTTCAAGGAGGCTTTGAGGGTTTCCTTGAAGCGTTTCCTCTGCCCACCTGGGGCTCTCTTGGCGCGTCGGAGCTCCGAGTAGAGCGCTTGTTTTGGGAGTCTTGTATCGGTCATGCGGACGATGTGACCCGTCCATTGGACCTGATCGAGAGTGGTCAAAGCTTCGATGCTGGGGATGTTGGCCTGTGCGAGAACACTGACATTGGTGCGCCTATCCTGCCAATGGATTTGCAGGATCTTGCAGAGGCAGCGTTGGTGGTACCTCTCCAGTGCTTTGAGGTGCCTGCTGTACATGATCCATGTCTCTGAGGCATACAGGAGGGCGGGTATTACTACTGCTCTGTAGACCATGAGCTTGGTGCCGGGTTTGAGGTCCTGGTCTTCAAACACTCTCTTCCTCAGGCGACCAAAGGCTGCACTGGCACACTGAAGGCGGTGTTGGACTTCGTCATTGATGTCTGCCCTTGTTGACAGTAGGCTTCCAAGGTATGGAAAGTGGTCCACGTTGTCCAAGGCCTTGTCGTGGATTTTGATAATCGGGGGGCAGTACTGTGTGGCGGGGGCAGGTTGGTAGAGGACCTTTGTCTTACGGATGTTTAGTGTAAGGCCCGTGCTCTCATACGCTTCGGTGAAGGTGTTAACGATGGTTTGGAGTTCGACCTCCAAGTGTGCGCAGACGCAAGCGTCGTCTGCATACAGTAATTTGACGACAGAGGATGGGACGACCTTGGATCTGGACTGGAGGCGACGGAGGTTGAACAGTTTCCCGTTTGTTCTGTAAATTAGCTCCACTCCAGCGGGGAGCTTACTGAGGGTGAGATGGAGCATTGCAGCCAGGAAGATCGAGAAGAGCGTTGGTGCGATGACACAGCCTTGCTTGACCCCGGTCCGTACGTGAATTGGGTCTGTGGTGGAACCGTTGGTCAGGATCATGGCTTGCATGTCATTGTGAAGCAGGCGGAGGATGGTGACAAACTTTTGAGGGCAGCCGAATTTGAGGAGGACACTCCATAATCCCTCACGGTTGACAGTGTCGAAGGCCTTGGTGAGGTCAAAGAAGGCCATGTACAGCAGTTGGTGCTGTTCCCTGCATTTCTCTTGTATTTGACGCGCGGTGAAGATCATGTCCATTGTGCCCCTTAGTGGGCAGAATCCACATTGCGACTCTGGGAGGAGCTTTTCAGCCACTGGGAGAAGGCGATTGAGGAGGATTCGTGCGATGACTTTCCCTGTGGCAGACAGCAGGGAAACTCCTCTGTAATTACCGCAATCGGACTTGACACCTTTCTTGAAGATGGTCACCATTACGGCATCACCAAGGTGTGCGTCTCTGCACTGGTGCTGGGTGCGCTCAATTCTGCTGACACTACACCCTCAGAGGTTGCAGCTTCCTCTGAGGAGTCTTCTGGCTCTTCCTCCTGGACAGTGGGGAGGGGGGGCTCTCGATGGATCTGTGGGGGAGTAAAGGCACGAGTTAGGCATGTGATATTAACGTAGCAGGCACATCAAATTGTGCAGATGATCAGAACTCAATCTGTATGAACATCAGATGCCATATCAGTCACTCATGCAATCTACTGAGAGGGTTGCAAATCTATTCTGTCACCAGCTTGCTCTACTGCGCCATCTCTCCGTCCCCCACTTCCAGCTCCTCAGCACCTCCGACGATGTCGAGAGCAGCCTC
Source organism: Squalus acanthias (assembly GCA_030390025.1). Classification (NCBI taxonomy): domain Eukaryota; kingdom Metazoa; phylum Chordata; class Chondrichthyes; order Squaliformes; family Squalidae; genus Squalus; species Squalus acanthias. Next base: position 54,624,991 of record CM059426.1, read on the forward strand.
CTCAGCGGTGGTCAAGTGGGCAATCGAAGATGGCCCTCTTCCTGTCCTGGCCCTCTCCCTCTTATTGTGGGCTCTCTTTTCCTGCAATGAGGGACACAAGTGGAGTTTCAGCGAGATTGATAGAGTGAGTGTAGAGAATCCATAGCATTGATGCTTAGAGGGAGACAAAGATGGAGTGAGGTGCCAATACCAAGGGGGAGAAATTCGGTATCGCCCCATTTGGGGCGCAATTATCGGCCGGGCGCAAAGTTTAGCGCCTGGCGCTAATTATCGCCTCCAACTGCAAACTTGGCTTTTATCGCCCCTGGAGGTGATTGGAGCGCTAAATCAGGCGCTGCACACCTGTCTTAAGGCGCAAAGGCCGAGGAGCGAGGCGCTAACTCAGAGCGCGGGCACAGCGCAAGTGATGTCAGTTAGCAATGGAACACAGACACAATGGCGCCGGCCAGCTCTTAAAGGGGAGGGTCGATCTTGCTCTCCAGCCACACTCTGCTCATTGGAGCCTTGAATCTCGGCCTGGAGAGACCTGTGCCTAAATTTTCCAGCCAAGGTCTATGGAGAGGGTGAGAGAACGAGCTCAGCACTTCAACGAGCGGGTCTTGGAGGCTCTGGTTGGCACGGTGGAGCGGAGATCTATACTGTACCCTGAGAGTGGCAGGAGGCCATTGCCACGCGACTTCAGAAGAGTGTGGAGGGAGGTGGCTCAGCACGTCTCCTCCAGGAGCGTGGTGCCCAGGACCCATACACAATGTGGAAAAAAGTTCAACGACCTCACTCGGGTCATCAGGGTGAGTGGCTTTATTTCAATACCTCTCCATCCCGCCATCTCAACCTCACACTATGGCCAGAGGGTCTTAAAACCCCAATGCACAACACTCATCCAACACCTATGGCCCTCTCATAAAACACACACGCACATTCCACACCTTGCATACAGTAAGGGCTATTCAACTATGGGAGGCACATCAGGCAAGACCATGACTGTATATTGTAAGGGCTATTCAACTATGGGAGGCACATCAGGCAAGACCATGGCGGCATACAGTAAGGGCTATTCACCTATGGGAGGCACATCAGGCAAGACCATGGCTGTATATTTACTCAGACGCCGTCCTTTTTCTTGCAGGCCAAGCTATCTCATAACAGGAGACAGCAGCAACCGACGGGTGGAGGGCGGCCTCAGCTGCAACCCCTCAGCGATCTTGAAGCGCGCGTCCACAGGATTGTGGCAAGCCAGGTGATCGGTCCCGTCGCCCCTGGAGAGGTCGACCTCGGGACAGCAATGGTAAGTTCATCAGCTTTCTCTCCTCTCTCATTCCCCTTGTCCCTCACAAGACCAGCCTTTGACACTTTCAATCCAACTTACTAAATCGCTCCACTCCTTCCTCCCTTACTGCCCCCCTGTCCTCACGCTAAAGCCACTCTTGTACCTCCCTGCTTTCAGATGGTGATTCACCAGCTGAGGAGACGGGCCCTCAAGCTGCCAATGGGAGTGAAGCCACAGGCGAGGAGGAAGAGGAAGCCAGAGCCTCAGCGCCACCCTCTCCCGAGGAAGCCTATGCCCACACTGGGAACACGTCTTCCCTGGAGGGGAGCAGAAGGGAAGGGTCTGATGAGGGTGAAGCTCCAGGACCCAGCGGGCTGCAGCAACGCGATGGGGGTAGGGAAGCTCGGGGGCCTTCTCCCTGGAGGGAGAGTAGGCCAGCGAGTCCTGCTGCACTGGACGCAGAGGAGGAGCGGCTCATCGCTGAAATGAACACCCAGGCAGTGGACATGCACACTCAGCTCATGGGTGCAGTGGGAAGGGTGCCCGAAAGCATTGATGGACTGGCAAGGAGTGTGGAGCACTCCGCTGCAGCACAGGCGGATGCCACACAAATGCTTAGTGCTGCAATTCAGTCACTGGCTGCTGTGATCCAATCTCAGACTGCTCTCATGCAGACTCAGATTGAGGTCACGCGAGCACTGACTGCTGCCATCATCGCTGGTTCGGACACATTTCCCCGGGGCTCTCACCGTGCCACAGCAGGTCAGCAATCTGTGCTCCAGCAGATTGCTCAGGGTGCTGAGGTGCTGCCCCGTGGGAGTGCCAATGTGTCGGTCGAGCAGGGAGGTGCTGTCCTCTCTCAAGATGACAGCATTCCTGTTGCCACCACTGTCACTTCCCCATTGCACATGCCACCGCCTGTAGCCCAGACTGCTGCCGCCCATGCAGAGTTGGTGCAGTCTGCAGCCGGGCCCTCCAGGCCCAGAGCTGGTCGAGGCCATCCTTCAAGGGCATCTGCAGTCTCAGGTTCTGACAATCAGCAGCCTTCCACCAGCCTTGCTGCAGCCACTGGGGCCCCATTACGGAGGAGCAGTACGGTGGGAAGGGGGGAAGTGCGCAAGGGAAGGAGATCACCCTCAAAGGGCAAAAAGTAGGAGGTCTGGCGAAATGTTGGGAATGTTTTTATTAAAGGCCGAGGTTTGTGTTAAAACTTTTGTTTAGTGTTTTGGACATTATCTCCAGGTTGTGAGAACCAGTTCTGTCAATTAATGATTTTTTGTGTTTGTTTCTATTAGTTTGTCATGAGGAAATGACACACACAGAGTTTGTAAAATAAAAGAGTTTTTGTATTCAAAATGTACATGTTTGGCCTTTGGAATCGTTGCTGCCTTGGCCGGCTTTGGGGTTGCGGGTTGCTTTCCATCATGTTGTTCTCCATGGCAGAAGCTATTTCCTGAGTAGGGGCCTAGAAGCGGCTTGTTATCAGTTGTTGACGGACAGCCCTTGCAGTTTCAACATTGTGGGCCTCCCTCCTGCCTTGGTGCTGCTGCTGATCATCCTCCTCCTCTTCCTCCTCCTCCTCCTCCTCCAGTGGTGCTCCAAGGCCTGGTGGCATTGGCTGGGTCCTGAGGATTGCCAGGTTATGCAGCATGCAGCACACAACTATGAAGAGGGAGACTCGCTCAGGCGAGTACTGCAGGGCTCCTCCTGAGTGGACCAGACAGTGGAACCGTTGCTTGAGCACGGCGATCGTCTGCTCAATTATGTTCCTGGTGGCGAGATGGCTCTCGTTGTACCGCAGCTCAGCAGGGGTGTTGGGGTTATGGAGCGGTGTCATCAGCCAGGTGCAGAGTGGATAACCCTTGTCCCCAAGGAGCCAACCACTTGGCTGATGTGGTGCCTGGAAAAGGTCTGGCACACCAGTCCGGCGCAGGATGAAAGCATTGTGGCTGCTGCCAGGATAGCGGGCATTGACAGCGAGTATCAGCTGTCTGTGGTCACAGACGAACTGGACGTTTAAGGAGTGGAACCCCTTGCGGTTTCGGAAAATCTCTGCATTCTCATGCGGTGCACGCAATGCCACATGCGTGCAGTCAATGGCGCCCTGCACCATGGGGAAGCCCACTATCCTCGCAAAGCCCAATGCGCGTTCATGCTGTTTGGCCCGGGTCATCGGGAAAGAGATGTACTGGCGTCTCCTTTTATAGAGGGCATTTGTGACCTGACGGATACAGCAATGGACCTCGAACTGGGTGATATTGGCGATGTCCCCAGTAGCTGCTTGAAAGGAGCCGGTGGCATAAAAATTCAGAGCCACTGTGACCTTCACTGCCACCGACAGAGACGTCCTGGTCCTCAGTTGAGGCTGCAGATCTGGCTGCAGCAGGTGGCAGAGCTCAGTGACCACCTCCTTGCTGAAGCGCAGCCTGCGCAAACACTGCTCCTCAGACAAATGAATGTAGGAGAATTGTTCCCGGAATACCCTGGGAGGGTAAGGTCTCCTGTGCAGAGGCCTATTGGCCCTCCTCCGTCTGGCCATGATTGCCACTCTCTCTCTGCAACTCTGTTGCCTCCGATTCTGTAGGCGCAGGACGACGCCCCGAATCAGTTCAGCCCCCACAATCTCTTGACAATCGAAGTAATGAAGGTCAAATCCAAAAGAATCTGCAAAGTGATGCTCAGTAGCCAAAACTACTTCACACAGCATTGACTCTATGCAGAAGTCTCTCTCTCTCTCTCTCAGAATCTGTCTCTCTCTGTCAGAATGAGTGGTGCAAAAATGTCTCCCACAAAAAAAGGCAGGAAGAGGGCGCCTTTAAATAGTGCCCCCCTTCAGCCCCTCACTGACTGGAAAACGTTCCAGTCTCCCTGTCATTGCTTGCGCCTGGCGGAAAGGAGGGGGGCGCCACTCAATATCCGGTCCGGGGTGCCACCGGGGCGTTGCACGCTCGACTGACACCACGATCTGTGGGCGCAGGAGATCGGGGCGGTAGACTTTTGCGCCGCCGCAAAAACGCTAGTCAATTTTGCGAGTGGTGCAAACATCCCGGGTGCTAGTTGCTTTGCAAAGCAACCAAATTTTTCCCCCCAAGGGCCCTCCCTGTGTGTTGTTAGTCATTGCATAACAGTGATAGTGAGTGTGAGCGGTGCATAGTAGAATGATGAAGTGATTCTGTACATAGAGAGAGAGGGATGGTTAAGGGTGCTAGGGATGTAAGGGTAAGTTGGGATGTGCAGGAGTAGGTTGACAATGCAGAGTGCTGGTGATGAGAGGAGATGGGGAGCAGATTGAAGGTAAGTGTGATGTTATACTCACTTTTGCTGTGCGTAGCAGATCATTGAACCTTTTCCTGCACTGAACCCAGGTGCGACCACACAAAGACCTGGCGCTCACCACCTCAGCAATCTGCCTTGGTTTGCTGAGGAGGCTTCCTCCGTCCGTTTGAGGGGAACAGTACCTCTTGTGCCCTCTCACTCCCTCCACAAGAGCATGGAGGGAGTCATCATTGAATCGTGGAGATGCCTTTGGTCTTGAACCAGTCATTTTGAAATGTGCCACACTGAGAAGCAGCAGAATAGGATTGATCAACAACAAGGTTGCCTGGGCCCCTTAAATGCAGCTGGCTGAAAGACATCAGCAGAGGCGAGCAGCAGACCCGAACCCACTGATTGGGCCGGGTAGCGCGCACGACGGGCTTAATCAGCCCACTTAAGCCAAAATTGTTATTTCAGAGCGGATTAAACCGACAGCGGGACCGGAACCCGCCGAACATCGAACCCGACTCCAACCCGCCTCCACTCGGAAAATCGCAGCCTAAGTGTCCGGAAGTAAAAACGCTGAAATCATTTAAAAACAATTAGAACCTGAGCAGGACTGTAGGGTTTTTCTGGATGGATAAAATAAGATGGGATGAAAAGCCTTCCTCATTCATAATTAGCGTGTGATCCTGTGATTAATGTATGCTTATTTTTTTCCCATTACGTATTAGGGTTTGGAAGTTGCACTTCCTGAACCATATTTACATTTATTGATGTACTGACGTAATTTTGCTTTTGTTCTTATCTACTTTTTGTCACGATTTGCACATGGAAATTCTAAGCAAATTAGAGGTAGGTTTAAACGTCACCGGCAGTACACTAATGAAATGGAACCCGTTATAGAACCTACCTGATTTTCATATCCATTGAAATCCTAGCACGCCTATTCCGCCATTCAATGAGATCATGGCTGATTTGTGACCTATCTCCATATACCCGCCTTTGGCCCATATCCCTTAATAACTTTGGTTAACAGAAATCTATCAACCTCAGAATTAAAATTAACAATTGACGCAGCATCAATTGCCGTTTGCAGAAAAGAGTTCCAAACTTCTACCACCCTTTGTGTGTAGAAGTGTTTCCTAATTTCACTCCTGAAAGGTCTGGCTCTAATTTTTAGACTATGCCCCTAGTCCTAGAATCCGTAACCAGCGGAAATAGTTTCTCTCTATCTACCCTATCTGTTCCCCTTAATATCTTGAAAACTTCGATCAGATCACCCCTTAACCTTCTAAATTTTAGGGAATACAACCCTAATTTGTCTTTGTAACTTAACCCTTGGTATCATTCTGGTAAACCTACCCTATACTCCCTCCAAGGCCAATATATTCTTCCTAAGGTGTGGTGCCCAGAACTGCAATGTGCTCACCTACTTCCTTTAAAATCCTGGGATGAAAACCATCTGGTCTTGGGGATTTGTCACTCATTAGTGCCATTATTTTCTTCATTACTGTTAATTTGCTTACGTTAATTTTGGTGAGCCCCCGTCCCTGATTCAGTGCTAGTTTCCTTGGGATGTCTGGTATGCTATCCTCTTCCTCTACTGCAAATATTGACACAAAGTAATTATTCAACACGTCTGCCATTTCTTTATTTTCATTTATATCACCATTGTCAGTTTTTACGGGGCCCATATTGCTCTTAACCACCCTCCTTTTCCTAATATAATAGTTTTTTGTGTTGATTTTGATACCCTTGCAAGTTTCTTTTCATACTCCTTTTTTGTAGCTCTTACTGTCTGTTTTGTCACCCTTTACTGTTCTTTGTATCTCTCCCATTCGCCAGGATCTGTGCTATTTTTTGATTTTTGTATGCTTTTTCTTTTAATTTTATGTTGTCTCTTACCTCTTTAGTCGTCCATGGCTGTTTTTTTGGGGGCAAGTAGAGCTCTTGCCCCCCCAGGGGTATAAACTGGTTCTGTATCACCTTGAATTCTTTTTTGAACATCTCCCACTGATCTTCTGTCGTTTTACCTATGTAAGGTGTTCAGTTCCCTTGTGCCTTACAAGGATTCTTGGACTCTGGATTTACAGGAACAAAATATACACAACACAAAGGTTTAGGCTCAACCCAAAACTGTTAGTTTATTAAAACCAACAAACCACAGACAAAAACCCCTGAGAGACTTGGCTGAAACTGACAATCACCCATGCGGCTGGTCGTTACCGATGTTGATTGTAGGTCTTGGATCTGGAGGTGACCGGTCCCCGTCCTTCTTCACCTGACTGCAGCAGTATCCACGGGTCGATGTCGCTCCTTCTTATAGTTCCTTCAGTCACCTGGCCCCATAGCTGGGCCTCCCCCAACCAGTTTCGGTTGTCGGTTTGCTGAACTGCCCGACATTCACACCTCGTCAACCTGTAATTCAATCATCGGAGGTGTACAGAGCTGTGAGACCGAAGATAACTCCTTATCTCCTCTCCCGCTTTCTGTAACACATATACAATGTGATTTCTATTACTGTTGATGGGCGGTTAGCTGATTGTCTGCTCAGGACTAGTGTGTCGTCCATTCATGTCAGGAACTGGATCGTGACCCCATTGTTTCAGTTAAACTCAGAGCATTGTCCAGATGTTAATTTTTCCCATCAAAACCAATCATGATTCAAGGCCTCACAGTTAAATGTCAATGTCCTTTTCCGAGTTAATCATGAGTCAAAGCTTTCATTGTCCAGTATCAATGTGTTCTCCAAGAACTGCAAACTTTAGATGACTGGCACCTTTTCTGTGCCTCGAAGTTTAACCGTTTCATGCCCTTCAGTGCTGGGGCCAAACTGTTCCATGAAACTTACACCTATTAAAAGATTTTCCCAGTTTATTGTGGTCATCTCTGTCTCATCCCATTGAAGTCGGCCTTACCTAAATCTAGAATCTTAGTAGCTGTTTCGCATTTCTCCCTTTCAAACACAATTGAACTCAATCATATTATGGTCACTATTAGATAACGGTTAGGCTGTTAACTAAATCTGGCTCATTACCTATTATTAAATCTAATATTGCCTGCCACCTTGTTGGTTCTAGGACATATTGTTGCAGAAAACTATCCTGAACACCCTTAAAAAATCCGCTACCTTTCTGACATGAGCTTGTCTGCTTATCCCAATCTATATGAAAGTTAAAATCCCCCATTAAAACCACTTTGCCTTTAGTATATGCTTGTCTAATCTCTGCATTAATACATTCTGCCACTTCACAGCTGCTACCAGGGGGCTTATACACTACTCCCACCAAAGTCTCAAATCCTTTTCTATTTCTTAATTCTACCCATAAAGTCTCCACTGCCTGCTTATCTCTCATTATATCATCTCTTATCATTGAAGTAATTTCATCCTTAATCACTAAGGCTACTCCTCCCCCTCTACCAGATTCCCTATCCTTCCTGTAGACCTTATAACCTGATATATTCAGTTCCCAGTCCTGACCGTCTTGCAGCCATGTCTCAGTAATGGCCAACATGTTGTACCCTATAAGTTGAATTTGCGCCTGCAATTCATTCAATTTATTCCTTATACTCCATGTGTTTGTATAAAGAACACTTATTTAGGCCACACACCCAAACCTGTCCTTCGGCTCTAATGTTGTTTTTCTCACACATTTCTTATTTCTCTCTCCTGATTTAATTACTTTACATCTTTTAGTTTTCCCTTTACCTGTAGTGCATAACGTACAATTTCTGACTATTACTCTACTCTCCTCCCTTTCATTTGTTTTGGAATTATTATTTATACTACCTTGTCCTGAGCCCTCCTCCCACCCCCCCCTCCATTTACTAGTTTAAAGTCCTGTTAAAGTCAAAGACTGTCACTAACACACTCCCTTCTTTCTTGCAGGAGAAGGTCACGCACAACTCTAGACAGGAGGCTGCCAAGCTCGCCTGCGCACCGTCTCCCCACCTCGAAGAAAGCGTGCTGGCCATCACGGGCGATGGAGAGTCATGATCGTGGTGACTGGCAATGCTGGAGGAGAAATTACGCAGGATTTCTTAACACCTTATCCTATTTTTTCCTTCTTACTTCTATCTCACCTTACACACTCTGCATGACCAACTGCTTCACCAGTGAAACTAAAAGCTAACCCTTGTCACTTTCTTTCATTTCAGGTGCTGAAGATGTGGAGATACTTCTACTACTTCAGGAAGATGAGTCCAGCCTTCCTGAAGATACAGGATCACTTAATCTGACATTCGCAAGCATCACTTCAGAGATTGGCACCACGTGTACTTTCAAGGCTCGGCTAGAGGACAGATCTTCATAAGGTGCATCAACAGGCAGGAGCTAGGGCAGGGTGATAGGACATCACAGGTGACAGCTCGCTTCACAGGTGACAGCTCGCTGGAGGGTGAGATCGCATACTAGCGCTGCTCCAGCGGACTCAGATGTTGACTTTGAGGGCCCAGGCTACCGAAGAAGACTGATGGGCATACACTGGGAAATTCTAGGTGCACTGGGCAGCCTGCCAGTGAGCTTGCGCGCAATGTCGCAGAGCATGGAGGAGTCCAGCTCCAACTTGTTTCAAGGCTTCGTGTAGAGCATGGAGACCATTCTTTACAAGTTTCATCAACACGATAGTGGCGCCCACCGTCATAGAGCCCCTCCCACCTGCTCTCACAGCTGCCAGGGAGGCTGAGACAGCTGCCATCTTGGTTTTGGGGAGCATTATCTATAAGGGCTTCCAGAGCGTCACGTCACTCCTGCACACTGTTCTCTCACAGAGCCGTAGGAGTGCTGAGGCACAGTCCCAGCAGAGTGACCTTGGTTCCATGGCAGAAGCACCTGCTGTCGTCTCTCAGGATGACAACATGCCTGCTCTCCTGCCACTCACTCCACCAGTGCCCTTGTTAGTGCCACACAGACAGCTCAGCCAGACTGCCCTGGCCCATACCGAGATGCTGCAGTCTGCAACTAGGCCCTCAAGGCCCAGAGCTGCCCAAGGTCACCCAGTGGAAGCTCGGCTGCCTTCCAGACTTCCAGTTCCCAGGCTGTAGCCACTGGGAAAACACTTTGTAGGAGCACTAAGATAGGTAAACAAGGACAGATGATAAGCACGAAGGGTTTGCACATGGGTGATTCATAATTATTTCTGTTAACTGTTAGATACGGTTGGAATTGAGTGTTTGCTAAATTTGGATTTTGTTCTGGATTTGGTGCTAGTGTTTATATTTGTTGTGAAGTGGGGTCAAGACTCATAAGGCTGGACTGAAGGAAGGCAATTGGATGGTGGTAGTAAGGATTGTGGTGATAAGGATAGCGAGACTGTTGGTGTATTGGGAATGGGAGAGATGGTTCAGGTGAAGCACTCTTCGATAAGTTGCTCTGAGAGTTCTGTCAGCTATGGTTACTGGTGGTCAATGCCGCTTCTGCTCTTCTTCCTCTTCATGTTGCTCCTGCTCCCGCTACACTCGCTGGTCCCTCATGATGTCTGCAGCAGATGACAGTTAATCTGGAAACCCGCTCAGGTGTGTAGTGCAAATCTCTTCCTGAACGGTGCAGGCAGCGGAGGCGTTGCTTGAGCACGCTGATTGCTTGCTCAATCACGTTTCTGGTGGCGACATGGCGCTCATTGTAGGCCAGCTCTGCAACTGTGCCCATGTTCCTGACAGCAATCATGAGCCATGTCTGGAGGGGATAGCCCTCATCACTCTGTAGCCAGTCAATGGCCTGATGGCCTGGCTGGAATAAAGGTGGCATAGTGAGCATGCAAGGGTATGTAGGTGCAATCTATGGCAACTTGCAATCTGGGGAAGCCTGCCATGCAAGTGAAGCCGAGTGCTCTCTCATCCTGCTTCAATCTATCCATGGAGAGAGTAATATATCTATTCCACCTGGTGTAGACAGCCAGTATTGCGACAGGAAGGAACTGTACCATTGGGACGGGCTCCACCTGATCTGGTCTGGGACCAAGATCCTAGCGGAAAGGATAAATAGGGCAGGAGGGCTCAGGTGGAAATTGTAGTACAAATAGTAGTTCAAAAAGCAACGAAAGGGAAGAGAGTAGAGTAACAGTCAGAAATTGTGCTTTAGACACTACGGGCTGGATTTTGATACTGGGGCGGGTTGGGGTCATGTCATCCACTTTTCATGTTATCCACCCGACTGCAATTGGATGTGGGAGATTGATGCAATTTTCACCTAATTGGGCAATTGAGTTCCAGCATGTGGGAACCCATGAACCAATTAGTGTTTTCAGTCTGAAAGTCGCCTCTGATGATGTCATCATTGCTGCTGCATTGAAGGTCTTCAGAGACTGCCTGGCCTTTACTGTGAGAGGACCTGGATGCAAAATGAGCAGCAGCCCTAAGTCTGCTCCCAGATATTTTTACACCACCACTCCCAGATATGTCTCCTCCCCATCCATATATGCATCCATCCACATAGCCATCCATATATGCATCCCAATAGCCAGCCAGCCAGGTTTCACATTCATGGTTCAGAACAGGCGTGCTTCACGTATAAAAAGGGTTAAAATCACAAAGGCCTTTCAAAATGGCATTATACAGGCAATTTAGTGCTTGTTAAGGGCCTTAACAGCCTATCCCGCCTCTAAGAGGCGGGACGGAGTTGGGACCAGCAGACACGATTTAATGAAAATTGCATGGAGGCGGGCTTGTGCCCGCCTGCCAGTTTTTGCAATTTTAACCCCACCACACGCCTCCAAACCCACCTCCATGGGTCAATGAAAATCCAGCCCGTAGTGTAAAGGGAAAATTAAAAGATGTAAAGTGATTAAACCAGGAGAGAGAAATAAGAAACAAGTGAGTAACACATTAGACCAGAAGGAGAGACAAGGGTGTGTCACTCAAATAAGCGTTCTTTATACAAACACACGAAGTATAAGGAATAAATTGAATGAATTGCAGGCGCGAATTAAAATTGGAGGGTATGACATGATAGCCATTACTGAAACATGGCAGCAAGACGGTCAGGACTGGGAACTAATTATACCAGGTTATAGGGTCTAGAGGAAAGATAGGGAAATTGGCAGAGGGGGAAAAGTAGCCTTAGTGACTGAGGATGAAATCACTTCAATGATAAGAGAGGATATAACGAGAGGAGTAATGTGTACAGTTCTGGGCACCGCACCTTAGAAAAGATATATTGCCCTTGGAAGGAGTGAGCGCAGATTCACCAGAATATTACCAAGGCTCCAAGGGTTAGATTATGAGGAGAGATTATATAAACTAGTATTTCATAAAATATAGAAGGTTAAGGGGTGATTTGATTGAGGTTTTTAGGATTTTCAAAGGAATTGATACAGTAATAGAGAGAAACTTTCTCTGCGGGTGGGGGTGTCTATGACATGGGGACATAACCTTAAAGTCAGTGCCAGGCAATTAAGGAGAGAAGTTAAGGAACACTACTTCACACAAAGAGTGGTAGAAGTGTGGAACACTCTCTCACAAATAGCAGTAGATGCTAGCTCAATTAATAATTTTAAATCTGAAATTGATAGTTTTGCTAGGCAATGGTATAAAAAGATAGGAAGCCATGGCAGGGGGATGGAGTTACAATACAGATAAGTCATGATCTCATTGAATGGTGGAACAGGCTCAAGGGGCTGAATGACCTACTTCTGTTCCTACGTTCCTATGTTTTGAAAATCCATATACACATCAACCGCACTACACTCATCAGTCCTCTCCGTTACTTCATTACAGTATTGGTAAGAGTGACCACCGCACAGTCCTTCTGGAGACGAAGTCCTGTCTCCACACTGAGGACACCCTCTAGCATGTTGTGTGGCACTACCACTGTGCTAAATGGGATAGATTCAGAACAGATCTAACATCTCAAAACTGGGCATCCATGAGGCGCTGTGGGCCATCAGCAACAGCAGAATTATATACCACCACAATCTGTAACCTCATGGCCCAGCAGATCCCTCACTGTACCATTACCATCAAGCCAGGGAACCAACCCTGGTTCAATGAGGAATGCAGAAGAGCATGCCAGGAACAGAAGCAGGCGTACCTAAAAATCAGGTGGTGAAGCTGCAACACAGGACTACATGCATGCTAAACAGTGGAAGCAGCATGCTATAGACAGACCAAACCGATCACACAACCAACGGATCAGATCAAAGCTCTGCAGTCCTGCCACTTCCAGTCATGAATGGTGGTGGACAATTAAACAACTAACGGGAGGAGGAGGCTCCATGAATATTCCCATCCTCAATGATGGCAGATCCCAGCACGTGAGTGCAAAAGACACAGTGAAACGCTTGCAACCATCTTCAGCCAGAAGTGCTGAGAGGATGATCCATCTCGGCCTCCTCCGGAGGTACCCACCATCACAGAAGCCAGTCTTCAGCCAATCCAATTCACTCCACGTGATATCAAGAAAGGGCTGATCACACTGGATACAGCAAAGGCTATGGGCCCCGACAACATCCCAGCTGTAGTACTGAAGATTTGTGCTCCAGAACTAGCTACGCCTCTTGCCAAGCTGTTCCAGTACAGTCACAAAACTGGCATCTACCCAACAAAGTGGAAAATTGCTCAGTTATGTCCTGTCCACAAAAAGCAGGATAAATCCAATCCAGCCAATTACCGCCCCATCAGTCTACTCTTAATCATCAGCAAAGTGATGGAAGGTGTCGTTGACAGTGCTGTCAAGCGGCACTTACTCACCAATAACCTGCTCACCGATGCTCAGTTTGGGTTCCACCAGGACCACTCGGCTCCAGACCTCATTACAGCTTTGGTCCAAACATGGACAAAAGAGCTGAATTCCACAGGTGAGGTGAGAGTGACTGCCCTTGATATCAAGGCAGCATTTAACCGAGTGTGGCATCAAGGAGCCCGAGTAAAACTGAAGTCAGTGGGAATCAGGGGGAAAACTCTCCACTGACTAGAGGTGAGGTGAGAGGTGAGAGTGACTGCCCTTGACATCAAGGCAGCATTTAACCGAGTGTGGCATCAAGGAGCACTAGTAAAATTGAAGTCAGGGGGAAAATTCTCCACTGGCTGGAGTCATACCTAGCACAAAGGAAGATGGTTGTGATTGTTGGAAGCCAAACCTCTCAATCCCAGGACATTGCTGCAGGAGTTCCTCAGGGCAGTGTCCTAGGCCCAACGATCTTCAGCTGCTGCATCAATGACCTTCCCTCCATCATAAGGTCAGAAGTGCGGATGTTCTCTGATGATTGCACAGTGTTCAGCTCCATTCACATCTCCTCAGATAATGAAGCAGTCTGTGCCCGCATGCAGCAACACCTGGACAACATTCAGGCTTGGGCTGATAAGTGGCAAGTAACCTTCGCGCCACACAAGTGCGAGGCAATGATCATAGAATCATAGAAAGTTACAGCACGGAAGGAGGTCATTTCGGCCCATCGTGTCCGCGCCGGCCAACAAAGCTATCCAGCCTAATCCCACTTCCCAGCTCTTGTCCATAGCCCTGCAGGTTAGAGCATCCCAAGTGCACATCCAAGTACTTTTTAAATGTGGTTAGGGTTCCTGCCTCTACCACCCTTTCAGGCAATGAGTTCCAGACCCCCACAACCCTCCGGGTGAAGAAATTTCCCCTCAAAACCCGTCTAAACCTTCCCCCAATTACTTTAAATCTGTGCCCCCTGGTTTTTGACCCCTCTGCTAAGGGAAATAGGTCCTTTCTATTCACTTTATCTATGCCCCTCATAATTTTATACACCTCAGTAAGGTCTCCCCTCAGCCTCCTCTGTTCCAAGGAAAACAGACCCAGTCTATCCAGTCTTTCCTCATAGCTAAGATTCTCTACTCCTGGCAACATCCTTGTAAATCTCCTCTGTACCCTCTCTAGTGCAATCACATCTTTCCTGTAATGTGGTGACCAGAACTGCACGCAGTATTCTAGCTCCAACAAGAGAGAGTCTAACAATCGCCCCTAAATATTCAACGGCATTACCATCGCCAAATCCCCCACCATCAACATCCTGGGGGTCACCATTGACCAGAAACTTAACTGGACCAGCCACATAAATACTGTGGCTACAAGAGCAGGTCAGAGGCTAGGTATTCTGCGGCGAGTGTCTCACCTCCTGACTCTCCAAAGCCTTTCCACCATCTACAAGGCACAAGTCAGGAGTGTGATGGAATACTCTCCACTTGCCTGGATGAGTGCAGCTCCAACAACACTCAAGAAGCTCAACATCATCCAGGACAAAGCAGCCCGTTTGATTGGCACCCCATCCACCACCTTAAACATTCACTCCCTCCACCACCGGCGTACCGTGGCTGCAGTGTGTACCATCTACAAGATGCACAGCAGCAACTCGCCAAGGCTTCTTCGACAGCACCTCCCAAACCCGCGACCTCTACCACCTAGAAGGACAAGTGCAGAAGGTGCATGAGAACACCACAAGTTCCCCTCCAAATCACACACCATCCTGACTTGGAAATATATCGGTCGTTCCTTCATCGTCGCTGGGTCAAAATCATGGAAATCCCGCCTCAACAGCACTGTGGGAGTATCTTCACCACACGGACTGCAGCGGTTCAAGAAGGCGGCTTACCACCACCTTCTCGAGGGCAACTAGGGATGGACAAGAAATGCTGTCCTTGCCCGCGACACCCACATCCCATGAATGAATAAAAACGAAAATCAAAGAACTCAATCAAGTTAGTCAAACACGGTTTTCCGTTAACGAATCCATGCTGGCTTTCATTTATTAACTTACATTTTTCAAAATGCCAATTAATTTTATCCCAGACTAATCTTTCTAAAAGTTTCCCAACCACCTACGTTAGGCTGACGTGGCCCAAAGGAGAGGCTTGGAAACTTAATGGGGGAAAAATTCGGTTGCTTTGCGCCTCCCATTAGGGGGTGCTAACGGGGCGCAAAGCAACTAACGCCCAGGCGCGGCGCCGCTAACGCCTCCCGCGAAATTCAGCGGGAGGTTAGCGGTGGCGGTAGCTGGTAGTGCCCCGCGACGCTGCACCTCAGGCGATGGCGTCATCGCCGTGCGCAGCGACCTGCTCACGCCCCGGCCGCAAACTTGGCTCGCGCCCGCTGACCTACCACCAGACACTATGTCCGACAGGCTCATGGGAGCGTTTTAGTAGCTGGGGCAGCGATAATTAAAGGGCAGGTGCCAGGCGGCCCTATTTTTTAGGGCCGCCTGCCAGCACCTGCCCCCTCTGGCCTCCTCCTGCAGGGTGCCGGCCGCGATCCGTCAGCCCGGCACTCCTCTTGAATGCTGAGCTCTTTTGCCAGCACCCCGCTCCCCGGTGGTCCAGCAGGGCCCCAGTGCGCGCTGCGCTAGGCCCATCTCCTTTAATCAGGGGAGGGAGACCTGCAGTAACGCGGCGTTACGTGCCGCCGCGCCTGGCGCTGCTGCACATAGCTCTGCGATATTCAATGGGAGCGCCCCAAGAGGCCTTCTGCTTGGGGCGCTACCGTTGAATTTCAGGCACGGGGGCATTAACTTTTTTGGGGAGTTAAAAGTAGCGCCCCGGCGAAGCTGTCGCCCCAAAGGGGGCGTGAGCCAATTTTCCCCCCAATATTCCTGGCTACAAGGTATTCGGGAAAGATAGGGAAGAAAAAGGAAGGGTGGTGGCAGTATTGATCAAAGATGCTGTTATAGCACTGGAAAGGGATGATGTAATTCAGGTTTCAAAGATAGAATCTAATTGGTTAGATTTAAGGAACAATAGAGAAGCTATTATGCTGCTGAGTGTGTACTGTCGGCCACCAAATAGAGGGAATGCCTCTGTATTATTTACTCTTGTGTTGACATTTCAAAATAGTTTTCATTAAAAATATTAAATCCAACTCTGAATTGGAATTAAATACTCCCTTTTTTATTATATCCCATTCTATGTAATTATGCACTAATTTCTTATAATAAACAAGTAATAATCTGCTTCTATAATTTCTCATTAATTTTTTCAAATTAGTTTATCAATATAAGCATTAAACATGGGTTAGTAGTTCTTTAGCTCTTTCTGTCTCACTAATTTTTACGCATGCCTACATTTTTACTAAAATTAGCAAACAAAAATATAACCCAAAGTCCTTCCACATAATTATGTGTTAACACATTCTGGCAAGCCCAGCTAATTTCTACACAAATATTGGCTGTTTTCAAATATGTATCTTAAATGGAAGGTGTAGCACAAAGTATATAATAATTGTTGTTTAGAAGTCATAGGCACCTTGCAGACCTTTAATGTAAGTGACCCAATGCAATGAGTCAATGGGACAGAAAGCAGAGAGTAGCGGTGAACGGTTGTTTATCAGACTGGAGGGAGGTATACAGTGGTGTTCCCCATGGGTCGGTTTTAGGACCACTGCATGTTTTGATATATATTAATGACCTGGACTTGGGTGTACAGGGCATAATTCCAAAGTTTGTGGATGACACAAAACTTGGAAATCTAGGAAACCGTGAAGAGGAAAATAACAGACTTCAAGAGCATATAGACAGACTGGTAAAATGGGCAGACACATGGCAGATGAAATTTAACGCAGAGAAGTGTGAAGTGATACATTTTGGTAGGAAGATTGAGGAGAGCAATATAAACTAAATGGGGACCTGGGGGGTGTATGTATACAAATCATTGAAGGTGGCAGGACAAGTTGAAAATGCTGTTAATAAAGCATATGGGATCCTTGGCTTTATTAATAGATGTGAGAAGTCGCACAACACCAGGTTATAGTCCAACAGCTTTATTTGAAATCACAAGCTTCACCTGACGAAGGAGCAGCACTCCGAAAGCTTGTGATTTCAAATAAAGCTGTTGGACTATAACCTGGTGTTGTGCGACTTCTCACATTTGTCCACCCCAGTCCAACACCGGCATCTCCACATCAAATTTATTAATAGAGGCACATAGGTTTGGAAAATGAGCGCCAGGTGCTATGTTTTTCTAACTTTTAAAAAATGTGGTTTTCTCGCTCCAAGAGGTGGAGCGTTAAATCAAGCGCTCCACTTCCCTCTTGGAGCGTGATTGGCAGCAGGCGGGGCGCTGAGTTCTGCAGTGCTGCACACTGGGCCGTGCAGCACTGCCGTGTTGGAAGGCTCCTTCCCTCCCTTAAAGGGAAGGGCCATCATTGCAGGCTCTGCAAAAGAAAGGGCACCTACCTGGACCACCAAGGGAGTGGTGAACCCGCACAATCAGCCCGGCAATCACTCAGAATCAGGCAGGAACCCGTGAAAAAAACTGGATCAAAAAGGTACGTTTTTTTTATTTACCTCGGCCACCTTGCCTTTAAGCAGCGCCCCCGAAGCGGCCGGTCGCCCGATGCACATCCCCTGAAGCTGGCGTTGCTTCAGGGGACGGAAATGAATTTATGGTCCGGGGCAACTACCGGGGCGATGCGCGGCCGGATGACGTCACGATCTCCAGCCGCAGGCGGACGTGGCGATAAGGGTTACTGCCGCCGCAAACCAGCAGGTGAATTTCACGGGTGGCGGTAACATCGCTGTGCCCGGGCAGTAAGACCTTAGCGCCCCGTTATCGCCCCCCCAGAGACGATAACAGGAGGCGCTAAGGCACCGGATTTCTAGCCCATAGAGTATAAAAGCAGGGAAGTTATGCTAAACCTTTATAAAATACTGGTTAGGCCTCAACTGGAGTATTGTATTTATTTCTGGAAGCCGCAGAGAGAGTGCAGAAGAGATTTAATGGAATGGTGCCTGGGATGAGTTATGTGGAGAGACTGGAGAAGCTGGGTTTGTTCTCCTTAGAGCAAAGAAGGTTAAAAATCATGAATGGTTTAGATAGAGTAAATAAAGAGAAACTGTTTCCAATGGCAGAAGGGTCGGTAACCAGGGGACACAGATTTAAGGTAATTGGCAAAAGAACCAGAGGGGACATGAGGAAACAGCTTTTTTTACACAGCGAGTTGTTATGATCTGGAAAGGGTGGTGGAAGCAGATTCAATAGTAACTTTTAAAAGGGAATTGGGTAAATACTTGAAGGGAAAAAAATTGCAGGGCTATGGGGAAAGAGCGGGAATGTGGGACTAATTGGATAGCTCTACCAAAGAGGCACAATGCACACTGGGCCGAATGGCCTCCTTCTGTGCTGTGTCATTCAATGATACTGAGAATACTGATTTGCCTATTATAACCAGTTACAGCTTTCACATTGAACCAAGCAGCCAAGTTCTAAAAATAGGTAAATAAACATGAGGAGCATAAACAAATTTTAAAACCTATTGAATAACGAAACATAAAATTATCCATTTTCTTTATTTCTTATATTTTCATTTCCTTCTTATATTGTGACAGGAACTTTCATGAGCCTCTGGTTAAGAAGCACAAACTGGAAATACATGAAACCTGAAATTTAAAACAAAAACTCTTCAAAATCAATGAAACACAGCGTTTAATGTTGGCTTACATTTACATTTTCCAGTAGGAAAGATCATGAAAACTAAAGATATATAATTTTTCATTTAAAACTGAAATAATAAATTAAAAGTGTAATAATAAAGTAAAAGTGAATTTAAATAATTAATAAAATCAACATTATCTACTATCCTTTATGCAAAAAAAAATCAACTTTGGTTAAAAATACTTCTAGAAATAATTGGTTTCATTCTGAATTCACTGACTTGCGTCACTATAAATACAACCTTTCCAAAAACGAATCCTGAGGGGTGTGGTTAAATGGCACCAGTCGGGCAGGTGCACAACAAAGTAACTGGATTTAAACGTGAGTTACATCGCAGAGGATCCGCATAGACAACCAGAAGATATTAAACAAGGCAATATCGTGTTATGTTCAAGAAGCATGGCAATTCAGAAAGGAGTATTGTACTGGGTGCAATCTATCTGCGGCATTGTGATCACAGTTGCAGCACTTTGTACAGGTTTGAGCTTAATGGTTTTGGTTTATGTTTATATTTATTTTCATTGCTTCAATCAGAAAATGATTTAAAAACAAAATAGAAAGCGTTATGCTTGTCAAATCAAGAAATAAAAAAACTACGTTGGTTGTGAACATTGTCTTCTGGAGGTGCTTTCTGCCCAAGGCTTCGAATACAGGTTATGTATAACCATATGTATATATAACCATATGTTATATGTATATATAACCATAGGTTATAAATAACCAAAAAACGTGTTTGGAAAAGTGGCTTTCATACAGATATAACCTAATAATAGTATAGTTTGCCAGGGAAATAAGCAGATGTCTATATGTACCATGAGGGGAAAAATTATAGAGACCGTTGACAGTATTTTGTCCAAAGTATGAAGATTGAGTTTCATTTAACTGCACCTCATCTGTGTCATTTGCACATTCTGATAGTTTATTTATGTTGAACTGAAAACAGACAATTACACAAAGTAACTGGTTGATTATATGGAGTGTTCTCATACATTTATATTAACGATTTGGAGGAGGGGACCGAGTGTAACATATCAAAGTTTGCAGATGATACAAAGATGGGAGGGAAAGTAGAGAGTGAAGAGGACATAAAAAACCTACAAGGGGATATAGACAGGCTGGGTGAGTGGGCAGAGATTTGGCAGATGCAATACAATATTGGAAAATGTGAGGTTATGCACTTTGGCAGGAAAAATCAGAGAGCAAGTTATTATCTTAATGGCGAGAAACTGGAAAGTACTGCAGTTCAAAGGGATCTGGGGATCTTGGTGCAAGAAAATCAAAAAGTTAGTATGCAGGTGCAGCAGGTGATCAAGAAAGCCAATGGAATGTTGGCTTTTATTGCTAGGGGGATAGAATATAAAAACAGGGAGGTATTGCTGCAGTTGTATAGGGTATTGGTGAGACCACACCTGGAGTACTGCATACAGTTTTGGTGTCCATACTTAAGAAAAGACATACTTGCTCTCGAGGCAGTACAAAGAAGGTTCACTCGGTTAATTCCGGGGATGAGGGGGTGGACATACGAGGAGAGGTTGAGTAGATTGGGACTCTACTCATTGGGGTTCAGAAGAATGAGAGGCGATCTTATTGAAACATATAAGATTGTGAAGGGGCTTGATCGGGTGGACGCGGTGAGGATGTTCCCAATGATGGGTGAAACTAGAACTAGGGGACATAATCTTAGAATAAGGGGCTCCTCTTTCAAAACTGAGATGAGGAGAAACTTTTTCACTCAGAGAGTAGTGGGTCTGTGGAATTTGCTACCCCAGGAAGCTGTGGAAGCTACTTCATTAAATAAATTTAAAACAGAAATAGACCGTTTCCTAGAAGTAAAGGGTATCAGGGGTTACTGGGAGCGGGCTGGAAATTGGACATGAGTTTGAGTTCGGATCGGTCAAGGCCCTGTGGGTGGCGGAGCGGGCCCAGGGGCCGAGTGGCCTGGTCCTGCTCCTGCTTCTTGTGTTCTTTAGAGTTGAGGTTGGATCAGATCAGCCATGATCTCATTGAACGGCGGAGCAGGCTCGAGGGGCCGATTGGTCTACTCCTGCTCCTATTTCTTATGTTCTTATGTTCTTATGTTCTTATACCAGTTCATTTTAATTTTTATCCGTACGGTAGAGTTTGCATATGGTGCAAGACTCATAATAACATCAAATGCAAAATACAATATCAAAACTTTGTAGTGTCTGAATTATTTTAGTTCAAAGGTGCAGCTACAAAATTACATCTTGTACACTAGTTGTCTCCCTAGAATCATAGATACATAGAATGATGCGGCATAGAACGAGTCCATTCGGCCCACCATGCCTGTGCCGGCACTTTGACAGAGCTATCCAATTAGTCCCACTCCCCTGCTCTTTCCCCATAGCCCTGTAATTTTTTCTACTTCAAGTATTTGTCCAATTCCCTTTTGAAAGTTATTGTTGAATCTGCTTCCACCACCCTTTCAGGTCGTGCATTCCTGATCACAGCAACTCGCTGCATAATTTTTTTTTTCCTCCTGCTGCCTCTGATTCTTCTGCCAATTACCTTAAATTTGTGTCCTCTGGTTACCGACACTTCCTTCACTGGAAACAGTTTCTCCTTATTTACTCTATCAAAACTGTTCATGATTTTCAACACCGCTATCATATCTCCCCTTCACCTTCTCTACTCTAAGGAGACCACTCCCGTTTCTGTGGTCTCTCCATGTATCTGAAGTCTTTGATCTCTGGTATCATTCTATTAAATCTCCTCTGCAACCCCTCTAAAGCCTTGGCATCCATCCTAAAGTGTGGTTCCCAGAATTGGACACAATGACCTGGATTTTGCAGTCAGCAGTGAAGGAGCGGCGCTCGCCGTTCATTGTGCCTACTACTGCTTTTGAGCGGCAACTTAGGGCTGGATTTTGAATGACCCGTGGAGTCGGGTTTGGAGGCGTGTGGGGGGTTAAATTTGCGGGGTCGGGGGTCCCGACCCCATCCCGACTCCATCCCGCCTCCACACAATTTTGACAAAATCAGTCGCAGGGTTCCTGACTCTGTCCCGCCGCCAAGAGGCGGGAGAGGCCATTAAAGCCCTTAACAAGCCCTAAATTGGCTCTGTAATGCCATTTTGAAATATTTTAGCTAGTTTAACCCATTTCCGACGTGAAGTACGCCTGGTGTGAAACACTCCAGTGAAACCTGGCGGGAGCACAAGTGGATAGCTGACTATCAGCTGCAGGTCCACTATTACAACGGGGTAGTATTAGGTCTGAAAGTCGCCTCTGATGCTGCTGCATTGAATGTCTTCAGAAACTGTATCGCCTTTGCTGTGAGAGGACTTGGATGCAAAAAAAATCTCTCTGTCTCTGTCTCTGTCTCTCTCTCTCTCTCTCTCTCTCTCTCATTTGCATCGAGGTCCACTCACAGCAAAAGCCAGGCAGGACCTCTCTCACCAACAGCCAGGCAGTCAGTCTCTGACCTGCAATGCAGCAGCAATGATGACATCATCAGAGGCGACTTTCAGACTGAAACCACTAATTGGTTCATGGGTTCCCACATGTTGGAACTCAATTGCCCAATTAAGTGAAAATTACATCATTCATCCACATTAATCTGGAGTCGGGGGGGAACACGAAATGCGGATGACACGACCCCAACCCGACCCCAAGACAAAATCCAGCCCTGTCATCGAGTGTCTGATCCCGCGCGGTGCCCTCTACAGGGGATCAGTGGTGTGTCTGAGCAGAGCAAGCAACAGCATGGCTCTTCAACCAATCAGATTGAAGAATCCTCACTGAGACACGCAGATCTAGAAATTCGGTAGTTCCCGAAAACCGGCGTGGGGATCACAATGCCATAGGAACCCGTGCCCGTTCAGAGGACTGGAGGCAGCACGTAAAATTCGTGCTACTTGATATTTTACATGATCGTAGAGTTCAGCCGAGCGCTGAACGAGCTGCTGAGTGGCTGAATGCTCAGCAGGAGACCCACGTTCATGTGAGGCTAGTTCCAATTAAAGCTAGCCTGCACTACTTAAAGGCAGTCTGCCCCTCTTAAAGGGGAGGTGCCTTCTGCCTGCAATAGGTGGTGGAAATGATTGTGAAGGCTGCTATCAGAAAAAGAAGAGTGAATAATGGCTCAACAGGCCATACAAAGGGCTCCAAGATTCTCTGATGCAGCACTGGAAGCGTTGGTCCAGGAGGTCAACTCCAGCAGAGAGGTTCTCTTCCCACAGGTGGCCCTCCAGGCAACAGGCAAGAATGCAGTGGGAGCAGACAGCCAATGTGTTCAATGCCAGCAGTATAGCCCCGAGGACCTAGAATCAGTGCAGAAAGAAGTTTAATGACCTCACACGCGTGGTCAAGGTCAGTGAATTTATCTTCAAATGCCATATCCCACCATCTGCACCACAAGCCTCATACACTGCTCAATGCAACACACCCCCATCGCTCACCTACCAATAATCCCTACCAAACATGACTCATACCTCACATTCATAGCTTCACCTCACCCACACACACTTACCATTGCTGCAAGTCTCGCACCCACATCTCACAGCTTGAACACACTGTCAACTATTCAACCATGACAGGCACATTACCTAAACACATTACACCACACTCACCGACACACTTCCCTTTCTCTTGCAGGAAAAGGTGGCACATAACAGATGACAGCAGACCTTAACCGGTGGGGAACAGGTTTACCTGCATCACCTCACCCTTGGAGCAGATGATGCTAGCAATTCTTGGCAGGGGCATTGCTGAGCCCGTGGCCAGCAGCGGGGCTGAAGGAATACAAGATGCTGGTATCCTCATACGTTATCCTCCTTCTCACATCCCACTTCCCCCTCATCAAACAATCTCTTCTGATTTACAATCTGCACATGCTGTAAGCATGCAGCTATTACTTCCACCCCTTTATCCTCACCACTACCTTACCCTTGTGCCTTTCTCATTTCAGACACCCAAGAATTGCAGCCTGCCCAGCCAGTGGTCGAGGAACAAGAGGGAGAGGAGAGTCCAGAAGAAGAACAAGAAACACCTTCACACCCCCAGCCACCAGCTCAGATACTGACACTCCACGTACTTTAGAGGATAGGTTAGATGTGGGATCTACACGTGGCGAGATGCCGGGCACGAGTGATTCCTGCAGCCAGGGCAGGTGGAAAGGGTAGCTCAGGTGCCAGCTCCCTGGAGGTTGCACACGAGTTCCGTTGCACAGGACTCAGATGAAGACTTCGATGGGGCGGCCTACAGAAGAACATTGATGGGTATGCACAATGAAATGCTTGGTGCATTGGCAGGCCTGCCAGTAAGCCTGAATACAATGTCAAGGAGCATGGAGGAGTCCAGCTCCAGCCTTGCACAGGGCTTTGGGCAGAGCTTGGAGCCCATCCTTTCCAGCATGGAAGGGCTGGGCAGATCCATTAACGCACTTGTGGACCCAACCATCATGCCGCGTAGGATAGCTGAAGTCTCAGCTTCCATTGCAGCACAAGCACAAGCCACCCAACGTCTGAGTGCTGCAATGGAAGCGCACACTGAAGTCATGCAAGCAAAGACTGCTGCTATCATCGCTGGGTTTACCAGTGTGGAAAGGGTTTGCAGGGTGTCACAGAGTCCAGCAGTCTGTACTCCAGCAGATTACTGGGATTGCTGAGGCACTGCCCCTGGAGAGTGGCAATGGATCCATGAAGGACGACCCTGCTGTCCTCTCTCAGGAAGACAGCATTCGTATTCCCACCACTGCCACTCCACCAGTGCCCTTGCTGTTGCCTGTCAGTCAGCCAGCCCAGACTGCTGTCACCCATGCCAAGGTGGTGCAGTCCGAAACCGGGCCTACTAGGCCTAAAGCTCCTCGAAGTCATTCTGCAAGGCCATCTGCAGTCTCCCCCACTGAAAGATAGCAGCCTTCCACCAGCCATGCTGCAGCCACTGGGGTAGCACTGCGTAGGAGCACTAGGATAGGCAAAGACACATGCAAGACAGTTACTAAGAGAATGCACAAGGGTGATTAGTTAAATTTTTGATGTAATATTGGATGGCTATATGGATAAAGTTTGATGCAAGGGGGAATTGGGGTTGTGGTCACTGGTACTGCAGGCAGATGATTCGATCCCAAATATCTCGGCCAGAAAGGGTCTATCTGGGTTGTCTCTTTCCTTCCACTCTGCCTCCTCCTCTTTCTCTTCCTCCTGCTCCTGCTCCTGAGCTCGTGGCCATATCCTTGGTGGCAAGGGCTGTGCCCTCATGATGGCCAGGTTGTGGAGGATACAGCAGTCCACAACAAATCAGGAGACATGCTCCGTAGTATTGTAGGGCTCCTCCAGAGTTGGGTGCAAACGCAGGAGATGCAACACCTGCCCTTTTACCTCCTCCCTTCCCACTGGCCAGGGCCCCAAACACTCCTTCCAGGTGAAACAGCGATTTACTTGTACTTCTTGCAATTTAGTATACTGTATTCGGTTCTCATGACGCAGTCTCCTCTACATTGGGGAGACCAAACGCAGATTGGGTGACCACTTTGCGGAACACCTCCGTTCAGTCCGTAAGGGTGACCCCGAGCAATCGGTCGCCTGTCACTTTAATTCTCCGCTCCACTCCCACTCTGACCTCACCGTCCTCGGCCTCTTACACTGTTCCAAAGAAGCTCAATGTAAGCTCGAGGAACAACACCTCATCTTTCAATTAGGCACTTTACAGCCTTCTGGACTCAACATCGAGTTCAACAATTTCAGACCATAACCTCTGCCCCTATTTTTTTTTCATTTTTTTTTTCTCTCACTCACATGGCATCTGTCGAACATTCTGCTATTGCCATTTACACTTCATCTAGAGTCATCTTTTGTTTCTTAACTTGTTCCATTACCATCTCTTTTTGCCTTGTACCATCATCCCTTTTGTCTCTTAATCTCTCCTGCCTTCCATCCTATCACAGACCTTCCCTTTTGTTCTTTCCTCCCCTCCCCCCTTTCCCTGCCCCTACACTTGCTAACAAATCTGTTACATCTCCAACTTTTTCCAGTTCTGACGAAGGGTCATCAACCTGAAACGTTAACTCTGTTTCTCTCTCTACAGATGCTGCCTGACCTGCTGAGTATTTCCAGCATTTTCTGTTTTTATTTCAGATTTCCAGCATCCGCAGTACTGTATTTTGCTTTTGTATGACTGGAGCAAGTGGTCTAATCAGAACCCTTGAATTCTCCACTTGCAGCACCACTCCCTGTCACCTCACCAACTTTAAATAACTCTAGAAGGCTCCAAACAGTTCCACAAACTTACACAGAGCCAGGAGAAATCAAAAAGCAAGTTACCTGAAAGTTGCTGATGATCCCTTTAAATATCACTGGTGGGTGTCCTTCCTGCTACTGAACACATGTTCAGCTGTGTGAGGTTAAGAGAGGGCATCAGCTCCAGCGATGATAATGGCAGCACTGGCGTCAAATCAGCACTGCACACTGATTGATGTCACAAACTGCCTAATTACCATACTTCTAGTACACGCTCCTAACAGCTGCCCTACCGCCCTCACCAAGTTGGCGTCTGGTGTGGCCCACTCCAGAAGTTTGCACGATCTGCTCAGAAGCCATGTTGGTCCCAATTCGGCACCTGTAGCGCCCAAACAACGGGCGCTCGGAACCAAATTTCTAGGCCGTAGAGTCTAAACCAGGAAGTATAAGCCAGGAAGTATAAATTAGATTTAAATCATGTATAGAAAGTGTAATAAAGAGAGGGAAAGAAAGATGGGATTGAGAGAAAGATAAAAGAGGCAGAAAGAAAAGGTTAAAAAAAAATATTAAATTTTTTTTTCAATCTCCAACACGAATTAAATTCTGAAGGCATGAGCTTCCACACTTGTAAAATTAAATTTTCAGTGGCAGAGATGTTGCTTGGCAGTAATTACGACTTTCATGCCATTAAAAATTCACCTACTCCTGAATGCACCAGCCCTAGCTTTTTCTGTCATGTGTGAGAAGTCGCACAACACCAGGTTATAGTCCAACAGTTTTATTTGAAATCACAAGCTTTCGGAGTGCTGCTCCTTCGTCAGGTGAAGTAAAGTGATGTATATAGGCACAGCATATATAGTCAGAGAACACTACAGATGATTACAGTTAATCTTTTCTAACTGCCCTTTATCACACCTCGGCAGAGAGATAATCCCGGCAATGTCAAGTTTAGTGCGTAACTACTGGGTAAGTGCAGCAACTTCATGCCCTTATATGTATTTCAATGCCGAGTCTATCGGCGAGGTACCGGTATAGCACAGCCTGTGGACAAGCAGGGTAACTCGGACAGCATCTTCCGGATTTCCGCGTTTAACTGTGCATGTGCAGTCTCCAGAAGTTGCTGTCCGATTATTTACATAATAACAGTGAGCGCTCACCATTATTCTCAATGCAAAATCCAGGCCCATACTCCACTGTAGCGTAACTTCTTTGCATTTGTACTCTGTGCCTCTTTGTAAAGCCAAGGATCCCATATGCCTTTTTAACAGCTTTTTCAGCTTGTCCTGCCACTTTCAATGACTTGTGTACATGTACTCCCCGGTCTCGCTGTTCCTGCACCCCCTTTAAAATTAAACCATTTAGTTTATATTGCCTCTCTCAATCTTCCTACCAAAATGAATCATTTCACACTTCTCTGCATTATATTTCATCTGCCTTGTTTTTGCCCATTTCCCCAGTCTATGTCCTCCTGAAGTCTATTACTATCCTCTTCACTGTTTACTAGAATTCCAAGTTTCGTGTCATCTGCAAACTTTGAAATTATGCCCTGTATACCCAAGTCCAAGTCATTAGTATGGATCAAAAAGAGCAGTGGTCCCAACACCGACCCCTGGGGGACACCACTTTCCTCCAGTCTGAAAAACAACAGTTCACTGCTACTCTCTGCTTTCTGTCCCTTAGCCAATTTCGTATCCACCCCAGGTACCAGCCCCTTACCCTGAGTCTAGCCAGAAGCTAGTCACCTCTCAAGACTCTCAGTCCACAGTGCATGACAGGCTGGGAGCGCCAGAGATTGGGGTGGATAATACAGCACTAGTGGCTCTTTAAAGGGTCATTAGTTGTCCTGAAAGCTGTCCTGAATCTGAGGGGAAAATTGGGTGGAACAGACAAGAACTGCACCAGGCAATAATTCTGCTGCAAGAGAACCTACAGAACAGTGTGGCTCCTTTTGGAGGCGAGGGTCACCCTGCAATAAAGAGAACACCAGAGCAGTATGAAGAGGGAGGCATTTTGGATAAGGGCCCATGTGGCCAAATGCATGGCATCAACAGTGCCGTGCACATTGAGGAATCCAGAGAGATGCTGAAAAGTTGGGAGTTTTGACGGCTATCTCCAGTTACTGTTCAGAAGGACACAATACTGTACAAGTTGAAGGTATGAAAGCTGAAGGGCAAGACTTAAATGAGTGTCTAAAGTCCAAATTAACCTATCTAGCATGCCTCTTCTGAATGCCTCGTGCTCTTCCAAAACCTGCAAATATAGATTTGTTTTATATGGTAGAATGCCCCTGTCATTCCAGAAGAGTGGCTGGAATTTTCCTCGGAGCTGCTCCCTCTCTGCTGCCATAGCTTTGCCGGAAGTGCAACCGAAACCCCATTTACACATGTAAAGTTTTCTTTGCCTGCACAGTGAGAGATTTTACTGCTCTAGCACTACTGTAGCTCTTTGCCTCATAAATAGTAATGGCTTCAGACATGGGTGGTCTCATAGGGGCTGTAGGACAAGGGGGAGCAGCAAGGAAAACAACAAAGAAGCTGCCAGAAGAGGGAGGAGTAGGAGTAGGAGGGCACTTAACAAAAGGCTATATCCACAGAGGGTCTTCAGGGAGCACGTCTCCTACATCAACTTTACTGAGGAGTAATGTCACAGGCGTCTTCTCTTCACCAAGGAGGGTGTCACCGGGCAATGTCACCTGCTGCGGCCACGACTTCAGCCTTGAACGAGGGCATGGTCAGCACTGCCTGTGGCTGTTAAGGTTACTGTGGACCTCAACCTTAATACCTGGGCTCCTTTCAGGCTCCAACAGGTAACATCAACAACATCTCAGTTTGCAGTGCACCGATATATCAGGGAAGTCACTGGGGCTCTCTATATTGGGAGAAACAATTACATCTCCTTCCCTAGGAGTGAGGACAAGAGAACACTGGGTTTTGCACATCTGGCGGGCTTCCCCAGGATGCAAGGTGCCATTGAATGCACACACATTGCCCTGCGTGCTCCCTATCAGCAGCCTGGCACCTTTATCAATCAAAAGGGATCCCATTCCCTCAATGTACAGCTGGTCTGCAATCATAGGCAGCGCATCATGTGGGTCTGTGCTTGCAGTCATGACTCTTTCATCCTGCGACAATCCTTTGTGTCACCTTTATTCCAACCAGGATGCCAAGTTACAGGCTGGTTAATGGGCAGCAAGGGTTATCCCCTCTGGCTTATGGCTTCAGTCATGCTACCACAAGGAACCTCATTGAGCAAACAATCGGCGTGCTAAAGCAACACTTCCACTGCCTCGATCATTCCAGAGGAGCTTTGCAGTACAGCCCTGAGCGGGTATCCAGATTGTCTTCTGCATGCTATGCAGCTTCACATCATGAGGGACCAGCCCTTACCACCACCTGGGCAGCAACAAGTATAGAAGGAGGAGCAGGAAGAGGAGAAAGATGAAGAGGAGGAGGATGAAGAGGAGCTGAAGGGGGCAGTGACCACCAGAGCCCCTATCTGCACGAGCTATTAAAGACAAGCTCATCGAGGAGTACTGCAACTAAATAAACCCTCCCATTCCCCACTCACCAACAGTCTCACAATCCTTGCCACTCTTCCTACAACCACCACTGGATTGCCTTCCTTCGCTCCAAACTTATGGGTCAGAAAAAAACAAAGAGGATTAGGTCTAAAGAAACCCTGCACAACATCTCCTCCAGCATCATAGAAACATAGAATAATAGGAGCAGGAGTAGGCCATTCGGCCCTTCGAGCCTGCTCCGCCATTCAATATGATCATGGCTGATCTTCTATCTCAATACCATATTCCCGCTCTTTCCCCATACCTCTTGATGCCTTTTGTGTCTAGTAATAGTGCCATGGGCTCTTTTACTTCCACCTGAGAGGTCAGATGAGACTTCAGCTTAACGGTTCATCTGAAAGACGGAACCTCTGACAGTGCAGCACTCCCTTAGTGCTGCACTGGGAGCTCAATTCTCTGGAGTGGGACTTGAACCCACAACCTTTTGACTCAGAGGCGAGAGTGCTACCCACTGAGGCACGGCTGACTCAAAGCCAGCATTCACGGTGTCCAATCTGACCCTTGCCATAATGGCTAGCAAGCTCTTTTCAAGCAGTGAGAGGGTGTGCATTCAGGCACTTCCCCCTCCAGTGGCAGCCTGTTGCCTTGTATTGTGTGCGATCTTCTCCTGCAAGAAAGAGGGAAGTGTGTTAGTGAGTATCTTGTGAGGAGTTTGGAGAAAGTAGCTGTCATGGTGGAATAGCTGAAAGTCTCTGTGTGAGCTGTGAGTTGTTGGAAAGTGAGGGTTGCAATAGTGGTGAGTATGTGAGCCTGTGGAGAAGTGTGGTGCACTGAAGTGTGGTGTAGTGAATGCAGGACAGTGCAGGGTGATGGGGGAGGGCAGTGTTGAGAGTTCTGTGAGTGTTGTGATTAATGAGGCTGTGAGTGATGCAGCTGTGAGCAGAAAGAATTTTAGCAGTCTTCTTATCTTAATGGCCCAGAAATTGGACTTCGATGGTTGCCGCGGGGGTAAGGATCCCCCGCGATATCGCACTCCGGGCCTGCCTTTATGGTTTTGGCCCACACGAACTTCAGTTCCTGGGCCTCTCCCTGGTGCCGGCGCGCAGTGTGTGCGTGTCCCAGAGGCGCAGTTAGTGCGATGCGACCTCTGGGATCACGTGGGCCAGTTAGAGCCAATGGCAGCACACCATCTTTCATTCATAGTTTTGACATGAGACCTGTCAAAACTATGAATACAACTTGCCCCCAAAAGAACAGCTAAACCTCAATTAAATTTTTTTTTAAACCATCACATTAATAAAATAACTATAGTTAAATAAATTAACCACTTTAAACAAAAATGTAAATTTTTGAAAAAATTTTAATTCTTATTAAAAGTTATAAAAATAAACTTACCTTTCTTTAAAGTCTCTAAAAAAGATAAACCTGTTGAAAAAAATTTAAAATAATACTTAATTAACTACTTACCTTGTTAAAAGGGGGTCTTACGCCTGCTTTTTTCATGTGTAAAATATCCAATAATTACCCTCGCGTTCAAACCTGAAAAAAAAACTAAGTGTGCTGCGTGCACACAGCCTGTAGTGCGCACGCGGTTCACTTAGGAACCGCCCCCTTCGCAATATCAGAAGTGCTGGTTTCCCGCGCATGCGCAGTGCATGCAGGAAACCGGCACTTCGGGACCGAATATGGGTGAGTACACAGTGCGTACTCTCCCGTATTCGGACGAATTTCTGGGTCATTAACTCTAGTTAGATCATTGAATTTTTTCCTGCATTGCAGCCACGTTTTTGGTGCAATGTTCCTGACATTGCATACTCAGCAATCTCTTCCCACTGCCTCCTGAGTAGATGCCTGGAGGGCTTCCTGCCTTCTAGGGGAAAAAGGATGTCCCTCCTTCTCGCCACTGCCTGCACCAAGGCCTCCTGTGCAGCATTAGTAAACCTTGGTACCTGCTAGCTCCCTCCTTCAGCCATTTCTTCCTCAAAACACCTGCTGGCTGCATATCCTCTCCATTTGGGTTTGTTTCTTGTGTTTGTTTCTTGTGTTTGTTTTTTAAAAAGCTGGAAAGACCGGCAACGATGTCAAGTCACGTTCTGTAGCGTGACATGAACCCGATATCCCGATTGAGGCCGTCCTCATGAGTGCGGAACTTGGCTATCAGTTTCTGCTCGATGATTTTGCATTGTCGTGTATCCCGAAGGCCGCCTTGGAGAACGCTAACCCGCAGATCCGAGGCTGAATGCCCTTGACTGCTGAAGTGTTCCCCGACTGGGAGGCAACCCTCCTGCCTGGCGATTGTTGCGCGGTGTCCGTTCATACGTTGTCTCAGTGTCTGCAGAGGATATGCAGCCAGCAGGTGTTTTGACACGTTGGACCCCCTGGGACACATCTCATTGTCTTGGCTGTGCTCTTAGTATGTCTTTGATATAGGGATAGATTGAATCTCTGCATTTTCTCTGTGTTTATATTCTGTGAATTCTGGTAGATTGTCTCACAGTAACGCTACCTGAGGAAGGGGCGACAGCTCCGAAAGCTTGTAATTTTAAATAAATCTGTTGGACTATAACCTGGTGTTGTGCGACTTCTCATTTTTGTCCACCCCAGTCCAACGCCGGCATCTCCACATCATAATATCAGACAGTCAGTGATGACTCCCAACACATTTATTCCTTATGATAATTTCACAGCTCTAACTGCAAATCACTCCCTGGTTTAAATGTCGACAAGAGACATAAATGCCATTCCAACAATTCCAAAAGCTGCTACAACAATATCCAACTCAACCTCATCCGAGACAACTCCAATATTTTGATCCTTCTCCTCAACACTCTAATGAATTATAAATAATATAATCAACTTCTTCTAACTTTACTCTGGGATCAACCATTATGAACGGCAAGTTGTTATGTACTGAATTATTCAGACATTTTGGCAAATGTTTCTGCTTCTTCATTATTACAGTTGGCACAACTCCATCTCCAGAAGTCTCCTCTCCTTCAACATCTGCAACATCAGAATCACCTGCAAATACAACACTTTCATCTGCTTCTACGACTACTATATCCAACTCACCCTCCATAGGGTCAACGGACACTCCAACAGTTTCACCTCAGCCCTTGACACAGACGCCAACACCAACTTCACGTAAGTTATATCTAAATTTAGCCAACGATCAATCAATTTCATATAACATGGGC
This sequence comes from Squalus acanthias, assembly GCA_030390025.1. Classification (NCBI taxonomy): domain Eukaryota; kingdom Metazoa; phylum Chordata; class Chondrichthyes; order Squaliformes; family Squalidae; genus Squalus; species Squalus acanthias. The sequence continues at coordinate 54,657,806 of CM059426.1, forward strand.
ATTTATTGGTATCATTCTCGCACTTTCTTCTAAATGATTCTGCATCTTCCATAACTACAGCTGGCTCAACTGAGAACCCAATAGTTTCCTCTCACTCCTCAACTACAGTATCAGAATCAATGAGCACAAAGTCAATGAATACTACGACATTTTCATCTCCATCCCACACTGGATCAACAGCGGTAACCTCAGGTAAGCAATAATCAATGCTGTCAATACTCAGTGACTCTCAGCATAGATTCTTCCTTATCATCATGTCTCAGAACTTCCTGCAAATATCTCCATTGCTTTAATTTTTACAGCAGACACAACTGCAACTCTGATGCTGTCAGCTGCATCCACATTCACAGTAGCATTTAGATACTTTTTAGTCTTGATCTTAAACACATCATGTTCACTGTGAATTATAAAGCCTTCTTCCCTTCACAGAAAATTCAGCTCGAATGACATCAGAAACAACTGCAGCAACAAGTAAATCTTCAACAATTACGTCAGTTATTTAGTGACTACACTCTGCCTCTAATCAATGAACACCAAGGAACACTTACGGTTTATTATAGATTCTGACATTCTGTTGATTATCCTCCCTCTCCTTTACCATTTATAGCGAACACAACCCCAAATCCAAAGCCTTCATCGGTTTCGACAACATCAATACCTGACTCACCCTCCCCAGAGTCCGCTGCAATTTCAACTCTTTCCTCCACACAGACGCCGACACCTACTTCACGTAAGCAATAACTAAGTTCAGCTTTAGAAAAATTATTGTCATAAAGTATTTCTTACTTTCTTGTCTTTCTCATACCTTCTTCCAAACGTCTCTTCGTCTGCAAAATTGACAGCAAACTGACCTGCAGCGCCAACAGTTTTATTCTATCATCCAAAGTGTCAACAATACTGACCTCAGGATTGCAATAACTAATATCAGACAGTCAGCGATGACTCCCAACACATTTATTCCTCATGTTTATTTCACCGGTCTAACTGCAAATCACTCCCTGGTTTAATTGTCTACAACAGACATAATTGCCATTCCAACATTTCCAAATGCTGCTACAATAATATCCAACTCAACCTCATCAGAGTCAACTCCAATATTTTGATCCTTCTCCTCAACACTCTAATGAATTATAAATAATATAATTAATTTCTAACTTTACTCTGGGATCAATCATTCGGAACGGCAAGTTGTTATGTACTAAATTATGCAGACATCTAGGGTAGGTAGAAAGGAACTTTTCCCCTTAGTAGAGGGGTCAATAACCAGGGAGCATAGTTTCAAGGTAAGGGGCAGGAGGTTAAGAGGGGATTTGAGGAAAAACTTTTTCACCCAGAGGGTGGTTGGAATCTGGAACTCACTGCCTGAAAGGGTGGTAGAGGCAGGAACCCTCACAACATTCAAGAAGCATTTAGATGAGCACCTGAAACACCATAGAATACAAGGCTACGGACCAAGTGCTGGAAAATGGGATTAGAATAGATAGGGCTTGATGGCCGGCGCAGACACGATGGGCCGAAGGGCCTCTTTTTGTGCTGAATAACTCTATGACTCTATGACATTTTGGCAAATGTTTCTGCTTCTTCATTATTACAGCTGACACAACTCCACCTCCAAAAGACTCCTCTCCTTCAACATCTGCAACATCAGGATCAGCTGCAACTACAACACCTCCATCTGCTTCTACGACTACTATATCCAACTCACCCTCCATAGGGTCAACAGACACTCCAACAGTTTCATCTCAGACCTCGACACAGACGCCAACACCTACTTCACGTAAGTTATAACTAAACTTAGCCTACAATCAGTCATTTTCGAATACCATGGGCTTTCTTCGGCATCATTCTCACACTGGCATCTAAATGTTTCTGCATCTTCCATACCTGCAGCTGGCTCAACTGAGAACCCAATAGTTTCCTCTCCCTCCTCAACTACAGCATCAGAATCACTGAGCACAAAGTCAATGCAAACTACAACAGTTTCATCTCCATCCCACACTGGATCAACAGCGGTAACCTCAGGTAAGCAATAATCAACGCTGTCAATACTCGGTGACTCTCAACCTGTTTCTTCCTTATCATCATGTCTCAGAACTTCCTGCAAATATCTCCATTGCTTCAATTTCTACAGCAGGCACAACACAGTAGCATTAGATACATTTTAGTCTTGATCTTAAACACATCATCATGTTCACTGTGAATTATAAAGCCGTCTTCCCTTTACAGAAGCTTCAGCTCTAATGACATCAGAAAGAACTGCAGCAACATGTAAATCATCAACAATTACGTCAGTTATTTAGTGACTACACTCTGCCTCGAATCAATGATCACCAAGGAACACTTACTGTTTATTATAGATTCTGACATTCTGTTGATTAACCTGCCTCTCCTTTCCCATTTATAGCGGACACAACCCCAAATCCAACGCCTTCATCGGTTTCGACAACATCAATACCTGACTCACCCTCCCCAGAGTCAGCTGCAATTTCAACTCTTTCCTCCACACAGACGCCGACACCTACTTCACGTAAGCAATAACTAAGATCAGCTTTAGAAAAATTATTGTCATAAAGTATTTATTACTTTCTTGTCTTTCTCATACCTTCTTCCAAACGTCTCTTCGTCTGCAAAATTGACAGCAAACTGACCTGCAGCGCCAACAGTTTTATTCTATCCTCCAAAGTGTCAACAACACTGACCTCAGGATTGCAATAACTAATATCTGACAGTCAGCGATGAGTATCAACACATTTGTTCCTGTGATCATTTCACAGATCTAACTGCAAATCACTCCCTGGTTTAAAAGTCTATATCAGACATAACTGCAATTCCAACAACTCCAGATGCTGCGAGAACAATATCCAACTCAACATCATCAGAGACAACTGCAACTCCAATATTTTGATCCTTCTCCTCAACACTCTAATGAATTATAAATAATATAATCAATTTCTAACTTTACTCTGGGATCAATCATTCGGAACGGCAAGTTGTTATGTACTGAATTATGCAGACATCTAGGGTAGGTAGAAAGGAACTTTTCCCCTTAGTAGAGGGGTCAATAATCAGGGGGCATAGTTTCAAGGTAAGGGGCAGAAGGTATAGAGGGGATTTGAGGAAAAACTTTTTCACCCAGAGGGTGGTTGGAATCTGCAACTCACTGCCTGAAAGGGTGGTAGAGGCAGGAACCCTCACAACATTCAAGAAGCATTTAGATGAGCACTTGAAACACCATAGAATACAAGGCTACGGACCAAGTGCTGGAAAATGGGATTAGAATAGATAGGGCTTGATGGCCGGCGCAGACACGATGGGCCGAAGGGCCTCTTTCTGTGCTGAATAACTCTATGACTCTATGACATTTTGGCAAATGTTTCTGCTTCTTCATTATTACAGCTGACACAACTCCACCTCCAAAAGTCTCCTCTCCTTCAACATCTGCAACATCAGGATCAGCTGCAACTACAACACCTTCATCTGCTTCTACGACTACTATATTCAACTCACCCTCCATAGGGTCAACGGGCTCTCCAACAGTTTCATCTCAGCCCTCGACACAGACACCAACACCTACTTCACGTAAGTTATAACTAAACTTAGCCTACAATCAGTCATTTTCGAATACTATGGGCTTTCATCGGCATCATTCTCACACTTGCATCTAAATGTTTCTGCATCTTCCATATCTACAGCTGGCTCAACTAAGAACCCAATAGATTCCTCTCCCTCCTCAACTACAGTATCAGAATCACTGAGCACAAAGTCAATGCAAACTACAACAGTTTCATCTCCATCCCACACTGGATCAACAGCGGTAACCTCAGGTAAGCAATAATCAATGCTGCCAATACTCAGTGACTCTCAACCTGTTTCTTCCTTATCATCATGTCTCAGAACTTCCTGCAAATATCTCCCTTGCTTTAATTTCTACAGCAGGCACAACTGAAACTCTGACACTGTCGGCTGCATCCACATTCACAGTAGCATTTAGATACATTTTAGTCTTGATCTTAAACACATCATCATGTTCATTGTGAATTATAAAGCCTTCTTCCCTTTACAGAAATTTCAGCTCTAATGACGTCAGAAACAACTGCAGCAACAAGTAAATCATCAACAATTACGTCAGTTATTTAGTGATTACACTCTGCCACTAATCAATGATCACCAAGGAACACTTACTGTTTATTATAGATTCTGACAGTCTGTTGATTAACCTGCCTCTCCTTTCCCATTTATAGCAGACACAACCCCAAATCCAAAGCCTTCATCGGTTTCGACAACATCAATACCTGACTCAGCCTCCCCAGAGTCAGCTGCAATTTCAACTCTTTCCTCCACACAGACGCCGACACCTACTTCACGTAAGCAATAACAAAGTTCAGCTTTCGAAAAATTGTCAAAAAGTATTTATTACTTACTTGGCTTTCTCATACCTTCTTCCAAACGTCTCTTCGTCTGCAAAATTGACAGCAAACTGACCTGCAGCGCCAACAGTTTTATTCTATCCTCCAAAGTGTCAACAACACTGACCTCAGGATTGCAATAACTAATATCAGACAGTCAGTGATGACTCCCAACACATTTATTCCTCATGATTATTTCACCGGTCTAACTGCAAATCACTCCCTGGTTTAAATGTCTACAACAGACATAACTGACATTCCAACATTTCCAAATGCTGCTACAATAATATCCAACTCAACCTCATCAGAGTCAACTCCAATATTTTGATGCTTCTCCTCAACACACTAAAGAATTATAAATAATATAATCAATTTCTAACTTTACTCTGGGATTAATCATTAGGACCGGCAATTTGTTATGTACTGAATTATTCAGGCATTTTGGCAAATGTTTCTGCTTCTTCATTATTACAGCTGACACAACTCCACCTCCAAAAGTCTCCTCTCCTACAACATCTGCAACATCAGGATCAGCTGCAACTACAACACTTTCATCTGCTTCTACGACTATTATATCCAACTCACCCTCCATAGGGTCAACAGACACTCCAACAGATTCATCTCAGCCCTCGACACAGACGCCAACACCTACTTCAGGTAAGTTATAACTAAACTTAGCCTACAATCAGTCATTTTCGAATACCACGGGCTTTCATCAGCACCTTTCTCACACTTGCATCTAAATGTTTCTGCATCTTCCATCCTACAGCTGGCTCAACTGAGAACCCAATAGTTTCCTCTCCCTCCTCAACTACAGCATCAGAATCACTGAGCACAAAGTCAATGCAAACTACGACAGTTTCATCTCCATCCCACACTGGATCAACAGCGGTAACCTCAGGTAAGCAATAATCAATGCTGCCAATACTCAGTGACGCTCAACCTGTTTCTTCCTTATCATCATGTCTCAGAACTTCCTGCAAATATCTCCATTGCTTTAATTTCTACAGCAGACACAACTGCAACTCTGACACTGTCGGCTGCATCCACATTCACAGTAGCATTAGATACATTTTAGTCTTGATCTTAAACACATCATCATGTTCACTGTTACAGAAGCTTCAGCTCTAATGACATCAGAAAGAACTGCAGCAACATGTAAATCATCAACAATTACGTCAGTTATTTAGTGACTACACTCTGCCTCTAATCAATGATCACCAAGGAACACTTACTGTTTATTATAGATTCTGACAGTCTGTTGATTAACCTGCCTCTCCTTTCCCATTTATAGCGGACACAACCTCAAATCCAACGCCTTCATCGATTTCGACAACATCAATACCTGACTCACCCTCCCCAGAGTCAGCTGCAATTTCAACTCTTTCCTCCACACAGACGCCGACACCTACTTCACGTAAGCAATAACTAAGATCAGCTTTAGAAAAATTGTCAAAAAGCAGTTATTACTTTCTTGTCTTTCTCATACCTTCTTCTAAACGTCTCTTCGTCTGCAAAATTGACAGCAAACTGACCTGCAGCGCCAACAGTTTTATTCTATCCTCCAAAGTGTCAACAACACTGACCTCAGGATTGCAATAACTAATATCTGACAGTCAGCGATGAGTATCAACACATTTGTTCCTGTGATCATTTCACAGATCTAACTGCAAATCACTCCCTAGTTTAAAAGTCTATATCAGACATAACTGCAATTCCAACAATTCCAGATGCTGCGAGAACAACATCCAACTCAACATCATCAGAGACAACTGCAACTCCAATATTTTGGTCCTTCTCCTCAACACTCTAATGAATTATAAATAATATAATCAATTTCTAACTTTACTCTGGGATCAATCATTCGGAACGGCAAGTTGTTATGTACTGAATTATGCAGACATCTAGGGTAGGTAGAAAGGAACTTTTCCCCTTAGTAGAGGGGTCAATAACCAGGGAGCATAGATTCAAGGTAAGGGGCAGGAGGTATAGAGGGGATTTGAGGAAAAACTTTTTCACCCAGAGGGTGGTTGGAATCTGGAACTCACTGCCTGAAAGGGTGGTAGAGGCAGGAACCCTCACAACATTCAAGAAGCATTTAGATGAGCACCTGAAACACCATAGCATACAAGGCAACGGACCAAGTGCTGGAAAATGGGATTAGAATAGACAGGGCTCGATTGCCGGCGCAGACACGATGGGCCGAAGGGCCTCTTTCAGTGCTGAATAACTCTATGACTCTATGACATTTTGGCAAATGTTTCTGCTTCTTCATTATTACAGCTGACACAACTCCACCTCCAAAAGACTCCTCTCCTTCAACATCTGCAACATCAGGATCAGCTGCAACTACAACACCTTCATTTGCTTCTACGACTACTATATCCAACTCACCCTCCATAGAGTCAACAGACACTCCAACAGATTCATCTCAGCCCTCGACACAGATGCCAACACCTACTTCACGTAAGCAATAACTAAGTTCAGTTTTCGAAAAATTGTCATAAAGTATTTATTACTTACTTGTCTTTCTCATACCTTCTTCCAAACGTCTCTTCATCTGCAAAATTGACAGCAAACTGACCTGCAGCGCCAACAGTTTTATTCTATCCTCCAAAGTGTCAACAACACTGACCTCAGGATTGCAATAACTAATATCAGACAGTCAGTGATGACTCCCAACACATTTATTCCTCATGATTATTTCACCGGTCTAACTGCAAATCACTCCCTGGTTTAAATGTCTACAACAGACATAACTGACATTCCAACAATTCCAAATGCTGCTACAATAATATCCAACTCAACCTCATCAGAGTCAACTCCAATATTTTGTTACTTCTTTTCAATACATAAAAGAATTATGAATAATATCAATTTCAAACTTTACTCTGGGATTAATCATTAGGACCGGCAATTTGTTATGTACTGAATTATTCAGGCATTTTGGCAAATGTTTCTGCTTCTTCATTATTACAGCTGACACAACTCCACCTCCAAAAGTCTCCTCTCCTACAACATCTGCAACATCAGGATCAGCTGCAACTACAACACTTTCATCTGCTTCTACGACTATTATATCCAACTCACCCTCCATAGGGTCAACAGACACTCCAACAGATTCATCTCAGCTCTCGACACAGACGCCAACACCTACTTCACGTAAGTTATAACTAAACTTAGCCTACAATCAGTCATTTTCGAATACCACGGACTTTCATCAGCACCTTCTCACACTTGCATCTAAATGTTTCTCCATCTTCCATACCTACAGCTGGATCAACTAAGAACCCAATAGTTTCCTCTCCCTCCTCAACTACAGCACCAGAATCACTGAGCACAAAGTCAATGCAAACTACGACAGTTTCATCTCCATCCCACACTGGATCAACAGCGGTAACCTCAGGTAAGCAATAATCAATGCTGCCAATACTCAGTGACTCTCAACCTGTTTCTTCCTTATCATCATGTCTCAGAACTTCCTGCAAATATCTCCATTGCTTTAATTTCTACAGCAGGCACAACTGCAACTCTGACACTGTCAGCTGCATCCACATTCACAGTAGCACTTAGATACATTTTAGTCTTGATCTTAAACACATCATCATGTTCACTGTGAATTATAAAGTCTTCTTCCCTTTACAGAAGCTTTAGCTCTAATGACGTCAGAAACAATTGCAGCAACAAGTAAATAATCAACAATTACGTCAGGTATATAAAGACTACATTCTGCCTCTAATCAATGATCACCGAGGAACACTTAGGGGAAAATTTCAGTTGGTTGCGCCTCCCGTTAGTGCCTTAAGAGGGCGCTAATGGAGCGCAAAGCATCTAGCACAGAGGCGCGGCGAAGTTTGCGCCGCTCGTGAAATTAACTAGACATTTTGCAGGCGGCGCTAAACACTACCACCACGATCTCCTGCGCCGGCAGATCGTGACGTCAGTCGAGTGCGCAACGCCCCGGTATCGCCCCGGAGTGGATATTGAGTGGCGCCCCCTGCCTTACCGCCTGACGCTAGCAACGACAGGTTGAGGGGAGTGTTCTGCAGTCATGAAGGGAAAGGGGGAGCGCTATTTAAAGGTGACCGCTTCCTGCCTTTTATTGTTGGTGCCATTTTTGAACTACGCATTCTGAGAGAGAGAGAGAGAGACTTCTGGAGAGATTCAACGTTGTGTGAAGCAGTTTTGGGTACTCAGCAGCACTTTGCAGGTTCATTTTGATTTGCCATTCCTTGTGTCGATTTAGAAGAGACTGTGGGGGCTGCACTCTGAGCTCTTTGCCTGGTACTCTCCATTGTTCTTTCCAGCAGATTTGATGTGCAGGTCTCTCCAGGCCAAGATTCAAGGCTGCAATGAGCAGGATATGGATGGAAAGCAAGATTAACCATTCCCTTTAAGAACTGGCCCGTGCCATTGTGTGTGTGTTCCATTGCTGACTGACATTACATGAGCTTCGCCAGCGCTCTGAGGTAGCGCCTCGCTCCTCGGCCTTTGCGCCTTAAGACAGGTGTGAAGCGCCTGATTTAGCGCTCCAATCACCTCCAGGGGCGATAAAAGTCAAGTTTGCAGTCAGTGGCGATAATTAGCGCCAGGCGCTAATCTTTGCGCCCGGCCGATAATTGCGCCGCAAATGGGGGGATACTGAATTTCTCCCCCTTACTGTTTATTATAGATTCTGAAATTCTACTGATTATCCTACCTCTCCTTTCCCATTTATAGCGGACACAACCCCAAATCCAAAGCCTTCATCGGTTTCGACAACATCAATACCTGACTCACCCTCCCCAGAGTCTGCTGCAATTTCAACTCTTTCCTCTACACAGACGCCGACACCTACTTCACGTAAGCAATAACTGAGTTCAGCTTTAGACAAATGATTGTCAAAGAGCATTTATTACTTACTTTCTTTCTCATACCTTATTCCACATCTCCCTTTATCTGCAAAATTTACAGCACAATGACCTGCAACGCCAACAGTTTTATTCTATCCTCAAAGGGTCAACAGCACTGACCTCAGGATTGCAATAACTAATATCAGACAACCAGCGATGATTCCCAACACATTTATTCCTGATGATCATTTCACAGATCTAACTGCAAATCACTCCCAGGTTTAAAAGTCTATATCAGACATAACTGCAATTCCAACAATTCCAGATGCTGCTGGAACAACATCCAACTCAACCTCATCAGACACAACTGCAACTCCAATATTTTAATCCTTCTCCTCAACACTCTAATGAATTATAAACAATATAATCAATTTCTAACTTTACTCTGGGATCAATCATTATGTTGTTTTGTACTGAATTATTCAGACATTTTGGAAACTGTTTCTGCTTCTTCATTATTACAGCTGACACAACTCCTCCTCTGAAAGTCTCCTCTTCCTCAACATCTGCAACATCAGGATCACCTGCAACTACAACACTTTTATTTGCTTCTACGACTATTATATCCAACTCACCCTCCATAGGGTCAACGGACACTCCAACAGTTTCACCTCAGCCCTCGACACAGACGCCAACACCAACTTCACGTAAGTTATAACTAAATTTAGCCGACAATCAGTCAATTTTGAATACCATGGGCTTTCTTCGACATCATTCTCACACTTTCTTCAAAATATTTCTGCATCTTCAATACCTACAGTTGGCTTAACTGACAACCCAATAGTTTCCTCTCCCTCCTCAACTACAGCATCAGGATCACTGAGCACAAAGTCAATGCAAACTACGACAGTTTCAGATCCATCCCACACTGGATCAACAGTGGTAACCTCAGGTAAGCAATAATCAACGCTGTCAATACTCAATGACTCTCAACATGGTTTCTTCCTTATCATCATGTCGCAGAACTTCCTGCAAATAACTTCAATAATTTAATTTCTACAGCAGGTATAACTGCACCTCTGACACTGTCAGCTGCATCCACATTCACAGTAGCATTTAGAAACATTTTAGTCTTGCTCTTAAACACATCATCATGATCACTGTGAATTATAAAGCCTTCTTCCCTTTACACAAGCTTCAGCTCGAATGACGTCAGAAACAACTGCAGCAACAAGTAAATCTTCAACAATTACATTCCGGTATGTAATGACTGCACTCTGCCTCCAATCAATGATCACCAAGGAACACTTATTGCTTATTACACATTCTGACACTCTGTTGATTATCCTCCCTTTCCTTTCTCAATTGTAGCGGACACAAACCCAAATCCAAAAACTTCAACAATTCCTACAACATCAATACCTGACTCACCCTCCACAGAATCCGCTGCAATTTCAACTCTTTCCTCCACACAGATGCAGACACCGACTTCACGTAAGCAATAACTCAGTCCGGCATTAGACAAATTATCGTTAAAGAGCGTTTATCACTTACTTTTCTTTCTCATACCTTATTCCACATCTCCCTTTATCTGCAAAATTTACAGCACACTCACCTGCAGCTCCAACAGTTTTATTCTATCCCCCAATGGGTCAACAACACTGACCTCAGGATTGCAATAACTAATATCTGACAGTCTGTGATGACTCTCAAAACATTTTTCCTTATGATCATTTCACCAATCTAACTGCAAATCACTCCCTGGTTTAAATGTCTACAGCAGATATAAATGCAATTCCAACATTTGCAAATGCTGCTCCAACAATAATATCCTACTCAACCTGATCATAGTCAACTGCAACTCCAATATTTTGATCTTTCTCAACATTCTACTGAATTATAAATAATATAATCAAATTCTAACTTTACTCTGGGATAAATCTTTATGTTGTTATGTACTGAATTATTCAGACATTTTGGCAAATGTTTTTGCTTCTTCCTTATTACAGGTGACACAACTCCACCTCCAGAAGTCTCCTCTCCCTCAACATCTGCAACATCAGGATCACCTGCAACTACAACACTTTCATCTGCTTCTACGTTTACTATCTCCAACTCACCCTCCACAGGGTCAACAGAAACTCCAACAGTTTCCTCTCAGTCCTCGACACAGACGCCAACACCTACTTCACGTAAGTAATAACTAAACTTAACCTGCGACCAATCAATTTCAAATACCATGGGCTTTCATCGGTATCATTCTCACACATTCTTCAAAATATTTCTGCATCTTCCATATCTACAGCTGGCTCAACTGGGAATGCAATAGCTTCCTCTCCCTCTACAACTACAGTAACAGAATCACTGAGCACCAAGTCAATGCAAACTACATCATTTTCATCTCCATCCCACACTGGATCAACAGCGGTAACCTCAGGTAAGCAATAATCAACGCTGTCAATACTCAGTGACTCTCAGCATGGATTCTTCCTTATCATCATGTCTCAGAACATCCTGCAAATATCTCCATTGTTTTAATTTCTACAGCAGGCACAACTGCAACTCTGACACTGTCGGCTGCAGTCACATTCACAGCAGCATTTAGATACATTTTAGTCTTACTCTTAAACACATCATCATGTTCACTGTGAATTATAAAGCCTTCTTCCCTTTACAGAAGCTTCAGCTGTAATGACGTCAGAATCAACTGCAGCAACAAGTAAATCATCAACAATTACATCAGGTATGTAATGACTGCATTCTGCCTCAAATCAATGATCACCAAGGAATATTTATTGCTTATTTTAAATTCTGACATTCTGTTGATTATCCTCCCTTTCCTTTCTCAATTGTAGCAGACACAACCCCAGATACAAAGCCTTCAACAATTCCTACAACACAAATACCTGACTCACGCTCCACAGAATCCACTGCAATTTCAACTCTTTCCTCCACACAGATGCAGACACCGACTTCACGTAAGCAATAACGCAGTCCAGCATTAGACAAATTATCGTTAAAGAGCGTTTATTACTTACTTTTCTTTCTCATACCTTATTCCACATCTCCCTTTATCTGCAAAATGTACAGCACACTCACCTACAGCTCCAACAGTTTTATTCTATCCTCCAATGGGTCAACAGCACTGAACACAGGATTACAATAACTAATATCTGACAGTCTGTGATGACTCTCAAACCATTTTTCCTTAAGATCATTTCACCAATCTAACTTCAAATCACTCCCAGGTTTAAATGTCTACAGCAGATATAAATGCAATTCCAACATTTGCAAATGCTGCTCCAACAACAATATCCTACTCAACCAGATCATAGTCAACTGCAACTCCAATATTTTGATCTTTCTCAACACTCTACTCAATTATAAATAATATAATCAATTTCTAACTTTACTCTGGGATCAATCATTATGTTGTTATGTACTGAATTATTCAGACATTTTGGCAAATGTTTTTGCTTCTTCCTTATTACAGGTGACACAACTCCACCTCCAGAAGTCTCCTCTCCCTCAACATCTGCAACATCAGGATCACCTGCAACTACAACACTTTCATCTGCTTCTACGACTATTATATCCAACTCACGCTCCATAGGGTCAACAGACACTCCAACAGATTCCTCTCAGTCCTCGACACAGAAGCCGACACCTACTTCCCGTAAGCAATAATTATGTCAGCATTAGACAAATAATTGTGAAAGCGCATTTATTATTTACTTGTCTTTCTCATACCTTATTCCACATCTCCTTATTTCTGCAAAATTTACAGCACACTCACCTGCAGCTCCAACAGTTTTATTCTATCCCCCAATGGGTCAACAACACTGACCTCAGGATTGCAATAACTAATATCTGGCAGTATGTGATGACTCTCAGCACATTTTTTCCTTATGATCATTTCACCAATCTAACTACAAATCACTCCCTGGTTTTAATGTCTACGGCAAATATAAATGCAATTCCAACATTTGCAAATGCTGCTCTAACAACAATATCCGACTCAACCTGATCATAGTCAACTGCAACTCCAATATTTTATCTTTCTCATCACTCTATTGAATTATAAATAATATAATCAATTTCTAACTTTACTCTGGGATCAATCATTATGTTGTTATGTACTGAATTAGTCAGACATTTTGGCAAATGTTTCGGCTTCTTCCTTATTATAGCTGACACTACTCCACCTCCAGAAGTCTCCTCTCCCTCAACATCTGCAACATCAGGATCACCTGCAACTACAACACTTTCATCTGCTTCTACGACTACTATATCCAACTCACCCTCCATAGGGTCAACGGACACTCCAACAGTTTCATCTCAGCCCTCGACACAGACGCCAACACCAACTTCACGTAAGTAATAGCTAAACTTAACCTGCAACCAATCATTGTCGAATACTAAGGATTTTCATCAGTATCATTCTCACACATTCTTCAAAATATTTCTGCATCTTCTATATCTACAGCTGACTCAACTGGGAATGCAATAGCTTCCTCTCCCTCTACAACTACAGTAACAGAATCACAGGGCACAAAGTCAATGCAAACTACATCATTTTCATCTCCATCCCACACTGGATCAACAGCGGTAACCTCAGGTAAGCAATAATCAATGCTGTCAATACTCAGTGACTCTCAGCATGGATTCTTCCTTATCATCATGTCTCAGAACTTCCTGCAAATATCTCCATTGTTTTAATTTCAACAGCAGGCACAACTGCAACTCTGACACTGTCGGCTGCAGTCACATTCACAGTAGCATTTAGATACATTTTAGTCTTACTCTTAAACACATCATCATGTTCACTGTGAATTATAAAGCCTCCTTCCCTTTACAGAAGCTTCAGCTCTAATGACGTCAGAATCAACTGCGGCAACAAGTAAATCATCAACAATTACGTCAGGTATGTAATGACTGCATTCTGCCTCCAATCAATGATCACCAAGGCACACTAATTGCTTATTTTAAATTCTGACATTCTGTTGATTATCCTCCCTTTCCTTTCTCAATTGTAGCGGACACAACCCCAGATCCAAAGCCTTCAACAATTCCTACAACATCAATACCTGACTCACCCTCCACAGAGTCCGCTGCAATTTCAACTCTTTCCTCCACACAGATGCAGACACCAATTTCACGTAAGCAATAACTCAGTCCGGCATTAGACAAATTATCGTTAAAGAGCGTTTATTACTTACTTTTCTTTCTCATACCTTATTCCACATCTCCCTTTATCTGCAAAATGTACAGCACACTCACCTACAGCTCCAACAGTTTTATTCTATCCTCCAATGGGTCAACAGCACTGAACACAGGATTACAATAACTAATATCTGACAGTCTGTGATGACTCTCAAACCATTTTTCCTTAAGATCATTTCACCAATCTAACTTCAAATCGCTCCCTGGTTTAAAAGTCTACAGCAGATATAAATGCAATTCCAACATTTGCAAATGCTGCTCCAACAACAATATCCTACTCAACCAGATCATAGTCAACTGCAACTCCAATATTTTGATCTTTCTCAACACTCTACTCAATTATAAATAATATAATCAATTTCTAACTTTACTCTGGGATCAATCATTATGTTGTTATGTACTGAATTATTCAGACATTTTGGCAAATGTTTTTGCTTCTTCCTTATTACAGGTGACACAACTCCACCTCCAGAAGTCTCCTCTCCCTCAACATCTGCAACATCAGGATCACCTGCAACTACAACACTTTCATCTGCTTCTACGACTATTATATCCAACTCACGCTCCATAGGGTCAACAGACACTTCAACAGATTCCTCTCAGTCCTCGACACAGACGCCGACACCTACTTCCCGTAAGCAATAATTATGTCAGCATTAGACAAATAATTGTCAAAGCGCATTTATTATTTACTTGTCTTTCTCATACCTTATTCCACATCTCCCTATTTCTGCAAAATTTACAGCACACTCACCTGCAGCTCCAACAGTTTTATTCTATCCCCCAATGGGTCAACAACATTGACCTCAGGATTGCAATAACTAATATCTGGCAGTATGTGATGACTCTCAGCACATTTTTTCCTTATGATCATTTCACCAATCTAACTACAAATCACTCCCTGGTTTTAATGTCTACGGCAAATATAAATGCAATTCCAACATTTGCAAATGCTGCTCTAACAACAATATCCGACTCAACCTGATCATAGTCAACTGCAACTCCAATATTTTATCTTTCTCATCACTCTATTGAATTATAAATAATATAATCAATTTCTAACTTTACTCTGGGATCAATCATTATGTTGATATGTACTGAATTATTCAGACATTTTGGCAAATGTTTTTGCTTCTTCCTTATTACAGGTGACACAACTCCACCTCCAGAAGTCTCCTCTCCCTCAACATCTGCAACATCAGGATCACCTGCAACTACAACACTTTCATCTGCTTCTACGACTACTATATCCAACTCACCCTCCATAGCGTCAACGGACACTCCAACAGTTTCATCTCAGCCCTCGACACAGACGCCAACACCAACTTCACGTAAGTAATAGCTAAACTTAACCTGCAACCAATCATTGTTGAATACTAAGGGTTTTCATCAGTATCATTCTCACACATTCTTCAAAATATTTCTGCATCTTCTATATCTACAGCTGGCTCAACTGGGAATGCAATAGCTTCCTCTCCCTCGACAACTACAGTAACAGAATCACAGGGCACAAAGTCAATGCAAACTACATCATTTTCATCTCCATCCCACACTGGATCAACAGCGGTAACCTCAGGTAAGCAATAATCAATGCTGTCAATACTCAGTGACTCTCAGCATGGATTCTTCCTTATCATCATGTCTCAGAACTTCCTGCAAATATCTCCATTGCTTTAATTTCAACAGCAGACACAACTGTAACTCTGACACTGTCGGCTGCATCCACATTCACAGTAGCACTTAGATGCATTTTAGTCTTACTCTTAAACACATCAACATGTTCATTGTGAATTATAAAGCCTTCTTCCCTTTACAGAAATTTCAGCACTAATAACATCAGAAACAACTGCAGCAACACGTAAATCATCAAAAACTATGTCCGGTGTGTAATGACTACATTCTGCCTCTAATCAATTATCACCAAGGAACACTTACTGTTTATTATAGATTCTGACATTCTGTTGATTATCCTTACTCTCCTTTCCCATTTATAGTGGACACAACCCCAAATCCAAAGACTTCATCGGTTTCGACAACATCAATACCTCACTCACCCTCCACAGAGTCAGCGGCAATTTCAATTCTTTCCTCCACACAGACGCCAACACCTACTTCCCGTAAGCAATAATTATGTCAGCATTAGACAAATTATTGTCTAAGCGCATTTATTATTTACTTATCTTTCTAATACCTTATTCCACATCTCCCTTTTTCTGCAAAATTTACAGCACACTCACCTGCAGCTCCAACAGTTTTATTCTATCCCCCAATGGGTCAACAACACTGACCTCAGGATTGCAATAACTAATATCTGGCAGTATGTGATGACTCTCAGCACATTTTTTCCTTATGATTATTGCACCAATCTAACTACAAATCACTCCCTGGTTTTAATGTCTACGGCAAATATAAATGCAATTCCAACATCTGCAAATGCTGCTCTAACAACAATATCCTACTCAACCTAATCATAGTCAACTGCAACTCCAATATTTTGATCTTGCTCATCACTCTATTGAATTATAAATAATATAATCAATTTCTAACTTTACTCTGGGATCAATCATTATGTTGTTATGTACTGAATTAGTCAGACATTTTGGTAAATGTTTCTGCTTCTTCCTTATTATAGCTGACACAACTCCACCTCCAGAAGTCCCCTCTCCTTCAACATCAGCAACATCAGAATCACCTGCAACTACAACCCTTTCATCTGCTTCTACGACTACTATATCCAACTCACCCTCCATAGGGTCAACGGACACTCCAACAGTTTCATCTCAGCCCTCGACACAGACGCCAACACCAACTTCACGTAAGTAATAGCTAAACTTAACCTGCAACCAATCATTGTCGAATACTAAGGGTTTTCATCAGTATCATTCTCACACATTCTTCAAAATATTTCTGCATCTTCCATATCTACAGCTGGCTCAACTGGGAATGCAATAGCTTCCTCTCCCTCTACAACTACAGTAACAGAATCACAGGGCACAAAGTCAATGCAAACTACATCATTTTCATCTCCATCCCACACTGGATCAACAGCGGTAACCTCAGGTAAGCAATAATCAACGCTGTCAATACTCAGTGACTCTCAGCATGGATTCTTCCTTATCATCATGTCTCAGAACTTCCTGCAAATATCTCCATTGTTTTAATTTCTACAGCAGGCACAACTGCAACTCTGACACTGTCGGCTGCAGTCACATTCACAGTAGCATTTAGATACATTTTAGTCTTACTCTTAAACACATCATCATGTTCACTGTGAATTATAAAGCCTTCTTCCCTTTACAGAAGCTTCAGCTCTAATGACGTCAGAATCAACTGCGGCAACAAGTAAATCATCAACAATTACGTCAGGTATGTAATGACTGCATTCTGCCTCCAATCAATGATCACCAAGGCACACTTATTGCTTATTTTAAATTCTGACATTCTGTTGATTATCCTCCCTTTCCTTTCTCAATTGTAGCGGACACAACCCCAGATCCAAAGCCTTCAACAATTCCTACAACATCAATACCTGACCCAACCTCCACAGAATCCATTGCAATTTCAACTCTTCCCTCCACACAGATGCAGACACCGACTTCACGTAAGCAATAACTCAGTCCGGCATGAGACAAATTATCGTCAAACAGCGTTTATTACTTACTTTTCTTTCTCATACCTTATTCCACATCTCCCTTTATCTGCAAAATTTACAGCACACTCACCTGCAGCTCCAACAGTTTTATTCTATCCTCCAATGGATCAACAACACTGACCTCAGGATTGCAATAACTAATATCTGACAGTCTGTGATGACTCTCAAAACATTTTTCCTTCTGATCATTTCACCAATCTAACTACAAATCACTCCCTGGTTTAAATGTCTACAGCAGATATAAATGCAATTCCAACATTTGCAAATGCTGCTCCAACAACAATATCCTACTCCGCCTCATCATAGTCAACTGCAACTCCAATATTTTGATCGTTCTCAACACTCTACTGAATTATAAATACTATAATCAATTTCTAACTTTACACTGGGATCAATCATTATGTTGTTATGTACTGAATTATTCAGACATTTTGGCAAATGTTTTTGCTTCTTCCTTATTACAGCTGACACAACTCCACCTCCAGAAGTCTCCTCTCCCTCAACATCTGCAACATCAGGATCACCTGCAACTACAACCCTTTCATCTGCTTCTACGTTTACTATATCCAACTCACCCTCCATAGGGTCAACAGACACTCCAACAGTTTCATCTCAGTCCTCGACACAGACGCCAACACCTACTTCACGTAAGTTATAACTAAACTTAATCTGCGACCAATCATTTTCGAATACCATGGGCTTTCATCGGTATCATTCTCACACATTCTTCAAAATATTTCTGCATCTTCCATATCTACAGCTGGCTCAACTGGGAATGCAATAGCTTCCTCTCCCTCTACAACTACAGTAACAGAATCACAGGGCACAAAGTCAATGCAAACTACATCATTTTCATCTCCATCCCACACTGGATCAACAGCGGTAACCTCAGGTAAGCAATAATCAACGCTGTCAATACTCAGTGACTCTCAGCATGGATTCTTCCTTATCATCATGTCTCAGAACTTCCTGCAAATATCTCCATTGCTTTAATTTCAACAGCAGACACAACTGTAACTCTGACACTGTCGGCTGCATCCACATTCACAGGAGCACTTAGACGCATTTTAGTCTTACTCTTAAACACATCAACATGTTCACTGTGAATTATAAAGCCTTCTTCCCTTTACAGAAATTTCAGCACTAATAACATCAGAAACAACTGCAGCAACACGTAAATCATCAAAAACTATGTCCGGTGTGTAATGACTACATTCTGCCTCTAATCAATTATCACCAAGGAACACTTACTGTAAATTATAAATTCTGACATTCTGTTGATTATCCTTACTCTCCTTTCCCATTTATAGCGGACACAACCCCAAATCCAAAGACTTCATCGGTTTCGACAACATCAATACCTGACTCACCCTCCACAGAGTCAGCGGCAATTTCAATTCTTTCCTCCACACAGACGCCGACACCTACTTCCTGTAAGCAATAATTATGTCAGCATTAGACAAATTATTGTCAAAGCGCATTTATTATTTACTTGTCTTTCTCATACCTTATTCCACATCTCCCTTTTTCTGCAAAATTTACAGCACACTCACCTGCAGCTCCAACAGTTTTATTCTATCCCCCAATGGGTCAACAACACTGACCTCAGGATTGCAATAACCAATATCTGGCAGTATGTGATGACTCTCAGCACATTTTTTCCTTATGATCATTTCACCAATCTAACTACAAATCACTCCCTGGTTTTAATGTCTACGGCAAATATAAATGTAATTCCAACATTTGCAAATGCTGCTCTAACAACAATATCCTACTCAACCTGATCATAGTCAACTGCAACTCCAATATTTTGATCTTGCTCATCACTCTATTGAATTAAAAATAATATAATCAATTTCTAACTTTACTCTGGGATCAATCATTATGCTGTTATGTACTGAATTATTCAGACATTTTGGCAAATGTTTCTACTTCTTCATTATTACAGCTGACACAACTCCACCTCCAGAAGTCTCCTCTCCTTCAACATCTGCAACATCAGAACCACCTGCAACTACAACACTTTCATCTGCTTCTACGACTACTATATCCAACTCACCCTCCATAGCGTCAACGTACACTCCAACAGTTTCATCTCAGCCCTCGACACAGACGCCAACACCAACTTCACGTAAGTAATAGCTAAACTTAACTTGCAACCAATCATTGTCGAATACCAAGGGTTTTCATCGGTATCATTCTCACACATTCTTCAAAATATTTCTGCATCTTCCATATCTACAGCTGGCTCAACTGGGAATGCAATAGCTTCCTCTCCCTCTACAACTACAGTAACAGAATCACAGGGCACAAAGTCAATGCAAACTACATCAGTTTCATCTCCATCCCACACTGGATCAACAGCGGTAACCTCAGGTAAGCAATAATCAACGCTGTCAATACTCAGTGACTCTCAGCATGGATTCTTCCTTATCATCATGTCTCAGAACTTCCTGCAAATATCTCCATTGTTTTAATTTCAACAGCAGGCACAACTGCAACTCTGACACTGTCGGCTGCAGTCACATTCACAGTAGCATTTAGATACATTTTAGTCTTACTCTTAAACACATCATCATGTTCACTGTGAATTATAAAGCCTTCTTCCCTTTACAGAAGCTTCAGCTCTAATGACGTCAGAATCAACTGCAGCAACAAGTAAATCATCAACAATTACGTCAGGTATGTAATGACTGCATTCTGCCTCCAATCAATGATCACCAAGGCACACTAATTGCTTATTTTAAATTCTGACATTCTGTTGATTATCCTCCCTTTCCTTTCTCAATTGTAGCGGACACAACCCCAGATCCAAAGCCTTCAACAATTCCTACAACATCAATACCTGACTCACCCTCCACAGAATCCACTGCAATTTCAACTCTTTCCTCCACACAGATGCAGACACCGACTTCACGTAAGCAAAAACGCAGTCCGGCATTAGACAAATTATCATCAAAGAGCGTTTATTACTTACTTTTCTTTCTCATACCTTATTCCACATCTCCCTTTATCTGCAAAATTTACAGCACACTCACCTGCAGCTCCAACAGTTTTATTCTATCCTCCAATGGGTCAACAGCACTGACCACAGGATTGCAATAACTAATATCTGACAGTCTGTGATGACTCTCAAACCATTTTTCCTTAAGATCATTTCACCAATCTAACTACAAATCGCTCCCTGGTTTAAATGTCTACAGCAGATATAAATGCAATTCCAACATTTGCAAATGCTGTTCCAACAACAATATCCTACTCAACCTGATCAAAGTCAACTGCAACTCCAATATTTTGATCTTTCTCAACACTCTACTGAATTATAAATAATATAATCAATTTCTAACTTTACTCTGGGATCAATCATTATGTTGTTATGTACTGAATTATTCAAACATTTTGGCAATTGTTTCTGCTTCTTCCTTACTACAGCTGACACAACTCCACCTCCAGAAGTCTCCTCTCCCTCAACATCTGCAACATCAGAATCACCAGCAACTACAACACTTTCATCTGCTTCTATGACTACTATATCCAACGCACCCTCCATAGGGTCAACGGACACTCCAACAGTTTCATCTCAGTCCTCGACACAGACGCCAACACCTACTTCACGTAAGTTATAACTAAACTTAACCTGCGACCAATCATTTTCGAATACCATGGGCTTTCATCGGTATCATTCTCACACATTCTTCAAAATATTTCTGCATCTTCCATATCTACAGCTGGCTCAACTGGGAATGCAATAGCTTCCTCTCCCTCGACAACTACAGTAACAGAATCACAGGGCACAAAGTCAATGCAAACTACATCAGTTTCATCTCCATCCCACACTGGATCAACAGCGGTAACCTCAGGTAAGCAATAATCAATGCTGTCAATACTCAGTGACTCTCAGCATGGATTCTTCCTTATCATCATGTCTCAGAACTTCCTGCAAATATCTCCATTGCTTTAATTTCAACAGCAGACACAACTGTAACTCTGACACTGTCGGCTGCATCCACATTCACAGTAGCACTTAGATGCATTTTAGTCTTACTCTTAAACACATCAACATGTTCACTGTGAATTATAAAGCCTTCTTCCCTTTACAGAAATTTCAGCACTAATAACATCAGAAACAACTGCAGCAACACGTAAATCATCAAAAACTATGTCCGGTGTGTAATGACTACATTCTGCCTCTAATCAATTATCACCAAGGAACACTTACTGTTTATTATAGATTCTGACATTCTGTTGATTATCCTTACTCTCCTTTCCCATTTATAGTGGACACAACCCCAAATCCAAAGACTTCATCGGTTTCGACAACATCAATACCTCACTCACCCTCCACAGAGTCAGCGGCAATTTCAATTCTTTCCTCCACACAGACGCCAACACCTACTTCCCGTAAGCAATAATTATGTCAGCATTAGACAAATTATTGTCTAAGAGCATTTATTATTTACATGTCTTTCTCATACCTTATTCCACATCTCCCTTTTTCTGCAAAATTTACAGCACACTCACCTGCAGCTCCAACAGTTTTATTCTATCCCCCAATGGGTCAACAACACTGACCTCAGGATTGCAATAACTAATATCTGGCAGTATGTGATGACTCTCAGCACATTTTTTCCTTATGATTATTGCACCAATCTAACTACAAATCACTCCCTGGTTTTAATGTCTACGGCAAATATAAATGCAATTCCAACATTTGCAAATGCTGCTCTAACAACAATATCCTACTCAACCTAATCATAGTCAACAGCAACTCCAATATTTTGATCTTGCTCATCACTCTATTGAATTATAAATAATATAATCAATTTCTAACTTTACTCTGGGATCAATCATTATGTTGTTATGTACTGAATTATTCAAACATTTTGGCAATTGTTTCTGCTTCTTCCTTACTACAGCTGACACAACTCCACCTCCAGAAGTCTCCTCTCCCTCAACATCTGCAACATCAGAATCACCAGCAACTACAACACTTTCATCTGCTTCTATGACTACTATATCCAACGCACCCTCCATAGGGTCAACGGACACTCCAACAGTTTCATCTCAGTCCTCGACACAGACGCCAACACCTACTTCACGTAAGTTATAACTAAACTTAACCTGCGACCAATCATTTTCGAATACCATGGGCTTTCATCGGTATCATTCTCACACATTCTTCAAAATATTTCTGCATCTTCCATATCTACAGCTGGCTCAACTGGGAATGCAATAGCTTCCTCTCCCTCTACAACTACAGTAACAGAATCACAGGGCACAAAGTCAATGCAAACTACATCATTTTCATCTCCATCCCACACTGGATCAACAGCGGTAACCTCAGGTAAGCAATAATCAACGCTATCAATACTCAGTGACTCTCAGCATGGATTCTTCCTTATCATCATGTCTCAGAACTTCCTGCAAATATCTCCATTGTTTTAATTTCAACAGCAGGCACAACTGCAACTCTGACACTGTTGGCTGCAGTCACATTCACAGTAGCATTTAGATACATTTTAGTCTTACTCTTAAACACATCATCATGTTCACTGTGAATTATAAAGCCTTCTTCCCTTTACAGAAGCTTCAGCTCTAATGACGTCAGAATCAACTGCGGCAACAAGGAAATCATCAACAATTACGTCAGGTATGTAATGACTGCATTCTGCTTCCAATCAATGATCACCAAGGCACACTTATTGCTTATTTTAAATTCTGACATTCTGTTGATTATCCTCCCTTTCCTTTCTCAAATGTAGCGGACACAACCCCAGATCCAAAGCCTTCAACAATTCCTACAACATCAATACCTGACCCAACCTCCACAGAATCCATTGCAATTTCAACTCTTCCCTCCACACAGATGCAGACACCGACTTCACGTAAGCAATAACTCAGTCCGGCATGAGACAAATTATCGTCAAACAGCGTTTATTACTTACTTTTCTTTCTCATACCTTATTCCACATCTCCCTTTATCTGCAAAATTTACAGCACACTCACCTGCAGCTCCAACAGTTTTATTCTATCCTCCAATGGGTCAACAACACTGACCTCAGGATTGCAATAACTAATATCTGACAGTCTGTGATGACTCTCAAAACATTTTTCCTTATGATCATTTCACCAATCTAACTACAAATCGCTCCCTGGTTTAAATGTCTACAGCAGATATAAATGCAGTTCCAACATTTGCAAATGCTGCTCCAACAATCATATCCTACTCAACCTGATCATAGTCAACTGCAACTCCAATATTTTGATCTTTCTCAATACTCTACTGAATTATAAATACTATAATCAATTTCTAACTTTACTCTGGGATCAATCATTATGTTGTTATGTACTGAATTATT
The DNA here is from genome assembly GCA_030390025.1 of Squalus acanthias. Lineage (NCBI taxonomy): Eukaryota > Metazoa > Chordata > Chondrichthyes > Squaliformes > Squalidae > Squalus > Squalus acanthias. The sequence goes on from CM059426.1 coordinate 54,682,278, forward strand.
TAGTCATTTTGGCAAATGTTTTTGCTTCTTCCTTATTACAGGTGACACAACTCCACCTCCAGAAGTCTCCTCTCCCTCAACATCTGCAACATCAGGCTCACCTGCAACTACAATACTTTCATCTGCTTCTACGTTTACTATATCCAACTCACCCTCCATAGGGTCAACAGACACTCCAACAGATTCCTCTCAGTCCTCGACACAGACGCCAACACTTACTTCACGTAAGTTATAACTAAACTTAACCTGCGACCAATCATTTTCGAATACCATGGGCTTTCATCGGTATCATTCTCACACATTCTTCAAAATATTTCTGCATCTTCCATATCTACAGCTGGCTCAACTGGGAATGCAATAGCTTCCTCTCCCTCTACAACTACAGTAACAGAATCACAGGGCACAAAGTCAATGCAAACTACATCATTTTCATCTCCATCCCACACTGGATCAACAGCGGTAACCTCAGGTAAGCAATAATCAACGCTGTCAATACTCAGTGACTCTCAGCATGGATTCTTCCTTATCATCATGTCTCAGAACTTCCTGCAAATATCTCCATTGTTTTAATTTCAACAGCAGTCACAACTGCAACTCTGACACTGTCGGCTGCAGTCACATTCACAGTAGCATTCAGATACATTTTAGTCTTACTCTTAAACACATCATCATGTTCACTGTGAATTATAAAGCCTTCTTCCCTTTACAGACGCTTCAGCTCTAATGACGTCAGAATCAACTGCAGCAACAAGTAAATCATCAACAATTACGTCAGGTATGTAATGACTGCATTCTGCCTCCAATCAATGATCACCAAGGAACACTTATTGCTTATTTTAAATGCTGACATTCTGTTGATTATCCTCCCTCTCTTTTCTCAATTGTAGCGTACACAACCCCAGATCCAAAGCCGTCAACAATTCCTACAACATCAATACCTGATTCACCCCCCACAGAATCCGATGCAATTTCAACTCCTTCCTCCACACAGACGCCGACACCTACTTCACGTCAGCAATAACTAAGTTTGGCGTCAGAAAAATTATTGTCAAAGAGCGTTTATTACTTACTTTTCTTTCTCATACCTTATTCCAGTTCTCCCTTTATCTGCAAAATTTACAGCACACTCACCTGCAGCTCCAACAGTTTTATTCTATCCTCCAATGGGTCAACAACACTGACCTCAGGATTGCAATAACTAATATCTGACAGTCTGTGATGACTCTCAAAACATTTTTCCTTATGATCATTTCACCAATCTAACTGCAAATCACTCCCTGGTTTAAATGTCTTCAGCAGATATAAATGCAATTCCAACATTTGCAAATGCTGCTCCAACAACAATTTCCTACTCAACCTGATCATAGTCAACTGCAACTCCAATATTTTGATCTTTCTCAACACTCTACTGAATTATAAATAATATAATCAATTTCTAACTTTTCTCTGGGTTCAATCATTATGTTGTTATGTACTGAATTATTCAAACATTTTGGTCAATGTTTCTGCTTCTTCCTTATTACAGCTGACACAACTCCACCTCCAAAAGTCTCCTCTCCCTCAACATCTGCAACATCAGAATCACCTGCAACTACATTACTTTCATCTGCTTCTATGACTACTTTTTCCAACTCACCCTCCATGGAGTCAACGGACACTCCAACAGTTTCATCTCAGCCCTCGACACAGACGCCAACACCTACTTCACGTAAGTAATAACTAAATTTAGCCCACGATCAATCAATTTTAATAACATGGGCTTTCATCGGAATTAATGAGGCAGAAATTCCATTCCCTTCGGGTGTGTACGCACTGTGTACTCACCCGTAGGGCCAACAGAAATGCCAGTTTTAGGCATGCACTGCGCATGCGCTGGAAACCGGCATTTCCGATCTGTCAAGAAAGCTCTTGACAGATCCTCCGCCTGCCCAGGAGCAGAGTCTCTGCGGGTGGAGAGTTCCGTTTTTTGGAGACCCTCCGCCCGCAGAAATCACTTACAATTCTTGCACCTGGTAAAAGCAGGCGTAAGGCCTGCTTTTACCAGGATAAGAGTTGAAAAAAGTTTTTAAAACAAATTTCCACTGATTTATCATTTAAAAATACTTTAAAGAAAGGTAAGTTTATTTTTAGCCCCGTTAAAAACTTTAATTATATTTTTTTTTAAATAAAATTTTTGTTTAAAATACTTAATTTATGTAATTTAAAGTCATTTAAAAAATGTGATTTAAAAAAAAATTATTTAAAGTTTTACTATGTTTTGGGGGTGATTTCCATTCATAGGTTTGACAGGGAGATTCCCTTCTCTGCTTGGCTCCCCATGGCCCACGTGATCCCAGGGACGCTGCGAACCGCCTGTGCCTCGGATACGTGGGCCCTGCGCACCGGCAGTTTGGACAGGCCCAGCAACGGAACTCTGCGCCTCCCGGGAGCCCTCCGGTCTAGGCGCAGATCTTTCCAGATCGCAGCCTTCCGCCCGCGGGAGGCCTGCGAACGGAATTTCTGGGCCATTCTCACATTTCTAAATGTTTCTGCATCTTCAATACCTACAGCTGGCTCAACTGCAAACCCAATAGTTTCCTCTCCCTCTACAATTACAGTGGTTTTTAAGGTGTTCAAAAAGACATACGGGATACTTTCCTTTATTACCCAAGGCATAGATTATAAGAGCAGAGAGGTTATGCTAGAACGATATAAAACACTAGTTAGTCCACAGCTAGAGTACAGACTACAGTTCTGGTCACCACATTGCAGGAAAGAGGTGATTGCACCAGAGAGGTTACAGAGGAGATTACCGAGAATGTTGCCAGGACTTGAGAATTTTAGCTATGAGGAAAGATTAGATAGGCACAGGTTGTTTTTTTTGGAACAGGTGAGGTTGAGAGGTGATTTAATTGAGGTGTATAAAAATATGAGGGGCCTAGATTCCACCCTACGTAAACTTGAGGTCATCCAAAACTCGGCTGCCGTGTCCTAACTCGCACCAGGTCCTGTTCGCCCGTCAACCCTGTGCTCGCTGACCTACATTGGTTCGCAGTTAAGCAGCGCCTCGATTTCAAAATTCTCATCCTTGTTTTCAAATCCCTCCGTGGCCTCGCCCCTTCCTATCTCTGTAATCTCCTTCAGCCCCACCACGCCCCGAGATATCTGCGCTCCTCTAATTCTGCCCTCTTGAGCACCCTGTTTATAATCGCTCAACCTTTGGTGGCCCTACCTCTGTGGCCTAAGTCCTAAGCTCTGGAATTCCCTGCCTAAACCTCTCCGCCTCGCTACCTCTCTTTCCTCCTTTAAGATGCTCCCTAAAACCTTCCTCTTTGACCAAGCTTTTGGTCACCTGCCCTAATTTATCCTTATGTGGATCGGTGTCAAATGTTTTGTCTTAAAATACTCCTGTGCAGCGCCTTGGGACGTTTTACTACATTAAAGGCGCTATATCAATACAAGTTGTGGTTGTTGTAGATGGAGCCAATAGGAAGCATTTATTTCCTTTAACAGGGAGGTCAATAACCAGGGGGCAATAATTTTAAAGTAGTTGGTAGAAGGATTAGAGGGGAGTTGAGGAGAACTTCATTCACCCAGAGGGTGATGGGGGTTTGGAACTCACTGCCTGAACGGGTGGTGGAGACAGAAACACTCATTACATGTAAAAAGTAAATATGCACTTGAGGTGCCGCGAACTGCAAGCCTGCGGACCAAGAGCTGGAGAGTAGGAGTAGGCTGGCCGGCACTTTTTCGACCGGAGCAGACACGATGGGACCAATGGCCTCCTTCTGTGCCATAAATTTCTATGATTCTACAGTATCAGAATCACTGAGCACAAAGACAATGCAAACTACAACAGTTTCATCTCCGTCCCACACTGGATCCACATTCACAGTAGCATTAACCTGCATTTTAATCTTGCTCATAAATTCCTCAGCATGTTCACTGTGAATTATAAAGCCTTCTTCCCTTTACAGAAGCTTCGGCTCTAATGACATCAGAAACAACTGCAGCAACAAGTCAATCATCAACAATTACGTAATGTAATGTAATGTAATGACTGCATTCTGCCTCGAATCAATGATCACCATGGAACACTTATTGCTTATTACACATTCTGACATTCTGCTGATTAACCTGCCTCTGCTTTCCCATTTATAGCGGACACAACCCCAAATCCAACGCCTTCATCGGTTTCAACAAAATCAATACCTGACTCACCCTCCACAGAGTCAGCTGCAATTTCAACTCTTTCCTCCACACAGACGCCGACACCTACTTCACGTAAGCAATAACTAAGTTTGGCGTTAGAAAAATTGTCAAAGAGCATTTATTACTTACTTTTCTTTCTCATACCTTATTCCAGTTCTCCCTTTATCTGCAAAATTTACAGTACACTCACCTGCAGCTCCAACTGTTTTATTCCATCCTCCAATGGGTCAACAACACTGACCTCAGGATTGCAATAACTAATATCTGACAGTCTGTGATGACTCTCAAAACATTTTTTCCTTATGATCATTTCACCAATCTAACTACAAATCACTCCCAGGTTTAAATGTCTACAGCAAATATAAATGCAATTCCAACATTTGCAAATGCTGCTCCAACAACAATATCCTACTCAACCTGATGATAGTCAACTGCAACTCCAATATTTTGATCTTTCTCAACACTCTACTGAATTATAAATAATATAATCAATTTCTAACTTTACTCTGGGATCAATCATTATGTTGTTATGTACTGAATTATTCAGACATTTTGGCAAATCTTTTTGCTTCTTCCTTATTACAGCTGACACAACTCCACCTCCAGAAGTCTCCTCTCCCTCAACATCTGCAACATCAGGATCACCTGCAACTACAATACTTTCATCTGCTTCTACGACTACTATATCCAACTCACCCGACAGAGAGTCAATGGACATTCCAAAAGTTACATCTCAGCCCTCGACACAGACGCCAACACCAACTTCACGTAAGTTATAACTGAATTTAGCCGACGATCAGTCATTTTCGAATACCATGGGCTTTCATCGGTATCATTCCCACATTTCTTCTGAATGTTTCTGCATCTTCAATACCTACAGCTGGCTCAACTGCAAACCCAATAGTTTCCTCTCCTTCTACAACTACAGTGGTATTTAAGGTGTTTAAAAAGGCATACGGGATACTTTCCTTTATTACCCAAGGCATAGATTATAAGAGCAGAGAGGTTATGCTAGAATGATATAAAACACTAGTTAGGCCACAGCTAGAGCACAGACTACAGTTCTGGTCACCACATTGCAGGAAAGATGTGATTGCACCAGAGAGGTTACAGAGGAGATTACCGAGAATGTTGCCAGGACTTGAGAATTTTAGCTATGAGGAAAGATTAGATAGGCACAGGTTTTTTTTGGAACAGGTGAGGCTGAGGGGTGATTTAATTAAGATGTATCAAAATATGAGGGGCCGAGATTCCACCCGATGTAAACTACCCGTGTCCTAACTCGCACCAAGTCCCGTTCGCCCATCACCCCTGTGCTCGCTAACCTACATTGGTTCGCGGTTAAGCAGCGCCTCGATTTCAAAATTCTCATCCTTGCTTTCAAATCCCTCCATGGCCTCGCCCCTTCCTATCTCTGTAATCTCCTCCAGCCCCACAACCCCCCGAGATATCTGCGCTCTTCTAATTTTGCCATCTTGAGCATCCCTGATTATAATCGCTCAACCTTTGATGGCCGTACCTTCTGTTGCCAAGGCCCTAAGCTCTGGAATTCCCTGCCTAAACCTGTCCGGCTCGCTACCTCTCTTTCCTCCTTTAAGATGCTACTTAAAATCTACCTCTTTGACCAAACTTTTGGTCACCTGCCCTAATTTATCCTTATGTGGATCGGTGTCAAATTTTTTGTCTTAAATACTCCTGTGCAGTGCCTTGGGACGTTTTACTACGTAAAAGGCGCTATATCAATACAAGTTGTTGCTGTTGTTGTAGATGGAGTCAATAGGAAGCATTTATTTCCTTTAACAGGGAGGTCAATAACCAGGGGGCAATAATTTTAAAGTAGTTGGTAGAAGGACTGGAGGGGAGTTGAGGAGAACTTCATTCACCATGAGGGTGATGGGGGTTTGGAACTCACTGCCTGAACGGGTGGTGGAGACAGAAACACTCATTACATGTAAAAAGTAAATATGCACTTGAGGTGCCACTAACTGCAAGCCTGCGGACCAAGAGCTGGAGAGTAGAAGTAGGCTGGCGGACACTTTTTCGACCGGCGCAGACACGATGGGACCAATGGCCTCCTTCTGTGCCATAAATTTCTATGATTCTACAGTATCAGAATCACTGAGCACAAAGACAATGCAAACTACAACAGTTTCATCTCCATCCCACACTGGATCAACAGCGGTAACCTCAGGTAAGCAATAATCAACGCTGCCAATACTCAGTCACTCTCAACCTGTTACTTCCTTATCATCATGTTTCAGAACTTCCTGCAAATATCTCCATTGCTTTAATTTCAACAGAAGTCACACTGGAATTCTATCACTGTCAGCTGCATCCACATTCACAGTAGCATTTAGCTGCATTTTAGTCTTACTCTTAAACACATCATCATGTTCACTGTGAATTATAAAACCTTCTTCCCTTTACAAAAGCTTCGGCTCTAATGACGTCAGAATCAACTGCAGCAACAAGTAAATCATCAACAATTACGTCAGGTATGTAATGACTGCATTCTGCCTCCAATCAATGATCACCAAGGAACACTTATTCCTTATTACACATTCTGACATTCTGTTGATTAACCTCCCTCTGCTTTCTCAATTGTAGCGAAAACAACCCCAAATCCAACGCCTTCATCGGTTTCGACAACATCAATACCTGACTCACCCTCCACAGAGTCACCTGCAATTTCAACTCCTTCCTCCACACAGACGCCGACACCTACTTCACGTAAGCAATAACTAAGTTTGGCGTCAGAAAAATTATTGTCAAAGAGCATTTATTACGTACTTTTCTTTCTCATACCGTTTTCCAGTTCTCCCTTCATCTGCAAAATTTACAGTACACTCACCTGCAGCTCCAACAGTTTTATTCTATCCTCCAATGGGTCAACAACACTGACCTCAGGATTGCAATAACTAATATCTGACAGACTGTGATGACTCTCAGCACATTTTTTCCATAAGATCATTTCACCAATCTAACTGCAAATCACTCCCAGGTTTAAATGTCAACGGCAGATATAAATGCAATTCCAACATTTGCAAATGCTGCTCCAACAACAATATCCAACTCAACCTCATCAGAGTCAACTGCAACTCCAATATTTTGATCCTTCTCCTCAACACACAAATTAATCATAAATACTACAATCAATTTCTAACTTTACTCTGGGATCAATCATTATGTTGTTATGTACTGAATTATTCAGACATTTTGGCAAATGTTTCTGCTTCTTCATTATTACAGCTGACACAACTCCACTTCCAAAAGTCTCCTCTCCCTCAACATCTGCAACATCAGGATCACCTGCAACTACAACACCTTCATCTGCTTCTTCGACTACTATATCCAACTCACCCTCCATAGGGTCAACGGACACTCCAACAGTTTCAGCTCAGCCCTCGACACAGACGCCAACACCTACTTCACGTTAGTTATAACTAAACTTAGCCTACAATCAGTCATTTTCAAATACCATGGATTTTCATCAGTATCATTCTCACACATTCTTCAAAATATTTCTGCATCTTCCATATCTACAGCTGGCTCAACTGGGAATGCAATAGCTTCCTCTCCCTCTACAACTACAGTAACAGAATCACAGGGCACAAAGTCAATGCAAACTACATCATTTTCATCTCCATCCCACACTGGATCAACAGCGGTCACCTCAGGTAAGCAATAATCAACGCTGTCAATACTCAGTGACTCTCAGCATGGATTCTTCCTTATCATCATGTCTCAGAACTTCCTGCAAATATCTCCATTGTTTTAATTTCTACAGCAGGCACAACTGCAACTCTGACACTGTCGGCTGCAGTCACATTCACAGTAGCATTCAGATACATTTTAGTCTTACTCTTAAACACATCATCATGTTCACTGTGAATTATAAAGCCTTCTTCCCTTCACAGAAGCTTCAGCTCTAATGACGTCAGAATCAACTGCAGCAACAAGTAAATCATCAACAATTACGTCAGGTATGTAATGACTGCATTCTGCCTCCAATCAATGATCACCAAGGAACACTTATTGCTTATTTTTAATTCTGACATTCTGTTGATTATCCTCCCTCTCCTTTCTCAATTGTAGCGGACACAACCCCAAATCCAAAGCCTTCAACAATTCCTCCAACGTCAATACCTGACCCAACCTCCACAGAGTCCGCTGCAATTTCAACTCCTTCCTCCACACAGACGCCGACACCGACTTCACGTAAGCAATAACTCAGTCCGGCATTAGACAAATGATTGTCAAAGAGCGTTTATTACTTACTTTTCTTTCTCATACCTTATTCCACATCTCCCTTTATCTGCAAAATTTACAGCACACTCACCTGCAGCTCCAACAGTTTTATTCTATCCTCCAATGGGTCAACAACACTGACCTCAGGATTGCAATAACTAATATCTGACAGTCTGTGATGACTCTCAAAACATTTTTCCTGATGATCATTTCACCAATCTAACTGCAAATCACTCCCTGGTTTAAATGTCTACAGCAGATATAAATGCAATTCCAACATTTGCAAATGCTGCTCCAACAATAATATCCAACTCAACCTCATCAGAGTCAACTGCAACTCCAATATTTTGATCCTTCTCCTCAACACACAAATTAATTATAAATACTATAATCAATTTCTAACTTTACTCTGGGATCAATCATTATGTTGTTATGTACTGAATTATTCAGACATCTTGGCAAATGTATCTGCTTCTTTCTTATTACAGATGACACAACTCCACCTCCAGAAGTCTCCTCTCCCTCAACATCTGCAACATCAGGATCACCTGGAACTACGATACTTTCATCTGCTTCTACGACTGTTATATCCAACTCACCCTCCATAGGATCAACGGACACTCCAACAGTTTCAGCTCAGCCCTCGACACAGACGCCAACACCTACATCACGTTAGTTATAACTAAACTTAGCCTACAATCAGTCATTTTCAAATACCATGGATTTTCATCAGTATCATTCTCACACATTCTTCAAAATTTTTCTCCATCTTCCATACCTACAGCTGGCTCAACTGAGAACCCAATAGTTTCCTCTCCCTCCTCAACTACAGCATCAGAATCACTGAGCACAAAGTCAATGCAAACTACGACAGTTTCATCTCCATCCCACACTGGATCAACAGCAGTAACCTCAGGTAAGCAATAATCAACGCTGTCAATACTCATTGACTCTCAACCTGTTTCTTCCCTATCATCATGTCTCAGAACTTCCTGCAAATATCGCCATTGCTTTAATTTCTACAGCAGGCACAACTGAAACTCTGACACTGTCAGCTGCATCCACATTCACAGTAGCATTTAGATACATTTTTGTTTTGGTATTAAACACATCATCATGCTCACTGTGAATTATAAAGCCTTCTTCACTTTACAGAAGCTTCAGTTCTAATGACGTCAGAAACAACTGCAGCAACAAGTAAATCTTCAACAATTACGCCCGGTATGTTATGACTGCACTCTGCCTCTAATCAATGATCACCAAGGAACACTTATTGTTTATTATAGATTCTGACATTCTGTTGATTAACCTCCCTTTCCTTTCTCAATTGTAGCGAACACAACCCCAAATCCAAAACCTTCATCGGTTTCGACAACATCAATACCTGACTCACCCTCCACAGAGTCCGCTGCAATTTCAACTCTTTCCTCCACACAGACGCCGACACCTACTTCGCGTAAGCATGAGACAAATTATTGTCAAAGAGCATTTCATACTTACTTTTCTTTCTCATACCTTATACCAGATCTCCCTTTATCTGCAAAATTTACAGCACACTCACCTGCAACTCCAACAGTTTTATTCTATACTCCAATGTGTCAACAACACTGACCACAGGATTGCAATAAATAATATCTGACAGTCTGTGATGACTCTCAACACATTTTTCCTTATGATCATTTCACCAATCTAACTGCAAATCACTCCCAGGTTTAAATGTCTACAGCAGATATAAATGCATCTCCAACTTTTGCAAATGCTGCTCCAACAACAATATCCAACTCAACCTCATCAGAGTCAACTGCAACTCCAATATTTTGATTCTTCTCCTCAACACACTAATGAATTATAAATAATATAATCAATTTCTAACTTTACTCTGGGATCAACCATTATGAACGGCAAGTTGTTATGTACTAAATTATTCAGACATTTTGGCAAATGTTTCTGCTTCTTCATTATTACAGCTGACACAACTCCCCCTCCAAAAGTCTCCTCTCCCACAACATCTGCAACATCAGGATCACCTGCAACTACAATACTTTCATCTGCTTCTACGACTATTATATCCAACTCACCCTACATAGGATCAACGGACACTCCAACAGTTTCATCTCAGTCCTCGACACAGACGCCAACACCAACTTCACGTAAGTAATAACTAAACTTAACCTGCAACCAATCATTGTCGAATACCAAGGGTTTTCATCGGTATCATTCTCACACATTCTTCAAAATATTTCTGCATCTTCCATATCTACAGCTGGCTCAACTGGGAATGCAATAGCTTCTTCTCCCTCTACAACTACAGTAACAGAATCACAGGGCACAAAGTCAATGCAAACTACATCATTTTCATCTCCATCCCACACTGGATCAACAGCGGTAACCTCAGGTAAGCAATAATCAACGCTGTCAATACTCAGTGACACTCAGCATGGATTCTTCCTTATCATCATGTCTCAGAACTTCCTGCAAATATCTCCATTGTTTTAATTTCTACAGCATCCACAACTGCAACTCTGACATTGTCGGCTGCAGTCACATTCACAGTAGCATTCAGATACATTTTAGTCTTACTCTTAAACACATCATCATGTTCACTGTGAATTATAAAGCCTTCTTCCCTTTACAGAAGCTTCAGCTCCAATTACGTCAGAATCAACTGCAGCAACAAGTAAATCATCAACAATTACGTCAGGTATGTAATGACTGCATTCTGCCTCCAATCAATGATCACCAAGGAACGCTTATTGCTTATTTTAAATTCTGACATTCTGTTGATTATCCTCCCTCTCCTTTCTCAATTGTAGCGGACACAACCCCAAATCCAAAGCCTTCAACAATTCCTCCAACGTCAATACCTGACTCACCCTCCACAGAGTCCGCTGCAATTTCAACTCCTTCCTCCACACAGACACCAACACCTACTTCACGTAAGCAATAACTCAGTCCGGCATTAGACATATGATTGTCAAAGAGCGTTTATTACTTACTTTTCTTTCTCATACCTTATTCCACATCACCCTTTATCTGCAAAATTTACAGCACACTCACCTGCAGCTCCAACAGTTTTATTCTATCCTCCAATGGGTCAACAACACTGACCTCAGGATTGCAATAACTAATATCTGACAGTCTGTAATGACTCTCAAAACATTTTTCCTTATGATCATTTCACCAATCTAACTGCAAATCACTCCCTGGTTTAAATGTCTACAGCAGATATAAATGCAATTCCAACATTTGCAAATGCTGCTCCAACAATAATATCCTACTCAACCTGATCAGAGTCAACTGCAACTCCAATATTTTGATCCTTCTCCTCAACACACAAATTAATTATAAATACTATAATCAATTTCTAACTTTACTCTGGGATCAATCATTATGTTGTTATGTACTGAATTATTCAGACATTTTGGCAAATGTTTCTGCTTCTTCCTTATTACAGGTGACACAACTCCACCTCCAGAAGTCTCCTCTCCCTCAACATCTGCAACATCAGGATCACCTGCAACTACAACACCTTCATCTGCTTCTTCGACTACTATATCCAACTCACCCTCCATAGGGTCAACAGACACTCCAACAGTTTCAGCTCAGCCCTCGACACAGACGCCAACACCTACATCACGTTAGTTATAACTAAACTTAGCCTACAATCAGTCATTTTCAAATACCATGAATTTTCATCAGTATCATTCTCACACATTCTTCAAAATTTTTCTCCATCTTCCATACCTACAGCTGGCTCAACTGAGAACCCAATAGTTTCCTCTCCCTCCTCAACTACAGCATCAGAATCACTGAGCACAAAGTCAATGCAAACTACGACAGTTTCATCTCCATCCCACACTGGATCAACAGCGGTAACCTCAGGTAAGCAATAATCAACGCTGTCAATACTCAGTGACTCTCAACCTGTTTCTTCCTTATCATCATGTCTCAGAACTTCCTGCAAATATCTCCATTGCTTTAATTTCTACAGCAGGCACAACTGAAACTCTGACACTGTCAGCTGCATCCACATTCACAGTAGCATTTAGATACATTTTTGTTTTGGTATTAAACGCATCATCATGCTCACTGTGAATTATAAAGCCTTCTTCCCTTTACAGAAGCTTCAGTTCTAATGACGTCAGAAACAACTGCAGCAACAAGTAAATCTTCAACAATTACGCCCGGTATGTTATGACTGCACTCTGCCTCTAATCAATGATCACCAAGGATCACTTATTGCTTATTATAGATTCTGACATTCTGTTGATTAACCTCCCTTTCCTTTCTCAATTGTAGCGAACACAACCCCAAATCCAAACCCTTCATCGGTTTCGACAACATCAATACCTGACTCACCCTCCACAGAGTCCGCTGCAATTTCAACTCTTTCCTCCACACAGACGCCGACACCTACTTCGCGTAAGCAATAACTCAGTCCGGCATGAGACAAATTATTGTCAAAGAGCATTTCATACTTACTTTTCTTTCTCATACCTTATACCAGATCTCCCTTTATCTGCAAAATTTACAGCACACTCACCTGCAACTCCAACAGTTTTATTCTATACTCCAATGTGTCAACAACACTGACCACAGGATTGCAATAAATAATATCTGACAGTCTGTGATGACTCTCAACACATTTTTCCTTATGATCATTTCACCAATCTAACTGCAAATCACTCCCAGGTTTAAATGTCTACAGCAGATATAAATGCATTTCCAACTTTTGCAAATGCTGCTCCAACAACAATATCCAACTCAACCTCATCAGAGTCAACTGCAACTCCAATATTTTGATTCTTCTCCTCAACACACTAATGAATTATAAATAATATAATCAATTTCTAACTTTACTCTGGGATCAACCATTATGAACGGCAAGTTGTTATGTACTAAATTATTCAGACATTTTGGCAAATGTTTCTGCTTCTTCATTATTACAGCTGACACAACTCCACCTCCAAAAGTCTCCTCTCCCACAACATCTGCAACATCAGGATCACCTGCAACTACAATACTTTCATCTGCTTCTACGACTATTATATCCAACTCACCCTCCATAGGATCAACGGACACTCCAACAGTTTCATCTCAGTCCTCGACACAGACGCCAACACCAACTTCACGTAAGTAATAACTAAACTTAACCTGCAACCAATCATTGTCGAATACCAAGGGTTTTCATCGGTATCATTCTCACACATTCTTCAAAATATTTCTGCATCTTCCATATCTACAGCTGGCTCAACTGGGAATGCAATAGCTTCTTCTCTCTCTACAACTACAGTAACAGAATCACAGGGCACAAAGTCAATGCAAACTACATCATTTTCATCTCCATCCCACACTGGATCAACAGCGGTAACCTCAGGTAAGCAATAATCAACGCTGTCAATACTCAGTGACTCTCAGCATGGATTCTTCCTTATCATCATGTCTCAGAACTTCCTGCAAATATCTCCATTGTTTTAATTTCTACAGCAGGCACAACTGCAACTCTGACACTGTCGGCTGCAGTCACATTCACAGTAGCATTCAGATACATTTTAGTCTTACTCTTAAACACATCATCGTGTTCACTGTGAATTATAAAGCCTTCTTCCCTTTACAGAAGCTTCAGCTCTAATGACGTCAGAATCAACTGCAGCAACAAGTAAATCATCAACAATTACGTCAGGTATGTAATGACTGCATTCTGCCTCCAATCAATGATCACCAAGGAACACTTATTGCTTATTTTAAATTCTGACATTCTGTTGATTATCCTCCCTCTCCTTTCTCAATTGTAGCGGACACAACCCCAAATCCAAAGCCTTCAACAATTCCTCCAACGTCAATACCTGACTCACCCTCCACAGAGTCCGCTGCAATTTCAACTCCTTCCTCCACACAGACGCCGACACCTACTTCACGTAAGCAATAACTCAGTCCGGCATTAGACAAATGATTGTCAAAGAGCGTTTATTACTTACTTTTCTTTCTCATACCTTATTCCACATCTCCCTTTATCTGTAAAATTTACAGCACACTCACCTGCAACTCCAACAGTTTTATTCTATACTCCAATGTGTCAACAACACTGACCACAGGATTGCAATAACTAATATCTGACAGTCTGTGATGACTCTCAAAACATTTTTCCTGATGATCATTTCACCAATCTAACTGCAAATCACTCCCAGGTTTAAATGTCTACAGCAGATATAAATGCATTTCCAACTTTTGCAAATGCTGCTCCAACAACAATATCCAACTCAACCTCATCAGAGTCAACTGCAACTCCAATATTTTGATTCTTCTCCTCAACACACTAATGAATTATAAATAATATAATCAATTTCTAACTTTACTCTGGGATCAACCATTATGAACGGCAAGTTGTTATGTACTAAATTATTCAGACATTTTGGCAAATGTTTCTGCTTCTTCATTATTACAGCTGACACAACTCCACCTCCAAAAGTCTCCTCTCCCACAACATCTGCAACATCAGGATCACCTGCAACTACAATACTTTCATCTGCTTCTACGACTATTATATCCAACTCACCCTCCATAGGATCAACGGACACTCCAACAGTTTCATCTCAGTCCTCGACACAGACGCCAACACCAACTTCACGTAAGTAATAACTAAACTTAACCTGCAACCAATCATTGTCGAATACCAAGGGTTTTCATCGGTATCATTCTCACACATTCTTCAAAATATTTCTGCATCTTCCATATCTACAGCTGACTCAACTGGGAATGCAATAGCTTCTTCTCCCTCTACAACTACAGTAACAGAATCACAGGGCACAAAGTCAATGCAAACTACATCATTTTCATCTCCATCCCACACTGGATCAACAGCGGTCACCTCAGGTAAGCAATAATCAACGCTGTCAATACTCAGTGACTCTCAACCTGTTTCTTCCTTATCATCATGTCTCAGAACTTCCTGCAAATATCTCCATTGCTTTAATTTCTACAGCAGGCACAACTGAAACTCTGACACTGTCAGCTGCATCCACATTCACAGTAGCATTTAGATACATTTTTGTTTTGGTATTAAACACATCATCATGCTCACTGTGAATTGTAAAGCCTTCTTCCTTTTACAGAAGCTTCAGTTCTAATGACGTCAGAAACAACTGCAGCAACAAGTAAATCTTCAACAATTACGCCCGGTATGTTATGACTGCACTCTGCCTCTAATCAATGATCACCAAGGAACACTTATTGCTTATTATAGATTCTGACATTCTGTTGATTAACCTCCCTTTCCTTTCTCAATTGTAGCGAACACAACACCAAATCCAAACCCTTCATCGGTTTCGACAACATCAATACCTGACTCACCCTCCACAGAGTCCGCTGTAATTTCAACTCTTTCCTCCACACAGACGCCGACACCTACTTCGCGTAAGCAATAACTCAGTCCGGCATGAGACAAATTATTGTCAAAGAGCATTTCATACTTACTTTTCTTTCTCATACCTTATACCAGATCTCCCTTTATCTGCAAAATTTACAGCACACTCACCTGCAACTCCAACAGTTTTATTCTATACTCCAATGTGTCAACAACACTGACCACAGGATTGCAATAAATAATATCTGACAGTCTGTGATGACTCTCAAAACATTTTTCCTTATGATCATTTCACCAATCTAACTGCAAATCACTCCCTGGTTTAAATGTCTACAGCAGATATAAATGCAATTCCAACATTTGCAAATGCTGCTCCAACAATAATATCCAACTCAACCTCATCAGAGTCAACTGCAACTCCAATATTTTGATCCTTCTCCTCAACACACAAATTAATTATAAATACTATAATCAATTTCTAACTTTACTCTGGGATCAATCATTATGTTGTTATGTACTGAATTATTCAGACATTTTGGCAAATGTTTCTGCTTCTTCCTTATTACAGGTGACACAACTCCACCTCCAGAAGTCTCCTCTCCCTCAACATCTGCAACATCAGGATCACCTGCAACTACAACACTTTCATCTGCTTCTTCGACTACTATATCCAACTCACCCTCCATAGGGTCAACAGACACTCCAACAGTTTCAGCTCAGCCCTCGACACAGACGCCAACACCTACTTCACGTTAGTTATAACTAAACTTAGCCTACAATCAGTCATTTTCAAATACCATGGATTTTCATCAGTATCATTCTCACACATTCTTCAAAATTTTTCTCCATCTTCCATACCTACAGCTGGCTCAACTGAGAACCCAATAGTTTCCTCTCCCTCCTCAACTACAGCATCAGAATCACTGAGCACAAAGTCAATGCAAACTACGACAGTTTCATCTCCATCCCACACTGGATCAACAGCGTTAACCTCAGGTAAGCAATAATCAACGCTGTCAATACTCAGTGACTCTCAACCTGTTTCTTCCTTATCATCATGTCTCAGAACTTCCTGCAAATATCTCCATTGCTGTAATTTCTACAGCAGGCAAAGCGAAACTCTGACACTGTCAGCTGCATCCACATTCACAGTAGCATTTAGATACATTTTTGTTTTGGTATTAAACACATCATCATGCTCACTGTGAATTGTAAAGCCTTCTTCCTTTTACAGAAGCTTCAGTTCTAATGACGTCAGAAACAACTGCAGCAACAAGTAAATCTTCAACAATTACGCCCGGTATGTTATGACTGCACTCTGCCTCTAATCAATGATCACCAAGGAACACTTATTGCTTATTATAGATTCTGACATTCTGTTGATTAACCTCCCTTTCCTTTCTCAATTGTAGCGAACACAACCCCAAATCCAAACCCTTCATCGGTTTCGACAACATCAATACCTGACTCACCCTCCACAGAGTCCGCTGCAATTTCAACTCTTTCCTCCACACAGACGCCGACACCTACTTCGCGTAAGCAATAACTCAGTCCGGCATGAGACAAATTATTGTCAAAGAGCATTTCATACTTACTTTTCTTTCTCATACCTTATACCAGATCTCCCTTTATCTGCAAAATTTACAGCACACTCACCTGCAACTCCAACAGTTTTATTCTATACTCCAATGTGTCAACAACACTGACCACAGGATTGCAATAAATAATATCTGACAGTCTGTGATGACTCTCAACACATTTTTCCTTATGATCATTTCACCAATCTAACTGCAAATCACTCCCAGGTTTAAATGTCTACAGCAGATATAAATGCATTTCCAACTTTTGCAAATGCTGCTCCAACAACAATATCCAACTCAACCTCATCAGAGTCAACTGCAACTCCAATATTTTGATTCTTCTCCTCAACACACTAATAAATTATAAATAATATAATCAATTTCTAACTTTACTCTGGGATCAACCATTATGAACGGCAAGTTGTTATGTACTAAATTATTCAGACATTTCGGCAAATGTTTCTGCTTCTTCATTATTACAGCTGACACAACTCCACCTCCAAAAGTCTCCTCTCCCACAACATCTGCAACATCAGGATCACCTGCAACTACAATACTTTCATCTGCTTCTACGACTATTATATCCAACTCACCCTCCATAGGATCAACGGACACTCCAACAGTTTCATCTCAGTCCTCGACGCAGACGCCAACACCAACTTCACGTAAGTAATAACTAAACTTAACCTGCAACCAATCATTGTCGAATACCAAGGGTTTTCATCGGTATCATTCCCACACATTCTTCAAAATATTTCTGCATCTTCCATATCTACAGCTGGCTCAACTGGGAATGCAATAGCTTCCTCTCCCTTTACAACTACAGTAACAGAATCACAGGGCACAAAGTCAATGCAAACTACATCATTTTCATCTCCATCGCACACTGGATCAACAGCGGTAACCTCAGGTAAGCAATAATCAACGCTGTCAATACTCAGTGACTCTCAGCATGGATTCTTCCTTATCATCATGTCTCAGAACTTCCTGCAAATATCTCCATTGTTTTAATTTCTACAGCAGGCACAACTGCAACTCTGACACTGTCGGCTGCAGTCACATTCACAGTAGCATTCAGATACATTTTAGTCTTACTCTTAAACACATCATCATGTTCACTGTGAATTATAAAGCCTTCTTCCCTTTACAGAAGCTTCAGCTCTAATGACGTCAGAATCAACTGCAGCAACAAGTAAATCATCAACAATTACGTCAGGTATGTAATGACTGCATTCTGCCTCCAATCAATGATCACCAAGGAACACTTATTGCTTATTTTAAATTCTGACATTCTGTTCATTATCCTCCCTCTCCTTTCTCAATTGTAGCGGACACAACCCCAAATCCAAAGCCTTCAACAATTCCTCCAACGTCAATACCTGACTCACCCTCCACAGAGTCCGCTGCAATTTCAACTCCTTCCTCCACACAGACGCCGACACCTACTTCACGTAAGCAATAACTCAGTCCGGCATTAGACAAATGATTGTCAAAGAGCGTTTATTACTTACTTTTCTTTCTCATACCTTATTCCACATCTCCCTTTATCTGCAAAATTTACAGCACACTCACCTGCAGCTCCAACAGTTTTATTCTATCCTCCAATGGGTCAACAACACTGACCCCAGGATTGCAATAACTAATATCTGACAGTCTGTGATGACTCTCAAAACATTTTTCCTTATGATCATTTCACCAATCTAACTGCAAATCACTCCCTGGTTTAAATGTCTACAGCAGATATAAATGCAATTCCAACATTTGCAAATGCTGCTCCAACAATAATATCCAACTCAACCTCATCAGAGTCAACTGCAACTCCAATATTTTGATCCTTCTCCTCAACACACAAATTAATTATAAATACTATATTCAATTTCTAACTTCACTCTGGGATCAATCATTATGTTGTTATGTACTGAATTATTCAGACATTTTGGCAAATGTTTCTGCTTCTTCCTTATTACAGGTGACACAACTCCACCTCCAGAAGTCTCCTCTCCCTCAACATCTGCAACATCAGGATCACCTGCAACTACAACACCTTCATCTGCTTCTTCGACTACTATATCCAACTCACCCTCCATAGGGTCAACAGACACTCCAACAGTTTCAGCTCAGCCCTCGACACAGACGCCAACGCCTACTTCACGTTAGTTATAACTAAACTTAGCCTACAATCAGTCATTTTCAAATACCATGGATTTTCATCAGTATCATTCTCACACATTCTTCAAAATTTTTCTCCATCTTCCATACCTATAGCTGGCTCAACTGAGAACCCAATAGTTTCCTCTCCCTCCTCAACTACAGCATCAGAATCACTGAGCACAAAGTCAATGCAAACTACGACAGTTTCATCTCCATCCCACACTGGATCAACAGCGGTAACCTCAGGTAAGCAATAATCAACGCTGTCAATACTCAGTGACTCTCAACCTGTTTCTTCCTTTTCATCATGTCTCAGAACTTCCTGCAAATATCTCCATTGCTTTAATTTCTACAGCAGGCACAACTGAAACTCTGACACTGTCAGCTGCATCCACATTCACAGTAGCATTTAGATACATTTTTGTTTTGGTATTAAACACATCATCATGCTCACTGTGAATTGTAAAGCCTTCTTCCTTTTACAGAAGCTTCAGTTCTAATGACGTCAGAAACAACTGCAGCAACAAGTAAATCTTCAACAATTACGCCCGGTATGTTATGACTGCACTCTGCCTCTAATCAATGATCACCAAGGAACACTTATTGCTCATTATAGATTCTGACATTCTGTTGATTAACCTCCCTTTCCTTTCTCAATTGTAGCGAACACAACCCCAAATCCAAACCCTTCATCGGTTTCGACAACATCAATACCTGACTCACCCTCCACAGAGTCCGCTGTAATTTCAACTCTTTCCTCCACACAGACGCCGACACCTACTTCGCGTAAGCAATAACTCAGTCCGGCATGAGAAAAATTATTGTCAAAGAGCATTTCATACTTACTTTTCTTCCTCATACCTTATACCAGATCTCCCTTTATCTGCAAAATTTACAGCACACTCACCTGCAACTCCAACAGTTTTATTCTATACTCCAATGTGTCAACAACACTGACCACAGGATTGCAATAAATAATATCTGACAGTCTGTGATGACTCTCAACACATTTTTCCTTATGATCATTTCACCAATCTAACTGCAAATCACGCCCAGGTTTAAATGTCTACAGCAGATATAAATGCATTTCCAACTTTTGCAAATGCTGCTCCAACAACAATATCCAACTCAACCTCATCAGAGTCAACTGCAACTCCAATATTTTGATTCTTCTCCTCAACACACTAATGAATTATAAATAATATAATCAATTTCTAACTTTACTCTGGGATCAACCATTATGAACGGCAAGTTGTTATGTACTAAATTATTCAGACATTTCGGCACATGTTTCTGCTTCTTCATTATTACAGCTGACACAACTCCACCTCCAAAAGTCTCCTCTCCCACAACATCTGCAACATCAGGATCACCTGCAACTACAATACTTTCATCTGCTTCTACGACTATTATATCCAACTCACCCTCCATAGGATCAACGGACACTCCAACAGTTTCATCTCAGTCCTCGACACAGACGCCAACACCAACTTCACGTAAGTAATAACTAAACTTAACCTGCAACCAATCATTGTCGAATACCAAGGGTTTTCATCGGTATCATTCTCACACATTCTTCAAAATATTTCTGCATCTTCCATATCTACAGCTGGCTCAACTGGGAATGCAATAGCTTCCTCTCCCTCGACAACTACAGTAACAGAATCACAGGGCACAAAGTCAATGCAAACTACATCATTTTCATCTCCATCGCACACTGGATCAACAGCGGTAACCTCAGGTAAGCAATAATCAACGCTGTCAATACTCAGTGACTCTCAGCATGGATTCTTCCTTATCATCATGTCTCAGAACTTCCTGCAAATATCTCCATTGTTTTAATTTCTACAGCAGGCACAACTGCAACTCTGACACTGTCGGCTGCAGTCACATTCACAGTAGCATTCAGATACATTTTAGTCTTACTCTTAAACACATCATCATGTTCACTGTGAATTATAAAGCCTTCTTCCCTTTACAGAAGCTTCAGCTCTAATGACGTCAGAATCAACTGCAGCAACAAGTAAATCATCAACAATTACGTCAGGTATGTAATGACTGCATTCTGCCTCCATTCAATGATCACCAAGGAACACTTATTGCTTACTTTAAATTCTGACATTCTGTTCATTATCCTCCCTCTCCTTTCTCAATTGTAGCGGACACAACCCCAAATCCAAAGCCTTCAACAATTCCTCCAACGT
This sequence comes from Squalus acanthias, assembly GCA_030390025.1. Classification (NCBI taxonomy): domain Eukaryota; kingdom Metazoa; phylum Chordata; class Chondrichthyes; order Squaliformes; family Squalidae; genus Squalus; species Squalus acanthias. Next base: position 54,704,015 of record CM059426.1, read on the forward strand.
CAATACCTGACTCACCCTCCACAGAGTCCGCTGCAATTTCAACTCCTTCCTCCACACAGACGCCGACACCTACTTCACGTAAGCAATAACTCAGTCCGGCATTAGACAAATGATTGTCAAAGAGCGTTTATTACTTACTTTTCTTTCTCATACCTTATTCCACATCTCCCTTTATCTGCAAAATTTACAGCACACTCACCTGCAGCTCCAACAGTTTTATTCTATCCTCCAATGGGTCAACAACACTGACCTCAGGATTGCAACAACTAATATCTGACAGTCTGTGATGACTCTCAAAACATTTTTCCTTATGATCATTTCACCAATCTAACTGCAAATCACTCCCTGGTTTAAATGTCTACAGCAGATATAAATGCAATTCCAACATTTGCAAATGCTGCTCCAACAATAATATCCAACTCAACCTCATCAGAGTCAACTGCAACTCCAATATTTTGATCCTTCTCCTCAACACACAAATTAATTATAAATACTATAATCAATTTCTAACTTTACTCTGGGATCAATCATTATGTTGTTATGTACTGAATTATTCAGACATTTTGGTAAATGTTTCTGCTTCTTCCTTATTATAGCTGACACAACTCCACCTCCAGAAGTCCCCTCTCCTTCAACATCAGCAACATCAGAATCACCTGCAACTACAACCCTTTCATCTGCTTCTACGACTACTATATCCAACTCACCCTCCATAGGGTCAACAGACACTCCAACAGTTTCAGCTCAGCCCTCGACACAGACGCCAACGCCTACTTCACGTTAGTTATAACTAAACTTAGCCTACAATCAGTCATTTTCAAATACCATGGATTTTCATCAGTATCATTCTCACACATTCTTCAAAATTTTTCTCCATCTTCCATACCTATAGCTGGCTCAACTGAGAACCCAATAGTTTCCTCTCCCTCCTCAACTACAGCATCAGAATCACTGAGCACAAAGTCAATGCAAACTACGACAGTTTCATCTCCATCCCACACTGGATCAACAGCGGTAACCTCAGGTAAGCAATAATCAACGCTGTCAATACTCAGTGACTCTCAACCTGTTTCTTCCTTTTCATCATGTCTCAGAACTTCCTGCAAATATCTCCATTGCTTTAATTTCTACAGCAGGCACAACTGAAACTCTGACACTGTCAGCTGCATCCACATTCACAGTAGCATTTAGATACATTTTTGTTTTGGTATTAAACACATCATCATGCTCACTGTGAATTGTAAAGCCTTCTTCCTTTTACAGAAGCTTCAGTTCTAATGACGTCAGAAACAACTGCAGCAACAAGTAAATCTTCAACAATTACGCCCGGTATGTTATGACTGCACTCTGCCTCTAATCAATGATCACCAAGGAACACTTATTGCTCATTATAGATTCTGACATTCTGTTGATTAACCTCCCTTTCCTTTCTCAATTGTAGCGAACACAACCCCAAATCCAAACCCTTCATCGGTTTCGACAACATCAATACCTGACTCACCCTCCACAGAGTCCGCTGTAATTTCAACTCTTTCCTCCACACAGACGCCGACACCTACTTCGCGTAAGCAATAACTCAGTCCGGCATGAGAAAAATTATTGTCAAAGAGCATTTCATACTTACTTTTCTTCCTCATACCTTATACCAGATCTCCCTTTATCTGCAAAATTTACAGCACACTCACCTGCAACTCCAACAGTTTTATTCTATACTCCAATGTGTCAACAACACTGACCACAGGATTGCAATAAATAATATCTGACAGTCTGTGATGACTCTCAACACATTTTTCCTTATGATCATTTCACCAATCTAACTGCAAATCACGCCCAGGTTTAAATGTCTACAGCAGATATAAATGCATTTCCAACTTTTGCAAATGCTGCTCCAACAACAATATCCAACTCAACCTCATCAGAGTCAACTGCAACTCCAATATTTTGATTCTTCTCCTCAACACACTAATGAATTATAAATAATATAATCAATTTCTAACTTTACTCTGGGATCAACCATTATGAACGGCAAGTTGTTATGTACTAAATTATTCAGACATTTCGGCACATGTTTCTGCTTCTTCATTATTACAGCTGACACAACTCCACCTCCAAAAGTCTCCTCTCCCACAACATCTGCAACATCAGGATCACCTGCAACTACAATACTTTCATCTGCTTCTACGACTATTATATCCAACTCACCCTCCATAGGATCAACGGACACTCCAACAGTTTCATCTCAGTCCTCGACACAGACGCCAACACCAACTTCACGTAAGTAATAACTAAACTTAACCTGCAACCAATCATTGTCGAATACCAAGGGTTTTCATCGGTATCATTCTCACACATTCTTCAAAATATTTCTGCATCTTCCATATCTACAGCTGGCTCAACTGGGAATGCAATAGCTTCCTCTCCCTCGACAACTACAGTAACAGAATCACAGGGCACAAAGTCAATGCAAACTACATCATTTTCATCTCCATCGCACACTGGATCAACAGCGGTAACCTCAGGTAAGCAATAATCAACGCTGTCAATACTCAGTGACTCTCAGCATGGATTCTTCCTTATCATCATGTCTCAGAACTTCCTGCAAATATCTCCATTGTTTTAATTTCTACAGCAGGCACAACTGCAACTCTGACACTGTCGGCTGCAGTCACATTCACAGTAGCATTCAGATACATTTTAGTCTTACTCTTAAACACATCATCATGTTCACTGTGAATTATAAAGCCTTCTTCCCTTCACAGAAGCTTCAGCTCTAATGACGTCAGAATCAACTGCAGCAACAAGTAAATCATCAACAATTACGTCAGGTATGTAATGACTGCATTCTGCCTCCAATCAATGATCACCAAGGAACACTTATTGCTTATTTTAAATTCTGACATTCTGTTGATTATCCTCCCTCTCCTTTCTCAATTGTAGCGGACACAACCCCAAATCCAAAGCCTTCAACAATTCCTCCAACGTCAATACCTGACTCACCCTCCACAGAGTCCGCTGCAATTTCAACTCCTTCCTCCACACAGACGCCGACACCTACTTCACGTAAGCAATAACTCAGTCCGGCATTAGACAAATGATTGTCAAAGAGCGTTTATTACTTACTTTTCTTTCTCATACCTTATTCCACATCTCCCTTTATCTGTAAAATTTACAGCACACTCACCTGCAGCTCCAACAGTTTTATTCTATCCTCCAATGGGTCAACAACACTGACCTCAGGATTGCAATAACTAATATCTGACAGTCTGTGATGACTCTCAAAACATTTTTCCTTATGATCATTTCACCAATCTAACTGCAAATCACTCCCTGGTTTAAATGTCTACAGCAGATATAAATGCAATTCCAACATTTGCAAATGCTGCTCCAACAATAATATCCAACTCAACCTCATCAGAGTCAACTGCAACTCCAATATTTTGATCCTTCTCCTCAACACACAAATTAATTATAAATACTATAATCAATTTCTAACTTTACTCTGGGATCAATCATTATGTTGTTATGTACTGAATTATTCAGACATTTTGGCAAATGTTTCTGCTTCTTCCTTATTACAGGTGACACAACTCCACCTCCAGAAGTCTCCTCTCCCTCAACATCTGCAACATCAGGATCACCTGCAACTACAACACCTTCATCTGCTTCTTCGACTACTATATCCAACTCACCCTCCATAGGGTCAACAGACACTCCAACAGTTTCAGCTCAGCCCTCGACACAGACGCCAACACCTACTTCACGTTAGTTATAACTAAACTTAGCCTACAATCAGTCATTTTCAAATACCATGGATTTTCATCAGTATCATTCTCACACATTCTTCAAAATTTTTCTCCATCTTCCATACCTACAGCTGGCTCAACTGAGAACCCAATAGTTTCCTCTCCCTCCTCAACTACAGCATCAGAATCACTGAGCACAAAGTCAATGCAAACTACGACAGTTTCATCTCCATCCCACACTGGATCAACAGCGTTAACCTCAGGTAAGCAATAATCAACGCTGTCAATACTCAGTGACTCTCAACCTGTTTCTTCCTTATCATCATGTCTCAGAACTTCCTGCAAATATCTCCATTGCTGTAATTTCTACAGCAGGCAAAGCGAAACTCTGACACTGTCAGCTGCATCCACATTCACAGTAGCATTTAGATACATTTTTGTTTTGGTATTAAACACATCATCATGCTCACTGTGAATTGTAAAGCCTTCTTCCTTTTACAGAAGCTTCAGTTCTAATGACGTCAGAAACAACTGCAGCAACAAGTAAATCTTCAACAATTACGTCAGGTATGTTATGACTGCACTCTGCCTCTAATCAATGATCACCAAGGAACACTTATTGCTTATTATAGATTCTGACATTCTGTTGATTAACCTCCCTTTCCTTTCTCAATTGTAGCGAACACAACCCCAAATCCAAACCCTTCATCGGTTTCGACAACATCAATACCTGACTCACCCTCCACAGAGTCCGCTGCAATTTCAACTCTTTCCTCCACACAGACGCCGACACCTACTTCGCGTAAGCAATAACTCAGTCCGGCATGAGACAAATTATTGTCAAAGAGCATTTCATACTTACTTTTCTTTCTCATACCTTATACCAGATCTCCCTTTATCTGCAAAATTTACAGCACACTCACCTGCAACTCCAACAGTTTTATTCTATACTCCAATGTGTCAACAACACTGACCACAGGATTGCAATAAATAATATCTGACAGTCTGTGATGACTCTCAACACATTTTTCCTTATGATCATTTCACCAATCTAACTGCAAATCACTCCCAGGTTTAAATGTCTACAGCAGATATAAATGCATTTCCAACTTTTGCAAATGCTGCTCCAACAACAATATCCAACTCAACCTCATCAGAGTCAACTGCAACTCCAATATTTTGATTCTTCTCCTCAACACACTAATAAATTATAAATAATATAATCAATTTCTAACTTTACTCTGGGATCAACCATTATGAACGGCAAGTTGTTATGTACTAAATTATTCAGACATTTCGGCACATGTTTCTGCTTCTTCATTATTACAGCTGACACAACTCCACCTCCAAAAGTCTCCTCTCCCACAACATCTGCAACATCAGGATCACCTGCAACTACAATACTTTCATCTGCTTCTACGACTATTATATCCAACTCACCCTCCATAGGATCAACGGACACTCCAACAGTTTCATCTCAGTCCTCGACACAGACGCCAACACCAACTTCACGTAAGTAATAACTAAACTTAACCTGCAACCAATCATTGTCGAATACCAAGGGTTTTCATCGGTATCATTCTCACACATTCTTCAAAATATTTCTGCATCTTCCATATCTACAGCTGGCTCAACTGGGAATGCAATAGCTTCTTCTCCCTCTACAACTACAGTAACAGAATCACAGGGCACAAAGTCAATGCAAACTACATCATTTTCATCTCCATCCCACACTGGATCAACAGCGGTAACCTCAGGTAAGCAATAATCAACGCTGTCAATACTCAGTGACTCTCAGCATGGATTCTTCCTTATCATCATGTCTCAGAACTTCCTGCAAATATCTCCATTGTTTTAATTTCTACAGCAGGCACAACTGCAACTCTGACACTGTCGGCTGCAGTCACATTCACAGTAGCATTCAGATACATTTTAGTCTTACTCTTAAACACATCATCATGTTCACTGTGAATTATAAAGCCTTCTTCCCTTTACAGAAGCTTCAGCTCTAATGACGTCAGAATCAACTGCAGCAACAAGTAAATCATCAACAATTACGTCAGGTATGTAATGACTGCATTCTGCCTCCATTCAATGATCACCAAGGAACACTTATTGCTTACTTTAAATTCTGACATTCTGTTCATTATCCTCCCTCTCCTTTCTCAATTGTAGCGGACACAACCCCAAATCCAAAGCCTTCAACAATTCCTCCAACGTCAATACCTGACTCACCCTCCACAGAGTCCGCTGCAATTTCAACTCCTTCCTCCACACAGACGCCGACACCTACTTCACGTAAGCAATAACTCAGTCCGGCATTAGACAAATGATTGTCAAAGAGCGTTTATTACTTACTTTTCTTTCTCATACCTTATTCCACATCTCCCTTTATCTGCAAAATTTACAGCACACTCACCTGCAGCTCCAACAGTTTTATTCTATCCTCCAATGGGTCAACAACACTGACCTCAGGATTGCAACAACTAATATCTGACAGTCTGTGATGACTCTCAAAACATTTTTCCTTATGATCATTTCACCAATCTAACTGCAAATCACTCCCTGGTTTAAATGTCTACAGCAGATATAAATGCAATTCCAACATTTGCAAATGCTGCTCCAACAATAATATCCAACTCAACCTCATCAGAGTCAACTGCAACTCCAATATTTTGATCCTTCTCCTCAACACACAAATTAATTATAAATACTATAATCAATTTCTAACTTTACTCTGGGATCAATCATTATGTTGTTATGTACTGAATTATTCAGACATTTTGGTAAATGTTTCTGCTTCTTCCTTATTATAGCTGACACAACTCCACCTCCAGAAGTCCCCTCTCCTTCAACATCAGCAACATCAGAATCACCTGCAACTACAACCCTTTCATCTGCTTCTACGACTACTATATCCAACTCACCCTCCATAGGGTCAACAGACACTCCAACAGTTTCAGCTCAGCCCTCGACACAGACGCCAACGCCTACTTCACGTTAGTTATAACTAAACTTAGCCTACAATCAGTCATTTTCAAATACCATGGATTTTCATCAGTATCATTCTCACACATTCTTCAAAATTTTTCTCCATCTTCCATACCTATAGCTGGCTCAACTGAGAACCCAATAGTTTCCTCTCCCTCCTCAACTACAGCATCAGAATCACTGAGCACAAAGTCAATGCAAACTACGACAGTTTCATCTCCATCCCACACTGGATCAACAGCGGTAACCTCAGGTAAGCAATAATCAACGCTGTCAATACTCAGTGACTCTCAACCTGTTTCTTCCTTTTCATCATGTCTCAGAACTTCCTGCAAATATCTCCATTGCTTTAATTTCTACAGCAGGCACAACTGAAACTCTGACACTGTCAGCTGCATCCACATTCACAGTAGCATTTAGATACATTTTTGTTTTGGTATTAAACACATCATCATGCTCACTGTGAATTGTAAAGCCTTCTTCCTTTTACAGAAGCTTCAGTTCTAATGACGTCAGAAACAACTGCAGCAACAAGTAAATCTTCAACAATTACGCCCGGTATGTTATGACTGCACTCTGCCTCTAATCAATGATCACCAAGGAACACTTATTGCTCATTATAGATTCTGACATTCTGTTGATTAACCTCCCTTTCCTTTCTCAATTGTAGCGAACACAACCCCAAATCCAAACCCTTCATCGGTTTCGACAACATCAATACCTGACTCACCCTCCACAGAGTCCGCTGTAATTTCAACTCTTTCCTCCACACAGACGCCGACACCTACTTCGCGTAAGCAATAACTCAGTCCGGCATGAGAAAAATTATTGTCAAAGAGCATTTCATACTTACTTTTCTTCCTCATACCTTATACCAGATCTCCCTTTATCTGCAAAATTTACAGCACACTCACCTGCAACTCCAACAGTTTTATTCTATACTCCAATGTGTCAACAACACTGACCACAGGATTGCAATAAATAATATCTGACAGTCTGTGATGACTCTCAACACATTTTTCCTTATGATCATTTCACCAATCTAACTGCAAATCACGCCCAGGTTTAAATGTCTACAGCAGATATAAATGCATTTCCAACTTTTGCAAATGCTGCTCCAACAACAATATCCAACTCAACCTCATCAGAGTCAACTGCAACTCCAATATTTTGATTCTTCTCCTCAACACACTAATGAATTATAAATAATATAATCAATTTCTAACTTTACTCTGGGATCAACCATTATGAACGGCAAGTTGTTATGTACTAAATTATTCAGACATTTCGGCACATGTTTCTGCTTCTTCATTATTACAGCTGACACAACTCCACCTCCAAAAGTCTCCTCTCCCACAACATCTGCAACATCAGGATCACCTGCAACTACAATACTTTCATCTGCTTCTACGACTATTATATCCAACTCACCCTCCATAGGATCAACGGACACTCCAACAGTTTCATCTCAGTCCTCGACACAGACGCCAACACCAACTTCACGTAAGTAATAACTAAACTTAACCTGCAACCAATCATTGTCGAATACCAAGGGTTTTCATCGGTATCATTCTCACACATTCTTCAAAATATTTCTGCATCTTCCATATCTACAGCTGGCTCAACTGGGAATGCAATAGCTTCCTCTCCCTCGACAACTACAGTAACAGAATCACAGGGCACAAAGTCAATGCAAACTACATCATTTTCATCTCCATCGCACACTGGATCAACAGCGGTAACCTCAGGTAAGCAATAATCAACGCTGTCAATACTCAGTGACTCTCAGCATGGATTCTTCCTTATCATCATGTCTCAGAACTTCCTGCAAATATCTCCATTGTTTTAATTTCTACAGCAGGCACAACTGCAACTCTGACACTGTCGGCTGCAGTCACATTCACAGTAGCATTCAGATACATTTTAGTCTTACTCTTAAACACATCATCATGTTCACTGTGAATTATAAAGCCTTCTTCCCTTCACAGAAGCTTCAGCTCTAATGACGTCAGAATCAACTGCAGCAACAAGTAAATCATCAACAATTACGTCAGGTATGTAATGACTGCATTCTGCCTCCAATCAATGATCACCAAGGAACACTTATTGCTTATTTTAAATTCTGACATTCTGTTGATTATCCTCCCTCTCCTTTCTCAATTGTAGCGGACACAACCCCAAATCCAAAGCCTTCAACAATTCCTCCAACGTCAATACCTGACTCACCCTCCACAGAGTCCGCTGCAATTTCAACTCCTTCCTCCACACAGACGCCGACACCTACTTCACGTAAGCAATAACTCAGTCCGGCATTAGACAAATGATTGTCAAAGAGCGTTTATTACTTACTTTTCTTTCTCATACCTTATTCCACATCTCCCTTTATCTGTAAAATTTACAGCACACTCACCTGCAGCTCCAACAGTTTTATTCTATCCTCCAATGGGTCAACAACACTGACCTCAGGATTGCAATAACTAATATCTGACAGTCTGTGATGACTCTCAAAACATTTTTCCTTATGATCATTTCACCAATCTAACTGCAAATCACTCCCTGGTTTAAATGTCTACAGCAGATATAAATGCAATTCCAACATTTGCAAATGCTGCTCCAACAATAATATCCAACTCAACCTCATCAGAGTCAACTGCAACTCCAATATTTTGATCCTTCTCCTCAACACACAAATTAATTATAAATACTATAATCAATTTCTAACTTTACTCTGGGATCAATCATTATGTTGTTATGTACTGAATTATTCAGACATTTTGGCAAATGTTTCTGCTTCTTCCTTATTACAGGTAACACAACTCCACCTCCAGAAGTCTCCTCTCCCTCAACATCTGCAACATCAGGATCACCTGCAACTACAACACCTTCATCTGCTTCTTCGACTACTATATCCAACTCACCCTCCATAGGGTCAACAGACACTCCAACAGTTTCAGCTCAGCCCTCGACACAGACGCCAACACCTACTTCACGTTAGTTATAACTAAACTTAGCCTACAATCAGTCATTTTCAAATACCATGGATTTTCATCAGTATCATTCTCACACATTCTTCAAAATTTTTCTCCATCTTCCATACCTACAGCTGGCTCAACTGAGAACCCAATAGTTTCCTCTCCCTCCTCAACTACAGCATCAGAATCACTGAGCACAAAGTCAATGCAAACTACGACAGTTTCATCTCCATCCCACACTGGATCAACAGCGGTAACCTCAGGTAAGCAATAATCAACGCTGTCAATACTCAGTGACTCTCAACCTGTTTCTTCCTTATCATCATGTCTCAGAACTTCCTGCAAATATCTCCATTGCTGTAATTTCTACAGCAGGCACAACTGAAACTCTGACACTGTCAGCTGCATCCACATTCACAGTAGCATTTAGATACATTTTTGTTTTGGTATTAAACACAACATCATGCTCACTGTGAATTATAAAGCCTTCTTCCCTTTACAGAAGCTTCCGTTCTAATGACGTCAGAAACAACTGCAGCAACAAGTAAATCTTTAACAATTACGCCCGGTATGTTATGACTGCACTCTGCCTCTAATCAATGATCACCAAGGAACACTTATTGCTTATTATAGATTCTGACATTCTGTTGATTAACCTCCCTTTCCTTTCTCAATTGTAGCGAACACAACCCCAAATCCAAATCCTTCATCGGTTTCGACAACATCAATACCTGACTCACCCTCCACAGAGTCCGCTGCAATTTCAACTCTTTCCTCCACACAGACGCCGACACCTACTTCGCGTAAGCAATAACTCAGTCCGGCATGAGACAAATTATTGTCAAAGAGCATTTCATACTTACTTTTCTTTCTCATACCTTATACCAGATCTCCCTTTATCTGCAAAATTTACAGCACACTCACCTGCAACTCCAACAGTTTTATTCTATACTCCAATGTGTCAACAACACTGACCACAGGATTGCAATAAATAATATCTGACAGTCTGTGATGACTCTCAACACATTTTTCCTTATGATCATTTCACCAATCTAACTGCAAATCACTCCCAGGTTTAAATGTCTACAGCAGATATAAATGCATTTCCAACTTTTGCAAATGCTGCTCCAACAACAATATCCAACTCAACCTCATCAGAGTCAACTGCAACTCCAATATTTTGATTCTTCTCCTCAACACACTAATGAATTATAAATAATATAATCAATTTCTAACTTTACTCTGGGATCAACCATTATGAACGGCAAGTTGTTATGTACTAAATTATTCAGACATTTTGGCAAATGTTTCTGCTTCTTCATTATTACAGCTGACACAACTCCACCTCCAAAAGTCTCCTCTCCCACAACATCTGCAACATCAGGATCACCTGCAACTACAATACTTTCATCTGCTTCTACGACTATTATATCCAACTCACCCTCCATAGGATCAACGGACACTCCAACAGTTTCATCTCAGTCCTCGACACAGACGCCAACACCAACTTCACGTAAGTAATAACTAAACTTAACCTGCAACCAATCATTGTCGAATACCAAGGATTTTCATCGGTATCATTCTCACACATTCTTCAAAATATTTCTGCATCTTCCATATCTACAGCTGGCTCAACTGGGAATGCAATAGCTTCTTCTCCCTCTACAACTACAGTAACAGAATCACAGGGCACAAAGTCAATGCAAACTACATCATTTTCATCTCCATCCCACACTGGATCAACAGCGGTAACCTCAGGTAAGCAATAATCAACGCTGTCAATACTCAGTGACTCTCAGCATGGATTCTTCCTTATCATCATGTCTCAGAACTTCCTGCAAATATCTCCATTGTTTTAATTTCTACAGCAGGCACAACTGCAACTCTGACACTGTCGGCTGCAGTCACATTCACAGTAGCATTCAGATACATTTTAGTCTTACTCTTAAACACATCATCATGTTCACTGTGAATTATAAAGCCTTCTTCCCTTTACAGAAGCTTCAGCTCTAATGACGTCAGAATCAACTGCAGCAACAAGTAAATCATCAACAATTACGTCAGGTATGTAATGACTGCATTCTGCCTCCATTCAATGATCACCAAGGAACACTTATTGCTTATTTTAAATTCTGACATTCTGTTCATTATCCTCCCTCTCCTTTCTCAATTGTAGCGGACACAACCCCAAATCCAAAGCCTTCAACAATTCCTCCAACGTCAATACCTGACTCACCCTCCACAGAGTCCGCTGCAATTTCAACTCCTTCCTCCACACAGACGCCGACACCTACTTCACGTAAGCAATAACTCAGTCCGGCATTAGACAAATGATTGTCAAAGAGCGTTTATTACTTACTTTTCTTTCTCATACCTTATTCCACATCTCCCTTTATCTGCAAAATTTACAGCACACTCACCTGCAGCTCCAACAGTTTTATTCTATCCTCCAATGGGTCAACAACACTGACCTCAGGATTGCAATAACTAATATCTGACAGTCTGTAATGACTCTCAAAACATTTTTCCTTATGATCATTTCACCAATCTAACTGCAAATCACTCCCTGGTTTAAATGTCTACAGCAGATATAAATGCAATTCCAACATTTGCAAATGCTGCTCCAACAATAATATCCAACTCAACCTCATCAGAGTCAACTGCAACTCCAATATTTTGATCCTTCTCCGCAACACACAAATTAATTATAAATACTACAATCAATTTCTAACTTTACTCTGGGATCAATCATTATGTTGTTATGTACTGAATTATTCAGACATTTTGGCAAATGTTTCTGCTTCTTCATTATTACAGCTGACACAGCTCCACCTCCAAAAGTCTCCTCTCCCTCTACATCTGCAACATCAGGATCACCTGCAACTACAACACGTTCATCTGCTTCGACTACTATATCCAACTCACCCTCCATAGGGTCAACAGACACTCCAACAGTTTCAGCTCAGCCCTCGACACAGACGCCAACACCTACTTCACGTTAGTTATAACTAAACTTAACCTACGATCAGTCATTTTCGAATACTATGGATTTTCATCAGTATCATTCTCACACATTCTTCAAAATTTTTCTCCATCTTCCATACCTACAGCTGGCTCAACTGAGAACGCAGTAGATTCCTCTCCCTCCTCAACTACAGCATCAGAATCACTGAGCACAAAGTCAATGCAAACTACGACAGTTTCATCTCCATCCCACACTGGATCAACAGCGTTAACCTCAGGTAAGCAATAATCAACGCTGTCAATACTCAGTGACTCTCAACATGGATTCTTCCTTATCATCATGTCTCAGAACTTACTGCAAATATCTCCATTGTTTTAATTTCTACAGCAGGCACAACTGCAACTCTGACACTGTCGGCTGCAGTCACATTCACAGTAGCATTGAGCTGCATTTTAGTCTTACTCTTAAACACATCATCATGTTCACTGTGAATTATAAAGCCTTCTTCCCTTTACAGAAGCTTCAGCTCTAATGACGTCAGAAAGAACTGCAGCAACAAGTAAATCATCAAAAACAATGTAGTATTTAATGACTACATTCTGCCTCTAATCAGTGATCACCAAGGAACACTTACTGTTTACATTCGATTTTGACATTCTGTTGATTAACCTCCCTCTCCTTTCCCATTTATAGCGGACACAACCCCAAATCCAAAGCCTTCATCGGTTTCGACAACATCAATACCTGACTCACCCTCCCCAGAGTCAGCTGCAATTTCAACTCTTTCCTCCACACAGACGCCGACATCTACTTCACGTAAGTTATAACTAAACATAGCCTACGATCAATCAATTTCGAATACCATGGACTTTCATCGCTATAATTCTCACACTTACTTCAAAATGTTTCTGCATCTTCAATACCTACAGCTGGCTCAACTGCAAACCCAATAGTTTCCTCTCCCTCTACAACTACAGTGGTTTTTAAGTTGTTTGAAAAGGCATACGGGATACTTTCCTTTATTACCCAAGGCATAGATTATAAGAGCAGAGGTTATGCTGGAACGATATAAAACACTAGTTAGGCCACAGCTGGAGTATAGATGACAGTTCTGGTCACCACATTTCAGGAAAGAGGTGATTGCACTGGAGAGGTTACAGAGGAGATTACCGAGAATGTTGCCAGGACTTGAGAATTTTAGCTATGAGGAAAGATTTGATAGGCACAGCTTGTTTTTTTGGAACTGGTGAGGCTGAGTGGTGATTTAATTGAGGTTTATAAAAATATGAGGGGCCTAGATTCCACCCTACGTAAACTTGAGGTCATCCAAAACTCGGCTGCCCGTGTCCTAACTCACACCAAGTCCCGTTCGCCCATCACCCATGTGCTCGCTAACTTACATTGGCTCCCGGTTAAGCAGCGCCTCGATTTCAAAATTCAAATCCTTGTTTTCAAATCCCTCCATGGCCTCGCCCCTTTCTATCTCTGTAATCTCCTTCAGCCCCACAACCCCCCGAGATATCTGCGCTCCTTTAATTCTGCCCTCTTGAGCATCCCTGATTATAATCGCTCAACCTTTGGTGGCCGTGCCTTCTGTTGCCTAGGCCCTAAGCTCTGGAATTCCCTGCCTAAACCTGTCTACCTCGCCACCTCTCCTTCCTCCTTTAAGACGCTCCTTAAAACCTACCTCTTTGACCAAGCTTTTGGTCACCTGCCTATAAGGAGTTTTCTCCGATACTTGTCCCCCGTTCCACACAGTTCTTGGACGTCAGGATTTATAAGAACAAAATACACACGGCACAGGGTTTTGGCTCAACCTTTGATTCGTTCGTTTATTGAACACACACAATTACTTCTCCAGTATAAATCCCTACGATTTATATCAGGCTAACAACCCCAAAATACAAACCCCTATGCAAGGGTCATTTGCATCGACACAATATGACACAGTTAAACCCGTCCACGATTTGACTGTTACATATAAAGTTACCCAGACTCAATCACAAAACCCTTATTGTGATCTGACTGAAACTCACAAACTTTCTCAGACTCAATCATAAAAACCCCCTCTATGATTTGACTGAAACCTACAATCACCACTCCCGATCGGCTGTCTCTTGGAGTTGATTGTAGGCCCGAATCTTTCTGCTTGCTGTTCTACCGTTGGCTTCCCACACCATTGCCTTCGAATTGATCTTTTACTCAAACCAAAGCCAACTTGCAATCTTGAAACACATTTCCTGGCCTCCTCCTGAGCATACGATGGCCGTTTCAAAATGTGTGGATTGTCCCTCGTATTGCCCATTGATTGGAGATACCTTTCTGACAATGCAACCTTCCAAGGTGACTGCATATGCGAAGTATTCGAATGGTTCAAGGCTCGGCCCATTGTCTAGGCCTGCACTGATACTAGTTATTCGGGGGCCATGGTCTTCTTTAACAGTGTAACCCTTTAAGGTAAATGAATATGCGAATGTTGTTGTTCAGAGACATTCATATTTTAGATTGTCTGTGATCCAGTTGTAGTTTCGGCTGCAATGTTTGAATTAACCCTTTATTGCCGAGCCCTTTTTGCGGGCTCTGCAGTTCGGGGTTTTTTATATTTCATAGTCTAATTTTTACCGTTGGTGGGGGAGGAACGGATCCTACATCTCCCCCCTTTAATATCTCTTTAATTAGAGATATTACTCCCATCCATTCTTCTGCCGTGGAGAGTGCATTGTCGGTCCCAGCCAAATCTCACATTTTTTTACACAGTCTATACATTTGATTTGATAATCCCAAATCCCCTTTATACAGTCTTTCCTGTTTTTCCCTTTTTACCCTTCGTTTCGTTTTACACGATAACCTGAACAGATACAACACCATAATTAATTGCACAATTATCAATACATGTGAGGCAATTTAGATCCAGGGAGGAATTTCAATATTAAACCCAATGTGGGGTGGTCATTTCCCTGATCTCCTCTCGTGTTTCCTGCTGGAGAGTGTAGTAATGTTTTTGGGAAAGCTCCACATCCTTTACCAGTTTTGTCAAATGCTCAGGTCGTAATTCCTGTCCCTCAATCTCATTACCCTCCCCCAGTATCCTCTTTAGCTGATCCCGTAAGGTAATGACCTGCGTTTGCAGCCGGGCATCATCTATACTATTGACCAGTGACATCCCCGTATTAAACACCGTGGCCGCGTCATTGATCAATCCCCTCTTCCGTCTCCCCAAACTGGTGTGACTGTTGTCAGCTCGTTTATACAAATCCTTCCGACTTTCATCCCCATAGTTCAACTCGTAGAATTGCTGGAACATTTCTTTTAATAGTTTCTCGTATAATTTTTCCGTTTCAGCTGGGCACCACCGGGGTAGCTGTACCTTTGTCAAATTAAGGATGACAGATGCTACCTCGTAATGCACGTCATGGTACAACACCTTCCCTGTTGGAATCAGTACTAACACATTCCTAGGTCCGGGTGTCATTATGGGGCACTTAACCTCTTTATTCCATGTCTTTGGGGCTGATGGTAGGGGCTTCTTATCGTGCACTACTAGTTCGGTAGCACTGACTGCGTTTGGAGGATCTGGGACCACACATGAATCGAAACTTTGAGTCCAGCCTATTCCAGACCCGAAATCTTGCCATTGCCGTTTAAACGCGATGGACACCCCCTTCTGGCATTTACGTTCCGATCCTCCCACACACACATAAACTCCTTGTTCCTCCTTCCACCACTTGTCCCAACATAATTTTACACCCCCCTTTGTCCTCATAATCGATCTGTATGAGTCATTCCCCAATCTTTCCCAATCCGTGGATTCATTACCCTTGTCTGTTTTCCGTAGCCACCACCACCATCCCACAGAGATACTTCCCCAGCATTCTAGGCACACTTGCCTTCCCTCGTTCGCCAGTACCTTTTTGGTGGTGATATTTAATTTGGGGCAGGGCACTGATGCTTCACCGAATTTGTAACCAGTGTAATTGGAATATTTAGTGGAATTTGACCCCAACCAACCCGGCCATTCTCCCTCATGGAAGTATGTAGCTATCCCATCAGTGCCCCGTGCTCTACATCCCTGTGTTACGGTGGGCCCGGCTCCTCCCATACACCCGTAAGTAAACGACATCTCGATGTCGCCTCGCTCCATCTGTCCTGATCTGATCAGGATTACCAACAGGCCCAGCCACAGAGTGCATTCCATCCTGCGTCCTCCGTTCGACTCGCCTCTGCAAATAAAAGAAAAGAAAAATAGCAACACTCTGTGAGAGGTCTTCCCTCCACAGGTCAAACTTAGGTTATATACATGCTGTGATTGCTGCAATCACCGCGTCCCTTTTTCCTTACTGTCCGGTTGGGACCTCTTGCGGCTTGGGGTCGGTGTGCGAGGAGACGTCCAAGGCACCCTAGGTCGGGGTGTTCAACTACTCCTTCTCACCGCGCCGCTCTCTGGGTTTTCGTCATCATCCCACAACATGGGAGGAAAACTTACATTGGTCAAACTCATGATCGTTCCCTGGGCTCTGGTCTGTTTTATTCCCCTCTTCCCAGGGTCATAGAGTTTACATTGATTAATGTGGAACCACTTTGTCCGTTTTGGCAGCTGCACTGCATAAACCATAGGGCTTGCCTTGTCCACTATACTGTACGGCTCCATGTACAGTGGCTCGAAAGCCCCTACCCGGGCATAATTTCTCACCATGACCTTCCACTCCTGTACTTTCTGTGGCTCTAACAACATTCTATTCTTCTGGTGCTGGCATCCCATGTTATTTGCGGCTTCCCATTGTACTTTCCTCAAGGTCTCATACAGGTCTTTTACGAACCTGTCCCGGTTAACCTCCCTCGTTTGAACTTCGGTACCAACACATGAGTCGGGGTCCTCAGCGCCCTACCGGTCATCAGCTCATACGGAGAGTGTCCTGCGCTTTTGGAGAGGCTGGCCCTGATATTCATGAGAACTAGAGGCAGGACCTCGTCCCATTTCTTTGGGTACCCCTCTATCTCCTTCCTAAGCCTTTCCTTTAAGGTCCGGTTCATCCTTTCCACTATTCCCGATGATTAGGGGTTGTGGGCCACATGCCATTTTCCCTGTATCCCTAAAAGTTTCAGGGTGGTCTGCATGACTTGTCCTGTGAAATGACTCCCCTGATCTGATTCCACTACCTGGGGCAATCCCCATCGGGAGAACACATCACTTACTAGGATCTTAGCCGTGTTTAATGCTGTGGTTGTTCGACAAGGGAAGGCCTCAACCCACTTAGTGAAAACGTCCACCAAAACCAGATAATACCTGTTGCCTGCTTTTGTGGTGGGCAGGGGCCCAATGAAATCTATTTGTATAGAACGCCATGGTCCCTCTACCCTCCTAACGTGTCCCAACGGTGCCTTTCTACGGTGGGGGTCTGGATTATTCGCAGCGCACACTAGGCACTCCCTGCAATATTCCTTCACCTCTTCCCTGAGATGAGGCCACCAACCCACCTCCTCCACTTTCTTCCAGGTAGTTTCTGGCCCTGGATGTCCAGCTCCCGGACCCCCATGAGCTAGCTGCATAAATTCATCCCGGTACAGTGTGGGCACGATCCACCTTTCCCTTTTAAACAGCATCCCCTCTTTGACCACTATATCTGCTGCTCTAAAAGGACCCTCAATTGGTTCCCCATCTACCCTATTCTTAATCACGGTTTTTAAATCCACATCTTGTGCTTGAACCTGGGTCAGGTCTGGGAGTAACTTCACCTCCTGTGAGCCCTCCATATTCCTTATGGCCGCGATCTGTCCAGATCGGTACGGGTCCCAAAGTACTCCCGCCCTGGTCCCCTTTTTTGCCAACTTGTCGGCCTTCTGGTTACCTTTCCATTTACTTTTTGAATGTAATACTTCCCTTTATTGCCCATAACGCCCAGGATTGTGTTCAGCAGTGGGGCGATTACTAACGGTTTCCCGTCGGCGGACTTGAATCCTCGTCTAGCCCATGTTGCCAGATATTCAGTGCAAGAATTGCACGTGGACATCGAGTCTGAGCATATTGTGTAGAGGGTTGGGAATTCCTCGGGATGCGTGACCACATAAGCTACAGCTACCAGCTCGGCCTGCTGTGCGCTCAGTGTGCTGGGGAGTTTGATGGCTTTCTCTATTCCAGCCCCTGGGTCATAAATTCCACACCCTGTCCTACGCTCTCCATTTGTCACTGAACTGGACCGATCCACATATATATCTCTCCCTGTCGGATGTTGCCCGGCCCAGAATCCCACGTCTACGTCCCATACCCCTTCTACCGTGCACACGTGATTCGTCCCTGGATAAGTCATGTTCAAGGCCAGCTTAGGTTCCGCCAATCTTTCCACCCTCAGGTTCATCTGGGAGAGTAGCAATGTCCAGCGGGCAATACGACTGCTACTCACTGTCCCATCTTTTATCCTCCCGTCCAATAGCATCTGTGTCGGGATATGACATGTCAGTAAGGTTATTAAAGATGACCCCGTAAATAATTGGAAACGTTTGACGGCCCAATAGCTCACCAAAAGGTGTCTTTCACAGTTCGAGTAACCCCTCTCTACATCTGTCAGGACTCAGGAGGCATAAGCCACTGGCCTCAACTTGTCATGCCGTTCTTGGAGCAACACTGCACTCAAACTATCCCCTGTAGCTGCTACCTCCAGATAAAAATCTTCATTCCCGTTTATTGCTCCTAGTGCAGGTGCAGTTTGTAAATTTTCCTTTAGGCGAGTAAATGCCTCCTTACAACTCTCATCCCATTCCCATCCTACTCCTTTCCTAAGGAGTCTAAGCAAAGGGGCTGCCGTGGCTGCATAGCCTTCAATAAAATCCCTGCAATACCCTGTCATACCAAGAAAAGATCTCACCCCAGTTACACTTTTTGAAGTGGGTAGTTCCTGTACTACCCTCCTCTTCACCTCGTCTATAGCCCTTTCCCCTGCCCTAATCGTCAATCCTAAGAATTTCACCTCCTCCTGTCCTATTTGGGCTTTCTTGGGGTTTGCCTTAAACCCTGCCTCCCCCAACAGCTTTAGTAGTTTGTCCAGTAGTGGCCCGTGGTCCTCTGCACTTTCTGAGAATAATAATCGGTCATCCACAAACTGAATCAACTGGCTAGGCTGACTGAAATTCTTTAAAGCATTAGCCATACACTGATGGAAAATCGAGGGACTGTTATGAAACCCTTGCGGGAGGCACGTCCACGTATACTGTTGCCCTTTGAATGTAAAGGCAAATTTATACTGATCCTCCCATCTTACTGGGATAGACCAGAACCCGTTAGCTATGTCCAATACAGTGAACATCGTTGCCTCCGCAGGGATATTCCCGATTAGATCGGCTACTGCTGCTACCGTGGACGCGCATGCTGGAATACCTTTATTGAGAACCCGGTAGTCTACCGTGGCTCTCCATGACTGATCAGGCTTCTTAACTGGCCATAGGGGTGAATTTACATGGGTCGCTATCGGCCTCAGTTCCCCTTGTTCCACGAGGGAGCTCAGTGCAGTTTCCAAGTCCTTCTCTGCCTCCCGGGGAAAACTATACTGTTTCTGAGGTCGCGACATTGGGTCCCCGTGTACCTCCACCTCTACCCCCGTTACCCTACCACAGTCATGTCGGTGAGTGGCGAACACTGCGAGATTATTTTTCACATACCCCCGATACCTTTCCGGGGTGCTACGGACCAATTGTTCCAAGTCATAGCTTCCCTTCGGTTTCATAGTACAGGTGCTACCTTTCACTTTCTCCGCCTTGGGGATAACTAGAACTTCCTCAGGTTTATCTGAACCAACCGCCCCCCCATAGACAGTGGTTTCTCATATCCACGATCACATAGTGGGCCAGCATAAAATCAGCTCCGAGGACCCCCATGCCGGGCTGATCCCATTGCATCAGTACGCATTCCCACTTAGTGACAAGAGGTCCTAACCCTATAGACAAAGGTTTTGATACCGCCCCAGTCTGCTCGTTTCCTGTGAAACCCACTAACTTAAACGTGACCCTGTTCAACCATGGAGAAGTGGTCGGGTTTGGTGAGTGAACCACCGTACTGGAAGCTCCGGTGTCCACTAGATACTTTCCCCGAACGGCCTCTACCCTGATCTCTACACAAGGTCTGCCCCACTCATCGTAGGTGAGCGAGCACAGGTACTCAGGCTGGGTGCGTCCTAGTCATGGGAGAAGTGGGGGCGCGCTGGGCTTTTCACTACATACAGCAGCATCCAGCTTTCCCGGTCTTTGCCCATAACCTGCCGTAACACGGTCACTAGAAGTTCCACTGAGTCTTCTACCCTCTCCTTCTCCGCCTCTACTACCCGTGGTTTTGACCCTGAGGGACACCCGTATCCTGGTTTTTCACTTTTTGGGAACTTGCACTCCCTGTTCCAGTGTCCCATTCTCCCACAGTTAAAACATGCCCGGGATCTGTCCACCTTACCCCCCTCCTGCTTCCATTCTTTTCTACCATCCACGCTTCCCTTCATCTCATGCACTTTTCCCTTTTGTTTATTCTCCTCCCCTCGGTCGGATTTAAAAGCCAGAGTCAGTTTCTTTAACATGCCTGGCTCTGTATTGTTAACATCCTCGGAGTCGAACCATGATTCCGCCCTAGCCCTGATCCGTGGCAGGCTGTTAGCCACTAGGGTCCTCAACTAATGATTCTTGGGAGCCCCTAACAACTGTGCTCGGGCTAGATTTCCCCCCGTCGCTTTCAGGTACACGGGCCACAACCTGTCTGCGAATGCATCCGGTGCTTCGCCAGCCAGCTGTCTGGTCTGCTCAACCTGCAAGAACGGGCTGCCCTGGCTATGTCCCAGTCCAGGGTATCCCCTCCTAACTTAATGGCTGCCGACAAACCCTGGTACAGCTTCCCATCTAGAGAGAACAGTATCAGCTTTTTCCGTTCGTCGTCGTCACAATTATTGATCCCTTCTATCTGCTCTACATTGGCAAAATGAACAGAGGCATCCACTCCGTGCTTCAGTTTCGGCACACTGGCCAGCATTTCCTGCAACTGAAGGGACATATAGGGAAGCACATAATCACTCTGCAATGGCTCCTGACCGCCACCTTGTGGGGGGGGACCGAACTTTTGCTGTCACAGGGAACACATCGGTCCCGGTGGTCCCTGTGCTTCAGGAGCCGGTCGAACCTCTCTATACTGGACCCATCATCGGGCTCCTTTTCCTCCTCATCCCAGTCTACCCCAACTTCCCCTGGTGCCATGAGACAAACCATACCCCTGGCCCTGGATAATGCTCGGGTCAACTTATGGATTTTTTCATTACAGGGCCCGTGATTGGCCTCTTCATGTACCCGGTTTTTGGCTACCCTGTATGCCACCTTTATATCTTTTAACTGCTCCTCAGCCTTGTCAGCTCTCTCTGAGTTCCTATTACCTTCCTCACGCTGAGCCTGACACTGCCTTCTACTTTCGGTGACCTGACATTGCAGGTACTCTAACGTGTTTCTAGCTGTTTCTTCCTGCGCTTTTCTCTTCTGCCTTTCAAAGCTCAAATCTTCTGTCAACCGGTTCACTGCGGCCTCTCTCTCTCCTGCCCTACTTTCTGATTCCTGTTTTTCTTTTCCCAAACGCTCAACTTTCTCCGTGAGCATCTGAATTTGTTTCTGCGTACATATTAGCCAAATCGCCTTTTCCTTCAATTTCTTATGTATGCTACTACCCGTCCACGCTACCGCTTTCGCATACGGACTGTCAGAATGTAACATTTCCCGCACCCAGTGCTCGGAAATGTTTATTTTCCCAAACACATACGAGGATATCCTATCCTCCATCGCGGATTTCTTGCACTTAAACCTGTCCATAATTTTGTTCTAAACCTTGACATCCTGCTGCCGGTTGCCAGATTCTGTAAGGGGTTTTCTCCGATACTGCTCCCCCGTTACACACAGTTCTTGGACGTCAGGATTTATAAGAACAAAATACACATGGCACAGGGTTTTGGCTCAACCTTTGATTCGTTCGTTTATTGAACACACACACACAATTACTTCTCCAGTATAAATCCCTACGATTTATATCAGGCTAACAACCCCAAAATACAAACCCCTACCCAAGGGTCATTTGCATCGACACAATATGACACAGTTAAACCCGTCCACGATTTGACTGTTACATATAAAGTTACCCAGACTCAATCACACAACCCTTATTGTGATCTGACTGAAACTCACAAACTTACTCAGACTCAATCATAAAAGCCCCCTCTATGATTTGACTGAAACCTACAATCACCACTCCCGATCAGCTGTCTCTTGGAGTTGATTGTAGGCCCGAATCTTTCTGCTTGCTGTTCTACCGTTGGCTTCCCACACCACTGCCTTCGAATTGATCTTTTACTCAAACCAAAACCAACTTGCAATCTTGAAACACATTTCCTGGCCTCCTCCTGAGCATACGATGGCCGTTTCAAAATGTGTGGATTGTCCCTCGTATTGCCCATTGATTGGAGATACCTTTCTGACAATGCAACCTTCCAAGGTGACTGCATATGCGAAGTATTCAAATAGTTTCTGTTAGCATTCGTATTCAAATGATTCAAGGCCTGGTCCATTGTCTAGGCCTGCACTGATACTAGTTATTCGGGGGCCATGACCTTGTTTAACAATGTAACCCCTTAAGGTAAATGAATATGCAAATGTTGTTGTTCAGAAGCATTCGTATTTAGATTGTCTGTGATCCAGTCGTAGTTTCGGCTGCAATATTTGAATTAACCCGATATTGCTGAGCCCTTTTTTATAGTCCAATTTTTACCGTTGAGGGAGGAGAAATGGATCCTACAGCCTTAATGTGTCAATTTTTTTGTCTTAAAATAATCCTGTGCAGCACCTTGGGACGTTTTACTACGTTAAAGGCGCTATATAAATACAAGTTGTTGTTGTAGATGGAGTTGATAGGAAGCACCTATTTCTTTTAGCATGTAGGTCAATAACCAGGGGGCAATAATTTTAAAGTAGTTGGTAGAAGGATTAGAGGGGAGTTGAGGAGAACTTCTTTCACCCAGAGGGTGATGGGGGTTTGGAACTCACTGCCTGAATGGGTGGTGGAGACAGAAACACTCATTACATGTAAAAAGTATATATGCACTTGAGGTGCCGCAAACTGAAAGCCTGCGGACCAAGAGCTGGAGAGTAGGAGGAGGCTGGCGGGCACTTTTTAGACCGGCGCAGACACGATGGGCCCAATGGCCTCCTTCTGTGCCGTAAATTTTATGATTCTACAGTATCAGAATCACTGAGCACAAAGTCAATGCAAACTACAACAGTTTCATCTCCATCCCACACTGGATCAACAGCGGTAATCTCAGGTAAGCAATAATCAATGCTGCCAATATTCATCCTTTACCCCGTCCATGGTTCATGTGATATCTTAAGACACAGCAGATATACACAACAGCAAAAGATAGTTTCCGGTAAGAACTGTACTGCATATGGCTTTATTATTATGTATATCATTCGTCCACCAGGTGGCTCTATTGCAGTGCCTTCCTTATTATCATTGCTCAGAACTTTCTGCAAATATCTCCATTGCTTTAATTTCTACAGCAGGCACAACTGCAACTCTATCACTCTCAGCTGCATCCACATTCACAGTAGCATTTAGTTACATTTTAGTCTTGCTCTTAAACACATCATCATGTTCACTGTGAATTATAAAGCCTTCTTCCCTTTACAGAAGCTTCAGCTCTAATGACGTCAGAATCAACTGCAGCAACAAGTAAATCATCAACAATTACGTCAGGTATGTAATGACTGCATTCTGCCTCCAATCAATGATCACCAAGGAACACTTATTGCTTATTATAGATTCTGACATTCTGTTGATTATCCTCCCTCTCCTTTCTCAATTGTAGCGAACACAACCCCAATTCCAAACCCTTCAACAATTCCTCCAACATCAATACCTGACTCACCCTCCACAGAATCCGCTGCAATTTCAACTCTTTCCTCCACACAGACGCCGACACCTACTTCGCGTAAGCAATAACTCAGTCCGGCATTAGACAAATGATTGTCAAAGAGCATTTATTACTTACTTTTCTTTCTCATATCTTATTCCAGTTCTCCCTTTATCTGCAAAATTTACAGCACACTCACCTGCAGCTCCAACAGTTTTATTCTATCCTCCAATGGGTCAACAATACTGACTCAGGATTGCAATAACTAATATCTGACAGTCTGTGATGACTCTCAACACATTTTTTCCTTATGATCATTTCATCAATTTAACTGCAAATCACTCCCTGGTTTAAATGTCTACAGCAGATATAAATGCAATTCCAACATTTGCAAATGCTGCTCCAACAATAATATCCAACTCAACCTCATCAGAGTCAACTGCAACTCCAATATTTTGATTCTTCTCCTCAACACACAATAAATAATATAATCAATTTCTAACTTTACTCTGGGATCATTCAATATCAGCGGCAAGTTGTTATGTACTGAATTATTCAGACATTTTGGAAAATGTTTCTACTTCAACAGCTGACACAACTCCACCTCCAAAAGTCTCCTCTCCCTCAACATCTGCAACATCAGGATCACCTGCAACTACAACACGTTCATCTGCTTCTTCGACTACTATATCCAACTCACCCTCCATAGGGTCAACAGACACTCCAACAGTTTCATCTCAGCCCTCGACACAGACGCCAACACCCACTTCAAGTAAGTTAAAACTAAACTTAGCCTACGATCAGTCATTTTCAAATACCATGGATTTTCATCGGCATCATACTCTCACATTCTTCAAAATGTTTCTGCATCTTCCATATCTACAGCTGGCTCAACTGAGAACCCAATAGTTTCCTTTCCCTCCTCAACTACAGCATCAGAATCACTGAGCACAAAGTCAATGCAAACTACGACAGTTTCATCTCCATCCCACACTGGATCAACAGCGGTAACCTCAGGTAAGCAATAATCAACGCTGCCAATACTCAGTGACTCTCAAACTGTTTCTTCCTTATCGTCATTGCTCAGAACTTCCTGCAAATATCTCCATTGCTTTAATTTCTACAGCAGACACAACTGCAACTCTGACACTGTCGGCTGCATCCACATTCACAGTAGCATTTAGATACATTTTCATTTTGCTCTTAAACATATCATCATGCTCACTGTGAATTATAAAGTCTTCTTCCCTTTACAGACGCTTCAGCTCTAATGACGTCAGAAACAACTGCAGCAACACGTAAATCATCAACAATTACATCAGGTATGTAATGACTGCATTCTGCCTCTAATCAATGATCACCAAGGAACACTTACTGTTTATTATAGATTTTGACATTCTGTTGATTATCCTCCCTTTCCTTTCTCTTTTATAGGGGACACAACCCCAAATCCAAAGCCTCCATCGGTTTTGATAACATCAATACCTGACTCACCCTCCACAGAGTCAGCTCCAATTTCAACTCTTTCCTCCACACAGACGCCAACACCTACTTCACGTAAGCAATAACTTAGTTTAGCATTAGACAAATTATTGTCAAAGAGTTTTTATTACTTACTTTTCTTTCTCATACCTTCTTCCAAATGTCTCTTCATCTGCAAAATTTACAGCACAATGACCTGCAGTGCCAACAGTTTCATTCTATCCTCCAATATTTTTATTCTTCTCAGCACAGTCATTTACATTCAAATCATGTAATCCATTTCTAACTTTACTCTGGGCTCAATCAGTATGGGTCCCGCTCACCATCACTTTGTCCTCATTAACTTAGATTGGCTCCTAGTCCACAAACACCTCAAATTTTAAATTTTAATCCTCATGTAAGCTTATGGCTTCGTAACAAAGTCCAATCCTACAAACCGGCACCCCACACACCACCACCCCTTCCCCCACCCCACCCCACCACCGCCTGCACTCTGTCTTGCTCCTTTATCATTTCTGTCCTTGACAAACTCGACTGGTTCCCTGTTCCTAGTACCTTTCTATAAAAAATTAATGTCGGTCATGCTGGCATGACTGCATATATTGCCCATCCTTACTTATCCTGAGTCCTCTGCAGTCCTTGTGGTGATGATGCTCCCATAAGAATGTTAGGTAAGGAATCCCAGGACATAGATCCAGCGATGATGATATATGTCAGGATCGTGTGTGACTTGGAGGGTGTTCCCACAACATTGCTATACTTGTCCTCAGTGGTAGAGTCACAAGGGAGGGAGGTGTTGTCGAAGTAACTTTGCGGAGTTGCTGCAGTGCTACCTGTTGGTCATTTATACTGCAGCCACAGTATGCTTGTGATGGAGAGTGTGGATATTGAGCATGGTGGCAGAGGTGTCAAATGAACTGCTCTATCCTGGATGGCGTCAAGTTTCTTGAATGTTGTTGCAGCTGCACCCATCCAGGTGAGTAGTAAATATTCCATCACACTCCTAACTTGAGCCTTGTACACGGTCAACAGGCTTTGATGGATCAGGAAATGAGCCACTCATCAGACTACCCAGTCTCTGCCCTGCTCTTGTAGCAATTGTATTGATATGGCTAGTCTAGTTCAGCTTCTTTACAATGGTAACCCCAAAGATTATAATAGTGGGAGATTCAGTGATTGGTGCAGTTTAAAAGAAAAAAAAGACCTTAGGACATCCCAAAGTGCTTTATAGCCAATGAAGTACAGTTGAAGTGTAGTCACTCTTGTAATGTAGGAAATGCGGCAGCCAATTCATGCACATCAAGCTCCCACAAACAGCAATGTGATAATGACCAGATAATCTGTTTTTTTAGTGAGATTAAAACAAGATGGCTGGGCTTTCTCTTGTTTGAGATGGTCATTACCTTGCATTTATGTGACACGTAATGTTATCTACCACTTGTCAGCTCAAGCCTGGATGTTTTCCAGGTCCTGGTGTAGGCTGCCATTGGCTGCTTCATTATTGGGAGACTAGTGAGTAGAGCTGAGCACTGTGGAATCATCAGTAAAAGCCCCATTCCTGACTGTAGGATAGAGGGAAGGTTAGTGATGAAGTAGCTGAAGATGGTTGGGCTTTGGATGCTTTCCTGAGCAACTCCTGCAGTGATGTCTTGGATCTGTGATTACTGGCCTCCAGCAACCACAACCATCATCCTTTGTGTCAGGTACAACTCTAGCCATTGGTAAGTACTCCATTTGAACCCCATTGACCCCATTGTTTCAGGCAGCCACATAGTGTAATGCATTCACTTTTAAAAATGCATTCACTTTCAAAATCATGAGGGGTCTCGACAGAGTAGATAGAGAGAAACTGTTCCCATTGGCGAAAGGGTCGAGAACCAGAGGACACAGATTTAAGGTGATTGGCAGAAGAACGAAAGGCGACATGAGGAAAAACATTTTTACGCAGCCAATAGTTAGGATCTGGAATGCACTGCCTGAAAGGGTGGTGGAGGCAGATTCAAACGTGCTTTTCAAAAAGAAATTGGCTAAATACCTGAAGGGAAAAAATTTGCAGGGCTACGTGGAAAGGGCGGGACTAGCTGAAGTGCTCTTGCAGAGAGCCGGCACGGGCTCAACAGGCCGAATGGCCTCCTTCTGTGCTGTAACCATTCTATGATTCTATGATTCTAAAAATTAATCACTCAAGCTTTCTCATGACAATAGGCTATACTTGTGGTTAACTGCAATTTGCTTCTGCAGAAACGAAGGTGCCAACCCTAACAGTGGTGTCAACTACAGCAAGTAAAGCAGCATTGTCAATGCCAACTTGGATCATAGCCATCATTGTCATAAGTGGTGTTCTGCTGCTGGTTATATTCGCGTTCATAATTCATGTGGTAAGTATGGCATAATGTTTTAGTTTATTGTGCTGTAAAAAGTCCTGTAACACATATAATCTTTGCACTCACATATTCTGTTCAGCAACTCAGACAGATACATCAGGAAACAAAAACTTACAGCAGTAGTAAAATATTCTGACAGTGAATTTCCGCGGAGGTTTTCCCGTTTGTCTACAGAAAGCCAAGGAATCCCTGCAAAACCCATGGAAATTCACCTCATGTATGTTGAAAGAACCTGCAGTTAAGCCATGCCAAAATATAAGGTATTAGCTCTAGTATATGAAGAATCTAGTTGTCACCCTCAATGAGTTCATTCCATCTTCTCAAATTGGTGATATTACTGTTACATAATTTAAATCCAAATATTCTGTAATGGCAACATTGCATTTATATAGCACCTCAGCAAATCTCTGAGAAATATCCTAAAATGCTTCAGCACCAAGAATTATTTTGAAGTGTAATGAATATAGTTATGTACCAATACAGCAGCCACTGTGCACTTAGCTGGATCCTACAAACAGCAATTATATAAATGCCAGGTTAATCTGCTTTGGTGATGTTGGTTAAGGGATGAATGTTAGCCTAGACATTTGGACACTTTCTGCTGTTCTTCAAATGTACTGTATCATGAGATCTTTAATATCCACTCAAACAACTGAAACAAGACCTCAATGTCTCATCCGAAGGCAGCACCTCTGACAGTGTAGCAATCTCTCAGTATTACGTTAGTGTCCCCCTTGATTATATGCTTAAGTCCTGGAGTGGACTTGATTATTTATAAGGGGGAACTATTTTTGGACTAACTTACCTTCCATGTTAATGCCATTTTTGAACATAGGTTCAGCACAATGATGTTTTATCCTGAGGTACTGAATTTTCGAGCACCGTGTCTACTTGCTTTCAAGATATGACTAGCATGCAGTACCTGGGGCTTGTTGTAAACAGTTGGAGAGACAGCAATAATTTTATACCATTGCTGAATTCTACACAGTAACTATTATAGACATGTGGTAATACAGTCTGATGGTGCACATCAATCACAAGAATTTATATTTCTTAACTACAGGTAGCCTGAAATTTCCAGTAAATGATCCTCATATTAATATGCAATACTTGGTATCAACACATCAGTCCTTTATCCTTAATTAGTCATGTGTGCCTGGTTGGTTTGGGCAGGATAATGAGTGGATCATAACTATGTTCTAAGATCCCATTGTACAACCCACACAAAGTTAGCATATCACAGATGCTGACATTATAAGGCAAAAGAAGATTTCCAAAGAGTAAAGAGATCACCCGTGAAACAGGCATGTTAAAACCATGTTGTGATCATAGAATCATAGAGGGGGATTTTCACCTGCAGGCCATCTGTTTCCTGCCTAAAAAATGGGAAACCAACAAAGGAAAATTTGGTGGGTTCCTTGGACACCCATTTGCCCGCCTGATTCAATTTTCAGGCAGGCCTTTAAATGGGTGCCGAGCACTCCCACCAAAAACAGGCAGGAGGCTGTTTAAATATACAAATTGGGATCGGGGTCCCAGTTGTACCAGGCATCGAGTGGCCTAACCAGCGGTCCTTAAAGGGGGTGCTGGAGGTCACTCAGGAAAAGGTAAGTTGTGTTTTTTTGTTTGTGGAGACATTATATGAAGATCTGAGCTGTTTGACGTTATAAATGTTGCACTATATAAATATATCACGGTGTACTTTAGTATTTAACAGTTACTATATGAAAAAAATTATCTGCTGTACTACAGCTTGTATTTCTCCTTTTTGTTACATCAGCAGTCATTAACTGAATTTGCTGTTGTCCTATGCTTCGTCAGAAGTACGTTAATGACAGGAGCAAAGCAACATTGATGCTTTTTCAATTACAGTCTTGATATGACAAACTTCAGTACATTAAATATTTTGCTTTATCAGAGTGTTGCTCCATCATTGGTGGATTAAAATTAAAATGCACCAATAAGGGAACTAATTTTTCTGAGACTGAAGTTTCCCAAGCTGCTGGGCCTGAAAATTTTAAAAGACGAATCCAGCAGCATAGAAAATGATAGTGTTGATTATTCCACTCGCTAACTGGGAGTCGGGGAGAGGAGAGCAACAAACCAATGCTCAACAGTAATAAACAAAGGAGGGTGTGGTGTGTGAAAGAAGACTATCGTCATTTAAACTAACGGCATTTTCTGGTGTCCATGCGGGCGCGATCAAAGGCAGGTCGGGTGCGAAATTTGAAAAAAATCAGGAACCCGCCATCATCCTGCCCCACGCGCCTTTCCCTCGGGCGCGTTTGCCGGTGCAGCACTCCTGGGGCTGTGATGATTGACCTCCAACTCCCACAACCATCTTCCTTTGTGCTAGTTATGACTCCAGCCAGTGGAGAGTTTCCCCCCCCGATTCCCATTGACTTCAGTTTACTAGGGCTCTTTGATGCCACACTCCGTCAAATGCTGCCTGGATGTCAAGGGCAGTCACTCTCACCTCACCTCTGGAATTCAGCTCCTTTGTCCATGTTTGGACCAAGGCTGTAATGAGGACTGGAGCCGAGATGTCCTGGCGGAACCCAAACTGGGCATCAGTGAGCAGGTTATTGGTGAGTAAGTGTCGCTTGATAGCACTGTCGACGACACCTTCCATCACTTTGCTGATGACTGAGAGTAGACTGATGGGGCAGTAATTGGCCGGATTGGATTTGTCCTGCTTTTTGTGGCCAGGACATACCTGGGCAGTTTTCCACATTGTCGGATAGATGCCAATGTTGTAGCTGTACTGGAACAGCTTTGCTGGAGGTGTGGCTAGTTCTGGAGCACAAGTCTTCAGCACGATAGCCAGGATGTTGTCGGCGCCCATAGCCTTTGCTGTATCCAGTGTGCTCAACCGTTTCTTGAAATCATGTGGAGTGAATCGAATTGGCTGAAGACTGGCTTCTGTGATGGTGGAGACCTCAGGAGTAGGCCGATATGGATCATCCACTCAGCACTTCTGGCTGAAGATGGTTGCAAACGCTTCAGCCTTGTCTTTTGCACTCACATGCTGGGCTCCACCATCATTGAGGATGGGGATAGTCATGGAGCCTCCTCCTTCTGTTAGTTATTTAATGGTCCATCACCATTCACGACTGGATGTGGCAGGACTGCATGCTCACCACCACCTTCTCAAGGGCAATTAGGGATGGGCAATAAATGCTGGACTTGCCAGCGATGCCCACGTCCCATAAACGAATTTTAAAAAAAGGCAGAAGCTGTTGCTGACTACATTGCCAGCACAGATTTAACTTTCAGCAGGCTGCAAGTGTTTCCAGCAAATTCTCCATCCAGTCTCACCTCATTGGAAGAACCTCTCTCACCATTGATAGATTGCTTCTTTCATCTCTACTTGACCTGCCGTCTATTCCATCAACATGGGTGCCATTTATACTGTCTCACCTTGTTCCTCAGAATCAGACCACGATGAGCGCCAACACCAGCAGCACCAGACACAACAGCAGCACCAACAACAACACCACTAACCTTCTCTGCAACCACCTGATGCTGCACAGGACAGAGGGCATCAGCACCCAAGCACATTACTGCCCAGGAAGCTAGGGATGGCCTCATCACGGCCAGATTTACTTAACTTTACACAGTAAAACCATATGGCTGCCCCATGCTGCACCAGGTTGGCACCACCCCACAGAAACACCATAAAGCATCCCTGCAATGACCAAGCCATTCCTTTCACACTGACCGCCATTGCTGAAGGTTCCGTTATGTCTCACCAGTCCCTGCAACTCTCTAAGCCACTTCCAAAGGGGCACACAACAAGTGTGTCCAAGACAGCAAAGTGGTGAAAATAAAGATTTTAATGGTTGACAATACATTAACGGAATCTTGCCATTAACATTGACTAAAACACTCAAGTGGCTACCCTTGTGAATCTACTTGTGTGTCATCTTTCTCTTCCATGTGCTTCTATGAGGTGCTACCCCTGTGACTTCAGCAGAGGTTGAGGCAGCCTACTCACTTCCCTGCTGCGATTGCTTGGACACTCTTGGCGGACATCCTCTGGGTTTTGGAGCCTCTGATGGCCCCGTCAAAGTCTGCTCCTCCTGCGACTGTGCAGGGGTAGACTTGGCCATCGCGATCCGAGGAGTCATCTGGGGCTCTGACTGACGAGGTGGCAACGGGGAAGAAGTGTGAGCGCTTTGAGGGGAGCCCCCACTTCCCTCTCCCCTCTCACCATCATCCCTCTCATGGGCCACCCGCACTTCCCTGCTAGTAAGGAGCTGGAGAGCGGTGTATGAGCTGCTCCATGCAGGTGGCCATCCTATCCATGGAAGAGCCTACAGTCACCATCGCCTGCGACACGGTGGTGCTCATGTTGGAGATGGACTCCTCCATTCTCTAAACAGTTGCAGACATCACGCTCGCAAAACCTGTCAGAGCCTCCTGCAATTCTTGCTGCACCTCCAGGATCGCCCTCTTTCTGGATGGCCCCTGAGGCTCAGCATCTGCATGCAGCTGAGCAGGGCTGGGAGTGTCCTGCGCACTCTGGCGCGGGGTTTCCACTGCTGTCACTGTCTCCACCATCTGCTCTTGCTCACTTGTGACTTGTGAGGAACCGGTGACAACACTACTCTATCTCGCGTTGGACCCACCGAGGTGTGCGTATCTGCGCTGGTGCTGGGTGCGCTCATGTCTGGTGATGCTGCACCCTCAGAGGCTGGATGCTCCTCTGAGGAGTCATTTTGCTCTTCCTCCTGGACAGTGGTGGGGGCTCTTGATGGATTTGTGGGAGAGTAAAGAGATGAGTTAGATATGCCATGTGAAGAATGGGTGCACATACCATTATGCACATAATGACCA
Source organism: Squalus acanthias (assembly GCA_030390025.1). Taxonomy (NCBI): domain Eukaryota; kingdom Metazoa; phylum Chordata; class Chondrichthyes; order Squaliformes; family Squalidae; genus Squalus; species Squalus acanthias. The sequence continues at coordinate 54,737,303 of CM059426.1, forward strand.
TTCATTGGCTGATGACATCAGTCCCCATATGAGTGACTGATGTATGCCATGTAGCTGTATGATATGTAATTCTGTCACCAGGTTGCTGAGATGTCCCCCTCTCTCTGTCTCCCACCTCTAGCTGCTCGGCCACTCCAGAGACTTTCAACGTAGCCTCCCCTGCTGTTGTGAAGGTCGCAAATGATGGACGCCCACCTCCAGTTCTCTCCCTCTCCCTCTTATTGTACGTTATCCTCTCCTGCAAGGAGGGAAAGAAGAGAAGGTTGAGTGAGAGTGATGGAATGAGTGTAAGGAATGGATGGGTTACATCTTTAGAGGGAGACTATGATGGATTGGGGTGACAATGCCAAGTTGGCTCCTTGCGTGTTGTTAGTTGGTATGATTGCATTAGGATGAGGGTGAGTGTGAGGGGTGGCTAGTAAGATGGGGATGTGATAATATAGATAGAGAGGGATGGGTGGATGTGCAAGATATGTTGGTGTGAGTAAGGATGTGCTGGAGTACGGTTGGGAAGGCAGAGTGATGGGGATGTGATGAGAGGCACAGCAGGATGAAGTTGAGTGCGGCTTTGTACTCACCTTTCCAGATCTAATGAGATCATTGAAACGTTTTACGGCACTGCACCCAGGTCCTCCTGAACACATCCCTGCTGTTGACCTCCTCTGCAATTTGGAGCCAGGTTCTTTTTGTCTCCTGGGGAGGTCTCTTCCACCCATTGGAAGGGAAGAGGACCTCCCTGCGTGCTGTGACTCCCTCCACAAGGATATGGAGGGAGTTATCGGAGAACCTGGGTGCAGCCCTCTGCCTCTGTGCAGCCATCTCTCCAACTGTTTGGAGCAATGAAAACCTGCAGTGTGCTGTCTGCACACTCCTAGATGAACCTTCAAATGTAATGTGGCCAAGGTGCCTTTAAATATACTGGCTGAAAACGCGTCATGGATGACGTCATCAGACCTGCACCATTTAATTGGGCCGGGTAACGCACAGGGCGGGCTTAATAGGGCCCATTATCGGAAAGTCGTTTTCTGCAGCGGGATGGAAGCAGCAACGGGGTCGCGACCTGCCACGCCAACCGCCCACACCTGACCCACCCAGGTGAAGAAAATTCCGGCCGTGCAGGTACATTAGTAGTAACAGTCTGCAAGAACAGAAACTGACTGAATGTAGCAAAGTTTCTCACCAAGCTCTTCAGTCTGAATATCGAGTCTCCACTATATTACATATGGAAGGTAGGTGCTTTAAATCAATTAGTTTGCTTACCGTAGTGGTATATTTGTCTACTGTATATTTCAATGGAAGTCTGATTGTGCTCAAGCTCATAAGTAATTTACAGTCTCAGGCCAGTATCAGTCGTCAAGGGTCCACCGCACAAAACTGCCCATAAATGGTCACTAGGTGGCATTAAACTGGCAATCTCAATCAATAGAATGGTGTGGGAAATAGAAAATAAATCACATTGGTACACTAGCAGATGCTTTTCTTTTGTTGACATTAAGGCACTTATTGAGGAAGAGAAGGAAGAGGTTTACTCTGCATCTGGGGTTCACTGTACCTAATTTGGAAATCTTTAAGTTAATTGCAGCTTTTGGGAGAAGCAATACATTTTTCTGTTATCAGAGGGATGCTTGTACTCGGAATGGAAGACTTTTCCTCTTTCACGAGAAGAGGAAAAGTGTTCCATTCCGAGTACAATCATCCATCTGATAACAGAAAAATTTACTGCTTCTCCCAAAAGCTGCAAAATAATTTAACCTCAGTTTTATATCCACTTGCTTCTTTCTACTTTTATGACTGGTTACATATGTTTATCCTATAATAATTTACTAACTTTTGCTTTCACTACAGATTGCAATGCATGCTTATAAGATTGGGACATACCATGTCATACAGAACTCACAAGAAATTAATTTTCGTTCTTTTGCAACTTGGAGGAATATTGACGAAGAAGCAATGATATCTTAAATAATGTTCTCTGCATATACAAGATAGTCATTATTCTGGATGAACTGTAGTATCAGTTTACATTTATTTTAAATAGGCATGATGCTCTTATTCAAGATTTCTACAATGTAATATACTTTTTTAACAGGTCTTAGCTTGTATGGTAATATATTTTTCTGAAAGATAATATGAGAATGGTAAAAGTACTTCTGTGAATTTATGTACTATCTATATTAAACACCGTTTGTCTGGAATACTATAGATTGTAGAGTGCTCCAACATTGCCAATTGGTCCTTGCTTACCACGTGATCTTATCGTCCATGTGGTCAGCACAGACCAATCATATTGCTGACGGGGGAGGGGGGGGGGGTAAAGGAAATTTAATTCAGTCACCTTTATAGTTTTGTTCTCTTCATTCCTCTGTCTCCATTAATTCTCCAGTCCAGGCAATTTATTAACTCTACCAGACCTCTGTTCCCAATCCCAGTACCTCTGCTGCATTCCTGGGAGTGGTCTTGGTCTTGGTCTTGGCCTCTGCTCTGTTCACTCCCTGTCCTACCATGAGTGCTTCAGCCCTGTTCCTTCCCTCCCACTAAGAACCATCCTATCTAGTCCAGCCCACACAGTAGTTTTGTTGCAGCCCTGTGAATTTTCTTAGCTTTAGATCTTACTCTCCCAAGCACTAGCCTGCACTCCCAATATTCTCCCTGCATCCAACCCTTGTGTCCCACGGCTCCAGGCCCCACTCTTGCTGTTCACTGCCCCCCAATTGATTTCACATTGGAGTGTTGCTGTAGAATGGGGTCACGGTTTTAACCAGGCGTACAAACTCCCTGAACTACAGAACTAGGAAATCAGTAGATTTTCTGAGTGCTGTTCCTGCTGCTTCTGAAAAATTTAAATGGACAATATCAATGATTTGGACTTGAATGTAGGAAGTATGATTAAGACATTTGCAGATGATACAAAAATTGGCCGTATGGTTGATAATGAAGAAGAAAGCTGTAGACTGCAGGAAGATATCAATGGATTGGTCAGGTGGGCAGAACAGTGGCAAATGGAATTCAATCCGGAGAAGTGTGAGGTAATGCATTTGGGAAGTGCTAACAAGGCAAGGGAATGCACAATAAATGGTAGGACACTGAGAGGTGCAGAGGATCAAAGGGACCTTGGAGTGCATGTCCACAGATCCCTGAAGGTAGCAGGACAGGTAGATAAGGTGGTTAAGAAGGCATATGGGATACTTGCCTTTATTAGCCGAGGCATAGAATATAAGAGCAGGAAGGTTATGCTTGAACTGTATAAAACACTAGTTAGGCCGCAGCTAGAATACTGCGTGCAGTTCTGGTCGCCACATTACAGGAAGGATGTGATTGCACTAGAGAGGGTGCAGAGGAGATTTATGAGGATGTTGCCTGGGTTGGGGAATTTTAGCTATGAGGAAAGATTGGATAGGCTGGGGTTGTTTTCTTTGGAACAGAGGAGGCTGAGGGGAGACCTAATTGAGGTGTATAAAATTATGAGGGGCCTAGATAGAGTGAATAGGAAGGACCTATTTTCCTTAGCAGAGGGGTCGATAACCAGGGGGCATAGATTTAAAGTAATTGGTAGGAGGTTTAGAGGGGATTTGAGGAGAAATTGTTTCACCCAGAGGGTGGTGGGGGTCTGAAACTCACTGCCTGAAAGGGTGGTAGAGGCAGAAACCCTCATCACATTTAAAAAGTACTTGGATATGCACTTGAAGTGCTGTAACCTACAGGGATACGGACCATGTGCTGGAAAGTGGGATTAGGCTGGATAGCTCTTTGCCGGCCGGCACGGACAAGATGGGCCGAATGGCCTCCTTCTGTGTTGTAAATTTCTGTGATTCTATGATTCTATAAGCGAGATCAGCCCTCTGCATCAGATCTGCCTGTCATGGTACCAAGCCTAAGCATGTTCTTAAAACTTGCTCCCCTGTTATGTTCCCAACCCAGATGAAGGAAATACACTTGGCCTCAAAATACAAAGAGGCCAGCATCACCCCCGCTCCCGCCCCCCCCCCCCCCCCCCCCCCCACCCCGCCACTTCCCTTCCAGATTTGATTCCTTGGCTGCTGTATTCCCTCCCCACCCCACATTTGGATTCCACTGAATTCCCTCCACATTCCAGCTTCAGACTCTGCCTCACTCCCTGTCCCATTCACCTTCCACCCAAACCTCTAATCCCAGTCTCCCCAATCCCACCCAAGCCAATCCTCACCAGTTTCTTTCTTACCCGTGCATGCTGTAATGATTCCCAGGCACAACAGTACCAGTCAGGGCCTCAGCTCTAAATCCACCTTAACATCCACTTGTGTTTTAAGAGGAAGACCATCTGGCCTAGCCTTAAGGTTGCAGCTCTAGATTCACCACTCCTTTTCAAACCAAACCTGGCCTTTCTGCAGACTCTGCACCTTGCTCTGTCTCAGCCCCACGTGTAACAGCCTTTTCCCATTTGGCCCAACTACCAACTTCCAACCAAATAAATATTGGCTACCATTTTTCAGTCTGACCTACCCTTTAAAAATTGGTAAAATATACGGGGGAAAGATTCAGTATCGACCATTTTGGGGCGCTAACATCGCCTGGGCGCTAATTAGCACCGGCCACTGCGAAATTGAGTTTTAGCGCCCCAAGAGGGAAGTGGAGCACGAAATCAGGTGTTCCACTTCCTTCTTAGGGCGCTAACGTCGGAGAGTGGGGCGGACTTCAGCAACGCTGAGCACTGGGCCGTGCAGCGCTGCCACGTTCAAAGGCTCCTTCCCTCCCTTAAAGGGAAGGGCCATCGCTGCAGTCTCTACAATTTAAAAAGTACCTACCTGGACCACCAAGGCAGCCGCAATCCCGCATGATCAGCCCGACACTCAAGCAGAGTGCCAGGCTGATCGATCACGGGCAGGAACCCACAAAAAAACCTGGAACAAGAAAGGTAAGGTTTTGTTTTACTTACCTCGGCCACCTCGCCTTTAATCATCGCCCCCGAAGCAGCCGGCCGCCCAATGCACGCCTCCTGCAGCTGTCAGTGTTTTCAACCAGCGCTACTGCAGGAGGCAGAAGTCAATTTCGGGTCCGGGGTGCTACCGGGGCGATGCGCACGGCGACGACGTCACGATCTCCGAGCGAAGGAGATCGGGTCGCAATGCCGTAGCGCTGCTGCAAAACTCCCGCCGAATATGGCAGGAGTCGATGCCATTTGCGGCCCATGAGCGCCCCCCCCCAGGGGCAATAACAGGAGGCGCAAAGGCACCCAATTTCACCCCCTACAAGTTTAATGGATAAATAAAGGAACATGTGTGAGAGGCTTACAGGAAACATTGGGAGACATATAGAAGCGGGGTCAAAGAAAAGGACATACATATAGAAAGAGCAAGACTAAATGAGTGACAAAAAGGCTCAAACAGAAATGTGCAGTGACAGCAATGAGAGAAAGTGTGAGAGCCATACAAAGAAGGGGAAATAATGGAAGACAAACAGAAACAGAGAGAGGGACATAAAAAAGAATTAGAAAGTGGGAGAGCAGAGTCATAGGAAAAGAGACACAATTTTTATTTTATTTTTGAACATGAGCAATTCCATGGGAAATCAACTGTTTTCTATTAAAATTCTAAAGTGCGTTACTTAAGTATTTACAAAGCAACAAACCTTTCTGCTGTTTACAAGAATGAGTAAAACAAAATTCTTATTCATCAGCTGATCTCCTGTGGAGTTGTTCACATATAGTCTGGAACCTGCAGCGCTTTTGTAATGTAATGTGATGCTAACTTGGCCTGTTCCTTGAAGATCATTGCTCAACTACTTTAGATGAGGAAGTGAGGTCCCAAGGTCAATTTGAGGCTAATTATTGTAGTTGGAAGTTTCTCTGGATTGCCAGCTGTTTGACTTCTCTACTTGTTAAACAATCTCTCCAAGTTATTTCAAAGTCTGAAAAAAGAGAAATAACCAGAGGCGGAAATTTCCTTGGAGCTTCTCCCACTCCACTGCTGTAACGTCATCGGAAGTGCGGTGGAAACCCCGTTTACACACTGTGGCCATACTCCATTTCCTGCAACTCATACTTTCAACGAGCCTTCAACCCCATCATCACTGCTGCCATCATGACGTTTTTAAATGTCGCTATGAGAAAAATTAAGGTTTTTTTGTCTTTTTTGAAGGGATTACTCTCTCCAGTTTAGAAGGATCAGGCCTGTGGGCCCATCACTGCTGCCGGCCACCCTCCATTCCCGCCTCCCCCCATATCCTGCGATCAGGCATCTGTCTCAGTTTGCACCCATCCCATTAACTTTTTTAAACTTGTTTTTTATATTTAACGTTCACAAATATAAATTAAATACATTTTTCACAGATTTTTTTGGAGGAATTTCTCAGTCAAGGATTGGATTGGGCATCCTTCATTCTCCCTTCCACTAATGGTGCCTCTGACACCATCAACATTGCTCTCAGCCTCCTCTTTCTACTTTGTAACTCCTTCCCCCATTCCGTTCTACCTCGCCTAATTATGCTCTACCTACCCCCTCTAGATTTTCTAAGCTCAGAATCACAGCTCTCCCTCAACCCTGCTCCAAATAATCTGACTTCACCTCCAGACTACACTTTGTGTTGACTCCCCATGTGACATGCTCTGAGATTAAGTAGTAGTTAATAAACGGTAAACACGAGAACATTCTGATTTATTAATATGAAGATACACCCAGATACAGTCAAAAACAACCTGGTTTGTGGGGACCACATGACCACTTTGCACACTGACCAATCAGCAATACTGGAGCACTCTATAATACTATCAATACTTTTGATATTCAGATTTAGTAATATATAAAGTGTGATTTAATAATATACAAAGTGTAACAATTTACTTTATTTTTGCTTTAATAAACTATTTACTCTGGTGTTGCTAATTCTATTTATACAATTAAGTAAAAACACATGATTAAAAATTAACTGGCATAATGTTACTTTATAACATTAAAAACTTTTGATTGTCAATAAACTATTTCAAACTACAATTACCAGCATTGGTTTGGCTAGTTTATATATTCCAGCGTCAACAGAAGCTGCAGAGCAATATCTGGATTTGTCCCGTGATTTCCCACAAGATAATTTCCTGATCTCGTCTACTATATTGTGCATCAGGGAGGCGGTAGCAGTCAAGTAGGGGCTAGCCATTCCTTCAAAGAGAGGGATGGGAAACTGGAAGGCAAAACACCTGGGCCACGGTCACACAATTTCCAGCAGTAGAGTACAATCTAAGACCTGGGAACAGGTAGCTTATCAGTCCTTTGGATGTGAATAAAATTAAAATATTTTTTTCCTAAGGATTTATAGTTTCTCTTTTTATTCCATCTGTAGCCCTGTAGATAGTTCTGAAGTAGGGACTCCAGAAACTCCATTATTAAAAGGTGCTCTCTAGTGTAATTTACTGCAAAAATATTCAGAGAATTACAAGTTGGCATGTTTAATGTGGTTAGGAACATAGGAATTGCGAGATGAAAAAGGACCATGGTCCATCTGGTTTTCCTTTTAACATCCTGGTAGTTGCATGGAGTTGTTAAATAATTGACTAGTTGAGATTTTCAGGCTCGGATCCCATCCCCGTCCACCAACGAGTGCAAGTCATTTCCCAGGCTGAAGGAACACAAATACAACTCTGCCTCACATACACATTTTTTAAAATTCGTTTATGGGATCTGGGCGTCGCCGGCAAGGCTAGCATTTATTGCCCATCCCTAATTGCCCTTGAGAAGGTGGTGGTGAGCCTCCTTCTTGAACCGTTGCAGTCCGTGTGGTGAAGGTACTCCCACAATGCTGTTAGGTAGGGTGTTCCAGGATTTTGACCCAGCGACGATGAAGAATCGGCGATATACTTCTAAGTCAGGATGGTGTGTAACTTGGAGGGGAACTTGGAGGTGGTGGTGTTCCCATGCGCCTGCTGCCCTTGTCCTTCTAGGTGGAAGAGGTCGCGGTTTTGGGAGGTGCTGCTGAAGAAGCCTTGGCGAGTTGCTGCAGTACATCTTGTAGATGGTACACACTGCAGCCACAGTACACCGGTGGTGGAGGGTGTGAATGTTTAAGGTGGTGGATGGGGTGCCAATCAAATGGGCTGCTTTGTCCTGGATGGTGTCGAGACACTCGCCGCAGAATACTTAGCCTCTGACCTGCTCTTGTTGCCACAGTATTCATGTGGCTGGTCCAGTTACGTTTCTGGTTAATGGTGACCCCCCAGGATGTTGATAGTGGGGGATTCAGTGATGGTAATGCCATTGAATGTGAAGGGGAGGTGGTTAGACTCTCGCTTGTTGGAGATAGTCATTGCCTGGCACTTGTGTGGCGCGAATGTTACCTGCCACTTATCAGCCCAAGCCTGAACGTTGTCCAGGTCTTGTTGCATGCAGGCATGGACTGCTTCATTATCTGAGGAGTTGTGAATTTAAAAAAATCCCAAAACACTGATCAAAATTCTGAAATCCAATGTAATAAAAAGGAATGCAACTTATTCAGTGGCCTTGGTCATAGGCTTTTACTCAGGACCATTTTTCAGCTGGATGTTGTTTTTTAAGTTGTCAGCTTTTCCATATTTTCTACATTGACATGTATGGGCATTTTTTCAATGTACAAAAATGACACCCGTAAAGTCAGCACCAGTCTGGGCTGGACTTAAGAACACTGGTCCCAGAGTGCAGGCCGTTGAAGAACTCACTGCGCCACCCCTTTAAGAAATAAAGGACTTGCATTTATTTGGCACCTTTCACAACCTCAGGACGTCCCAACGAACTTTACAGCCAATTAAGTACTTTTGAAGTGTAGTCACTGTTGTAATGTAGGAAATGACAAGCAATTTATACATAGCAAGGTTCCACAACAGCAATGAGACAATGGGGTAGAAATTAGGTCGCGCCCCATTTGGGGCGCAAATATCGTCCGGACGCAAATATTAGCGCCTGGCGCTAATTATCGGCACTGACAGGAAACTTCACTTTTACCGCCCCGGGAGGTGAGTGGAGCGCTAAAGCAGGCGCTGCACACCTCTCTTAAGGCGCAAAGGCCGAGCAGTGAGGCGCTAACTCGGAGCGCTGGCGAAGCTCATGTAATGTCAGTCAGCAATGGAACACACACACAATGGCACGGGCCAGTTCTTAAAGGGGATGGTTAATCTTGCTTTCCATCCACATCCTGTTCATTGCTGCCTTGAATCTCGGCCTGGAGAGACTTGCACATCAAATGTGCTGGAAAGAACAATGGAAAGTACCAGGCAAAGAGCTCAGAGTGCAGCTCCCACAGTCTCTGCTAAATCGATACAAGGAATGGCAAATCAAAATGAACCTGCAAAGTGCTGCTCAGTACCCAAAACTCCTTCACACAACGTTGAATCTCTCCAGAAGTCTCTCCCTCTCTCTCTCAGAATGCGTAGTTAAAAAATGCCACCAACAATAAAAGACAGGAAGAGGCCCCCTTTAAATAGCGCCCCCCCCCAGCCCCACAGCGATTGATAGCGTTCCAGTCTTCTGGTCGTTGGAAGCGCCAGGCGGTAAGGCAGGGGGCGCCACTCAATTTCCGCTACGGGGCGCCCCAAGGGCGTTGCACCATGGAATGACGTCACAATCTGCGCGCGCAGGTGGTCGCAGCGGTAAGTTTTAGCGCCGCCGCACAATCTCAAGTTAAGTTCTCGAGCGGCGCAAACATCGCTGCGCCCGGGCGTTAGCGGCTTTGCGCCCCATTAGCGCCCTCTTAAGGCGCTAACGGGAGGCGCAACCAAGTGAATTTTTACCCCAATGACTTTACACTGTGATTACTTGCATGGTCTTCTCCATCCTTCTGCACATGCACACCATATGGAGGCGGGGCTTCAACAACGTCATACCCCCACCAGAACCGTGCACGCGCACCGATGTTGCGGCTGCACATGTGCACCGGGGGACCCTTGTCCTCCCATCACTAACAATCTGTGGGGCAGGCTGACGGGCGCAGGCCAGAGCAGTAGGGTCCAGGGTTGCGCGGCCTGGGCTTCAAGACACCGGGCTGAAGTTTTATCCAATAGTCTTATCCAATAGACTTCACCTCCACCAGTGCAGTACTCCCTCAGTACTGCACTGAAGAGTCAGCCTAGATGTTCTGCTCAAGTCTCTGGAATGGGACTTGAACCCACAACCTTCTGACTCATGTAAGGTTCCTAAGTTTCCCAGACGTAATGGCAAAGTTTATACACTTAATGGCACAGTTTTAAAGAGTATGCAGGGAGTTAATGTGCATAGGTCCCTGAAGGTGGCAGGACATATTGAGAGAGTGGTTAGCAAAGCATATGGGATCTTGGGCTTCATAAATAGAGGTATTGAGTACAAAAGTAAAGAAGTTATGCTGAACCTTTATAAAGCGCTGATTAGGCCACAACTGGAGTTTTGCATCCAGTTCTGGTCACTACACTTTAGGAAGGATGTGAAGGCCCTTGAGACGGTGCAGAGGAGATTTACTAGAATGGTTCCGGGGATGGGGGATCTTAGCTACAAGGACAGTTCGGAAAAGCTGGATTTGTTTTCATTAGAGCAAAGGAGGTTGAGGGGTGATTTGATAGAGGTGTACAAGATTATGACGGGTTTGGATATGCTAGACGGGGAAAGGCTGTTCCCACTAGTTGATGGTACAAGGACTAGGGAACACAGATTTAAAGTTTTGGGCAAGAGATACAGGGGGGATGTAAGGAAAAACCTTTTTACGCAGCGAGTGGTGATGACCTGGAATTCGCTGCCGATGGAAGTGGTGGAAGCGGAGACACTCAATGTTTTCAAGGGGAGACCGGATAGACACTTGAGAGAAATAAACTTGCAGGGCTATGGGGACAGAGCGGGGGAATGGGACGGACTAGATTGCTCTACAGAGAGCCAGCACGGACTCGATGGGCCGAATGGCCTCTTTCTGTGCCGTTATAGATATAACACTCACAACTAGGGGGATCAAGGGGTATGGCGAGAAAGCAGGAATGGGGTACATGAACGCATTGAATGGCGGTGCAGGCTCGAAGGACCGAATGGTCTACTCCTGTACCTATTTTCTATGTTTCTATGTTTCTATGTTATGGCTCTATGAATGACCGGGAGTCTAGCAGAATCAGGAGTTCGTATCCCGAGCGCTACTTCCAGCAGGCCGGGAGATCAGCGATTTAAATTTCCCGCCACAGTGCGCCAATATGAACAACAGGCACTTATGTGAGGTCCTGGAAATAATTACTAACTGTTGGCCTGGCGTTGCGAGACAGAACAAGGTTATACCGCATTAACTTTAAACAGAATCAATACCCAGCCTTCCCCACGGAGCTCATCATTGGCTGCTGCTGAGCGGTCATCCATAGAGAGTCACGACTGGCTTTGAGTGGGGGGTGCCTCTGTCATCGAGGGGGGCCTCTGTCATCGGAGGGGGGCCTCTGTCATCGAGGGGGGCCTCTGTCATCGAGGGGGGCCTCTGTCATCGAGGGGGGCCTCTGTCATCAAGGGGTGCCTCTGTCATCGAGGGGGGCCTCTGTCATCGAGGGGGGCCTCTGTCATCGAGGGGGGCCTCTGTCATCGGAGGGGGGCCTCTGTCATCGGAGGGGGGCCTCTGTCATCGAGGGGGGCCTCTGTCATCGGAGGGGGGCCTCTGTCATCGAGGGGGGCCTGTGTCATCGAGGGGGGCTTCTGTCATCGGAGGGGGGCCTCTGTCATCGAGGGGTGCCTCTGTCATCGAGGGGGGCCTCTGTCATCGAGGGGGGCCTCTGTCATCGGAGGGGGGCCTCTGTCATCGGAGGGGGGCCTCTGTCATCGAGGGGGGCCTCTGTCATCGGGGGGGGGCCTCTGTCATCGAGGGGGCCTCTGTCATCGGAGGGATGCCTCTGTCATCGAGGGGGGCCTCTGTCATCGGGGGGGGGCCTCTGTCATCGAGGGGGGCCTCTGTTATCACAGGGGGGGCCTCTGACATCGAGGGGGGCCTCTGTCATCGGAGGGGGGCCTCTGTCATCGAGGGGGGCCTCTGTTATCACGGGGGGGGGGCCTCTGACAACGGGGGGGGGGGACCTCTGTCATCGGGGGGGCCTCTGTCATCGAGGGGTGCCTCTGTCATCGGAGGGGTGCCTCTGTCATCGAGGGGGGCCTCTGTCATCGGAGGGGGGCCTCTGTCATCGGAGGGGGGGCCTCTGTTATCACTTGGGGGGGGCCTCTGTCATCGGGGGGGGGCCTCTGTCATCGGGGAGTCTCTGTCATCGGGGGGAGCCTCTGTCATCGGGGGGGCCTCTGTCATCAGGGGGGTCCTCTGTCATCGGGGGGGCCTCTGTCATCGGGGGGCCTCTGTCATCGGGGGGGGCCTATGTCATCGGGGGGGGGGCCTCTGTCATCGGGGGGGGGCCTCTGTCATCCTGGCGGGGGCCTCTGTCATCCGGGGTGGGGAGGGGCCTCTGTCATCCGGGGATGGGGGGGCGTCTGTCATCTGGGGGGTGGGCCTCTGTCATCTGGGGGGTGGGCCTCTGTCATCCGAGGGGTGGGCCTCTGTCATCCCGGGGGGTGGGGCCTCTGTCATCCCGGGGGGGGGGCCTCTGTCATCCGGGGGGGGGGGGGGCCTCTGTTATCCAGGGGGGTGGTCTCTGTCATCTGGGGGGGTCCTCTGTCAACCGGGGGCGGGGGGGGGGCCTCTGTTATCCAGGGGCGGGGGGGGCCTCTGTTATCCGGGGGGGGGCCTCTGTCATCCGGGGGGAGGGGGGCCTCTGTCAACCGGGGGCGGGGGGGGGCCTCTGTTATCCAGGGGCGGGGGGGGCCTCTGTTATCCGGGGGGGGGCCTCTGTCATCCGGGGGGGGAGGCCTCTGTTATCCAGGGGGGGGGCCTCTGTCACCCGGGGGGGGGGGGGTGGGGGGGGCCTCTGTTATCCGGCGGGGGGGCCTCTGTCATCCAGGGGGGGCCTCTGTCATCTGGGGGGGGCCTCTGTCAACCGGGGGGGGGCTCTGTCATCCAAGGGGGGGCCTCTGTCATCCGGGGGGGCCTCTGTCATCCGGGGGTGGGTGGGGGGGCTCTGTTATCCGGGGGGGGCCTCTGTCATCCGGGGGCTCCAATGTAGGGGAAAAAGAGGGAGGTGGGGAATTGGGGTTCAGGGAGTGGGATATTAGGGAATGGGGGCTCAGGGAGGGCGGAGATGGAGGCTGGGGAATGGGGGCTCGGCCGGGGGGGGGGGGGAGAAGAAGAGGGAGACTGAGGAGTGGGGGCTTGGGGAGATAGGGAGATTGAGGAATGGGGGCTCGGGAAAGAGAGGGAGATAGGGAGATTGAGGAATGGGGGCTCGGGAAAGAGAGGGAGACTGGGGAGTGGGGGCTCAGGGAGTGGAGAAATGGAGTCTGGGGAATGAGGGCTCGGGGAGAAATGGAGTCTGGGGAATGAGGGCTCGGGGAGAGAGAGGGAGACTGGGGAATGGGGGCTCGGGGAGAGATGGAGACTGGGGAATGGGGGCTCGGGGAGAGATGGAGACTGGGGAATGGGGGCTCGGGGAGAGATGGAGACTGGGGAATGAGGGCTCGGGGAGAGATGGAGACTGGGGAATGGGGGCTCGGGGAGAGATGGAGACTGGGGAATGAGGGCTCGGGGAGAGAGAGGGAGAATGGGGAATGGGGCCTCGGAGAGATGGAGACTGGGGAATGAGGGCTCGGGGAGAGAGAGGGAGAATGGGGAATGGGGCCTCGGAGAGATGGAGACTGGGGAATGAGGGCTCGGGGAGAGATGGAGACTGGGGAATGGGGACTCGGAGAGATGGAGACTGGGGAATGAGGGCTCGGGGAGATTGAGGGAGACTGGGGAATGAGGGCTCGGGGAGAGATGGAGACTGCGGAATGAGGGCTCGGGGAGAGATGGAGACTGGGGAATGAGGGCTCGGGGAGAGAAAGGGAGAATGGGGAATGGGGCCTCGGAGAGATGGAGACTGGGGAATGAGGGCTCGGGGAGAGAGAGGGAGAATGGGGAATGGGGCCTCGGAGAGATGGAGACTGGGGAATGAGGGCTCGGGGAGAGATGGAGACTGGGGAATGGGGAATCGGAGAGATGGAGACTGGGGAATGAGGGCTCGGGGAGATTGAGGGAGACTGGGGAATGAGGGCTCGGGGAGAGATGGAGACTGCGGAATGAGGGCTCGGGGAGAGATGGAGACTGGGGAATGGGGACTCGGAGAGATGGAGACTGGGGAATGAGGGCTCGGGGAGATTGAGGGAGACTGGGGAATGAGGGCTCGGGGAGAGATGGAGACTGCGGAATGAGGGCTCGGGGAGAGATGGAGACTGGGGAATGGGGACTCGGAGAGATGGAGACTGGGGAATGAGGGCTCGGGGAGGGAGAGTGGGGAATGGGGCCTTGGAGAGATGGAGACTGGGGAATGGGGGCTCGGGGAGAGATGGAGACTGGGGATTGGGGGATCGGGGAGAGATGGAGACTGGGGATTGGGGGATCGGGGAGAGATGGAGACTGGGGAATGAGGGCTCGGGGAGAGATAGAGACTGGGGAATGAGGGCTCGGGGAGAGATGGAGACTGGAAAATTAGGTCTCGGGGAGAGAGATGGAGAGTGGGGAATGAGGGCTCAGGGAGAGAAAGGGAGAGTGGGGAATGAGGGCTCGGGGAGAGACAGGGAGAGGATGGAATGGGGACTCGGAGAGAGATGGAGACTGGAGAATGAGGGCTCGGGGAGGGAGAGTGGGGAATGGGGCCTTGGAGAGATGGAGACTGGGGATTGGGGGCGCGGGGAGAGATGGAGACTGGGGAATGAGGGCTTGGGGAGGGAGAGTGGGGAATGGGGCCTTGGAGAGCTGGAGACTGGGGATTGGGGGCTCGGGGAGAGATAGAGACTGGGGAATGAGGGCTCGGGGAGAGATGGAGACTGGGGAATGAGGGCTCAGGGAGAGAGAGGGAGAGTGGGGAATGAGGGCTCAGGGAGAGACAGGGAGAGGATGGAATGGGGACTCGGAGAGAGATGGAGACTGGAGAATGAGGGCTCGGGGAGGGAGAGTGGGGAATGGGGCCTTGGAGGGATGGAGACTGGGGATTGGGGGCTCGGGGAGAGATGGAGACTGGGGATTGGGGGATCGGGGAGAGATGGAGACTGGGGAATGGGACCTCGGAGAGATGGAGACTGGGGAATGGGGGCTCGGGGAGAGAGAGGGAGAGTGGGGAATGGGTACTCTGAGAGATGGAGACGGGGGATTGGGGGATCGGGGAGAGATGGAGACTGGGGAATGAGGGCTCGGGGAGGGAGAGGGAGAGTGGGGAATGGGGACTCGGAGAGAGGGATCCACATTTCCCACAGTGCTTGATGCAGCAGCAGCAATGTGGTGAGTGGGTGCGGCACTGAGAAGGCATTACGTCAGTAAAGGGGTGAGTGAAACCCGGGGACCTTACTGTGAGTAAATAGTGAAAGATTGTTTCCACTGATGGGCGAATGGGGAACTAGGGAATAGAAACCAAAGATTCACACTGCAATAAACCAGGTGGGAGGAGGCAGGTTGTTGAACTGAAGGCTATGAGACCATAGGATACTTCACCACATGTGGCTATTAAGGTAGAGACTAAAACTTGATTACAAAGGGAAAGAGATAAATATAAAAAAGGGATCTGGAGGAGGGGTTACAGGAGAAAGCACCAGCGCCGGGGCCAAATGTCCTCCACCTGTGCTGTAATTTCTATAATTCTATGAAAACTCTACTTTATCCAGTTCGAACTCAGGGAGTAGATTAGAAATGTTGGTACTGGGCTGAGTTTAGGATGATGTGCCCTGTGAGAAAAGCCCCAAACACTGACCCGCTGTCCTTTGTGTGATCTCTTGGTTTGGTTCAGGTTAGTCTGTACCGGCAAGTTTTGACATGTGAAGTCCAAGTACTGATCAGCTCTGACGAAGGTGCTCAGTTCAAAGTTGTCACCTTCACCAGGAGATAGGAAGAGAGATCGGGCCTGTTAAAAGTGGCATCAACTGGGGAGCCCGACCGCACCTTGAGCAGTGCAGGGGATTTCTGGCTATGGCTTCAGGGTAAATATCAGGCTATAGGTTTACAAGTTGTTACAGGTAGGATATCAGGCTGTAGGATTACAAGTTGTTACAGGTAGGATATCAGGCTGTAGGATTACAAGTTGTTACAGGTAGGATAACAGGGCATTACACCTATTATGTGTCAGCCGTGGCTCAGTGGGTAGCACTCTCCCCTTTGAATCAGAAGGTTGTGGGTTCAAGTCTCACTCCAGACTTGAGCACAAAAATTAAGGCTGACACTCCAGTGCAGTACTGAGGGAGTGCTGCACTGTTGGAGGTGCCGTCTGACATGAACCTTGTATGAAGTAATACTGGGCGGCCTGCTGGTGGCGCTGTGCAGGGAGAGTATAAATACTCGGGCATGGGCCCAGCTTGCTTAGGACATTCCTCAACAGGAACTAGTGAAGGACACAACTAGATCACCATGTTGAAAAACAGTTGATTAAAGCTTTGTTTAACGCTTAGACCAAGTGCCTGGTAGTTTTCTTACGTCAATTTAATCAACTGATTCTGCTACACGCTCTGAGTAGTTTTGGGAACAGACGGCTACGACTCAAACGGTAGAAGGAAACCAGAGATAGTAATCAATCCATCATGGAGAAACTACTCCGACCCACTCGTCTTGACCTGGACCCGAATTCACCTACAACTGCTAAGGTATGGAAATACTGGTATCGTACCTTCAGCAACTACTTCAGGGCGTGTGGTGAGAATATTCCTGATAAGGTAGAGATACTTGCCAATTATGTATCCCCTTATGTGTTTGACTATATCGAAGACTGTGTAAACTATGACTATGCTATCCGAATACTACAGCAACTATATGTTAAGGCCCCAAACAAAATTTTTGCTCGGCATTTACTGGCCACAACTCGACAACAACCCGGGGTATCACTTGACGAATTCCTTCAAAAGCTTCGCAGGCTAAGCAAAGATTGTAATCTCAAGGCTGTCTCAGCTGAGCAGTACCAGGAGGAGTTAATTCGTGATTCTTTTATTAATGGAATTGTGTCTCCCTTCATACGCCAGCGTCTGCTGGAGAATAAAACCCTCGAGTTACAAGCTGCCTATGACCAGGCATATTCTCTGGACTTGGCAAAAAAAAATGCAGATGCCTATCTTTTACCACGTGCACGGGCTGCTGCTATCACTTTTAGTGACTCCTCCGATAAGCCTCAGGCGGAAGCCCTCACTGATGACGACTCTATCCTAGCTGATGATGACCCTACCCTAGCGGCATCTTGGCAATCTAAAAGGAAGTGTTTCTTCTGTGGAGGTGCATTTCAATACAGGAAATTTTGTCCTGCTCGTAATGCAATCTGCAATCATTGCAGTGAGAAAGGCCACTTCTCGAAAGTATGTCAGTCAAGAGCCTCTTCTAGGGTTACAGCTGCTCCCTATAAAACTGCTCCTCCCCCAAGAGCCACTACTAATGTTACAGCTGTCATCTATAAAACTGCTCCTCCCCCAAGAGCCACTACTAATGTTACAGCTGTCAAGGATAAAACTGCCCCTCCTCCCATCACAGCTGTTTTTCCCCAAAGCCTGTCCCATGCAGCCACAAAGGTTTCGGTAAATGGACACATTTTGAGTGCATTAATCAACTCATGCAGCTCTGACAGCTTCATCAGTGAGCAGGCTGTCAGTAAGTTAAAACTGCGTATTTACCCCTCGGACAGGTAAATTGCAATGGCTCTGACGACACTGACCACCAACTCTTCCGGCTTTTATCTTGTCGACCTTATTCTCAATGGCCGCACTTATTTCTCTACCCGGCTCGGGGTGCTCAAAAACCTATGCAGTGATGTGCTCCTGGGACAGGATTTCCAGAAACAACACGAAAGACTCACTTTCGAGTTTGGAGGATCAAAGCCGGAGCTTACTATTTCCAAAGTACCGTTTTGTGCACTTTCGGCAGCTTCGCTCGATGAGCCCTCCTTGTTTGCCAATCTTTCCCCCCGATGTAAGCCCATAGCCACTAAATCATGATGTTTCAGCCAAGATGACCTATCCTTTATCGAGGCAGAGATCTCTCGCCTTCTAGCTGACGGTATCATTGAGCCATGTTCATCTTCCTGGCGGGCTCAAGTTGTTGTTGTTAAAAATCCTCTGAAGCAACACAAGAAACGTCTTTGCATCGATTACTCGCAAACTATTAACCAGTATACCGACCTGGATGCCTACCCACTACCACGCATCGATGACATGGTCAATAACCTTGCTAACTACAAGGTATTTTCAACTTTTGACTTAAAGAGCACATACCATCAAATACCGTTAAAGGACTCTGACAAAAAGTATATGGCTTTTGAGACCAATGGTCGGCTTTACCAGTTTCGTCGCCTTCCATTCGGGGTCACCAATGGGGTGGCTGTCTTTCAACGGGCAATGGATAGCCTAGTCAAACAGGAGAACTTAACAGACACTTTTCCATATTTTGATACTATCACCATTGCTGGTCATGACCAGAAGGAGCATGATGCCAACCTCCAGAAATTTCTTGACGTTCTCCGTCATCGCAACTTAACCTTAAATGAGTCCAAATCTGTGAAATCAGTACCATCAGTCAACATCCTTGGCTACTGGGTGGACAATGGTGTCATCAAACCGGATCCGGAGCGACTTCGTCCGCTTCAGGAGCTCCCTCCTCCTACGAATCTCAGCTCTCTTCGTCGGGCCCTCAGCATGTTCGCCTATTATGCAAAGTGGATACCTCACTTTTCCGACAAGATCCAGCCCCTGCTTCACGCGAAGTCATTTCCGTTGGAGGCGAGGGCTATTTCAGCTTTCGACCTCCTCAAGCAACAACTGGAAAAAGCCACGCTTCATTCCATCGATGAAAATCTCCCCTTCGTGGTCGAGTGCGATGCATCGGAGGTGGCGATCTTGGCTACCTTGAATCAAGGCGGTCGACCCGTTGCATTTCTGTCCAGAACTTTGCAGGGTAGCGAGCTCCGTTATCCTCCTGTCGAGAAGGAGGCTACGGCTATCATCGAAGCAGTACGTAAATGGAGTCATTTTCTCGCCTGTCGCCATTCACGCTCATAACCGATCAGCGTTCAGTGGCCTTTATGCTGGATAACCAGAAACGCACTAAAATCAAGAATAACAAAATACAGCTCTGGAGGATGAAATTGGCCGCCTTTGGCTACACCATACAGTATCGACCCAGCAAGGAGAATGTGGCCCCGAATACCCTCACGTGTGCATTCTGCTCTTCCATGTCAACTTCGACGCTTGCGGATCTTCATACTGACTTATGCCATCCTGGCGTTACCAGTATGTTGCACTTCGTGCGATCTAAAAATCTCCCATTTTCTATGGAAGACGTGAAAAGAACATGCTCCACTTGTAGAATTTGCGCGGAATGAAAACAGCAATTTTTCAGTCCGTCGGATGGCTTGCTCATACACGCTACACAGCCTATGCAGCGACTCAGCATTGACTTTAAAGGGCCATTGCCTTCCTCAACGCGAAACACCTACTTGCTTACTATGGTGGACGAATATTCACGCTTTCCCTTTGCTTTCCCTTGTCCCAATATGCTTACTTCCACAGTGATCAAATGCCTCGATCAGGTCTTTTCCCTTTGCGGTACAGCCAATTTCATCCACTCTGATCGGGGTCCCTCCTTCATGACAAGCGAACTCAAAAGTTATCTTTCCCAACGTGGAATCGTCACAAGTAAAACGACACCGTATCATCCTACTGGAAACGGACAGGTTGAGAGATACAACGCTATCATTTGGAACGCTGTTCGTCTTGCACTGAGGTCACGCAATCTATCAGACCAGCAGTAGGAAACTATGCTCCCTGACGCGTTTCATTCCATCAGGTCTCTTCTTTCTACATCCACCAATGTTACTCCTCACGAACGATTCTTCGGGTTCCAGCGTCGCTCCACTCTTGGGACGTCCCTACCATCATGGTTGGCAGCTCCTGGCTCCGTGCTGCTCCGAAGATTCGTCCGATCCTCCAAGAGTGATCCCTTCGTCGACGAGGTGGAACTAACAGATGTCAATCCTACATGTGCGTACGTGCGGTACCCTGATGGCCGGGGGTCCACAGTTTCACTTCGGGATCTGGCTCCCTGCCCAACCGATCACACGGACCCAATCGATAGAGACATCCGTATTAACGACGCCGATACTCTGCGCTCCTCCGAGGATGACGCCCTACCCGGGACATCAAGGGATCTGCTAGCTGCTCCGCTGGATCAACCCGGGGAACAGAGCGCTCCCCGCGGGATGGCCACCCGAAGCCAGGACACCGGTCAATCACCGGCTACTGAGCAGGATGAAGCCAGCTCTGCGCCGGTGGGGACACGCACCCGGAGCCACGATCTCCCCAGTCCCCCTCAGGTCGATCAAGGCGACACGGACTCTGCCAGCCCGCCGGTACGATCCAAGCGACCCAGGGACCAAAACACGGCCCGAGTAGACGTGCCTTCCGGCCTCCAACGGAAATCCAAACAACTGCGTCTATTCTTAGTCCGGCTAATTCGGTAGAAGGAAGCCGCCGGACTTCCAATCTTTCAGGCGGGAAGAATTACATGAATCTTGTATGAAGTAATACTGGGCGGTCTGCTGGTGGCGCTGTCCAGGGAGAGTATAAATACTCAGGCATGGGCCCAGCTTGCTTAGGACATTCATCAACAGGAACTAGTGAAGGACACAACTAGATCTCCATGTTGAAAAACAGTTGATTAAAGCTTTGTTTAACGCTTAGACCAAGTGCCTAGTAGTTTTCTTACGTCACCGTCTTTTGGATGAGACGTTAAACCGAGTCCCCGTCTGCCCTCTCAGGTGGACGTAAAAGATCCCACGGCATTACTTCAAAGAACAGCAGGGGAGTTATCCCCAGTGTCTTGGCCAATATTTATCCCTCAATCAACATCACTAAAACAGATTATCTGGTCATTATTACATTGCTGTTTGTGGGAGCTTGCTGTGTGCAATTTGACTGCCGTGTTTCCTACAACAGTGACTACACTTCAAAAATACTTCATTGGCTGTGAAGCGCTTTGGGACTTCCGGAGGTTGTGAAAGGCGCTATATAAATGCAAATCGTTTTTACTACCAGTTACAAATAGACTATCAGTGAGTTATTACTGTTGGTTATGAGGGGACTCTGACTATTACAGTTAGTTATCAGTGCAATTTCAGAGAGTTACCATTAGTTTCGAGTGGAATCAAAGTACCTCCCACCTCTGGTTCCCCCTCTTCCTCGCCGCCCATCAGTTTCCCCCCTCTCTCCTCCTCGCCGCCCATCAGTTTCCCCCCTCTCCTCCTCGCCGCCCATCAGTTTCCCCCCTCTCCCCTTCCCCGCCCCTCAGTTTCCCCCCTCTCCCCTTCCCCGCCCCTCAGTTTCCCCCCTCTCCCCTTCCCCGCCCCTCAGTTTCCCCCCTCTCCCCTTCCCCGCCCCTCAGTTTCCCCCCTCTCCCCTTCCCCGCCCCTCAGTTTCCCCCCTCTCCCCTTCCCCACCCGTTTCTCCCCTTCCCCACCCGTTTCCCCCCTTCCCCACCCGTTTCTCCCCTTCCCCACCCGTTTCTCCCCTTCCCCACCCGTTTCCCCCCTCTCCCCTTCCCCACCCGTTTCCCCACCTTCCCCACCCGTTTCCCCCCTCCCCTCAGTTTACCCCCACTCCCCTTCCCCTCCCCCACCCGTTTACCCCCACGCCCCTTCACCTGTTTTCCCTTCCTCCCATTCCACCACTCCTTCCTCCCGCCCCCTCAGTTTTCCCCTCTGCCCCCGCTCCTTCCCCCGCCCTTCAGCTTCCCCCTTCCCCCGCCCTTCAGCTTCCCCCTTCCCCCGCCCTTCAGCTTCCCCCGCCCTTCAGCTTCCCCCTTCCCCCTTCCCCCGCCCTTCAGTTTACCCCCAACTTCCTCCCCGCCTCTATGGCTTTCTTCTTCTCAAACAGGTTGCGCCCCGACAAAAGGCGACAGCAGAGTTCAGTAAGCATAAGAACACGAGATTGATTGTGAAATGCTGGATCAGGAGGCCACCACCTGACTCACTCATTCGCTGACTCCGCCCTCCGCGCGCTGCCGTCGAGAACGGTTGCGCAGCACGTGACCTCTGGCCTGCTAACTCTTCACAACAACAGCGGGCGCTCGGCCTGAGGATGGCGGAAGTGGCGCGTCCGAAAAAATCTAGGCAGGCAACAAAAGTGCAGGTAAATCAGAAAGAGACGCGCCAGCCCCTGGTCGGCTCCCGTCTGTGTGTCACGAAGCTGCCTGGCAGCACACAAAAGGCAGCATTTGTGGCGGTTATTCAGGACGCAAACCCTCGCCCCGAGCAAGATGCGGGCCGCGGGCAGGCTGGAAGGAATCAAGGGCGAGGGGGTACCATATCTGCATTAGTAGCTTTGTACCTGATGAGGTGTGAGGGTTGCATGAATTCATAGCTGTTATCTTACTGAAAAATATACTGCTCTCGCATTTTTCCCCTAAGAGGGGATATCTCTGCAACTATAAATAGTATGTTTCCAATGTAATAATGCTGTAGACCTCCCTTGGGTAAAAATCTATTAAATAAAAGCTGTCATATTTACGGTTAAATAAAATTGTTTAGTAATACAATGATCTAGTATTACAGCAGGTAGCACTGTTACCAAATGTAACCACCATCTGTTGCTTACACATCAAGCATATTACATAGGATATACAGCACAGAAACAGGCCATTCGGCCCAACCAGTCCATGCCGGCATTTATGCTCCACTTGAGCGTCCTAGAAGCATAGCAGATAGGAGCAGGAGTAGGCCATTCGGCCCCTCGAGCCTGCTCTGCCATTTAATGAGATCATGGCTGATCATCCAAATTCACTACCCTGTCCCTGCTTTCTCCCCATATCCCTTGATCCCTTTAGCCTTAAGAAATATATCTATCTCCTCCTTGAATATATTTAATGAATTGGCCTCAACTGCCTTCTGTGGTAGAGAATTCCACAGGTTCACCACTCTCTGGGTGAAGAAATTCCTCCTCATCTCAGTCCTAAATGGCTTACCCCTTATCCTTAGACTGTGACCTCTGGTTCTGGACTCCCCCGCCATCGGGAACGTCCTTCCTGTGTCTAGTCCTGTTAGAATTTTATAAGTTTCAATGAGATCCCCTCTCATTCTTCTAAACTCTAGCAAATATAAGCCTAATCGACCCAATCTCTCTCCATACATCATTCCTGCCATCCCAGGTATCAGTCTGGTAAATCTTCGCTGCACTCCCTCCATGGCAAGAACATCCTTCCTCAGATAAGGTGATCAAAACTGCACACACTACTCAAGGTGTGGTCTCACCAAGGCCTTGTACAACTGCAGCAAGACATCCTTGCTCCTGTACTTGAATCCTCTCGCTATGAAGGCCAACATACCATTTGCCTTCTTAACCGCCTGCTGCACCTGTATGCTTACCTTCAGCGACTGGTGCACAAGGACTCCCAGATCTCGTTGCACTTCCCCTTTTCCCAATCTATTGCCGTTCAGATAATCTGGCTTCCTGTTTTTGCCACCAAAGTGGATAACCTCGCATTTATCCACATTATACTGCATCTGCCATGCATCTACCCAATCACCCAACCTGTCCAAATCAAACTGGAGTTTCTCTGCATCCTCCTCACAGCACACACGCCCACCCAGCTTTGTGTCGTCTGCAAACTTGCCGATATTACATCTAGTTCCCTCGTCTAGATCATTACTATATATTGTGAATAGCTGGGGTCCTAGCACCGATGCCTGCGGTACCCCACTAGTCACTGCCTGCCACTCGGAAAAAGACCCGTTTATTCCAACTCTTTGCTTCCTGTCTGCCAACCAGTTCTCTATCCAAATCAGTACCTTACCCCCAATCCCATGTGCTTTAACTTTGCATGCTAATCTCTTATGCGGGACCTTATCGAAAGCCTTCTGAAAGTCCAAATACACCACATCCACTGGTTCTCCCTTATCTATTCTACCAGTTACATCCTCAAAAAATTCCACTAGATTAGTCAGGCATGATTTACCTTTTGTAAATCCATGTTGACTTTGTCCGATCCTGTCACTGTTTTTCAAGTGCTCTGCTATTACATCTTTTATAATGGACTCTAGCATTTTGCCCACTACTGATGTCAGGCTTACCGGTCTATAATTCCCCGTTTTTTCTCTGCCACCTTTTTTAAATAGTGGGGTTACATTAGCTACCCTCCAATCCATGGGAACTGTTCCAGAGTCTATAAAATTTTGAAAGGTGACCAGCAATGCATCTACTATTTCTAGGGCCACTTCCTTAAGTACCCTAGGATGTAGATTATCAGGCCCTGGGGATTTATCGGCCTTCAATCCCGTCAATTTCCTAAACACCATTTCCCTACAAATACTGATTTCATTCAATTCCTCCCTCTCATTAGACCCTATGTTCCCCGACATCCCTGGGAGGTTATTTGTGTCCTCCTTTGTGAAGACAGAACCAAAGTATATATTTAATTGGTCTGCCATTTCTTTGTTCCCCATTATAAATTCCCCTGATTCTGATTGCAAGGGACCTACGCCTGACTTCACCAATCTTGTTCTCTTCACATATCTATAGAAGCTTTTATAGCCAGTTTTTATGTTCCCTGAAAGCTTACACTCATATTCTATCTTCCCCCTCTTAATTAATCCCTTTGTCCTCCTTTGCTGAATCCTAAACTGCTCCCAATCCTCAGGTTTGCTGCTTTTTCTGGCCAATTTATATGTCCTCTCCTTGGATCTTATGCTATCCTAATTTCCCTTGTTAGCCACGGTTGAGTCACCTTTTTTGTTTTATTTTTATGCCAAACAGGGATGAACAAATTCTGTAGTTCATCCATGCGATCTTTAAATGTTTGCCATTGCCTATCCACCGTCAACCCTTTAAGTAACGCTCCCCAATCCATCCTAGCCAGCTCGCATCATAGTTTCCTTTATTTAAATTCAGGACCCTAGTCTCTGAGTCAACTACTTCACTCTCCATCTTAATGAAGAATTCGATCATATTATGATCGCTCCTCCCCAAGGGCCCTCAAAATCAGCTTTTCTCCAATCTATTACCCTGGTCTTCGTCATACTTATGTCCTTCTCAATTATCATCTTAAAGCATTTTATATTATGGTCACTATTGCCTAGATGTTCCTCTGCTTTTACTTCTCTTGTCTGCTCTGGTTCATTCCCCATTACTAAATCCTCCCTTGTTGGGCTTTTTACATATTGGGTTAGAAAGGAGTCCTGTACACATTGTAGGAACTCCATTCCCTTATCCCCTTTACCTACCTCTTCTGTCCAATTAATATCGGGGTCGTTGAAATCCCCCGTGATTAATATTCTGTTTTTTACTCATTTCCCTAATTTGTCTGCATATTTCTTCCTCCACCTCCCTTCCACTATTAGGTGGTCTGTAGACTACACCTATTAGTGTGATTGATCCTTTATTATCTTTTTATCTCTATCCATATGGATTCTATTTTTGTCTTGCTGATGGCTGTCACTTTTTCTACTGCCATTATGTTATCCCTAATAAGTACAGCTTCTCCACCTCCCCTTTTCCCCTCTCTCTTTTCTAAATGTGTGATATCCTGCAATGTTTAATTCCCAGTCCTGATTTTTCTGTAGCCATGTCTCAGTAATCCCTACTATGTCTGGTTCCTCGCAATGCATGATTGCCTCCAGCTCCCCTGTTTTATTACAGACACTGCGTGCATTGCTGTACAGACAGTTTAACTCATTTTTAATGGGATTTCCTCTCACTATATGTTTAACCATCTTTTTAGACTCCTGTTCTATAACTCTATTTATTCCCTTGCCGTCAATGTACTCCCTTACTTTATTCTTTTCTATGCTCTCTTTTCCTGTTTTGTTCATAATTAGGCTGGTTCCGTTTCTTATAGATCCCTCCCCCCATCATACTAGTTTAAAGCCTTTTCCATCTCCCTATTTACCCTTTCCGCTAGGACACGGGTCCCATCCCGGTTCAGGTGGAGCATATGGGCTTTCCATTCATGTCCACAAAGAAATACGAAATTCTCCATTTCTCTTGAAACGCATGGCACTCTTGATCTTTCTCTTGGATGAAGGCATGACGGAAACTTGTGACTACAGAATTTAAACACAAGGGCCCAATGTTATGAGATGGTGAATGAATAAGAAAGTGAAACTGATGCATGTGAAACCATATTGAAAGGGGCTAATCTGCAATGTGTTTTTGATTTTTCAGGACAAAAAGAAAAAAGCTACTACAGAAATCAAGAAAAAAGAAAGTTCAAATCCTGAATCAGCTTCTAGTACAATAAAAAAAATAGGACTTTCTTCACCTACTTTTACTACAGTTGATAAGACTCAAAAAGAAACTATTTCAAAACCTTATGTGGAGGGGCAAACTGAGGATCACCAATTGCTTCCAGGTCTGCTGGTAGCTGAGATGACTGTGAAAAATATTAAAGAGTCTGAATTATGTTTAGAAGCTGTGCCCATTGCAATTGTTGAATCTGAAATTGATTCAAAACAGTATGTTGGGTTAGACAGTAAAGATCAACAGATTCAAGTGGATCAGACAAAAAAGTTAAGCTCACACCATGGCCCTTACCATAATACTGTGCTCCAAGAGGTGCCTGAGAGCACTAATATTCCAGAAACTGATGAACTGCCTTGCTCCAGTAAGACTGTTATTGATGAAAAACAAGAACATTTGCAAGCTATTAGTGACGTTGAACCTGCTGTTTGTGGTGCTTCGTTGGACCAAATTATATTGCACTCTGGAAGTATTTCTTCACAGAAGGTAACAGATGATTTGAAGGAAAAGGAGGTAACGAGGAGGAAGGACATTAAAACACCTGCTATTTTAACACTGGATGATGGCGTGAGAGAGACGGTTGATGTGGCGCTGCATAATATCACGGCAGATCTTACTGTACAGTTGACCTTTGAAAGACTGTACCCTGATTTGCCATTGGCGGTCAAGGGAGACCCTGGAATTGCATTCATAGAGCAGGTTTCATCCAGGACACTGTATCCAGAGATTCCACGTGAACCAGAAATTGTACCATTTTCAAAAGAAGAGCTGAAAATGTTTGCGTTAAGTTCATGGCTCGAAAATGTTGATGCATATACTGAAGAATTTATTTCTGTGGCCAATCAGGATAAAAATGACCTTTTTGAACTTCTTATGAACTATGGGAGATGTAGAAAACAACTTCTGCTGGCTGAAGCAGAACTGCAGACGATGATGTGTGATTATAAGAGTATCAAAAAAAGGCTGTGGACATTCAAGGAAGAGCAATTGACTATCCAGGTCAGTTTTTGTTTTTAGTTTTGCTCAACTGATCTACTCTCCAAACTTGTAATCACAGTAGACATCACTCATTAATGAATTCTATATCTAAGAATCAACATCATTGTTTTTAGTTCAGTTTTATTGGTGTACTATTGCAAAATTGGAGATCAGAACTGGACATATAATTCAATGTTTGATCTAGCTAATGTATTATAGATCAAATTGCCTGTCCGGGTGGTATAATCATTTGGTTCATGCTGGTATCAATACATGGAAATGTAATAATAAAGACATCTGAAGTTTCTTCATTTGCTTAGACTGCAGCTGTTGAGACTCCAAGAAGAAATTTTCAAAACTAATGACAAAGGGCACACACAATTAAAGCTGCATCTATAGCAACTGTTGAATCTCATTTTTTTAAACCACCTGGGTAAGCAATAAAGCTTATATTGTTTTTGTGTTTTTAATTTTCTGTTATTGGTGTTGTATGCCACGCTAATGCCCCCTCTTCAAAGATGGGGGCTGGGATTGTTATCCAGTATGTATCTATCTACTTTCTTGATTTCATTTATTTAGTTATTTTGCTCCTAATTCTTATCTGCCACCTTGGTTGTATTCCAGTTTTGTTCTTTAGTTTTTTTCCTTTTTTTTTCCAGATTGTCAGAGGTCCTGGTTAGGTGATGAGTGAATTTTTTTGGCCAGATGTCCATGTACTCCACCACTTTATATGCATTAACTTCTGAATAGTATCAGTAGTACAATTATGCAGTTGGTACCATTTATAGCGATGCATTTAGATAGCATGAAGTTATGCTAATCCAATCAAGATTCTGACATTAGTTTCATGCATTCTTTAAGCAAACCTGGGAGGGAAATCCCCAAATTTTGGAATAATATCAAATTAGAGAACATGGAGAACTGAAGAAGAATGTGGGAGACTGCAGGAGGTCAACGCTTAAGCTAATTTAGGAGAATGGACAGTCATGGCACATGCAGTTCAACATAGATAAATGCAAAGTAGTACACTTTGGGTGGGGGGGGGGGAGAGAATGGAAATGCATCCTACATGGTAAAATTCGCAATAGAGTTGAGTCGAGAGATTCAGTAGTGTAGTTATACAGGACTTAAAAAACAAGATTGCAGGTAGAAAGAGTACATGAAATTCTATTTTTTAAAAGGACCATTGAATTAAAAAGCAAAGAAGCGATGAAGAATCCGTTCGACATCGGTTAGGCCACAGTTGGAGTAGTGCGTGCAGTTTTGGCAGATCGGTATAGAAAGAATACTGGAGCCATGGGAAAGGTAGATCCATTGGGGCAACATTTATATTAGTTACAATGAGAAATTTTAAAAATTAGGGCTGTATTCATAGGAGCAGAGAAGATTTAAGGGGGGAATCTAACTGAAATATTCAAAAATTTGAAAGCGTTTGTTTGAAGGATAAACAATAAGATTATTTCCACTGAATTGGTAATGTAAAGTATAAATTTAGGATTGCTACTAAAAGCATAAAAGAGGAGGTTGGAAGGAATTTTTTCATGGCAAGGGTTATTACAATATGAAATGTAATGTCAAAAGTTGCAATTAAAGCCCAGTCAATTAGAACATTTATGAGGGAATTACAAGTGAATGAGATAAACACTTGAAATTTCTTTGAGCTTCTGGAGTGTTACATGTTTTAAAACAACAATAACAACAACTTGTATTTATATAGTGTCTTTAACATAGTAAAACGCCCCAAGGTGCATCACAGGAGCATTATCAAACAATATTTGACACTGAGCCATATAAGGAGATATTAGGGCAGGTGACCACAGGTTTGGTCAAAGAGGTAGATTTTAAAGAACATCTTAAAGGAGGAAAGAGAGGTAGCGAGGCGGAGAGGTTTAGGCAGGGAATTCCAGAGCTTAGGGCCTAGGCAACAGAAGGCACAGCCACCAATGGTTGAGCGATTATAATCAGGGATGCTCAAGAGGGCAGAATTAGAGGAACGCAGATATCTCGGAGGGTTGTGGGGCTGGAGGAGATTACGGCGATAGGGAGGGGCGAGCCCATGGAGGGACTTGAAATCAAGGATGAGAGTTTTAAAATCAAGGCATTGCTTAACCGGGAGCCAGTGTTGGTCAGCGAGCACGGGGGGATGGGTGAACGGGACTTGGTGCGAGTTCGGACACAGGCAGCAGAGTTTTGGATGATCTCTAGTTTACAGACGGTAGAATGTGGGAGGCCGGCCAGGAGTGCATTGGAATAGTCAAGTCTAGAGGTAACAAAGGCATGGATGAGAGTTTCAGCAGCAGTTGAGCTGAGGCAGTTGCGGAATCGGTAGATGTTCCGGAGGTGGAAATAGGCGGTCTTAGTGATGGTGCAGATATGTGGTTGGAAGCTCATTTTGGGATCAAATACGACACCAAGGTTACAAATGGTCTGGTTCAGCCTCACAGTTCCCAGGGAGAGGGATGGAGTCTGTGGCTAGGGAATGGAGTTTGTGGTGGGGACTGAAGACAATGGCTTCAGTCTTCCCAATATTTAGTGAGAGGAAATTTCTGCTCATCAGTACTGGATGTCGGATAAGGAGTCTGACAATTTAGAGATCATGGAGGGGTCGAGAGAAGTGGTAGTGAGGTAGAGCTGGGTGTCGTCAGCGTACATGTGGAAACTGACGCTGTGTTTTCGGATGATGTTGCCGAGGGGCAGCATGTAGATGAGAAACAGGAGGCCAAGGATAGAACCTTGGGGGACTCCAGAGGTAACGATGCGGGAGCGGGAAGAGAAGCCGTTGCAGGTGATTCTCTAGCTACGATTAGATTGATAAGAATGGAACCAGTCGAGTGCAGTCCCACGCAGATAGACGACGGTGGAGAGGCGTTGGAGGGGTTTGGTGTGGTCAACCATGCCGAAGGCTGCAGACAGGTCGAGAGGGACGAGGAGGATAGTTTACCTTTAGGATGTAATTTGTGACTTTGATAAGAGCAGTTTCGCTCCTGTGGCAGGGGTGGAAACCTGATGGGAGAGATTCCAACATGGAGTTCGGGGAAAGATGGGCACGGATTTGGGAGGCAACCCCACATTCAAGGACTTTGGAGAGGAAAGGGAGGTTGGAGATGGGGTGGTAGTTTGCAAGGACTGAGGGGTCAAGGGTTGTTTCTTTGAGGAGGGGGTGATGATGGCAGATTTGAAGGAGAAGTAGATAGTAAATGAGAAGAGAGAACTGTTAACAATATCAGCTAACATGGGAGCCAGGAAGGGAGGTTGGGTGGTCAGCAGTTTAGTGGGATTAGGGTCGAAGGAACAGGTGGGTTTCATGGACAAGATGAGCTCGGAGAGGGCAGGAGTGGAGATCAGAGAGATACTGGAGAAAGATGCGAGTTCAGGGCTAGGGCAGGTGGACACCTTGGAGGAAGTTTGGCCCAGTGGGCTAGGGGAAGGAAGGGAAGTGGCAGAGGCAGCTGAACGGATGGTCTCAATCTTAGTGACAAAGAAGTCCATGAGCTTCTAACACTTGTTGTCAAAGGTGAGGGTGATGGGGAGAGGGGTTTAAGAAGACGGTTTGCAGTAGAGAAAAGAAGCTGGGGTTTATCTTTGCATTCCAGAATGATCCTGGAACAGTGAGCAATTTTGGCAGACGAGAGCAGGACCCGATGGTGCTTTACGTGGTCCAGCCAGATCTGGCGGTGAATGGCTAAACCAGTTGTCCGCCATATCCGTTCAAGTCTGCGTCCCTTGGACTTAAGGGAGCGGAGCTGAGGGCCATACCGGGCGAACGGCTAAGGTGAGAGAGAGTAATGGTTTTAATAGGAATTAGGGCATCAAAGGTGGGGGTAAGGGTGTGGTTGAGCAGATCGGTAGCTGCAGAAATGTCGCGGTGAATGGAGGGCCAAAGGCTAGACAGTTGGGATTTTGAAAGTGCAGTTGTAAGTGAATTGGAAGAGCGTTTTTTCCAGGGGTGGACACAGAAAGAAGTAGGGTTGGGAGAGGGGAGGGTGGAAGGGGGATGTGGGTGGAGAGCAACACAAGGAAGCGATCAGAGGTGGCCTTATCTGTGATTGACACGATGGGTGTAGTGAGGCCACGTGAGATGGCATGGTCAAAGGGATGGCCGTAGATATGGGTTGGGGAGTTTGCATGGAGGAAGAGATGAAGGGAGGGTAGGAGGGCAATGAACAAAGGAGAAAGAACATGTTAAATTGAGATGGAGGTTGAAATCACCGAGGATGAGAAGTCGCTCGGTGCTGAGGGAAGCAGTGAAGATATCAGTGAGAATTTTTATGGGACTTGGGTGGGCGGTAGAGAATGAGGATTTTAAATGAGGTGAGAGGGGTGGATCAAGGTGAGATGCTCAAAGGAGGAGAACGTGCCAGAGGAGTAGGGGGACAGACCAAGGTGTGATTTGGTGATAAGATCCACACCACCACCGTGATGGGCGGGACGGGGCAAGTGGTGGAAGGTATAGCCAGGTGGGGAGGCTTCATTTAGGGGACGGCATCATCACCCCTCAGCCAGGTTTCCGGTAAGGCTATTGTGACGATGCAATCATCCACAATAAGCTCATGAATGGCAAGAGCCTTGTTCACAGGTGAACGGACGTTCTGGAGGGAGATGTGGAGCGGGGTGGTGATAGCTGATCCGCTGGCTGAGTCCACAGGGTCAGCACTAGAGGGGTGAGTTGGATGGGAAGGAGATTAGCAAGATTAGCCCCCAGTGGGCGCGCTGGGCGGAAGGTCGGCGAGAGAGTAGGATGGGGCAGTTGGGGTTGCTGCTCGTTAAGAGGCAACGACCAATTCCATCGATTGGGCCCTTCGGAGGAGGCCAAGAGAGGCACAGAGGGAAGCTGTAGGCTTATCTAAGAGGGGAGTCAAGCCTGGGACAGTGGCAGGAAAGTAGGAAGGTCGGAGTACTGAAGGGTTGGGGTAGGGATTTGGGAGGGCAGAGTCCCTGAGATGGGAGAAATGAAAGGACAGGAGCGAGGGGGCTAGGAGGGGTAGAGAGAAAAGAAGTTTAAAAAAAAAAGGGGAAGAATAAAAGTGAAAATGGAAGTGATGGGCTCAGGTCCGGAGTGGCAGTCAAAATGCGCATGCGAATGCACACGGAAAACTCAAGTTACATAGGCCTGGTTACATAGCAATTGTTAGGATACATATATCCTGGTAGTAACAGCGAATCGATAGGAGACAGCAGGAGGGAGTCCA
Source organism: Squalus acanthias (assembly GCA_030390025.1). Lineage (NCBI taxonomy): Eukaryota > Metazoa > Chordata > Chondrichthyes > Squaliformes > Squalidae > Squalus > Squalus acanthias. Next base: position 54,769,713 of record CM059426.1, read on the forward strand.
GAGTTAAAGTCAGAGGTGCCGTGATGGGATAAAATTGATGTAGGTAGGGTGGAATCGGCATGGAGCATCGGCGAACTGTTGTCCAAGTTCGAAGACAGGTGTAGCGGGAGAGTGAAATCCAGAAGCTATTTGAAGGGTAGATTTTTGGAGGATGGAGGTATTTCCTTGGGAATGAAGATCCAGGAGAAGTGCAGAATCGGTTGCGAGGCAGAAAGATGATGGCGAAGTTGGAGGTCACCATAAGGTGCAGAAGCGGCAGAGAAATGTACTTCGGCCAGGAACCAGGCTGAAGCTGAGAAATCAGTCGAACCAGTAGGCCGGTCACAGGCTCAGCAAGGGGGGGTGGGGAGGGGGGCTGTAAAACCGCACTAGCCATTTACTCTGAATGTTTGTGCACTTTGAAGTGTATTGTGGGGCAGTTTCTTAGTTATGTCACACTGATTGCAATTATAGTGTGTGTGATGCACACAAGTAGCATTTTGTCCCTCACATGGCTTCATGCCATTACAATAACTATAAATTCCTCCTAATCTTTAAGGAACAACCTTAAAAAAAAATGCCTGTGCTAAAACAGACCACATGCAACTACGTAAGGCTTTTTTCAGTGATTTATTACCAATGGTCCCTAGATTCTCTTCATCCTCTGCTTTTTCTACATGTTTCCTTGCCATTTGTCAAGTGCTATTTAATTTCTATGGGTGCCAATATTGCAGCTGCTTGTACAGCTTTAATTGCATTCACTTACCATTCAGATGGTTACATAGCAAATTATCCAATAGCATCTTTAGTTACTGCTGGTGGTAAGTTATTACACCTAGTTAGGGGAAAAATTCAAATCCACATCCTCAAAATATGCATATTTCAATTAGTCCTGATGAATGTGATATTATATACTGGTGAAGAAATGGGCACAAAATAGAGGTGAAGAATAAGGCAACCATGTTTTATTGAGCTAGAACTGTTTGAATTTAATGAATCAATTCAGTAGATTTTAAAGAAACCTTTTTTGTCATGAAATTGACACAACTGGCCAAAATAGGCAAAGTGCATATTCTCTTCTCCACTACCCACTACTTCCTTAAACCCCTCTCCCCTCTGCTCTTATCAACAAGTGCAAAGAGCTCATTGACTTTTTTGTCACAAAGATAGAGGCCAACTAATCAGCTGGCTCTGCTGCTTTGCCCACTTCTTGCCCCCATGCCCAACTTCTTAAAAAAAAACTGCTGACCACCCAACTTCCTATCCTTGGGCACAGGCCCCCCCCCCCCCTTTCAAAACCGTAATCATTAACTCCCCCTCAAAAAAAAACATCTTTGCAAAATACCACTCTATCTCCAACTTGCTTTTCTTCTCCAAGGCCTTAAATGTATTGTTGCCTCAGATCCATTCCCATTTCTCCTGCAACTTTTTCTTTGAATCTCCAATCAGGTTTTTGGCACTCCCAAGAGCACCACAGACCTCTACACTGATGACTCTCAGCTCTACCTCTCTCCACCTCTATCAATCCCTCCCCTGCCTTTGTGCTGTCAGACTGCTTGTCCGATCTACCTTTACCTCCATAATATTGCCCGCCACTGCCCCTACCTCAGTCCATATGCTGCCGAAATGCTAATCCATACCTTTGTCACCTCCAGGCTTGGCTTAATTCCAGTGCTCTCCTGACCAGTCTCGCATCCTTCCCCTCTGTAAACTTAGCTCGTCCAAAACTTTGCTGCCCATGTTCCATCACTTACTAAGTCCCACATCACCCTTGTCCTTGCTGAACCAACTTGGCTCCCAGCACCACAAATTTAAAATTATAATCTTCATTCAAATTCTCCATTCCCTTGATTCCAGCTTGTGTATTTCTTCCCTTTACCCCACCATTGACAGTTGTGCTTTCAGCTGCCTAGGCCCTCAGCTCTGGAATTCCCTTCTGCTTCACCACCTCCCTCCTGGTTTAAGACCCTCCTTAAAACCCCTGTCTTTGACCGATCTTGTGGTCACCCCTCCTGATAGGTCTTTCCTTGGCATCCAATTTTTTTTCTTGTGCCTCTGTGAAATGTCTTGGGATGTTTCTTTACATTAAAGGTGAGGTGAGAGTGACTGCTCTTGACATCAAGGCAGCATTTGACCGAGTGTGGCATCAAGGAGCCCTAGTAAAACTGAAGTCAATGGGAATCGGGCAAAACGCTCCACTGGCTGGAGTCATACCTAACACAAAGGAAGATGGTGTGGTGGTTGAAGGTCAATCATCACAGCCCCAGGACATCGCTGCAGGAGTTCCTCAGGGCAGTGTCCTAGGCCCAACCATCTTCAGCTGCTTCATCAATGACCTTCCCTCCAACATAAGGTCAGAAATGGGGATGTTCGCTGATGACTGCACAGTGTTCAGTGCCATTCACAACTCCTCAGATAATTAAGCAGTCCATGCCCGCATGCAACAAGACCTGGACAACGTTCAGGCTTTGGCAGATAAGTGGCAGGTAACATTTACGCCACAGAAGTGCCAGGCAATGACTATCTCCAACAAGCTAGCGTCTAACCACCGCCCCATGACGTTCAACAGCATTACCATCACCGAATCCCCCACCATCAACATCCTGGGTGTCACCATTGACCAGAAACTTAACTGGACCAGCCACATAAATACTGTGGCAACAAGAGCAGGTCAGAGACTAGGTATTCTGTGGTGAGTGTCTCACCTCCTGACTCCCCAAAGCCTTTCCACCATTTACAAGGCACAAGTAAGGAGTGTGATGGAATAATTTCCACTTGCCTGGGTGAATGCAGCTCCAACAACACTCGAAGCTCAACACCATCCAGGACAAAGCAGCCCGCTTGATTGGCACCCCATCCACCACCTTTAACATTCACTCCCTCCACCACGGCGTACCGTGGCTGCAGTGTGTACCATCTACAAGATGTACTGCAGCAACTCGCCAAGGCAGCACCTCCCAAACCCGCGACCTCTTCCACCTAGAAGGACAAGGGCAGCAGGCACTTGGGAACACCACCACCTCCAAGTCACACACCATCCTGACTCAGAAGTCTATCACCGATCCTTCATCGTCGCTGGGTCAAAATCTTGGAACTCCCTCCGTAACAGCACTGTGGGAGTACCCTCACCACATTGACTGCAGCGGTTCAAGAAGGCAGCTCACCACCACCTTCTCGAGGGCAATTAGGGATGCACAATAAATGCTGGCCTTGCCAGAGATGCCCACATCCCATAAACGAATATTAAAAAAAACTCTATAAATGCAAGTTGCTGTTTCAAAATCAGTGAACACACAAGATAGTAAGATTAACAGTTTAAAATGGGGGTAGGGGGTGTGATATTTTTCTTTCTTGGAGGGATGACGAAGCTGGCAAGGCTGCATTTACTGCCCTTTCCTAGTTGCCCTGTGTAGGTGGTGGTGCACCTTCTCCTTATAAAGTGCTGCAGTCCTTGTGGTGATTATCCTTCCAGGATGGTGTTAAGTAGGGAATGCCAGGCTATTGACCTCGCAACGGTGAAGGAATGATGACCTGCGTCCAAGTCAGGCTAGGATGTGACGTGGAGGTGAGGGTGTTCCCATAATATTGTTGCTCTTGTCCTTCTCTGGTAGAGGTCACTGGAGGTAGAAGCTGTCAAAGTAACTTTGCTGCAGTGCAACCTGTAGATAATAAATACCACGGCCACAATGCAGTGGTGACTGGGGTGGATGTTGAGTTCAGTGGCAGGGGTGCCAATCAAGCAAACTGCTGTTGTGAATGGTGTGGAGTTTCTCGAATGTTGCTGCGGCTGCACCCATCCAGGTGAGTATTCCATCATCCTTCTGACTTGAGCCTTGTAAATAGTGGAGAGGCTTTGATGGGTCAGGAGGTGAGCCGCTCAATTTCGAATACCCAGCTGCTGCCCTGCTCTTGTAGCCACAGTATTGATGCGCTATTTCAGTTCAGCTTCTGGTCAGTTATGACCCTCAATGTCGATGGTGGGGGACTTGGTGATAGTGATACCGTTAAGGTCAGAGAGATATCTGTGCTTTCTCTTGTTTGAGATGGTCATTACCTGGCACTTGTGAGCTTGTCAGCCCAAGCCCGGATATTGTCCAAGTGCCTCTGGCGTAGGCTGCTTCATCCTCGGAGTAGTTGTGAAAGGAGCCACACTGGAATTTTCAGGGGATACCTCCTTTCCTGACTTTATGATGGAGGAAGGCTCATTGATGAATCAGCTGAAGAAAGATGGGCTATGGGTGTTCCCTTGAAGAACTCCTGCAGTGATAACCTGGGGCCACAATAGTTGCCTTCTGATAACCAGAACCATTTTTGTGTCTGGTATGACTCCAGCCAGTGGAGGTTTTTCTGTTTGACCCCCATTGAATTCAGTTAGAGCTCATTAGTGCTGCACATGGTAAAATGCTGCCTTGATTTCTAGGGCAGCGACTCTCTTTTCCTCTGGAATTCAGCTCTTGCATCCACATCCAGATCAAGGCTCTGATGAGGTATAGAGCCAGTGGATCTGGGGAAACCTGACTGAGTACTGGCAAGTACTCACCTGGTCTGTGTGAAAATCAGTAAGCACTAACCACTGCAAGAATGACAAAGTACTTACCCAAGTCTTTAGTATGACATCGTAAATTAACTCCTGGTCTGAGTGTAAATTATAATTCCAATAGAGTATTAATAGAGTATCATAATATGATAGAATTCTTCATTAAGATGGAGAGTGAAGTATTTGACTCAGAGGCTAGGGTCCTGAATTTAAATAAAGGAAACTACGATGGTATGAGGCGCAAGTTGGCTAGGGTGGATTGGGGAGCATTACTTAAAGGGTTGACGGTGGATAGGCAATTGCAAACATTTAAAGATCGCATGGATGCACTACAGAATTTGTTCATCCCTGTTTGGCATAAAAATAAAACAAATAAGGTGACTCAACCGTGGCTAACAAGGGAAATTAGGGATAGCATAAGATCCAAGGAGAGGACATATAAATTGGCCAGAAAAAGCAGCAAACCTGAGGATTGGGAACAGTTTAGGATTCAGCAAAGGAGGACAAAGGGATTAATTAAGAGGGGGGAAATAGAATATGAGAGTAAGCTTGTAGGGAACATAAAAACTGACTGTAAAAGCTTCTATAGATATGTGAAGAGAAAAAGATTGGTGAAGTCAAGCATAGGTCCCTTGCAGTCAGAATCAGGGGAATTTATAATGGGGAACAAAGAAATGGCTGACGAATTAAATACATACTTTGGTTCTGTCTTCACAAAGGAGGACACAAATAAACTCCCAGAGATGTCGGGGAACATAGGGTCTAATGAGAGGGAGGAATTGAATGAAATCAGTATTTGTAGGGAAATGGTGTTAGGGAAATTGACGGGATTGAAGGCCGATAAATCCCCAGGGCCTGATCATCTACATCCTAGGGTACTTAAGGAAGTGGCCCTAGAAATAGTAGATGCATTGCTGGTCATCTTTCAAAATTCTATAGACTTTGGAACAGTTCCCATGGATTGGAGGGTAGCTAATGTAACCCCACTATTTAAAAAAGGTGGTAGAGAAAAAACGGGGAATTATAGACCGGTAAGCCTGACATCGGTAGTGGGCAAAATGCTAGAGTCCATTATAAAAGATGTAATAGCAGAGCACTTGAAAAACAGTGACAGGATCGGACAAAGTCAACATGGATTTACAAAAGGTAAATCATGCCTGACTAATCTAGTGGAATTTTTTGAGGATGTAACTGGTAGAATAGATAAGGGAGAACCAGTGGATGTGGTGTATTTGGACTTTCAGCAGGCTTTCGATAAGGTCCCACATAAGAGATTAGCATGCAAAGTTAAAGCACATGGGATTGGGGGTGAGGTACTGATTTGGATAGAGAACTGGTTGGCAGACAGGAAGCAAAGAGTTGGAATAAACGGGTCTTTTTCCGAGTGGCAGGCAGTGACTAGTGGGGTACCGCAGGGATCGGTGCTAGGACCCCAGCTATTCACAATGGGCCAAAAATTCGGCACTTGCCGGGTGAGTACGCACTGTGTACTCACCCGTAAGGCCTCCTGAAGTGCCGGTTTCCTGCATGCACTGCGCATGCGCGGGAAACCGGAACTTCCGGTCTGGTGAAGGGGGCGGTTCAGAGGTGAACCGCGTGCGCGGTAGAGGCTGCGCGCGCGCACGCAGCAAACTTAGGTTTTTTTTCAGGTTTCTCCGGGAGGGTAAGTATTGAAGAACCTGCGCTTTTAAAAAGGAGGCGTAGGACCCTGTTTTCAACAAGGTAAGTGGTTAATTAAGTATAATTTAAAAACATTTTCAACAGGTTTATCTTTTTTAGATACTTTAAAGAAAGGTAAGTTTATTTTTAGCACTGTTAAAAAGTATTTTAATTTTTTCAAAAATTTCAATTTTTGTTTAAAGTAGTTCATTTATTTTACTTATAGTTATTTTAAAAATGTGATGGTTTTTAAAAAAAATTATTTGAAGTTTAGCTGTTGTTTTGGGGCCTGTCAAATCTATGAATGAAAGATGGTCTGCTGCCATTGGCTCTCCATGGCCCACGTGATCCCAGGGGACGCCCCTGGGACACGCAAGCACTGCGCGCCGGCAGTTGGGGCAGGCCCAGGAGCTGAAGTCCCCGTGGGCCAGAAGCAGAACGGCAGACGCGGTAGGTAGGTGCGCGCGCAATCCTTACCCCCGCGGCAAGCCGGAGAGGTGAATTTGTGGGCCATTATATATAAATGATCTAGACGAGGGAACTAGATGTAATATCTCCAAGTTTGCAGACGACACAAAGCTGGGTGGGCGTGTGTGCTGTGAGGAGGATGCAGAGAAACTCCAGTATGATTTGGACAGGTTGGGTGATTGGGCAGATGCATGGCAGATGCAGTATAATGTGGATAAATGCGAGGTTATCCACTTTGGTGGCAAAAACAGGAGGACAGATTATTATCTGAACGGCAATAGATTGGGAAAAGGGGAAGTGCAACGAGATCTGGGAGTCCTTGTGCACCAGTCGCTGAAGGTAAGCATGCAGGTGCAGCAGGCGGTTAAGAAGGCAAATGGTATGTTGGCCTTCATAGCGAGAGGATTCGAGTACAGGAGCAAGGATGTCTTGCTGCAGTTGTACAAGGCCTTGGTGAGACCACATCTTGAGTATTGTGTGCAGTTTTGGTCGCCTTATCTGAGGAAGGATGTTCTTGCCATGGAGGGAGTGCAGCGAAGATTTACCAGACTGATACCTGGGATGGCAGGAATGACGTATGAAGAGAGATTGGGTCGATTAGGCTTATATTCGCTAGAGTTTAGAAGAATGAGTGGGGATCTCATTGAAACTTATAAAATTCTAACAGGACTAGACAGACTAGATGCAGGAAGGATGTTCCCGATGGCGGGGGAGTCCAGAACCAGGGGTCACAGTCTAAGGGTAAGAGGTAAGCCATTTAGGACTGAGATGAGGAGGAATTTCTTCACCCAGAGAGTGGTGAACCTGTGGAATTCTCTACCACAGAAGGCAGTTGAGGCCAATTCATTAAATATATTCAAGAAGGAGTTAGATATATTTCTTAAGGCTAAAGGGATCAAGGGATATGGGGAGAAAGCAGGGACAGGGTACTGAATTTGGATGATCAGCCATGATCTCATTAAATGGCGGAGCAGGCTTGAGGGGCCGAATGGCCTACTCCTGCTCCTATCTTCTATGCTTCTATTCCATATACCTATCTAGAATTTTCAGTGCAAACTTCTCTCTGCAACATTATGTAGCCACTAATTGAGCTCAGACATGGATAAATCTATGAAATTGTAAAATCATTGCACTAAAAATAGGCACCCGCTGGGGTTGCATTGATAAAGCACAAATCAAAAGAGATTGGATTGTTGCTGTAATTAAACAAAGGATCACCCTGTCCTCGAGACAGGTACAGAGGCAAACAACCAAGGTGACTCTGAGACTGAAGAAACTATTGTGAAGGAAAAGTTAAGGAAGTTGTGATCATCTACTTTGAAACGGAGAAGATTTCAAAATTATGAATGAAATAGACAAAATTGATCTGTGCAATTTTTGATTTAAAGTTTTAGAATTTCAGTTTGAGTTCACTCTGCAAAATATTTTAGATGCTGTAGCAGGGTGTTTGAGGGCCCTGATCTCCAAGTAAGGGTATGGCCCTTTCAGAAACTTGACCTTTAAGAGGAAGGGTATGGCCCCTTTAAGAACCTCGCCTTTAAAAGGTAATTGCAACTGGAGGGGAGGGGGGAGAGGCTTTCCCCAGCCAGCCAAGCATAAAAGGGTGAGGGTCAAGAGAAGTGAAAGAGGCTGGGAATTGCAGAGTTTTCTAGGACTATTGTTTATAGGACAAAGGAAGCTCTGAGACAGTAGAACCGTGTAACAATACATATGGGATCCAACAGTCCAGCTGTAGATACATGGGTACCTGAGTCTGCGTACTGCCATTCCCAGTTTAAGAAAAAAGTGTGTATTCAACCCAGTTGTTCTGGCCTCTTGCCAATCAGCCTCATTCACACTGCAATTCTATTAGTGCATTGAATAATTGCCGAAAAGGTAAGATTGACAAGAATCCATTCAAGTTGTCACAATGTGACTGCAGATTCAGATCCCAAGTTGTTGGAAGGTATTCTTAAAAATTAAAGTATTACTGGAGTACCAGAAATTTGTACACCCTTTTATGCTACCAATTTGTTGGGTTGAGCTAGAAAATAAGTCTGAATATGGCAATGGTTTGCTAATATAAAGGCAGGAGAGCCCACGATAGTGCACATGGCCTTTGCAATGAATATGCACCAGGCTCATGGCATTTTTCCTTACTATTTTTATGGTATTGGATATTATATAATTACATTGTTTCGGTATGGAAATCTGCACCTTTCTTCTGCCTTCCTCCATTGTTAACATTACCATGTATTTTTAATTTACAGGGAGTTTGTGCTGATCAATCAAAAGTCACAGGCTATCATCGATTTCAGACTGTGGAGATGAACAATTTGGTTCTTGGAGAGCTGCAACGGGTGTTGGAAATTAAGGCTGATCACTTGCATCAAACACTGGCTTTACATGCCTATACCTCAGTGCTTTCTCACCTGCAAGTGGAATCTTACATGTACAGGTTGTTGAACAGCTCACCAGCATTTAGAGCAGTGGCACTACTGCAAAAACAAGGTTAGTGTGCCACGAATGGATAGTTCAGCATTTTGAATGTAGATCTTCAGTTTGTGAAGGGTCTACACCAAAACATTAACCTGTCCTTTCATTTAAAACAGATGCTGGTGGACCTGCTGTGTATTTCCAGTACTTTATTTTTTATTTTTCCAGATTTCCAGTTTTCTTTTAATATGTTAAGTCTTGGGTGACAAACTCGACCAAATTCTTTTTAAAACAATAGAAGAATAAAGACTGAAGTAATCAGGTGCACATTTGTATCTGATTTTAATCCATTAGGAACTTTTCAATCAGCACTAAATCTTAAAAGTGCACCTTCTCTGATTGCTATTTGTGTATGCCAATTTTTTTTGACCTGAAGAATAATAAAATCCTGGAAATGTGACATAAAACTGAAAATTCTTGAAATGCATAGGAGGTCAAGCAACATCTGAAACAGAAAGACGGGTAGATTTGGAGTTGGATCCTTAATCAAAACTAGAATGGTCAGGGTGAAGAAACAACTTTATAGGACTAGTCAAAATAAAGAAGGGAGGAGGGAACAACAGGTACAGGTCAGGAATGTCGATATGTTAACAAAGAGGCAACGAATGGGTTCCATAGTCTGTGAAACAATTTTAAAATGCTGTAAAGAATAAGACACAAGTCATCACAGCCATAAGAAAAGACAGGAATGAGTGATACCTAACTGAAAATAGAATTGAAACCAGTGGAAACATTGGAATCATTTACCCCTTCAAGCTTGTTCCACCACTTAGATGTTGGCTGATCTGTACCTCAACACTATTTACCCACCTTTGTTCTATACCCCTTGATACCTTTACCTAGACTGCTTGTTTGACATCCAGTCTCGGGTGAACTGTAATTTCCTCCAGTTATTTTTTTAAATTTGTTCATGGGATGTGGGCGTCGCTGGCAAGGCCAGTACTTACTGCGCATCCCTAATTCACCTCGAAGATGGTGGTGAAGTGCCTTCTTGAACCACTGCAGTCCTTGCGGTGAAGGTACTCCCATAGTTTTTTTTTATTATTCGTTTATGGGATGTGGGCGTCGCTGGCAAGGTCAGCATTTATTGCCCATCCCTAATTGCCCTCGAGAAGGTGGTGGTGAGCCGCCGCCTTGAACCGCTGCAGTCCGTGTGGTGAAGGTACTCCCACAGTGCTGTTAGGGAGGGAGTTCCAGGATTTTGACCCTGCGACAATGAAGGAAGGAGCGCGATATACTTCAAAGTCAGGATGGTGTGTGACTTGGAGGGGAACTTGGAGGTGCTGGTGTTCCCGTGCGCCTGCTGCCCTTGTCCTTCTAGGTGGTAGAGGTCGTGGGTTTGGGAGGTGCTGCCGAAAAAGCCTTGGCAAGTTGCTGCAGTGCATCTTGTAGATGGTACACAACAGTCACGGTATGAATGTTTAAGGTGGTGGATGGGGTGCCAATCAAGTGGCTGCTTTGTCTTAGATGGTGTCGAGCTTCTTGAGTGTTGTTGGAGCTGCACACATCCAGGCAAGTGGAGAGTATTCCATCACACTCCTTGCTTGTGCCTTGTAGATGGTGGAAAGGCTTTAGGGAGTCAGAGGTGAGTCTTATGCTGCAGTATACCTAGCCTCTCTCCTGCTCTTGTTGCCACAGTATTTATGTGGCTGGTCCAGTTAAGTCTCTGGTTAATGGTGACCCACAGGATGTTGATGGTGGGGGATTTGGCGATTGTAATGCCGTTGAATGTCATGGGGCGATGGTTAGACTCTCTCTTGTTGGAGATGGTCATTGCCTGGCACTTGTGTGGAGCGTATGTTACTTGCCACCTATCAGCCCAAGCCTGAATGTTGTCCAGGTCTTGCATGCGGGCATGGACTGCTTCATTGGCCCAGAAATTGATCTCGCTCTGTTCCCGCGGGGGTAAGCCTTCCCCGCGATGTCTCACCTCGCTTATGCTTTTTCTGATCCAGCTCGCACGAACTTGATGTTCCAGACATCAGCTGTGCTGGGCTTGCGTATCCCAGCGGCGTAGTTAATTCGTGCGAGCTGTGGGATCACGTGACTCAGTTAGAGCCAATGGCAGCACACCATCTTCCATTCATAAGTCTCACAGCATGGCTGTGAGACTTATGAATCTTACACCCCCCCAAAATAACAGCTAAACCTCAATTAAATTTAAAAAAAAAACCCATCACATTAATAAAATAAGTATAGTTAATTAAATTAACCATTTTAAATAAAAAATTAAATTTTTGAAAAAATTTAAAATCTTTTAAAAAGTTATAAAAATAAACTTACCTGTCTTTAAAGTCTATAAAAAAGATATACCTGTAAAAAAAAATTCAAAAAAATACTTAATTCACTACTTACCTTCTTAAAAGCGGGTCTTACTCCTCCTTTTTACATTTCCAAAATCTTCCCTACTTACCTGCGCGTCCAAAGCATGAAGTGCACAGCGTGCGCGCAGCCTGTAGCGCGCACGCGATGCACCCAGGCCCTGCCCCCTTTTCGGAAGAGCAATTGCCGGTTTTCAGCGCATGCGCAGGGCATGCAGAAAACCGGCAATTGGAGTGGGAATACGCGAGAGTACGCAGTGCGTACTCTCGCGTCCCGGGATCAATTTTCGGCCCATTATCTGAGGAGATGCGAATGGAACTGAACACTGTGCAATCATCGGTGAACATCCCCATTTCTGATCTTATGATGGAGGGAAGGTCATTGATGAAGCAGCTGAAGATGGTTGGGCATAGGACACTGCCCTGAGGAACTCCTGCAGCGATGTCCTGGGGCTGAGATGATTGGCCTCCAACAACCACTACCATCTTCTTTTGTGCTAGGAACGACTCCAGCCAGTGGACAATTTTCCCCTTTATTCCCATTGACTTCAATTTCACTAGGGCTCCTTGATGCCACACTCTGTCAAATGCTGCCTTGATGTCAAGGGCAGGCACTATCACCTCACCTCTGGAATTCAGCACTTTTGTCCATGTTTGGACCAAGGCTGTAATGAGATCTGGAGCCGAGTGGTCCTGGCGGAACTAAAACTGGGCATCGGTGAGCAGGTTAAGAACGTAAGAGCAGGAGTAGGCCATATGGCCCCTCAAGCCTGCTCCGCCATTCAATAAGATCATGGCTGATCATCGACCTCAACTCCACTTTCCCGCCCCATCTCCATATCCCTTGATTCCCCTAGAGTCCAAAAATCTATCTATCTCAGCCTTGAATATACTCAAAGACTCAGCATTCACAGCCCTCTGGGTAGAGAATTCAAAAGATTCAAAACCCTCTGAGTGAAGAAATTCCTCATCATCTCACTCTTAAATGGCCTACCTCTTATCCTGAGACTATGTCCCCTAGTTCTAGACACTCCAGCCAGGGGAAACAACCTCTCAGCATCTACCCTGTCAATCCCCTTCAGAATCTTGTATGTTTCAATGAGATCACATCTCATTCTTCTAAACTCTAGAGAGTATAGGCCCAATCTACGCAATCTCTCATCATAGGACAGCCCTCTCATCTCAGGAATCAATCTAGTGAACCTTTGTTACACCACCTCTAAGGCATGTATGTCCTTTCTCAGATAAGGAGACCAAACTCTGCACAGTACTCCAGGTGTGGTCTCACCAAAGCCCTGTACAATTGTAGTAAGACTTCCTTACTCTAGTACTGAGCATCCACAGCCCTTTCGGGTAGAGAATTCCAAAGATTCACAACCCTCTGAGTGAAGAAATTCCTCCTCAATGGCCAACATGCCATTTGCCTTCCTAATTGCTCGCTATACCTGCATGCTAACTTTCTGTGACACCTAAATCTCTCTTGGTGAGTAAGTGCCGCTTGATAGCACTGTCGGCGACACCTTCCATCATTTTGCTGCTGATTGAGAGTAGTCCGATGGGGCGGTAATTGGCCGGATTGGATTTGTCCTGATTTTTATGGATAGGACATACCTGGGCAATTTTCCACATTGTTGGGTAGATGCCAGTGTTGTAACTGGAACAGCTTGGCTTGAGGCGTGGCTAGTTCTGGAGCACAAGTCTTCTGCACAACAGCCGGGATGTTGTTGGGGCCCAAAGCCTTTGCTGTGTCCAGTCGACTTAGCAGTTTCTTGATATCATGTGGAGTGAATCGATTTGGCTGAAGACTGGCTTCTGTGATCGTGAGGACCTCGAGAGGAGGCAGAGATGGATCATCCACTTGGCACTTCTGGCTGAAGATGGTTGCGAAGGCTTCAGTCTTGTCTTTTGTACTCGCGTGCTGTGCTCCGCCATTGTTGAGGATGGGGATGTTCATGGAGCCACCTCCTTCCGTTAGTTGTTTAATTGTCCACCACCATTCATGCCTGGATGTGGCAGGACTGCAGAGCTTTGATCTGATCCATTGGTTGTGGAATCGTTTAGCTCTGTGAATAGCCTGCTGTTTAGCATGTATGTAGTCCTGTGTTGTAGCTTCACCAGGTTGGCACTTCATTTTTAGGTACACCTGGTGCTGCTCCTGCCATGCTCTTCTACACACCTCATTGAACCAGGGTTGGTCCCCTGTCTTTTTTTTATTCGTTTTTGGGATGTGGGCGTCGCTGGCAAGGCCAGCATTTATTGCCCATCCCTAATTGCCCTTGAGAAGGTGGTGGTGAGCCGCTACTTGAACCGCTGCAGTCCGTGCGGTGAAGGTACTCCCACAGTGCTGTTAGGTAGGGAGTTCCAGGATTTTGACCCATCGGCGATATACTTCTAAGTCAGGATGGTGGGGAACTTGGAGGTGCTGGTGTTCCCATGCGCCTGCTGCTCTTGTCCTTCTAGGTGGAAGAGTTCGTGGGTAAGGGAGGTGCTACCGAAGAAGCCTTGGCGAGTTGCTGCAATGCATCTTGTAGATAGTACACACTACAGCCACGGTACGGCGGTGGTGGAGGGAGTGAATGTTTAAGGTGGTGGATAGGGTGCCAATCAAGCGGGCTGCTTTGTCCTGGATGGTATCAAGCTTCTTGAGTGGTGTTGGAGCTGCACTCATCCAGGCTTGCTGGTCATGGTATAGTGAGGGATATCCCGGGCCATGAGGTTACAGATTGTGGTGGAATACAATTCTGCTGATGGCCCACAACGCCTCATGGATGCCCAATTTTGAGCTGCTACATCTGTTTTGAATCTATCCCATATAGCACAGTGGTAGTGCCACCCAACACGATGGAGTGTGTCCTCAGTGTGAAGACAGGACTTCGTCTCCACAATGACTGTGCGGTGGTCACTCCTAACAATACTGTCATGGACAGATGCATCTTTGACAGGTAGATTGGTCAAGTAGGTTTTTCCCTCGTGTTGGTTCTCTCTCCACCTGCCGCAGGCCCAGTCCGGCAGCTATGTCCTTCAGGGCTCGGTCAGTAGTGGTGTTACCGAGCTACTCTTGGTGATGGACATTAAAGTCCCCCACCCAGAGTACATTTTGTGCTCTTGCTACCTTCAGTGCTTCTTCCAAGTGGTGTTCAACATGGAGGATTACGGATTACTAATTCATCAACTGGTGGAGGGCGATAGGTGGTAATCAGCAGGAGGTTTCCTTCCCCATGTTTGACCTGATGCCATGAGACTTCATGGGGACCAGAGTCAATGTTGAGGACTTCCTGGGCCACTCCCTCCTGACTGTATACCACTGTGCCACCACCACTGGTGGGTCAGGGACATTGGCTGAAAGGTATGATTCTGAGAATATGACTATGACTAGTCTGTGGGACAGCTCTCCCAGGTTTGGCATAAGTGCCCAGATGTTGGGGAGGAGGACTTTACAGGGTCTACTGGACTGGGTGTGTCTTTGTCTTGTCTGGTGCCTAGGTCGATGCCGGGTGGTCTGGTTTTATTGTTGGTATACTTTGTAGTGGTTTGGTACAACTGAATGGCTTGCTAGGCCATTCCAGAGGGCAGTTAAGAGTCAACCACATTGCTATGGGTCTGGAGTCACATGTAGGCATCGTGTTGTGTGTCACAGGTAAGGATGGCAGATTTCCTTCCCTAAAGATGAGTTTTTACGACAATCCGGTAGTATCATTACTGATGCTAGCTTTTTATTCCAAATTTATTTAATTAACTGAATTTAAATTCCCCATGGTGAACTCATGTCTCCGGCTCATTACTCCAAGCCTCTGGATTACTAGTCCAGTAACTTAACCACTATGCTACCCTACCCCTTAAAAATTGGGGAAAACTGAAGCCATTGGGCTGGATTTTGATACTGGGGCGGGTTGGGGGCGTGTCATCCGCTTTTCGTGTTATCCACCCGACTGCAATTGGATGTGGGAGATTGATGCAATTTTCACCTAATTGGGCAATTGAGTTGAAGCATGTGGGAACCCATGAACCAATTAGTGTTTTCAGTCTGAAAGTCGCCTCTGATGATGTCATCATTGCTGCTGCATTGAAGGTCTTCAGAGACTGCCTGGCCTTTGCTGTGAGAGGACCTGGATGCAAAATAAGAGAGAGAGACAGAGAGACACCTGCCAGCCACTCACCCACTGATGGTCAGCCCAACCACAGGTTTCACAATCATGGTTCAGAACAGGCGTCCTTCACGTAGAACAAGGCTTAAAATCACAAAGGCCTTTCAAAATGGCATTATAGAGCCAATTTAGTGCTTGTTAAGGGCCTTAACAGCCTATCCCGCCTCTTAAAGGCGGGACGGAGTCGGGACCAGCAGACACGATTTAATGAAAATTGCGTGGAGGCGGACTTGTGCTCGCCCACCTGTTTTCGCAATTTTAACCCCCCAAACCCGCCTCCACGGGTCAATGAAAATCCAGCCCATTGTCTTTGACCCCCACCACAAACTCCACACCTTTGCTACTGATTCCATTCTGTCCCTGGCCACCATCCCAGGTTGAACCAGACTGTTTCGCAACCTCCATCATATTTGACCCTGAGCTCAGCCCATATCCTCTCCATCACGAAGACCGCCTACTTCCATGTCCATAACATCACCCGCCTCCACTCCTGTCTCAGCCAATCTTATGCTGAAACCCTATTCATGCCTTTGTTATCTCCAGACTTGATTTTTCCACTGCGCTCCCATCCTCCATTCTCTCTAAACTTCAATTAGTCCAAAACTGCTGCCTGTATCCTGTCCTACACATTCATCACCCCTGTCCATGCTGACCGACATTGGCTCTTGGTCCACCAATCCTGCCAATTTAAAATTCTCATCCTCGTGTTTAAATCCCTTCATGACCTCACCCCTCCCTATCTCTGTAACCTTCTACAGCCTTCCCATAACTCTCTGTTCCTGGCCTCGTGCATCCCTCCCTCCCTTTTACCATTGGCAGCCTCACCATCAGCCCCATGGCCCTACATTTTGGAATTCCCTCCCTTAACCCCTCTGCCTCTTTACCTTCTCTCTTCCTTTAAGACCCTCCTTAAAACCCACTGCTTTGACCAAGCTTTTAGTCACTACTCCAAATATCTCCTCTTTGGCTTGGTGCCATTTTTGTCTGATTATGCTTCTGTGAAGCGCCTTAGAATTTTTTTCTAAGTTAAAAGCACTATAAATACAAGTTGTTGCTGTTAAAGCTAAGTTATACTCTTTGCATTAAGTAAATCCAATGATGATTGCCATGTTAAATGTTCGCCTTACTGTGCAATAAAGCAGCTTATCGAATCAAATTCGGCCTCATCTTACCAAGTGTTTATTCAGTCAACCTTTAGAGAGATTGGAACACTTCAAGTGCAAGACATAAATATTCAGCACAGATCATAAGGCAATGGTATTGTTCTGTCCCTGGGTTACGCTATTATCCAAGTAGATACAGGGCAGTGTGAGTCAACTCCCATAAAAGTAAGACACTCCAACTGCTTATTGGAGCAACTGACTGGACTCAAAAATGCTATCTTCAGCAGACCTGAGTTTGTAACATGAAATTACCAGAGTTTTGTGCAGACTCTTATCTACCTGATGAAACCAAGGTTGAAGCTTTTTCCAGTTTAAAGGAATCTCAACTTGACTGTATTAAACATATTTTCAGCAGCCAAGGAAAGTACCATAGTGGGATGCTTATTATCGGAAGAATATAATGACATTTTTACGTTTTATCAAGGTGGCAGAGAAGTAACAGATTTTCACACATCCCATCTGATAACTTGATATAAGGAAGCACTGATTGAAATCCATGTGCAAATACCGTCATCAGTACTTGGCACTCAAAATTTAACAAGATGAGTCTATAGCTACTGCAGTGGGTAGGCTCCTTCCCTACTTTTTGCTAGTGATGAAATTAATGCGCCACTGAATGTTAATAGTTTGATGTCCTGCTGCTAAAGGCTATTAGCAACACTAGTTCCAACTTGGGCAGGTATTTTTTTGTAGAATTCTATTGTGTACCCATCTGAGATACATTACTTTAATGTTTTGCCTTTCTCTAATTGCACCCATATTCATGGAAATGGTAAATTTAGAGAATACAAAATAAAACCCATTGTTAGTTTGTATGATGGAATTTCCCTTTTTAAAATGATTTTAACTTTAAAATGAAAATTAACATGGTGAAAATGCATTTTTGTGCTATCAATACTTATTTTTTAAATTATCACTAATTGCATGCAATAGTCTAACAGTTTTTTTGTGATTTATATATAGATGATCAAGAAATAGATTGCAGCCATTCAGATCTGCAACTTTTAAAAGAAAGCATCAGTGTACTCTTCAGTTTTACCCGAAGAATAATTGAAGATGGTCAGTTCCACAGTGACATTCTTCTCTGGCTGCAGAAATTGGTACGAAATTACAATATTAGACGTTGTTATAAAATGTCCATTAGATGTCTTGATGTGGGTGGATCTAGGTGACTTTCAGTTTCTTCCTGCCTCCAAGCTCAATACACCACTGCTGGACATTAGTAATACTAATTGTATCCAGTGCTTCAAGTCTCAACATTTAACATCCCCATAATTTTCCTGTGCCTGTCTCACATAATTTAATTGTTAAATACCCTTCACCATTCTGTGCATGTTGGTGTCACGAGACTGCAATTTTGTGGACATGTTTTGCAGAGAAAAGCCAACCATAAACTGAGGAAATAATTTTCCATTGGAAGCACATCAGTGAAAAAATTCCTATCTCCACTGCATCAAAGCTTCTGAAAGCAAAGTAAATGTGCAATTCAGTTAGATCATTGCTGATCTGTACCTCAACTCCATTTACCCATAATTTTTCCATATCCCTTGATACCCTTACCGAACAAAAATCTATCTATCTCAGTCTTGAAAATTTCAATTGATCCAGCATCCACAACCGTTTAGGAAAGGGGTTTCAGATTTCCACTACCCTCTGAGTGGAAGCAGTGCTTCCTGATTTCACTCTTAAATGGCTTAGCTCTAATTTTAAGATTATGCCCCCTTGATCTGGATTCCCTCACCAGAGGAAATAGTTTCTCTGAATCTCCTGTATCGAATCCCTTTATGATTTTATAGAAGATCACCCCTCAACCTTCTAAACTTGAGGGAATACAAACCACGTTTATGCAACCTAGTCTTATAACATAACTTGGCATTAAAGGCAACATTCTGGCGAAGGCTGATGGTAGGTAGCACAGTGGTTATGTTACTGCACTAATGATCCAGAGACATGAGTTCAAATCCCACCACGGCAGCTGGGGAATTTAAAATCAGTTAATTTAATGAAGCTGGAATAAAAAAACTAGTATCCGTAACGGTGACCATGGATTGTCGTAAAAACCCATCTGGTTCACTAATGTCCTTTTTAGGGAAGGAAATCTGCCATCCTTACCCGGTCTGGCCTATTTGTGACACCAGACCCACAGCAATGTGGTTGACTCTTAACTGCCCTCTGCAGTTCAAGAAGGCGGCTCAGCACCACCTCCTCGAGGGCAATTAGGGATGGGCAATAAATGTCGGCCTTGCCAGCGATGCCCACATCCCATGCGTAATTTTAAAAAAAGATGCGCAGTGCCCAAAATTGAATACAGTACCAATGGGGTCTGACCAAAGCTCTGTACAACTGAAGCATTCCATTAGCCTTTTTGGTTAATTTTTGTACCTATGCACTAGCTTTTAGTGATCTTTGCACATGGACACCTAAATTCCATTGCTCCTCCACAGCTCCTAGTCTCACTGAACTCCATCTGCCATAGTTTTGCCAACTCACTTAGTCTATATCCCTTTGTAAATTCCTCCTACCATCCACACAACTTACTGTGCCTCCTAACTTAGTGTCATCTGTAAACTTGGATATACAACTCTCTATCCCTTCATCCAAGTCATTAACATAATGAAAAGCTGAGGCTCAGAACAAATCCTGGAGAACTGTTAGAATCTGTCTTGCAGGTGTAAGCAATTAGACAAGGTGATCGTTCTAGACATCACCTTACATTGTTTACTATAAATCTGTTCTTCCCCGTTATTAACAATGAATCCTTTTAGGTTGCAGTGTTACACAGAGTTGGCTCCGCTGCTGACCACCTGTTTCTTCTGAATCATATCCTTAGATGCCCAGCAGGTGTGAGCAAATGGGCAGCCCCATTTTTAAAGGTATGATTTTACTCGCTGCATGAACCTAATGCAACCTTGCTTTTTAATTTAATATTCATACAGAAAATTCCATATTTTTATCTGTTTCTGTAATGCCTATGATGATTCGAATTTGTGTTAAAATAATACAAGAAATATCTAGCAATACAAATTTCAAAGTGTTAGTGGTTTGCCAGTGTATTCTTTTAAAAACTGTTGCATGATACTTTTTGAAATTCAGGCAGAAAAATGTAGTAATTTTGATTTAAAATGAATCACTGAGTGCATGTTCTATAAATTGTTGCAGGTTCAGGGCACAGTACAAAAATGTTGCTGAGGATTTTCTTGAATCTTGAATCATTAACAACTCCCCAAAAGGTGCCACAGCACAGCACAAACCCTTACTAATTTATTTTAAACACTTTTAGCAAATCGATCATCATTTGCCCTATTTAATGCAGCATTTGTTATATTGCAATTCTGTAAGAGGTGCTCCCTGAAATTCTTATCTTTGTCAGATTCAATGACAAGCATATGATGTCCTCCATAATTTTTTTTAGCCATTGAGTCTACTGAAAGCGGTTAATCATTTGTTTACTTAATTCTACAGTATTTAAGGAGTCTTTTTTGAAGCTCTAAAGTAGCAAAAGCATAAAAACTATCTCCACTGCACCCAATTCTTTTCAGAATTGCTGCAAATAACCATATTTTTTTTTAATCCAGAGCTGTTCTACATTGTCTTTTAGCTGACAATGATGTATATATGCAGTAGAAGATGGGGTACGGTAGTGTGGTAGTTATAAGAACATAGGAATTAGGAGCAGGAGTAGGCCATATGGCTCTTCGAGCCTGCTCCACCATTCAATCATGGCTGATCTTCGACCTCAACTCCTTTCCCACCCGGTCCCCATATCCCTTGATTTCTCTAGAGTCCAAAAATCTATCTATCTCAGCCTTGAATATACTCAGCGACTGAGCATTCACAGCCTTTTCAGGTAGAGAGTTCCAAAGATTCATAACTCTCTGAGTGAAGAAATTCCTCCTCATCTCAGTCTTAAATGGCCGACCCCTTATCCTGAGACTATGCCCCCTAGTTCTAGATGCTCCAGCCAGGGGAAACAACCTCTCAGCATCTACCCTGTCAATCACCCTCAGAATCTTTTATATTTTAATGAGATCACCTCATTCTTCTAAACTCCAGAGAGTATAGGCCCAATCTCTCCTCCTAGGACAACCCTCTCATCTCCGGAATCAATCTAGTGAACCTTTGTTACACCGCCTCTAAGGCATGTATGTCCTTTCTCAGATAAGGAGACCAAACTCTGCACAGTACTCCAGGTGTGGTCTCACCAAAGCCCTGTACAATTGTAGTAAGACTTCCTTACTCTTGTACTGAGCATCCACAGCCCTTTCGGGTAGAGAATTCCAAAGATTCACAACCCTCTGAGTGAAGAAATTCCTCCTCAATGGCCAACATGCCATTTGCCTTCCTAATTGCTCGCTATACCTGCATGCTAACTTTCTGTGACACCTAAATCTCTCTCAACACCAACATTTCTTTAAATATTTGCCACTGCTTATCTGGTGTCCTACCTTTTCTCTAACTTCCCAATCTACCTTAGCTAACTCGCCCCTCATATGTAATTGGCTTTATTTAAGTTTAAGACTCTCATTTCCGACTGAAATATTTCACTCAAACTCTGTGAAATTTTATCATATTATGATCACTCTTCCCCAGAGGATCCTTTACTATAAGATTACTGACGTAACAAAACTACTAGGCACTTGGTCTAAGCGTTAAACAAAGCTTTAATCAACTGTTTTACAACATGGAGGTCTAGTTGTGTCCTTCACTAGTTCCTGTTAAGAATGTCTTGCACAAGCTGGGCCCGTGCCCGAGTATTTATACTCTCCCTGGACAGCGCCACCCGCAGGCCACTCAGTATTATTTCATAAGTCTTTCTTTCATGAATGACAGATTTATGTCATTCTTCCCGCCTGAAGGATTGGAAGTCCGGCGACTTCCTTCTATCAGATTAATCGGGCTACGAATAGCCGCAGTCGTTTGGATTTCCGTTTGTGGCTGGAAGGCACGTCTCCTCGGACCGTGTCTTGGTCCCTAGGTCGCTTGGTTCGTACCGGCGGGCTGGCAGAGCCCGTGTCGCCTCGATCGACCTGAGGGGGACTGGGGAGATCGTGACTCCGGGTGCGGGCCCCCACAGGTGCAGAGCTGGCTTCATCCTGTTCAGTAGCCGGTGATTGACCGGCGTCCTGGCTTCGGGTGGCCATCCCGCGGGGAGCGCTCTGTTCCCCGGGTTGATCTGGCGGAGTAGCTGGCAGATCCCTTGATGTCCCGGGTAGGGCGTCATCCTTGGAGGAGCGCGGAGTATCGGCGTTGTTAATACGGATCTCTCTATCGATTGGGACCGGTTGGGCAGGGAGCCAGATCCCGAAGTGAAACTGTGGCCTCCCGGCCATCAGGGTACCACACATGCGTGTATGTAGGATTGACATCCGTTAGTTCCACCTCGTCGACGAGGGGATCACTCTTGGAGGATCGGACGAATCTTCGGAGCAGCACGGAGCCAGGAGCTGCCAACCATGATGGTAGGGACGTCCCATGAGTGGAGCGACGCTGGAACCCGAAGAATAGTTCGTGAGGAGTAACATTGGTGGATGTAGAAAGAAGAGACCTGATGGAATGCAACGCGTCAGGGAGCATAGTTTCCCACTGCTGGTCTGATAGATTGTGTGACCTCAGTGCAAGACGAACAGCATTCCAAATGATAGCGTTGTATCTCTCAACCTGTCCGTTTCCAATAGGATGATACGGTGTCGTTTTACTTGTGGCGATTCCCCGTTGGGAAAGATAACTTTTGAGTTCGCTTGACATGAAGGAGGGACCCCAATCAGAGTGGATGAAATTGGCCATACCGCAAAGGACCTGATCGAGGCATTTGATCACTGGAAGTAAGCATATTGAGACAGGGGAAAGCAAAGGGAAAGCGTGAATATTCGTCCACCATAGTAAGCAAGTAGGTGTTTCACGTTGAGGAAGGCAATGGCCCTTTAAAGTCAATGCTGAGTCGCTGCATAGGCTGTGTAGCGTGTATGAGCGAGCCATCCGACGGACGGAAGAATTGCGGTTTTAATTCCGCGCAAATTCTACAAGTGGAGCATGTTCTTTTCACGTCTTCCGTAGAAAATGGGAGATTTTTAGATCGCACAAAGTGCAACATACGGGTAACGCCAGGATGGCATAAGTCAGTTTGAAGATCCGCAAGAGTCGAAGTTGACATGGAAGAGCAGAATGCACGCGTGAGGGTATCCGGGGCCACATTCTCCTTGCCGGGTCGATACTGTATAGTGTAGCCAAAGGCGGCCAATTCCATCCTCCAGAGCTGTATTTTCTTATTCTTGATTTTAGTGCGTTTCCGGTTATCCAGCATAAAGGCCACTGAACGCTGATCGGTTATGAGCGTGAAATGGCGACGAGCGAGAAAATGACTCCATTTACGTACTGCTTTGATGATAGCCGTAGCCTCCTTCTCGACAGGAGGATAACGGAGCTCGCTACCCTGCAAAGTTCTGGACAGAAATGCAACGGGTCGACCACCTTGATTCAAGGTAGCCGAGATCGCCACCTCCGATGCATCGCACTCAACCACGAAGGGGAGATTTTCATCGATGGAATGAAGCGTGGCTTTTTCCAGTTGTTGCTTGAGGAGGTTGAAAGCTGAAATAGCCCTCGCCTCCAACGGAAATGACTTCGCGTGAAGCAGGGGCTGGATCTTGTCAGAAAAGTGAGCTATCCACTTCACATAATAGGCGAACATGCCAAGGGCCCGACGAAGAGAGCTGAGATTCGTAGGAGGAGGGAGCTCCTGAAGCGGACGAAGTCGCTCCGGATCCGGTTTGATGACACCATTGTCCACCCAGTAGCCAAGGATGTTGACTGATGGTACTGATTTCACAGATTTGGACTCATTTAAGGTTAAGTTGCGATGACGGAGAACGTCAAGAAATTTCTGGAGGTTGGCATCATGCTCCTTCTGGTCATGACCAGCAATGGTGATATTATCCAGATATGGAAAAGTGTCCGCTAAGTTCTCCTGTTTGACTAGGCCCATTGAAAGATGACCACCCCATTGGCGACCCCAAATGGAAGGTGACAAAACTGGTAAAGCCGACCATTGGCCTCAAAGGCCATATACTTTTTGTCAGAGTCCTTTAACGGTACTTGATGGTATGCGCTCTAAGTCAAAAGTTGAAAATACCTTGTAGTTAGCAAGGTTATTGACCATGTCATCAATGCGTGGTAGTGGGTAGGCATCCAGGTCGGTATACTGGTTAATAGTTTGTGAGTAATCGATGCAAAGACATTTCTTGTGTTGCTTCAGAGGATTTTTAACAACGATGACTTGAGCCCGCCAGGAAGATGAACATGGCTCAATGATACCGTCAGCTAGAAGGCGAGAGATCTCTGCCTCGATAAAGGATAGGTCATCTTGGCTGAAACGTCGTGATTTAGTGGCTATGGGCTTACATCGGGGGGAAAGATTGGCAAACAAGGAGGGCTCGTCGAGCGAAGCTGCTGAACATGCACAAAACGGTACTTTGGAAATAGCAAGCTCCGGCTTTGATCCTCCAAACTCGAAAGTGAGTCTTTTGTGTTGTTTCTGGAAATCATGTCCCAGGAGCACATCACTGCATAGGTTTTTGAGCACCCCGAGCCGGGTAAAGAAATAAGTGCGGCCATCGAGAATAAGGTCGACAAGACAAAAGCCGGAAGAGTTGGTGGTCAGTGTCGTCAGAGCCATTGCAATTTCCCTGTCCGAGGGGTAAATACGCAGTTTTAACTTACTGACAGCCTGCTCACTGATGAAGCTGTCAGAGCTGCATGAGTTGATTAATGCACTCAAAATGTGTCCATTTACTGAAACCTTTGTGGCTGCATGGGACAGGCTTTGGGGAAAAACAGCTGTGATGGGAGATGGGGCAGTTTTATCCTTGACAGCTGTAACATTAGTAGTGGCTATTGGGGGAGGAGCAGTTTTATAGATAGCAGCTGTAACCCTGGAAGAGGCTCTTGACTGACGTACTTTCGAGAAGTGACCTTTCTTACTGCAGTGATTGCAGATTGCATTACAAGCAGGACAAAATTTCCTATAGTGAAATGCACCTCCACAGAAGAAACACTTCCTTTTAGATTGCCAAGATGCCGCTAGGGTAGGGTCGTCATCAGCTAGGATTGAGTCGTCATCAGTGAGGGCTTCCACCTGAGGCTTATCGGAGGAGTCACTAAAAGTGATAGCAGCTGTCTGTGCACGTGGTAAAAGATAGGCATCTGCATTTTTTTTTTTGCCAGGTCCAGAGAATATGCCTGATCATAGGTAGCTTGTAACTCGAGGGTTTTATTCTCCAACAGACGCTGGCGTATGAGGGAGACGCAATTCCATTAATAAAAGAATCACGAATTAACTCCTCCTGGTACTGCTCAGCTGAGACAGCCTTGAGATTACAATCTTTGCTGAGCCTGCGAAGCTTTTGAAGGAATTAGTCAAGCGATATCCCGGGTTGTTGTCGAGTTGTGGCCAGTAGATGCCGAGCAAAAATTTCGTTTGGGGCCTTAACATATAGTTGCTGTAGTATTCGGATAGCGGAGTTATAGTCTACACAGTCTTCGATCTAGTCAAACACATAAGGGGATACATAATTGGCAAGTATCTCTAACTTATCAGGAACATTCTCACCACACACCCTGAGGAAGTTGCTGAAGGTACAATACCAGTGTTTCCATACCTTAGCAGTTGTAGGTGAATTCGGGTCCAGGTCAAGACGGGTGGGTTGGAGTAGTTTCTCCATGATGGATTGATTACTACGTCTGGTTCCCTTCTACCGTTTGAGTCGTAGCCGTCTGTTCCCAAAACCACTCAGAGCGTGGAGCAGGTCCAGCAGGGGGGTGGGGAGGAATTCTCCAATAGCTGGAGTCATACTTGGCACAAAGGAAGATGGTTGTGGTTGTTGGAGCCCAATTATTTCAGCCCCAGGACGTCGCTGCAGGAGTTCGTCCTTGCCCAACTATCTTCAGCTGCTCCATCAATGACCTTCGCTCCATCATAAGGTCAGAAGTGGTACTGTTCGCTGATGATTACACAATGCCCAGTTCCATTCATAATTCTTCAAATGATGAAGCAGTCCGTGTTGCTGTGTCAAAATCCTCGAACTCTCCAACTAACAGCATTGTGGGAGCACCTTCACCACATGGATGGTAGAAGTTCAAGAAGGCAGCCCATATCCTTCTCCGGGATACGTGATGGGCAATAAATACCTGCTTTGCCAGCAAAGCCCACATCCTGAGTGTTTTTTTTTAATGGCTTTAAAAAGTTATAAACTTTCAAATTAATTTGTGGGATTTTAAGACTAAAATTTTAATGTTTTTTGAAGTTCCTGTCCCTAATCTTTTAGTCGAGCTCTTAACCTCTCTGCTTCAAAAAAATGCAGCAAGGGGCATTTCAGATAAGTTAAGCATTCACACCTATTACCCCACTACAATTTGAAGGCCATGGTGCTATATGACATTTGTCTGAACACATATTTCAATATTCAGAAACTGTTAGAAAATGGAACTGTGCTGTGCTGTACCTGGTACTTACTTGCAGAGCAATACATTTTTTTGCTGCAATGAAATATGTTAAGATAATTTATTCAGCATTTTTCTTCACTTCAGATAAAAGTGCTCAGTAATCCTTCGGGTATCTTTCTCTTCATGCAAGCCCTAGCCTTGCTTCTGTCACCGATCAAGTAAGTATCACTGTCTTTGTGATTTGCTAAGATTTCTTCTCTTAAAATTTTTTTTTTCCTTGCCCTCCCCATGCACTGGCTACTGTCTGCCAGTGGCAATACCACTGATAAGCCATTCACTAGACAATCCATGACAGCGGCCTACCTTGGTACATCCACTGAATTAACTACCCTGTGGCGAAGTGTCTAACTCTGTACTTCTCACCGAATGTAATGCAGACATTAAGTACTTACTATTTGGGGAATCATGTTATTGAGTAAGTGAATATATAGTATGGGTACGGTAGCTTGGTTAAGGGTCTAGACTAGCAACCCAGAGGTCGTGAGTTCAACTCCCACCATTGTGAAATTGAATTCAATAACTGGTAATTTGTGGACTAGCACCACAAAATAACTATGAAAACTATATCGGATTGTCCTAAAAACCCAACTGGATCACCCCTACCTGGTCTGGCCTACATGTGCATCTCTCTGGTCCACTAGGGATGGGCAATAAATGCTGCCTTGCCACTGCCGTCCACAAGAATTTTTTATAAACTATATTGGGTCTTCTGGGAACTACATACTAGCTCTTAATAGCATTGAGTATTCAACTCTCATTCCGTGTTATCCCCATTTGGCAAATTTTACCAGTTCCCACTGAAGCTACTCCATGAAACTGCTGCTAATTCTAGTAATTAAATTGAAGAATGTCATTTTCTTTGGGGGGGAAGGGAAGTTATATTTAACTTTCGGAAAGTTTACCTTTATTGTTGCTCATAGTCTTCGTTTAGTTGGCAGGAAGATCTGATTTCCATCGTCAATCATACCACTCCTTCATTTTCTGACGGGAAGTATGCTCTCCTATTGGGAAAGGTACTTTTTATATCCCCCTGCCATCTATTCAAGTGTTTTCATTTCTTGTAGCTCCATTTTGTGGCCAGACCATAAACTGAGCGATTCTGACCAATAAAATAATCATTCTTGAGTCACGACACTCGTTGGTGCTATTGCTTGTTGCTCAACAAACCTTAATGTCTTTTAACACTGAATTGCTTTAAAACAAAAAAGTCTTTTTAAAAGAAAGACTTTTTTAGTCTTAATTAATTCATAATTATATGTAACATTTTATATCTGCAATTGTATTTAAAATGTATACTGTGACTAATTGTGTGATCTTTTACGCAGTAATTTAAAATATATTATGTCCAAACAATCTTAGGCATCGATCTGAGTTTCTGATGAGCATAAAACCGAATGACAAAAAGCCACTGCCAGCTATGCCAGTAGGAAAAGACATACAAAACTGGACCTTGGTAGATGAAGCTGGGGAAGAGGTATTTACAAATTTTTTTCTTAATCCTGGAAGCCATGAATGTAGATCGTTGCAAAACAAGAAGCTTTTCTATTAAGCTCAAAATATCGAAAAATACTTTTAAGAAAAAGGAAACTTGTACATTACTGTGAATACATTTGACTGAAAAATTACTGGAAGTAAATTGTAGAGTCTATGGGCTGGATTTTCTGAGTGGTGTCAGGATGGTGGCGGGATAGTTGTCTGCCGGGTTCCGGTCCCGCTCCCGGCTGCAGCCGCTCTGTCAACGGTATTTTCCCTTGATTGGCCTTGTTAAGCCCGCCCTGCGGGCTTCCCAGCCAATTAACAGGAAGCGGGTCTGATGATGTCATTTGATGACGTGTTATCAGCCGGTTTCCTTAAAGGGACCACGGCCACATTGAGTTTGACAGTTGTTCTGTCAGTGTTTGACAGCATTGAGGTGCTACAAGCACTGCACAAAGGTGGATGCTTTCACCCAGGCTCTCCAATGACTCCCTCCATATGCTTATGGAGGGAGTCACAGCACGCAGGGAGGTTCTCTTCCCTTCCAAGGGCAGAAGAGACCTCCCCAGGACACCAACGCAGCCTGGTTGCACATTGTGCAGGAGAGCAAAAGCAGGGATGTCGTCAGGGGTCCCTGGCTGCAGTGGCGTCAACCTTTCAATGATCTCTGGATCACGAAACATTACTGCAAAGCACTCAAACCCACCCTGCTGTGCCACTCAACACATGCCCATCATGTAGCAGCCAGAGTTTGCAGCATCAAGTGAAGTAAATCTGGCCATGGTGATGCCATCGCTGGCCTCCCAGGCAGCAATGTTGTCAGAGGTTGATGTCCTGTGCAGCATCAGGTGATGGCGGAGAAGGTTGGTGTTATTGTTGGTGCTGCTGGTGTGCCTGGTGGTGATGGTGTTGGGGCTGAGCATGGAAGGAATCAGAGGAGCAAGGTGCGATAGTTTCTGGGACACCGATGTTGCTGCATTAGATGGCAGCTACAGGTGAGATGACCGAAGCGATCTGTTAATGGTGAGAGAGGTTGTTCCAATGAGGTGGCACTGGACATACAGTTGGCTCTAAACACTTGCAAGCTAAAGAAATCTCTATGTCTTACAAATGCAGTATCTAACAGTTTCTGCGCTCTGAAACTGATCATCCTTCACACCACTTCTGCAGCTGTCAGCTTATCCGATACATCAGAGCAGACTCCGCTCATGCCAGGGTGAGCTGGCGTGTTCCCCAAGCAGCGGGTAACTCGTGGGGGAGTACGTAAAATTGGAAGGAAGCCTCAAAATACCATTAAATTGGCTCTTAACAAGCCATTTAATGAGCTCAGTTGTCTTCCCCCGCCGCTTGGTGTCGGGTCAGTTCTCCGCTGACAGACCCGACTCATGGGAGATTCGCATGGAGGCGGGTTGACAGCGGGTTTCCTACCCGCTGTCAATCTTTGCTATTTTGACAGCGGGCCCGCGTCCAAACCCGCCCTCTGAGCGCCGGCGAAATCAAGCCCTATGATCCCCTTTAGTCATTTATTAAGATAGTAAAAATTTACTTTGCAGTTTTAACTCAAATTACTGATTAGAATTTATTTGATTAACATACATTTTGATTGAAGTCCTATTTGTAGTGCTGAGCATGACATTGTTCATTTGGATAAAGATTAAAAGTGACATACCACTTGCATTTTAATTTTATGGACCCTAACTATATAATTCCGAGAAAAGCCTGATAGCAACTAAATAATTTTATCTGAACTGGAACCAGCGGCTTGAAATTTTATGATGTGGTAGATCAGGTAGCACTTTTTTAAATTGTGTTCATCCTTGAAAATTAAGTAAACTGCATAAAATTAAGCAACAGGATTTAGACACAAAATACCTTCTGTACAAAGGAATTAATTATTTTATATCCATCTAAAGTAAGAAACTATAGTGCTTTATTATCAACCCTTCACATTTGATTATTTTTAAATGTAGTCATTGTGTATGCAAATGTGGCAGCCAATTTTACACACAGGATATCACAAACTGCAAATGAGATGAATGACCAGTTAATTATTTTTTTGGTGATTGAGAAAGGAATGTTGGGAGAATTCTACTCTTCGAGTTGTGCAATGGGATCTGTTACACCCATATGTGTGATTAGTAGAATTATATTTGACTTCAGACAGTGGTACTTCTTTCTTATTGCCCTGTTCTTTGACATTCTTAAAACCTATTCAGACCAATCCTGAGTACGTACGTGAGTGACGAGTTGGAGTTTATGTAGAGTAGAGCTTGGAAGGCTCAGTTCTCGTGGATAAAAAAGATCCCATGGCTTTATTCAAAGAAGGAAAGAAATTATATTTCCATAAAGAAATGAAATTTCCATAGCATCTTTCATAACCTCAGGGCGCTCCAAAGCACTTTACATTTCAACAATATTTAATTGGCATAAGTCACTGTTGTAATGTAGAGAAACACGGCTGCCTGTGCATAGAGCAAGATTCTGCAAACAGCAATCAGTAGCCAGATAATTTGTTTTAGTGGTGTGTGTTGAAGATTAAATGTCGGCCAGGAGACTTCCGCTGCTGCCCTTCAAATAGAGTCACTTCCCTTTTACGTGCACTTGAGAGGGCAAACAGAGCCTCAGTGTAACGTCCCATCTAAAAGGTGGCACCTCCAGCAGTGCAGCGCTCCCTCATTACTACACTGAAGTGTCAGCCTAGATTATGTGCTCAAGTCTCTGGAGTGCGGCATAAACCCATGTCGGTCTGAGAGTGAACCAAAATTGGCACCTGAGAAGGGAGTTCTTCAGGTATTCTGGCCAACATTCCCCTCGCAACCAACACACCAAAAACAGATTAACTGGCCATTCCTTTGCTGTTTGTAGAACCTTACTATATGCAAATTGGCTGCCAACATAACCAGCTTCAAGGGTAATTGGCTGTGAAGCACTGTCAACGTACTGAGGAAGTGAAAGGTGCTGTAAATGCAAGTTCTTTCTTTGTTCATTTTGATTATCTGTTGGCTTATTCTTGTGTTTAAAATCTGATATAAAAATAAGATGCTCTAAAAATGCCTTAAACTTTAATTATTTATAACTGTGCATGTATTGTGCTGAGCATAGGAGGATAATAGCGAGTTACTGGGCAATTGCATACTTTAAGGGCTGAGTGATGTATACTGCAAGAGTGAAACAAGGAATTCAAACACATCAACAACAACATATATTTATATAGCGCCTTTAACGTAGTAAAACATCCCAAAACGCGTCACAGGAGCGTTATAAAACAAAATTTGACCGCATGAGATATTCGGGCAGATGACCAAAAGCTTGGTCAAAGAGGTAGGTTTTAAGGAGTGTCTTAAAGGAGGTAGAGAGGTGGACAGGTTTAGGCAGCGAATTCCAGAGTTTAGGGCCTTGGCAACTGAAGGCACAGCCAGAAATAGTTGAGTGATTAAAATTGTGGATGCTCAAGAGGCCAGAATTAGAGGAGCGCAGATATCTCTGAGGGTTGTGGGGCTGTAGGAGATTACAAAGATGGGGAAAGGCGAGGCCATGGAGGGATTTGAAAACAAGGTTGAGAATTTTAAAATGGAGGCGTT
Source organism: Squalus acanthias (assembly GCA_030390025.1). Lineage (NCBI taxonomy): Eukaryota > Metazoa > Chordata > Chondrichthyes > Squaliformes > Squalidae > Squalus > Squalus acanthias. The sequence goes on from CM059426.1 coordinate 54,801,015, forward strand.
GTTTAACCAGGAGCCAGTGTGGGTCAGCGAGCTCGGGGGTGACGGGTGAACGGGACTTGGTGCGAGTTAGGACACGGGCAGCTGAGATTTACGTAGGGTAGAATGTGGGAGGCCGGCCAGGAGTGCATTGAAATAATCGAGTCTAGAGGTAACAAAGGCATGGATGAGGGTTTCAGCAGCAGATGAGCTGAGGCAGAGACGGAGTTGGGCGATATTCTGCAGATGAAAATAGGCGGTCTTAGTGATGGCGCGGATATGTGGTCGGAAGCTCATTTCGGGGTCAAGTATGACACCAAGGTTGCGAATAGTCTGGCTCCGCCTCAGACAGTTGCCGGGGAGAGGGATGGAGTTTGTGGCGGGGACCGAAGACAGTGGCTTCAGTCTTCCCAATGTTTAATTGGAGGAAATTGCTACTCGTCCAGCACTGGATGTCTGACGAGCAGTCTGACAATTTAGAGACCGTGGAAGGGTCGAGAGAGGTGGTGGTGAGGTAGAGCTGGGTGTTGTCAGTGTACATGTGGAAACTGACGCATGTTTTCGGATGATGTCGCTGAGAAATAGGAAGGGGCCAAGGATAGATCCTTGGGGGGACACTAGAGGTAATGGTGCAGGAGCGGGAAGAGAAGCCATTGCAGGTAATTCTCTGGCTAAGATTAGATAGATAAGAATGAAACCAGGCGAGTGCAGTTCCACCCAGCTAGACCACGGTTGAGAGGCATTGGAGGAGGATGGTGTGGTCAACCGTGTCAAAGACTTGCAGACAGGTCGAGAAGGACGAAGAGGGATAGTTTACCTTGTCACAGTCACCTAGGATGTCATTTGTGACTTTGATAAGAGCCATTTTGCTCCTGTGGCAGGGGTGGAATCCTGATTGGAAAGATTCCAACATGGACTTCCGGGAAAGATTGGCACGGATTTAGGAGGCAACAACACGTTCAAGGACTTGAGAGGAAAGGGAGGTTGGAGATGGGGCGGAAGTTTGCAAGGACGGAGAGACCAAGAGTTGGTTTATTGAGGAGCAGGGTGATGACCTGATGAAAGAGAACTGTTAACAATATCAACTAACATGGGAGCCAGGAAAAGAAGCTGGGTGGTCAGCAGTTTGGTGGGAATAGGGTCGAGGGCGCAGGAAGTGGGTCTCATGGACAAGATGAGCTCGGAGAGGGCATGAGGGGAGATCGGAGAGAAACTAGAGAAAGATGCGAGTTCAGGGCTAGGGCAAGGGGGAACCTTGGAGGAAGTTTGGCCCGGTGGGCTTAGGGGAAGGGAGGGAAGTGGCAGAGGCAGCTGATTGGATGGCCTCCATCTTAGTGACAAAGAAATCCATGAGCACCTCACACTTGTTGGAGTTGAGGGTGGAGGAGACAGGGGAGAGGGGTTTAAGATGGTTTGCAGTAGAGAAAAGAAGCCAGGGGTTATCTTTGCATTCCAGAATGATCCTGGAATAGTGAGCAGTTTTGGCAGACGAGAGCAGGACCTGATAGTGCTTTATGTGGTCATAAGAACATAAGAAATAGGAGCAGGAGCAGGAGTGGGCCATTTGGCCCCTCGAGCCTGCTCCGCCCTTCAATAAGTTTATGGCTGATCTGATCTTGGCCTCAACTCCACTTTCTCGCCCACTCCCCATAAACCTTATCTCCCCTGTAGCTCAAATATCTGTCTATCTCCGCCTTGAATATATTCAATGACTCCGCCTCCACAGCTCTCTGGGGTAGAGATTTCAAAGATTCACAACCCTCAGAGAAGAAATTCCTCCTCATCTTCGTTTTAAATGGGCGACCCCTTATTCTGAAACGATTCCTCCACGAGGGGAAACAGCATCCCTGCATCTACCCTGTCGAGCCCCCTCAGAATCTTATATGTTTCAATAAGATCACCTCTCATTCTTCTAAACTCCAATGAGTATAGGCCCAACCTGCTCAACCTTTCTTCATAAGACAACCCTTTCATCTCAGGAATCAACCTGGTGAGCCTTCTTTGAACTGCCTCCAATGCAAGTATATCCCTCCTTAAATAAGGAGACCAAAACTGCACGCAGTACTCCAGATGTGGTCTCACTAGCACCCTGTACAATTGTAGCAAGACTTCCCTACTTTTATACTCCATCCCCCTTGCAATAAGGGCCAACATTCCATTTGCCTTCTTAATTACTTGCTGTTCCTGCATGCTAACTTTTTGTGTTTCATGTACGAGGACCCCCAGATCCCTCTGTACCGCAGCATTATGTAGTCTCTCTCCATTTAAATAATTTGCTTTTTTATTCTTCCTACCAAGGGTGCAAGGGTTGTAAGGGTAAAGTGGGATGTGTAGGAGGAGGTTGACAATGCAGAGTGCTGGTGATGAGAGGAGAAGGAGAGCAGAATGAGGGTCAAGCTGACGGTATACTCACTTTGGCTGATCTTACAAGGTCAGTGAACCTCTTGCGGCACTGCAGTGTACGAAAAGCTGATATTTAAAGATATTTAGTAGATGAGAATCATATATGTATAACTAAGTGTAGCCATTGACCAAATAATATTACCCATAATTACTCCTGGGTAACTAGAACTTGTTCAAAATGTAGCTGCAGACAGTTCAAAAGCAGTTTTGATAACAAACAGTCACAGACTGCAAGTGAAGGTCAAATCATTAAATTGCTAAGAAAAACATATTATAATGCTGTATAGAGCTTAGAATTCGCTTAACAGAACTAATTGCAACAATATTTAAAGGATAATTAGAATAAATTCCAATAAATGAGAGAGATCATGGAAGTTAAGGTATTTATCTGGTAGATTAAAGTGAGATAGTCTGGATACATCAAGACTAGTGAAACAGCGCTGAAATGATCTGGACCCTTGGTGTAGAGAAAGGCCTTGTACTGCTTGAGGCATGAAATGAAAGAGATATGGTAAATTCCAATGGGGTGAAAAGCTATAAACAAGATAACACGACAGCGGAACAGGGTTAATGGGAATATACTGGAAAAGGAGTGGCCAGGTTACTAGCCTTAACCTGAGTGACAGTGGTATTTAGACCATTAGAACCAATTAAAGAAGGTGATTGTTAAAAACCATATATGGACACTGGTCAAACAAACTGTTGATAAGGCATGGGTTAAAACCTCGCTATTCAAAGAACAGTTTCACACAGAGTTTTGCTGCGAAGATAAGGAACAGACCTGCGATGACGTTGCCTGTGTCCGAAGGGCTCCAGAGACCAAGGGCTGCGAGCTATTCGTTACTATCGCCTAATGTTAAGTATTGATTACGCTGTAAGCTTAATAAATCTGATCTATTGCTCAAACATACTGGCTGCTGCCTATTGGTGTCTTGTCCAAGAACTCTGAGTGGTCCTTACTGATTGACTCACAGCAGCCATGTTCTGCTGCACACAGATCTGGAGGTTACATCCCGTGTCAGCTGCACCCACACAGCCTTGGTTTGTTTGGGAGGCTTCTTCCTCCCAGATGAGGGGAAGAGCACCTCCTTGCTAGCTCTCACCCCCTCAACCAGAATATTCAGGGACTCATCGGAAAACCTCGGGGAGGCCTTGGCTCTCGAGTTGGCCATCTCTTCTCTGCGAAGTATTCAGCAGCCACAAAACAGCAGTGAAATGAGCCAAGGAAGCAAGCAGCCCTTAAATGAAGCTGCATTAGTGGCATCAGCAGAGGCGAGTTTCAGTCCCAAAAGAGTAATTGGCCCAGGGGAACCCACACACCCGGAATTAATTGGCCAATTAGGGGAAAATCCCAACTTTTTCTCACCTGATAGTGGAGGCGGGTTTGGAACCCACCCAAACCGAAACCTTCCTCCAGTGGGAAAATCACCCCCTTTGTGTCCTCCTCACAACCTATCTTTGTATCATCAGCAAATTTGGCTACAGTACACTCGGTCCCTTCATCAAAGTCATTAATATAGATTGTAAATAGTTGATGCTCCAGCACTGATCCCTGCGGCACCCCACTAGTTACAGTTTGCCAACCGGAAAATGACCCATTTATCCCGACTCTTTGTTTTCTGTTAGTTAGCCAATCCTCTATCCATGCTAATATATTACCCCCAACCCCGTGAGCTCTTATCTTGTGCAGTAACCTTTTATGTGGCACCTTATCGAATGCCTTCTGGAAATCCAAATACACTACATCTACTGGTTCCCCTTTATCCACCCTGCTCGTTACATCCTCAAAGAACTCTAGTAAATTTGTCAAACACGATTTCCCTTTCATAAAACAATGCTGACTCTGCTTGATTGTATTATGATTTTCTAAATGTCCTGCTATTACTTCCTTAATAATGGATTCCAGCATTTTCCCAATGTTAGGCTAACTGGCCTATAGTTTCCTGCTTTCTGTCTCCCTTCTTTCTTGAATAGGGAAGTTACATTTGCAGTTTTCCAATCCACTGGGACCTCTCCATATCATGGGAATTTTGGTAGATTACAGCTAACGCATCCACTATCTCTGCAGCCACTTCTTTTAAGACCCTAGGATGCAGGCCATCAGGTCCAGGGGACTTGTCAGCCTTTAGTCCCATTAGTTTGCCTAGTACTTTTTCTCTAGTGATAGTCATTGTTTTAAGTTCCTCCCTCCCTATAGCCCCTTGATTATCAATTATTATTGGGATGCTTTTAGTGTCTTCTACTGTGAAGACCGATACAAAATATTTGTTCAAAGTCTCTGCCACTTCCCTATTTCCCATTATTAATTCCCCAGTCTCATCCTCTAAGGGACCAACGTTTACTCTTCCATTTTAATATACCTGTAGAAGCTCTTACTGTCTGGTTTTTATATTTTTTGCTATATGGTCCAGCCTGATCTGGCGGTGAATGGTTAAACCAGTTGTTTGGCATATCCGTTCAAGTCTGTGTCCCTTGAATTTAATGGAGCAGAGATGAGGGCCGTACCGGGAGGAACGGCCAGGGTGAGAGAGAGAGTAATGATTTTAATGGGGACAAGGGCATCAATGGTGTTGGTGAAGGTGTGATTGAGCAGATCGGTAGCTGCAGAAATGTCATTGTGAATGGAGGACAGTGAGTCATTTGTCGTCTTAAACTAGTGGAATAGTTTATTCCATTAGTATAAAGTTAATTCAGTTTTCTATTGATTCCTAAACTAGGATGAAGATCCTGACACCAGCTGGCTGCTACTGTCCGAGGATGACTTTGTTACCCTTTTGTCACAGTTTCCTTTTGATGAATTGTTTAAGCAATTACTTGGGATAACTGTTAAAGGTAATACTTTTCTTTTCTAGACAGATTTCCTATGGCAATGCTTACTAAGTTTGTTGATTTTATAATTACAAGAGCATTATGCCATGTGAAGCACAATATATTAATCCGTTACTAAGGGGGAGGTGAAAGTGCGAATGCCTGTAGGTCAAGCCATTAAAAGGACCAATGGCATTTTTGGATTTATAAAAGAACATAAAGTACATGAATGAACAGCCAATGATAAATTTATATGAAACATTGGTTAGAGTACTGTGTGGAGATCTGGGTGCTCCATTATAGAAAGGATATTAAAGCCATATAGCATAGATTTACCAAGATGAATCCAGGGAGGGGAAACTTTGTTATGAGGGGGAACTTGTGACGTGGGATATTTCAACTAGAGCAGAGAAGACTAATTTAGTGGAGGTTTTTAAAATTATGAAGAGTTTTGATAGTGACTAGCAAAAGATTACTTCCTCTAGATAGCGCATCAGTGATGAGGGGGTCATCACTTTAAAATTGTCACTAAGAGTAAGAGAAGGGCAAGGAGAAATTTCTTTACAGGATTGTTGGAGTATGATGTGCTTTGACACATCTTTTAAGGGAAAGGTGGATCAATATTTGAAACAGAGGAAGATACAGGGCAATGGGGGAAAGAGTAGGGTAGTGGGATTAATTTTGGATTGCTCCAGCAAAGAGCCAGTACAGACACAGTGGGGCAAAAGTCGTCCTTCTCTGTTGCAAGCTTCTGTGACTGTCGGAAGAATATTTTGGCAGTGTTTGCATCTGCTGCTGTGTCCCTTTCACAGGTCTTTCTCCTCCCTTTAAAAATGTTTTCCTTAATGGATTCTTAAGTGCTTCAGCATTTCTTGTGTAGGAGCCTCTGAGTAACTACTTACAAAGGGAAAATCAGTTAGCGTGAATGTCACTAGAAGACCACACAATTGTAAAGTCTGCAAATTTACATAATGTCATGAGGTTTTAACAGACTTGTAACTTCAATGCGTTCATTCAGTTAAAAGAAAGCATGAATGCACCATCTCATTTTTGGCACTATTGTGTAATAAAATTCAATAAAAAGATTTAATCGCACCCGGTGTAGTGACCGTACAATTAACTTGGGAAGTTTTTCTAAATAACTTGTATAATAATTATTGCTTCCATATCATGTGAATGTTGGCTAAAGTAAGATTTTGAAGTTGATTTATAATGTTTGGCAGAAACTTTTTTCACTTCACTTCACTTTCATATCTTGACTAGGTGAATACAAGCCAGAAAAAACCACATGTCAGCAGATGATGAAGATAATTGGATTTGCATCCTCGTTGGTAGAGCTTCTGGCTGTGGGATTGGAAACTTTTAATAGAGCACGATACAGACAGTTTGTGAAAAGGATTGGTCAGATGATCAGGTGCGATAAAAGTGAAACTGTTATACCTAATCAAACATGATTTTTTTACTTTGTATTTGTAAAATAAAAGCAGTACTTATTTATAGTGCCTTTAATGTAGCAAAATATCCCAAGGAGTAAAGAAAAAACAGTCGCCAAACCAAAGGAGAGATTAGGAAATTATAACAGAAAATGCTGGAAATACTCAGCAGGTCAGGCAGCATCTGTGGAGAGAGAAACAGTTAACGTTTCAGGCCGATGACCTTTTCATCAGAACAGAGATTAGGAAGGGTGACTGAAGGTTTGGTCAGAGGTCGGTTTTAAGAAGAGCAGAGGATTTGGAGAGGCAAAGGAATATAGGGAGGCAATTGCAGAGCATGGGGTCCAGGCAGCTGAAAGCACGGGAGGAGTGAAGACATGGAGGGATTTAAACACTTGGATGAGAATTTTAAATTGAGGCATTTGGGAACAGGAAGCCAGTGTAGGTCAGGGTGATTGGTGAGTTGAATGGTGTGGGATAACATACAGGCAGCAGAGTTTTGGATAGTGCAATTTTATATTGGCCCGGATTTTCCGGGGCCTCTGACCGTGTACACAGCCGTAAATGCCCCGCAAGTTCCGGGTTTCTGCGTGCACTGCACATGCGCGAAAACCCAGAACTTGCAATCTGTCAAGTTTCAGATCCACCACATCCCCGGGAAAAGGACATTTGCTGGCGGAACTACTACCCAATGAATGCCCGTGAAATTCTTATGCCTGGTAATAGCAGGCATAAGGCCTTCTTTTACCAGTGTAAGAGTTTAAAGAAATATTAAACATTTTTAAAAATTATTTAAACAAAACATTTTTTTTAACTAGTTTAGTTTATTTTTAGCCCCTTTAGAACATTTAAATTTAATTTTTCAAAAAATTTAATTTTGTTTTAAATGTTTAATTTAATTGTATTTTAATTAATTTATTTTTATTTAACTGGTGTGTAATTGTTTTTTAGGGGATTCCTATTCATGCTTATGGGTATTCTGTATGTAAATGGAATCCTCATAAGCATAATGGGGATGCCCCTTTCTGATTGGTTGGGCTGGCCCACGTGATCCCAGGGGCGCTTGTGGACCGCATGCACCTCTGGGATCCGTGAGCCTTTACGCATGCGTATGCGTAGAGACCCAGGAGCGCAAGTGTTCGAACCTCCAGGACCATCAGGTAGGTTCGTACTTTTCTTGCGGTTCGGAGGCATTCATCCGCGGGAAGCCTCCGACCACAAATTCAGGCCCATTGTTTCATTCTCCATTTCCAATTTTCCCACTCAAGGTGGGAGCTCATGCAGGATCCATGTAACCCTCTCTCAACAAGTTTTCCAGTACCAAGTTCCCATGTCCTGTCTTTGCTTCGTTCTTCCTTTCCTGCTTTGAGAACGTAATAAAACAAAGGAAAATAAAATGCTATTCAGCCTGTCAAATCCTCCTTATTTCAATGACCATGTACAGTTTCCCCCATCATAGATTACACTGCTTTAACTTAATTTTCCAAGGTTAATTCCCAACTATCAAACTGCAAGAGGCCAGTTGAATCTGGAGTTTAGACATGGCGTGAGTGATTGAGACTTAAGTACTGAAATTTTCATTTATAAATTTTACTGTATTTTGAGTTTGAACTGAGATTTAATTTAGCTGCTCAATACTGGGAGCAATTTAGATTTGTTCTATTGGTGCCTGGACTATGAGCTGATTTAAGCAGTATTGGGTTAATTAATTAGGTAAATAGGTGGTGGTTCCTGGCTGTTTTTTCCCATGACAGTTGGGCTATATTCTGTAAGTTAAGACAGTATAAATTTGAGCTGAGTAACAAAAGATTGACCTCCTAACTGAGAGCTAGTGGAGAATGAAAGGCCAGAAAAGTTGGAGTTTAACCTCGGTGCGAGTTCAGCATTAAGGTGCAGTTGGAAAAGTGTTTTCTATACTTGTGTGGAGTTTGATTCTTGTGAGAGAATGATGCTACAATAAAAACAGAAAATGCTGGAAATACTCAGCAGGTCAGGCAGCATCTGTAGAGAGAGAAACGGTTAACGTTTCAGGTCAATGACACTTTGTCAGAACCGGAAAAAGTTGGAGATGTAACAGGTTTTTAAGCAAGTGTAGGGGCAGGGAGAGGTGGGAGGAAAGAACAAAAGGGAAGGTCTGTGATAGGATGGAAGGCAGGAGAGAGTAAGAGAGAAAAGGGATGATGGTGCAAGGCAAAAGGAGATGGTAATGGGACAAGTTAAGAAACAAAAGATGACTCTAGATGAAGTGTAAATGGCAATGGCAGGATGATCAACAGCTGCCATGTGAGAGAGAAAAAAAATGATGGGGGCAAAAGTTATGGTCTGAAATTGTTGAACTCGATGTTGAGAGAATGATGCTAATGGGCTAAAACTATGTACAGTTTTAAGTTGGATACAAAGAGATGGCAGTACAGGGCATTTGTGATGTGGAGTGCAATATGTGGACCATCATTGATTCTCAGTGTATCCAGTGGCAGCACATTTGCACTAAATGTTGGAAAATTGAGTCTTTGGAAACGGATAGAAGAGAAAAGTGGATGACTATCCACAGTGCAAGCAGAGGGAGAAGGGACTCTCAGGTGCAGGGCACCTCCAATTTATTAGAGCTATCCAATAGGGTGAACAATAGCAATAACCCAGAGGAGTGTGCTTCAGAGCAACATTGTGGTACAGTGGAACAAGGGCTACCCAAGGGGGTGCGAGATAGGTGGACTACAGGAATACGAGAGTGGTAGTAGTGGAGATTCTGTAGTCAGAAGCATAGACAACTTTTTTGCACTTGTGATCAAGAGTCTTGCATGGTATGTTGCTTCCCATGTGTCAGGGACATCCCTTCTCACAGAATGGGTGAAAAAACGTCTGGCAAGGGATAAATAAAACAGTGGAAGAAGATTTAAACTAAAATGGCAGAGGGGTGGGGGAAGTCTAAGTTTGAGACAAGAGAGGGGAGAGCAAGTTTAATAAAGTTGTTGGAATAGAAACAGATGGCTTAGCTGAAATAAATAGTGAGAAAATAGAGAGGGTATGAGGTTGTGAGCAAGAAAAACACTTGTAGAAGAGGCCAGGAATATCAAACACATAAAAGAGAAAACCAGGAAAAATAATAAGAGCCAACAGTAGAAAAAAATTAGTCCGGATTGAGTGGTGCAAAGCATTCAAAACAAAATTGCAGCATTAGAAGCATTACCAGCTGTTGAGGAATATGATATAGCAGCTTTAATGGAGATGTGGCTTAGGTTTGGACAGGACTGAGAACTGGTTATAACATTTTCAGAAGACCTAGAGAGGGGAAAAAGGGATGTGGGGTGGCAGTGTTGGTAATGAATGTACGGTTGGCCTAGGGGATGCATTGAGAGAATCGATGGTGATGGTTAAGAAATGAGAAGGAAAATGGTAAAATTCTCAGTGTATTACAGATCATCAAACAGGGAGGGGGAGACCGATTAGAATCATGTGCAAAAACATGGGTGATTTTAACCAGCCCAAGATAGACGGAAATAAAGATAATTAATATGGTCGAAGTGGGGAATGCTTTTTTTATACTGCAACAGGACTGCTTCCTAGATCAGTGTTTCTGGTCCATGTCTAGGAAAGAAACATTGCTTGATTTCGATCTGGGAAATGAAGTAATGGGCCTGAATTTGCGATTGGCGGAGTATCTAAGGAGTATGCCACTGACATCGCAAGGAAATCCGCACCTACCTCGTGCGATCCTCCCTGCGTAAACTTCCTTTCAAACGCTGCAGAGTACTCCCCATGGAGTCCAGGAGCGCACCGTTGTGCGTATGCGAACCTGGGATCACGTGGGGCGGTGGTTCTTTTACCTCCTGACTCTTAGTCAATTGCCAATCCAATACTCTCGAAGTGAAATTCTGGGTAAACGCAACAGGAATACCGGGAACCTTTCTCAGTCTCTCCTTTATACGGATAGATTACAGTTTCTATTTAATTTAACGTGACTGAAAAAATTCTACCGTTCTCTCATAATAACAAGCGTTTATTACAAACCTCCTTTTAAAACAAAGTATTGCAAAACTTTAATTGTGCCAATTTTTGCTATTACAAACTTCTCAGTATAACCATCAGTGCAGACCACTCATCATAAACTCTGTTATTGTAAACTATTTATATAAAAATTCATTGTCGCAAACTGCATTGTAAAAAAAATCGAACGCTAAAAGGCTGCCATTATAATAAATTCTCTAACTGCAATCTTCTCCTGGTAACAATCTGTTATTGTAAATCTCATTAGAACAAATTGTGTTTATTCAAAATTCACAAACATCCATTGTTACAAACCTCTTATAACACATACTGGCAATACAAGTCTCTCATTACTTTACACTCTTGATTAATTTCTCATTTAAAAAAAAAGTTACAAACTGCTCATTTAATGCTTTATTCAGTGTGCTTACAAAACACTTCATTATGACAACCTCTTAAAACAAATCTTCCATTATAGCATTGTCTTGTTACAGATCTTTTTGTTGTTTTCTCATCCAGTCCCCTTGCGCTGTGCAGCAGGCTTCCTGTGCCTGTTTGCGCAAGTCTTAAATTTTCAGCGTAATTACCTCGCAGTAGGTGGGCAATTAGCCCAACTTTTCGCCAGCATGTTCATTTGTATGAGGAGGTGAAAGATGCAGCGAAGCCTCTGTTTATTTGACCGTAAGTTCGGGATTTAGCGCATACGAACTTGCGGTCAGTTTCAAAGGCAGTATGATGGCGCACTCCAACCGAGCGCTGTCATACCGACTGCAAATTCAAGGCCAGTGTAAATAACTGATGAGAGTAGGAGAACAATTGGGAAATCGTAACAAAAACATAGTTAAGTTCAATGCAAGGCCAGAACAGGATAATGAATAAACATTAGAGTGCTGGACTGGAAAAGGCAAAGTTCAACAAGATAAGAAGTGATCTAGCCCAAATTAACTGGGCAGAAAAGTTAGCAAACAGTTTGATCACCAGTGTGAAATCTTCAAATGTAAGGTGGATAGAGTTCAAAATAAATATTTTCTTATGTGCAAGTAACATCAAGGAAAACCCAAAGATGTTTTATAAATACATAAAGAGCAAGAGGTTAACTAAAAAAATAGTAGGGCCTAATAGAGACCAAAAAGGTAACTTGTGTGTGGAGGCGGAAGACGTGGGTATGGTTCTTAATGAATACTTTGGGCTGGATTTTGATACTGGGGCGGGTTGGGGTCGTGTCATCCCACGAGAATATTGGTCCCAGCTCTGTTGAGGTGTAACCTGTCTGGCTTGTACAGGTCCCACCTTCCCCAGAAACGGTCCCAATGCCTCAGGAATCTAAAGCCCGCCCTCCCTCCTGCACCATCTCTCCAGCCACACATTCATCTGTTCTATCCTCCTATTCCTGTACTCACTAGCACGTGGTACCGGGAGTAATCCAGAGATTATTACCTTTTGAGGTCCTGCTTTTTAATCTCCTAGCTCCCTAAACTCTGCCTGCAGGACCTCATCCCTCTTTCTGCCTATGTCGTTGGTACCGATATGGACAACGACCTCTGCAGCTAGAGTATTACGTACAGTTCTGGTCACCACATTACAGGAAAGATGAGATTGCACTAGAGAGGGTACAGAGGAGATTTACGAGGATGTTGCCAGGACTGGAGAATTTTAGCTATGAGGAAATATTGGATAGGCTGGGGTTGTTTTCTTTGTAACAGAGGAGACTGAGGGGAGATTTGATTTAGGTGTTTAAAATTGAGACCTAGATAGTGGATAGGAAGGACCTATTTCCCCTAGCAGAGAGGTCAATAACCAGGGGGCATAGATTTAAAGTAATTGGTAGAAGGATCAGAGGGGATTTGAGGAGAACTTTTTTCACCCAGAGGGTGGTGGGGGTCTGGAACTCACTGCCTGAAAGGGTGGTAGAGGCAGAAACCCTCATCGCATTTAAAAAGTACTTGGATATGCACTTGAAGTGCTATAAACTACAAGGCTACGGACTAAGAGCTGGAAAGTGGATTAGGCTGGATAGCTCTTTTTCGGCCGGCACGGACACAATGAGCCGAATGGCGGCCTCCTGTGCTGTAAATTTCTATGATTCAAAAAGAGGGGGCATCCAAAATATTTAAACTAAAACTTAAACGGGAGGATTATGATAAAATTAGGGTTAACAATACGATAATCATGAGAAACATGGAAGGTGTAGTATGGAGCTGAACAAGGATATTACAAGGGCTAAAAGGGCATATGAATAAAGGCTACCAAATAATATAAAAGGAATTAGTAAGGGCTTTATTACCACATGATAAGTAAAAGAATCGTAAGAAAGAGATTAGAATTGCTTCGGGATGAAGGGAGGGGTTCTAATTGTGGAGGATGAAGGTATGGCAGAACTCCAAAATACTTTACATTGGTGGAAATGAGAATGTAGGACTACTAGGACATGGAACAATTGTTAACAATAACTATAGGAAATGAGTTGATTCTGAAAAAATTAGCTGAACTCTAGGTGAATAAGTCACTGTTGAAAGAAGTCAGAGAAAAGATAGCAGAGGCTCTGACCGCAGTTTTTCAATGCTCCTTTGGCTGTTGTACTGGAGAGTTGTAGCCCCTTTGTTCAAGAAGGGAGAGAAGGATAAACCAGGTAACTATAAACCAGTTATTCAACATCACTTGTGGGTAAACTCCTAGACTTCGATATTAAGCTCCCCACAATAAACCGGGGTGGGTTTAAAAATTAATGGCCCCTCCAAGATTTGTTAAAATCAAATTTAATACTGTTTTCTTGAAGTAGTGGCAGATAGTTACATGAAGGGAATGCAGTTAATATAGCATATATGGATTTTCAAAAGGCATTCGGTAAGTTGCCTTACGAGAAGTTTGTAACAAAAGCAGGTATATAGTATGAATAAGTGTAGCACAGATGGAAAGTTTGTTGACTGACAGGAAACCGAGTTAGGGTAAATAGGCATTGCCTGGATTGGAGAAGGGTTAAATGTGGTTTACCCGAGCAGTCAATGTTGAGTTTATGTTTGTTCACTGCATGTAAAGAAGATTTAGAGTTGGGTATAAGGAACATAATTGCAAAATTTGCTGATGACAGAATGTATTGCCACTGGAGCCAAGAAGGCCAAGAGGAGATTTCAAAGCTTTTTAAATTATGAAAAGTTTTGATTGAATAAGGAAAGACTATTATCTTTGGTTGGGGTTCATTAATTTATAATTCTCAGAATTTTATGGAAATTTCTGTACACAGAGGTAGATGGAGCATGGAATGCTTTGCCACAGGTTCAATAAGGAGTGTAGAAGAGCATACCGGAAGCGGCACCAGGCGTACCATAAATGAGGTGCCAACCTGGGGAAGCTGCAACACAGGACTACATACATGTTAAAAAGTGGAAGCAGCATGCTATAGACAGGGCTAAGCGATCCCACATTCAACAGATCAGATCAAAGCTCTGCAGTCGTGCCACATCCAGTCATCAATGGTGGTAGACCATTAAACAACTAACTGGAGGAGGAGGCTCCATGAATATCCCCATCCTCAATGATGGTGGAGCCCAGCACGTGAGTGCAAAAGACAAGGCTGAAGCATTTGCAACCATCTTCAGCCAGAAGTACTGAGTGGATGATCCATATCGGCCTACTCCCGAGGTCCCCACCATCACAGAAGCCAGTATTCAGCCAATTCGATTCACTCCACATGATATCAATAAACGGCTGAGCGCACTGGATACAGCAAAGGCTATGGGCCCTGACAACATCCCGGCTATCGTGCTGAAGACTTGTGCTCCAGAACTAGCCGCACCTCTAGCCAAGCTGTTCCAGTAAAGCTACAACACTGGCATCTATCTGACAATGTGGAAAACTGCCCAGGTATGTCCTGTCCCCAAAAAGCAGGACAAATCCAACCCGGCCAATTACCGCCCCATCAGTCTACTCTCAATCATCAGCAAAGTGATGGAAGGAGTCATCGACAGTGCTATCAAGCGGCACTTACTCGCCAATAACCTGCTCACTGATGCCCAGTTTGGGTTCCGCCAAGACCACTTGGCTCCTGACCTCATTACAGCCTTGGTCCAAACATGGACAAAGGAGCTGAATTCTAGAGGTGAGGTGAGAGTGACTGCCCTTGACACCAAGGCAGCATTTGACTGAGTGTGGCATCAAGGACTGAAGTCAGGGGGAAAACTCTCCACTGGCTGGAGTCATACCTAGCACAAAGGAAGATGGTTGTGGTGATTGAAGGTCAATCATCACAGCCCCAGGACATCACTGCAGGAGTTCCTCAGGGCAGTGTCCTAGGCCCAACCACCTTCAGCTGCTTCATCAATGACCTTCCCTCCAACCTAAGGTCAGAAATGGGGATGTTCGCTGATGACTGCACAGTGTTCAGCGCCATTCACAACTCCTCAGATAATGAAGCAGTCCATGCCTGCATGCAACAAGACCTGGACGACGTTCAGGCTTGGGCTGATATGTGGCAGGTAACGTTCGTGCCACAGAAGTGCCAGGCAATGACTATCTCCACCAAGCGAGAGTCTAACCACCTCCCCTTGACATTCAATGGCATTACCATCGCCGAATCCCCCACCATCAACATCCTGGGGGTCACCATTGACCAGAAACTTAACTGGACCAGCCACATAAATACTGTGGCAACAAGAGCTGGTCAGAGGCTGGGTATTCTGCGGCGAGTGTCTCGCCTCCTGACTCCCCAAAGCCTTTCCACCATCTACAAGGCACAAGTAAGGAGTGTGATGGAATACTCTCCACTTGCCTGGATGAGTGCAGCTGCAACAACACTCAAGAAGCTCAACACCATCCAGGACAAAGCAGCCCATTTGATTGGCATCCCATCCACCACCCTAAACATTCACTCCCTCCACCACCGGCGTACCGTGGCTGCAGTGTGTACCATCTACAAGATGCACTGCAGCAACTCGCCAAGGCTTCTTCAGCAGCACCTCCCAAACCCGCGACCTCTTCCACCTAGAAGGACAAGGGCAGCAGGCGCATGGGAACACCACCACCTCCAAGTTCCTCTCCAAGTCACACACCATCCTGACTTGGAAGTATATCGCCGATCCTTCATCGTCACTGGGTCAAAATCCTGGAACTCCCTACCTAACAGCACTGTGGGAGTACCTTCACCACATGGACTGCAGTGGTTCAAGAAGGCGGCTCACCACCACCTTCTCAAGGGCAACTAGGGACAGGCAATAAATGCTGGCCTTGCTAGCGACGCCCAGATCCCATAAGCGAATTTTAAAAAAGGGAGTAATTGAGGCAGAAACCATTGCATTGTTTAAAGGAAATTTATCTGGAATTGGGATATTTTAAAGATTCAGCAGATACACAATTGATTCAAAAGCTTTCAACCAGTTCATGAAATAGACAAACCAGTCACATTGCTTTGAATAGCTTTCTTTACAGAATGAGTGTTTCAGTAAATTAGTAGCCACCTAATCCCTACTGGTCACAGTCTTTCTCAGAATTATACAGGTATTCCTGACGATATAAAATTTGCATCCTACCTCAGTGTCTGTTGCAGTTAGATCAAAACCATAATTAATTGGTATATTGAAGTATCCAATCCTTACACACCAAAACCCTTTGAAATAAGTCTTGTCTTTAAGAAGCTAATCTGCAAGATCGAGGTATTTTACTAGCATAGTGCGCGCCAGCAGCACAACACATACACAAAGGCATGTCAGTGGCCAGCTGGGATGGGAAGGGTCTATCCTGATTAAATTGTGACATTCTTTAATACCCAAGTAATGCATTTTACTTGTTTCTAGCACTTGGGTGATTATTTTTTTTTCTCAGACACTTCTGTTGGTAATCAACAGTACTAGGTAGACTGTTTTCTTTCTAACACACTTCAAGCAAAGGCAAAAGAATGTAAGCCAGTTTTCCATCGCACAGTTGCAAAAGCTATTTTGAGTGTGGTATGGTTTTTTTAAAACAGACTTGTTTTTAAGCTGAAAAACACATTATAAAGAGAGGACCAGAAAACTATGACATGCTCACTGTTTGTCACAAGAACATGCATGGTGTGAAAGAGACAGTGGGCCAGAAATTCAGGTCGGAGGCTTCCCGCGGGTGCAAACCCCCAACCTGCACTTACCTAGCACGCCTGCCGTTGTGCGTGGGATTCCGATCCTGGGCCTCCTCCAGCTGCCGGTGTGCAGTGCTTGCATATCCCAGGGGCGCAGTTAGTTCGAAGCGCCCCCTGGGATCACGTGGGCCATGGAGAGCCAATCGGAGCAGGTAATCTCCATTCATAGATTTGACAGGAACCCTGTCAAATCTATGAATAGAGATCAGCCCCAAAACCTAACTAAAACTTCAAATAAATTTCAAAAAAACATCACATTTTTAAAATAACTATAAATTACATAAATTAACTATTTTAAACAAAAATTTAAATTTTTGAAAAAATTTATTAAAGTTTTTAACGGGGCTAAAAATAAACTTACCTTTCTTTAAAGTATTTAAAAAAGATAAACCTGTGGAAAAATTTTTAAATTTTACTTAATTCACTACTTACCTTGTTAAAAGCAGGCCTTGCGCCTGCTTTTTCCCCGCGCAGCTGCTGGAGACTTACCCTCACACAGAAACCTGAAAAAAAAACGGAAGTCCGTTGCGTGCCCGCTGCCTCTCCGGCGCACGCGTTTGACCTCCGAACCCCTTCCTTCAAGGGAACGGAAGTTCCGGTTTCCAGCACATGCGCAGTGCATGCGCGAAACCGGCACTTTCGTTGGGTCTACGGGTGAGTACCCAGCGCGTACTCACCTGTGGAGACCCGAATTTCTGGCCCAATAGGTGTATGTAAATAAGAGACTAAGGTGATGCAGCTTTATGGTTTGTTTAAATAATTGATCTTTTACTTTTTAAAAGATTTGTTCTATTTTCAAATTAATTACTAGGAGAACAATTTGTTACATAAGTGACCACTGGACTCAGTATGTCACTTTCTACAAAGAACATGGAACCAAGATGCATCAGCAGTTTTACTCTCTAGAAAAGCTGCAAATGGAATTAGATGAGCTGTTTCTTCGGGCAGTACTTCATGTATTGAAAGCCAAAAGGTACGTTGATGCCAAAATGGATGTATATGCAGATAAACAGTTTGAGTTTTAGAAGTATTAAGAAATTATTTTTAATGTTTTTTTTTAAATGTTCTTTTTCCCTTTTATAAAGGATATATCTTGGTTAGGTATTCATGTGCGTGTGCATATATATCATATACATTATCTCACTCATGCTTGCACGTGCACACGCACGTACATGTTGAACAAGAAAAGACCAACTGGTTCATCCAGCCTGTCCCATACAGCACTACATCATTAAAAATCTTATGTCTGCGCGGACTTCCTGTCTACAAAACATTATTTCCTGTTGTCACTTCTTATCACATTTTGTCCACATTTATAATTAGAACTGCCTATGTAAATTCCATTACCCTGCAATTGTGAAATTTGACCATTAGGTAACACTATTATCTTTTCCCAATAAATTGCTCCAAATTCTTTCTGAAATTTTTTTTAATCAGTAACTTTTTTCTCAGTGAGTAACTGAAATTTCTAATATCCAAAATAAAGTTTTCAATAGAAATTCGAAACAATTACATATTTCACAATAACATCATTTACCCTTTGAATTGTCCTTTGTGTCTTTTAATTCCTTCTTTAAAGTTTTTACTTGAAGGCCTCAGCCTCACCCAAAAGCCTAGGTTTAGACTTAATTGGTCAGAATTTGCTGGCAAAATAACAGCAAGTTAAAGGCGCACGCTGTTATTAATGTGTTTTTAAAAAAAATCCAGCATTCTGTGGCGTGGAAGAGATACGGCGTGAGTTGCAAATCGCCACAAATTGTTGGACCATTTGCGCCGCTCCGCCCTTAGCCTCGTTAAAAACAGGATCTCACTGTCCGTCTCCCCATGAGTTTCAAGAAATTGCTAGATTTGTGCTGTAAATACAAACTAAACTCGCCGTAGAAAGTTAGAGCTGGTATTTCATGATGTAAGGACACTTTTAATGATGAGATTTATGTTTCTACAATGTCACTCAACCTCAGAAGCCCAGAAAGGGAACAATTGGAACTGCGGAGTCTCACTCCTGCAGGTAGTAAATTGTTCCTAGAGGTTCTTTTGTATTTTAATTAAAAAAAAAAAAAATTCTTACTTTTCTTTCTGCATTAGGGTCATTTTTCTCTCTATCTTAATCCAATCTTTCTTTCCCTCCTTATTTCTCTTTCTGTATCTAATTTTACTCTAATTCACCCTATTTCCTTCTCCGTCATTCACTGTTTCTTTGTCTATTCTTAAATTTCAGTGGTTAAAGAAGGAAAGACTTACATTTTATATAGCACCTTTCACGACCTCAGGACATCCCAAAACACTTTACAGTACCTTTTATGAAGTGTCGTCACTGTAATGTACGAACCGTGGCAGCTAATTTTCACACAGCAAGATCCCACAATCAGCAATGTGATGATGATCATCTTTTTTAATGATGATGGTTGAGGGATAAATATTGGCCCCAGTACATCGGGGAGAACTCCCCCCTGCTCTTCTTCGAGATAGTGGCCTTGGGATCTTTTATGTCCACCTGAGAGGGCAGACGGGGCCTCAGTTTAACATCTGAAGATGAGGTAAACAGTTGGTCCCATCGTTTGCCAAAGTCCCAGATGCCCCGTTGACCCCTTTATCAACTCGTACTTACAGCAATTTGCAGTGCAAAACTAATTGGAGCTGAAGGGTGAGGAAAAAATTCAACTTGTCACGCTCCAGCAAATTCTTGCCCATTATTTTTGCTCAAGGCTATGATGCTCTTGGCTGTATTTGGATTGTGCAGTCTGAACTTGTGCAATGTACCCAATTTAATAACATCAGTACCGTTTGTACAGCTGTACTAATGGAATTTTTTCTTTAGCTTCTAACAGTTTTTGATTGTCTGTTTTGCAGAATTGTCAATTTTTGTCTGATTATGCTCCTGTGAAATGCCTTGGTGATATATAAATGCAAGGGGTTATATTTGGAGAAAGTAACCACCATTTATTTGATTAATTTACTGAAGTGAAATTTTATTTAATTTACTTGTTGAAGGACAATTTAATTAAATCAAGAGATAGCAATTCAAAGTTGGATTAATTTTTTCAAGATTTAAAAGACTGGAAAACATCTCTGTTAATGGCAGGAGAGCTGGCTGTGGACAGAGCTGGAAGACTGGGTTTAGAAGTGCAATAGTGCCACCTAGGAGGCCTGCAGGGTCAGCAATTATATTCTTAATTTAACTTAAAAAGGAACTTCTGCCCATGCACGACATAGGAAGTAAGTGTGAGAATCAAGAGGTGTACACTAGATGTAGGACTTTATTATAGAGATATATAGCCACATCTTTCAGGTTGTAAACCTGTTCCTACCTCAGTAGAGGTGCCACTCAGGATCCAATTGGACCTGTGTTTCTTGGGATCTTAAATCTCTTTAAAGACTGCCCTGCTGGCTGTTATTTCACTCTGCTGGCTTGATGAACTTTATGCTTTTAAATTAAACTCACCTTGGAGGATTAGGCATTTGTCAATCAGATTTGCCTAAATTTGTATCTGACTTAGTCTAAGGATAGTCTTGGCATCTTTTGCCTGTTTCCATAAAAAGGAAATATCTTACTTAATTGTAGAGCCTTAGCATTGTCTAGAGAAAACAAATGGCTTTTGACATTCTAATCTGCAGTTCAAAACTAAAAATTCCACTAACTATCATTAAATGCCATGCTTATTAAATTTGAAGGTGAGGCAGCCATAGATTATATATTTGTGGTGTACACATCTATTTATAAGTAAGCTTTTTAGACTAAATCAATAAATTGTGTGTTTCTTGTAAGAGGAGAAATAGTAAAATAAGTTTGTCAAGAAATATGCTTTCAGAATTCCTATAAACTACAAATAAAAATAATGACTTGGCAAATATTTGAACTACAATTAATTCAGCTTGTAGAGTAAACAGAAAACTCTTACCAATTATGTATTTTATACAAAAGAGATTAGTCTTCAAAATTGAGGTGCTGTTCTTCATTGGTTGAGTTTGCTGCAAGCCCTATCTGGCCTAGCTTCACCTTCTGTGGCACAACAGTGACTTCTGCATCCTGAATCCAAAAAGCAGCTTGGTAGGCAACCATATCCTTCACTTTACAGCTGAGTGGAGTCAGTTAATATTAAATGCTTGGACCCAGGAGACCGTGAGCAGTATGCACTCCCATTTACTTAAAGCTGCAGTGTTCCAACAGAATTCTGTCCTTAAACCACTTGGTGGCAGTACTATCAGTCATGCTCTGACATCTTTGACAATTGAACAGATTTCCCCAAGTTGAAGAGATGAGCAAATGCTACTTTGGGATCCTTCAAAAAAAAAATCAAAAATCTTGAACCATTGAACAAATTATTAAAAGATAGAAATTCCAGGTGAGTAGCATTGCCTCATGTCAGGCAATGTCTGGGCAACTACCTACTGTAGTAGGCTTAAAGGAAACTAACTTTTATATCACCATCTTGCTAAAGTTCAGTTTGAGTTGCAGCAGGCCAGTATAAAGTGCTCTCCTTTGGTTTTTTCTTAGTCTCCAGGATTATCCAAGAAATGCCTGTCTATCATTACAGCACGTGCACTTCTATCCCTGTTTTGGGTTGAGCACTTCCTACCAGCTGTCCAGTCGATTCTCATCACATTTTAAGAACATAAGAAATAGGAGCAGGAGTAGGCCATTCGGCCCCTCGAGCCTGCCCCGCCATTCAATAAGATCATGGCTAATCTGATCTTGGCCTCAACTCCACTTTTCTGCCCGCTCCCCATAATACTTGACTCCTCTGTAGCTCAAATATTTGTCTATCTCAGCCTTGAATATATTCAATGACTCCGCCTCCACAGCTCTCTGGGGTAGAGAATTCCAAAGATTCACGACCCTCTGAGAGAAGAAATTCCTCCTCATCTCCGTTTTAAATGGGCGACCCCTTATCCTGAAACTGTGCCCCCCAGTTCTAGATTCCCCCACGAGGGGAAACATCCTCCCTGCATCTACCCTGTCAAGACCCTCAGAATCTTTTATGTTTCAATAAGATCCCCTCTCATTCTTAAATCTGAGTATAGGCCCAACCTGCTCAACCTTTCTTCATAAGACAACCCCTTCACCTCAGGAATTAACCTAGTGAACCTTCTCTGAACTGCCTCCAGTGCAAGTATATCCCTATCGCAGATGCATCTGTCCATGACAGCATTGGCAGCAGTGACCACCGCACAGTCATTGTGGAGACGAAGTCCCGTCTTCACACTGAGAACACCCTCCATCGTGCAGTTTGGCACTACCACCGTGCTAAATGGGAATAAAAACATTTTTTTTAAATCCCTCCTTAAATAAGGAGATCAAAACTGCATGCAATACTCCAGGTGTGGTCTCACCAGCGCCCTGTACAATTGTAGCAAGACTTCCCTACTTTTATACTCCATCCCCCTTGCAATAAAGACCAACATTCCATTTGCCATCCTAATTACTTGCTGTACCTGCATGCTAACTTTTTGTGTTTCATGTACGAGGACCCCCAGATCACTGTACCGCAGAATAATGTAGTCTCTCTCCATTTAAATAATAATTAGCTTTTTTATTTTTCCTACCAAAGTGGATAACCTCACATTTTCCCACATTATACTCCATCTGCCAAATTTTTGCCCACTCACTTAACCTATCTATATCTCTTTGCAGACTCTTTGGGCTGGATTTCGTCATTGGGGCGGGCCGGGGTCGTGTAATCCGCTTTTCGCGTTAGCCACCCGACTCCAAGTCGAGGTGGGAGAATTATTCGATTTTCCCCTAATTGGGCACTTCCAGCGCGTGGGAACCCATGGCCCAATTAGTTTTTTCAGTCTGAAAGTCGCCTCTGATGACGTCATCATTGTTGCTGCATTTAAGGTCTGCAAGAAGCCTTGCTTCTTCTGCAGACTGCCAACCTTTTGTCCTTTGCTGTGAGAGGGACCTGGAGGCAAAATGAGCAGCAGGAGACCTAAGTCTGCTCCCAGATTTGATGACGTCCCCCTGCAAGCTTTGGTGGAGGGAGCAAGAGTTAATAAGGAGGTGCTCTTCCCTTCTTCAGGGAGGAAGAAGCCTCCCCAGCAGATGAAGGCTGTGTGGGTCCAGGTGGCACAGGAGGTCAACTCATTGTCGCTGATCCGCAGAACCTGGCTTCAGTGCAGGAAGAGGTTTCATGACCTGCGCACTGGAAAAGTGAGTATGACTTTCACTTCACCCTCAATCTGATCCCCATTGCCTCTCCTCACCAGCACTCAGCTTTAGCAACCTCTTCCTCCACATCCCACTTGACACTGACATCCCTGCACCCTTACCCATTCCATCTCTCTCTATGTTCACATTCACCTAACTATTCGACTATGCAGCCCTCACACTCCCTATCACTGTGATGCTATGAAAACAACTTACAACAGACAGGGAGGGCCCTTGGTCTTGCCACCTCACTCCATCTTTGACTCCTTCTAAGCATCTATGCTATGGATTCTCTACACTCACTCCTTCATTCTCACTCAAACTCCACTTGTCTCCCTCATTGCAGGAAAAGAGAGCTCACAATAAGAGGGAAAGAGCGAGGACAGGAGGAGGGCCACCCTCAGTAGCCCACCTCACCCCTTGGGAGGAGGCGGCCCTGGAGATCGTGGGAGTCGAGGACGATGCGCCAGTGGGGACTGACAGACGGGTGCATCAGAGCAAGCTGGTGACAGAAGAGTTTTCATCTCTCTCATTGACATTGCATGAGTCGCTGATAATGATTCTGAAGCTCTAACAGATGGACTTCTGACCATCTGCAATATGCACAGTGCATGTAACCTTGGCCTCACATCTCTGACTCTTTCCTTTAGTCCCCCACAGGACCATCGCAAGCACCCGTCCCCACTATCGAGGAGAACCAGCCTGAGCCTCCAGACTCCTCAGAGGAAGCTGCAACCTCTGAGGGCGCAGTGTCAGCAGAATTCAGCCAACACCGCACCAGCGCAGACACTCACACCTCGAGATAGAGTAGTGTTGTCACCTGGTGTATCACAGCTCACAAGTGAGCATCAGCAGATGGTGGAGACAGGGACAGCAGTGGAGAGTCCTAGTCAGAGGGCGCAGGACTCTCCCAGCTCGGCTCAGCTGCATGTCGACCCTCTGCCTCTGGGTCCATCCAGAAGAACAGCGGTGCTGGAACTCCAGGAACAGGTGCAGGAGTCTCTGGCAGGTTTTGTCTCCAGGGTCGCTGCGAGTGTGGAGCGAATGGAGGAGTCCATCGCAAACATGAGCAGAGCCTTTGTGGAGGCGTTGGCGCATGAACGCATCACCACGGAAAGGATGGCAACCTCCGTGGAAGGGATGGCTACCTCCATGGTGAGGCTGGCTACCGTAGAGGAGAGGATGGCTACGGTAGAGGAGAGGATAGCTACGTCCATGGAGGAGCTTAGTCGCCAGGGTATGGAAAACATGGTAATTGTTCAGAATAGAATGACATCTCTTGAGGAGCGATGGTCAGCTATTGAGCATACAAACCAGACCTTCATGCAAGTCCTCGGGAGTAGGACTTCCAGTACAGAACCGGGTCCTCATGGCCCCCCTGAAGTGCTGCAAGGTGCTGTCAAACCACTTGCTAGCTCTGAGGTGGGGCTGACCCATGAGAGGGATGTTGGTAGCAAAGAACAAGGAAGTGGGGGCTCCTCTCCAAGCGCTCACACGACCATGCCACTGCAAAGCCCTCGGTCAGAGCCCCACCAGAGTCCCCACCCAACTGCGATCGGCGTCTCAACCCCTGCACAGCCGCAGGAGCAGCAGACTGTTGCCGAGCCCTCACAGGTTCGCAACCCCAGAGGACGCCCGCCAAAGGTGTCGAGACACGAGCAGCAAGAAAGTGAGCAAGGGGCCTCCACATCTGCTGATGCCAAGGGGGAACCACCACGTAGGAGCATGCGTAAGAGAAAGATACTGCACAAATAGTCACAAGGGTAGTCACTTGGGTGAAATGTGATGTTTAATGTTGAAAAGCCATCAGTTGGTGACTGTAAATAAAAATTCTGATGGCAACTGTTGCAGTTGTGGCGTGTGTCATATCGCTAACGGGACTTCCACATTGAGGGCTTAGGATGACTTGCAATTGTCAGTATGGTGGTCAGAGTGCTAGGATTCCGCTGGATCTTGGCCATTGTCGATGCTCTGGTAAGAAGCTGCGAGGCAAAAGTGCTTGATTGGCTAGGCTAAGCAAATCTGGCCAAGATGAGTGCGTTCCTTGCATCCCGGGCAGCAATGTTCTCGCGTACTGCTGCCGCTGGTTGATGCGCCTCTGCAAGATGAGCGTTTTCGCACTCCTCCTCCTCCTCCTCTTCATCTGAGGAGGATATGTGAGGAGCCACTTGGTCCTCAGGAATCTGCAAGCCACGACGCTGTGCCATGTTGTGAAGTGCACAGCAGACCACGACGATTCTGGAGACCCTGGCTGCTGAGTACTGCAGGGCTCCACCTGATCTATCCAGGCATCTGAAGCGCATCTTCAGCAAGCCGATGGTTTACTCGATTATGGATCTGGTGGAAATGTGGCTGTAGTTGTAGCTCTCCTCAGCTTTGTTGGATGGGCTCCTAAACAGCGTCATTAGCCACGTCTTCAGGGGATAGCCCTTGTCTCCAAGTAGCCATCCATGAAGTTGGTCTGGCGGACTGAAGAGCGGAGGCACACTAGACTGGCGCAGGATGAAGGAGTCATGGCAACTGCCAGGGTACTTGGCGCAAACATGCAAAATTTCCTTCTTGTGGTCACACACCAGCTGTATGTTGAGGGAGTGGAAGCTCTTGCGGTTGACAAAAATACCTGGATTGTGATGGGGTGTCTTAAGGGCCACGTGTGCAGTCAACGACGCCCTGCACCCTTGGAAAGCCTGCCAGATTGTCAAACCCAACCCCCCGTGCAGTTACACTGGCTTGATCCTTGGAGAAATGGATGTGATTGTGCACGATGGCAGAGGGCATCGGTTACCTGCGTGATGCAAGTGTGTGCGGCCGCCTGAGAGATGCCACTGATGTCTGCTGCTGATCCCTGAAATGAGCCTGAGGCAAAAAAGTTGAGTGCGGTGGTGACTTTGACGGGCACTGGTAAGGGGTGTCCACCTGCTCCTCTGGGCTCCAGGCCTTGCTGCACCATTGCGCAGATGTCACCCACTATCTCTCACGAAAGTCGTAGCCGCCTTTGGCACTGCTGCTCAGTCATGCTGAGGTAGCTGATCCTCTGTCTGTAGACCTTGTTTTGGGGGTATCTCCTGCGCCAACATGCTTCCATGCGCTGGCGCCCTCTGGCCTGTGCAGCTTCAGGTGGGTGAGCAGCAGCTTGGAGCTCCTGCTGTTGCTGCTGCTCCTGCAGTTGGTGCTGCTGTTGTTCAGGGTTCTGCTGCTGCTGCAGCTGGTGTTCGTCCTCATCTGATGTCCAGGAGGAAAAGAAATAAATGGTTCCCATGCTTCTGATATATGCCTCAGTTGAGGAAGCGCTCATTCAAGGTGGGGAGAGGGGTGTCAGGCTCCAAACTTCCACAGCAATGGTTATGCCTGTTAAAAGTTCCCCCAGACCTGAGACAAAGTTCTGCCACCTGCAAATGAGGATTGATCAAATCTCCTTTTTAATGGTGGAGCTGCAGCTGATAGTCAGCAATCCAATTCTGCTACTGCCAGGTTTCACCGTCGTGTTTCAGAGGAGGCGTGCATCACGTGGGAAAAGTGTTAAAATCGGAAAGGCCTCTCAAAATGGGATTATAGAGGCAATTAAGTGGTTGTTAAGGGCCTATCCCGCCTCTTGGAGGTGGGACGGAGATGGGATCAGAAACCACGCATTGGGGAAAATTGCTCGGAGGCAGGATGAAGGCGGGGTTGGGCCCGCCCGCCATTTTTTGCTATTTTAACACCCCACACGCCTCCATTCCTGCCTCCTCGGGGCTGGCAAAATCGAGCCCTTTGTGTCCTCCTCACACTTGCTTTCCCACCTATCTTTGTATCATCAGCAAATTTGGCTACAGTACACACGGTCCATTCATCCAAGTCATTAATATAGATTTTAAATAGTTGAGGCCCCAGCACTGATCCCTGTGGCACCCCACTCGTTACAGTTTGCCAACTGGAAAATGACCCATTTATCCCAACTCTTTGTTTTCTGTTAGCATGGATAGAGGATTGGCTAACTAATATATTACCCCCAACCCCGTGAGCTCTTATCTTGTGCAGTAACCTTTTATGTGGCAGCTTATCGAATACCTTCTGGAAATCCAAATACACTGCATTTACTGGTTCCCCTTTATCCACCCTGCTCGTTATATCCTCAAAGAACTCTAGTAAATTTGTCAAACACGATTTCCCTTTCATACAATCAAGCCGAGTCAACATGGTTTTATTATGATTTTCTAAATGTCCTGCTATTACTTCCTTAGTGATAGTCATTGTTTTAAGTTCCTCCCTCCCTATAGCCCCTTGATTATCAATTATTATTGGGATGCTTTGTGTCTTCTACCGTGAATACAAAATATTTGTTCAAAGTCTCTGCCATTTCCCTGTTTCCCATTAATTCCCCAGTCCCATCCTCTAAGGGACCAGCGTTTACTTTAGCTACTCTCTTCCCTTTTATATACCTGTAGAAGCTCTTACTGTCTGTTTTTATATTTTTTACTAGTTTATTTTCATAATCTATCTTCTCCCTCTTTTTTAGTCATCCTTTGCTGGTTTCTAAAAATTTCCCAATCCTCTGGCCTACCACTAATCTTCGCAATATTGTATGCCTTTTCTTTCAATTTGATACCATCCTTAACTTCCTCAGTTAGCTACGGATAGTTCATCCTTCTCGTAGAGTCTTTCTTTCTCACTGGAATAAACCTTTGCTGAGAGTTATGAAATATCTCCTTAAATGTCTGTCACTGCTTATCTACCGTCTTACCCTTTAATCTATTTTCCCAGTCTACTTTTGCCAACTCTGTCTTCATACCTTTGTAATTGCCTTTATTTAAGTTTAGGACACTAGTTTCAGACCCACATTTCTAACCCTCAAACTGAATTTGAAATGCTGTCATGCTATGATCACTCTTCCCTAGAGGAGCCTTTACTATGAGATCATTAATCCTGTCTCATTACACATTACCAGATCTAAAATAGCCTTCTCCCTGGTTGGTTCCACAACGTATTGTTCTAAGAAACCATCCCAAATACATTCTATGATCTCGTCCTCAAGGCCAATTTGATTTGTCCAATCTATATTAAGATTAAAATCGCCCATGATTATCACAGTACCTTTCTTACAAGCCCCTATTATTTCTTGATTTATACTCTGTCCTACAGTGTAGCTACTGTTAGGGGGCCTATCGACTACTCCCACCAGTGACTTCTTTCCCTTACTATTTCTTATCTCCACCCAAACTGATTCTACATCCTGCTCTTCTGAGCCAATATCATTTCTCACCACTGCACTGATCTCATCCTTTATTAACAGAGCTACCCCACCTCCTTTTCCTTTCTGCCTATCCTTCTGAAATGTCAAATACCCCTGAATATTCAGTTCCCAGCCTTGGTCACCTTGCAACCACATCTCTGTAATGGCTATCAGATCATACCCATTTATTTCTATTTGTGCCGTATCTACCACCCTAGTTATTTGATTCGCCACGACACTGGTCCCAGCATGGTTCAAGTGAAGCCCGGCCCAACAGAACAACTCCCTCTTTCCCCAGTACTGGTGCCAGTGCCCCATGAATCAAAACCCATTTCTTCCACACCAATCTTTGAGCCACGCATTCATCTCTCTGATCTTATTGACCCTATGCCAATTTGCTCGTGGCTCAGGTAGTAATCCAGAGATTATGTCCTTTGTGGTTCTGCTTTTTAATTTGGCCCCTAGCTGCTCATACTCCCTCAGTAGAACCTCTTTCTTAGTCCTATCTATGTCGTTGGTACCTACGTGGACCACGACAACTGGATCTTTCCCCTCCCACTCCAAGTTCCTCTCCAGCCCCGAGGAGATGTCCTTAACCCTGGCACCGGGCAGGCAACACAGCCTTCGGGACGCACGCTCTCGGCTGCAGAGAACAATATCTATCCCCCTAACTATTGTCCCCTACCACTACGACATTCCTTTTTACTCCCCCAACTTGAATGGCCCCCTGTACCACGATGCTGTAGTCAGTTTGCTCATCCTCCCTGCAGTCCCTGCTCTCATCCACACAGGC
Source organism: Squalus acanthias (assembly GCA_030390025.1). Classification (NCBI taxonomy): domain Eukaryota; kingdom Metazoa; phylum Chordata; class Chondrichthyes; order Squaliformes; family Squalidae; genus Squalus; species Squalus acanthias. Next base: position 54,829,875 of record CM059426.1, read on the forward strand.
TGCAAGAACCTCGTACCTGTTGGACAAGTGCAAGGGCTGAGGCTCCTCCAATGCTAACTCCTGGATCCCCATACCTGCCTCACTTGCAGTCACACCCTCCTGTCCCTGACCACGGACCAGATTTGAAGTACTTAACCTAAGGGGTGTGACTGCCTCCTGGAGCTTATCTTCCTTCTGAAGTATGAGCTGTCTCAACTAGAGACAAGTAAAATATATTTTTAGTCCATCTGTTTCAGACCATCCTGGCAAAATCTAATTGTCCCTATTTCACAGTCCTTGAAAGACTGGTATTACCCCTATGAGAGTGGCTTGTCACTGAGTACTGTAGGGGGTGGTGTTTTGTGTCAGCTTCACCTCTGACTTCTGAGTGGTTCGAATCGCTCCCACACCCTTGGTTCTAGACCTTGGACTTATTTGGGGGTTGTGATAAAAGGTGCAGCAGACAACTGAGTTTGATGAAAGAACTTCGATCTTTATTCAAGAAAGTAAAACACAACACAAACACTCTTAACACTCTAAAAGTGGGGAACACTTCGGTACAAGCGAGGGAAATAACATTAAAAGAATACTTCACCCCTCCCAATCCCACTTCACTAGCTAAGTTGGACTCCAGAGAGCCAGGGATAATGCTCACCAAACGAATCCTTGACAGTTGAGAGTTAGGGTTTAGAGTCGTTTGAGTAAAAAAGTTTCGTAAGGCCCTTGTTGCCGCGAGGTGTCTGATGGTCACTGGAACTGTTGCTCTGGTTTCTTCTTGCGTGTCGGCCTGCTTCTGGAGCTGTTGGCCTTCTTTGTTGAACTTCTTGCTGTAACTCTGCCTCTGTTTAAACTGTCTTCTTCCGAGCTGTGGAACTGCCTTCTTGCAGAACTGTAACTGTTGTGCTGGAGAACTCCCTTCTTACTGAACTGTCTTCTTTAACTGCCCAACTTGCTTCTCCTGAACTCTGTAACTCCAGCACTGACTTCTGCTGAAAACAGGCTTTCAATTGAACTCGAAATTGCAGAACTGCCTTCTGTTGAACTTGAACTGTTGTACCTGCTGAACTGGCTTCTTGCGAAACAGCCTTTCAATTATACCAATCGAAGCTTCCTTATCAAAACCAAAATCAAATCCCGGTCATTGTAAGATTTGAGGCCTCGTTAACAGTAACGACTTTACTAGCGTGTTAACTGGTTTTGTAAATGTGTGAAGTGGTTTCAGGATAGCTCCATCCTGTCGATCTGTTGTTTAATCGGAGTTTGAATTGTCCTCATGTTTTGGATTTCTAGGCTGGACTCAGTCTTTTCTATAGCCTAGTCCTGAGTGATTTGTATTATGCATGTGTCCTGATGGGCCCTGTAATTGGTTTGATGGGACCTGTTGTTTTGGGTGGGACTGTCTTCTCCTAGGGTCTATTGTCAAAATGTTAATGCTTGCTGGGGCTTTGAGTGAGGTCATCCCGGTTCCCCAGACAGTGCAATTAACTGCAATACCCAAAACTGCTTTTACAGAGGTTGAACCCACCCTTTTGTTCCTTTACAGGCCCAGACATAGTTTTAAAATGCCAAAACTTGGTTTTTGGTCTTACAGTCACTTAGGTTAGGCCCAAATGCAATATTATCACTCTGAGGTAGTTCCAAAGTCCTTTTTCCTTAGGTTTTGGGGATCTGCAAAATTTTGGAAACCTTACAGTACCATGAAAGGTGAGTCACTTTATGACTGGCATGTTTCTTTGCCAAAGCTGCTCACAAGAGGTCCTAGGTTAAGCAGTTGGTCACGAGTAAGCCTGTATACACAGCACTGGATTTTGACATCTCTCAAATCAAGTTGGCTGGCTGCATAGGTCTTTCCATCATGCTGAAGGCAGATGTTTGTGGTATAGCTGTTGAGGAACTTCTTCAGATTAGGGACAACAGCTCCTGAAAGGTATTAACTAGATGGCAGATATGTAAAAATGCTGTCATAGATCCAGACTTTGGTACCTGCCATGATTTGATTGTAGAGTGGCAAATAGTCCAAAGGGTTAATTCAGGTATGCAATAACTAATATAAAAACAGAAAATGCTGTAAATACTCAGCAGGTCAGGCAGTATCTGTGGAGAGAGAAATTGTGTTCATGTTTCAGGTCGATGACCTTTCATCCGAACTGGATGAAGATGTAACAGGGTTTTAGTGTGCTGCTGAAGCTCTGCAACTCCAACTGGTGGAACTGTCAATTGATGAGGCATAATGTTTGTCCATGCAATGGTCATGTTTGTCCATGCTGTAGTCAGGGCTATGGTACCAGTGGATATATACATTTTATGGTGAATTGTGTTCTCCATGCCAGTTATGAGGAGCTCTTCATACCTGCTGTCTGCCTATTTGCCGATTGACCAACTGATGATTATCCTTCTTGGTGGGAGGGGGAAAGGTAAGCAAAGTCTCTTTGTAGGCAAGGTGACTCCAAGATAATGAGCCTCGCGATAGAAGTTCGGAATCAAGTCAACCTTCTGTGGCAGGCTCCATAATCCAATACTTGTTAGGTTCACAATACGCAGGATACTGTTGATGATTGATGAACCAACCTGCCACACTGGAACCTGGAGGGGTACACCTGCTGCTGAGGCTGGAATTCTTCCCAGTTGTCTACAGACAGCCCTGTAAGGCATTGTCTTAATGGGTAGGGTAGGCCTAGCTGGACAAGCTGCAGTAAACTCATCAGTGCTCTGTACTGGTAAGCTGCATGGTTTTAGCTGGTACCCCCTCCACATACCTGGGGTCACTAAGCCTTGACTCAGTCATCCTGCACCTAATTTCTCTGGACTGGATAATGGGATGTATTCCTACAGGTGAAGTGTGTGCACTTTGTATTGGGCAAATGGAGACTTTACCTGTGTGGATTTCTAAGTAGCTTGGTTTGGACAATCTTAAACATGAGGATTGATTGCTGTACATGTCAGATATCTAGCTGACCCTCCCCCCCAAAAAAATTTATAAGAATCAAAATATGGTAATATATCTCAGTTCTTTTAAGAAAAACTAATTATCCTTTGTTGTAACAGGTTGGGAATTTGGCTTTTCATGTCTGAGATGCCATTTGAAACCTTATCAAACCGTATGATATGGAAACTCTTCTATATTCTGCATTGTGCAGAATGTGAAAATATTGAGGGATTGTGTGCTCGTCTACGTCCTAATGAGTGCAAGGACAAGCTTAAAGGTACTGGAAGGCATTTTCCCCCACATTTATGCATATGCACAATTTTTCTAAGCAGTAATGTTGGTTTGTGAGAATTAGATTTTATTTCTGATAGGATTAAATTTAACATGGGCAGGGATTTGGTTAGGTGGGAGGCATCTTCTCTGAAGAAATGTTGACATTTCAGACTTAGCTTTTCATCAGAGCTGTCTCAATATTGCTTACATATCTATATTTATAGAGTCATAGTCATAGAGTTATAACGGCACAGAAGGAGGCCATTCGGCCCATCGAGTCCGCGCCAGCTCTCTGCAGAGCAATCCAGTCAGTCCCATTCCCCTGCTCTATCCCCGTAGCCCTGCAAGTTTATTTCCCTCAAGTGCCTATCCAGTCTCCCCTTGAAAACATTGAGTGTCTCCGCTTCCACCACTTCCGTCGGCAGCGAGTTCCAGGTCATCACCACTCGCTGCGTAAAAAAAAGGTTGTTCTTCGCATCCCCCCTGTATCTCTTGCCCAAAACCTTAAATCTGTGTCCCCTAGTCCTTGTACCATCAACTAGTGGGAGCAGCCTTTCCCCGTCTAGCCTATCCAAACCCGTCATAATCTTGTACACCTCTATCAAATCACCACTCAACCTCCTTTGCTCTAATGAAAACAAATCCAGCTTCTCCAACCTGTTCTTGTAGCTAAGATCACCCATCCCCGGAACCATTCTGTTAAATCTCCTCTACATCCTCTCAAGTGCCTTATTTGATTCCTTTCCATCCTTCTGATGTTCTCTCAGGCAATTATCAGTATCTGTTTGTACAAAAGCTATTTTTAGAAACCAGCAGTAAAGATTTCTCCCCATATACGCGTTGAGATATGCCTTTTCATAAGTTTTAGATGAGCATGTTAACATAAATTGCCCATATTTTCCGGGGGCCTATGGGCGAAGCGCATGCGCAAAAACCCGTAATTTGCGATCTTCTTGACCGATTGTAGCCATCCCCAGGAAAAGGGCATTTGCGGGCGGAGAGTTGCCCAACTCCTGCCCAGCGAATGCCCGTGAAATTCTTACGCCTGGTAAAAGCAGGCATAAGGCCTGCTTTTACCAGCGTAAGAGCTTAAATGAATATAAAAATAATTAAAAAAAATTAAAACACCTGTAAAATAAGTTGAGGTTATTTTTAGCCCCTTTAAGATGTTTAAATTTTATTTTTTGTTTTAAATGTTTAATTAAATGGTATTCTAATTAATTTTAAATATGTAATTTTTTTATTTATTTGGCATGTAGATGTGTTTTTTATGTGATCCCCATTCATGCTTGAATGGGGATCCCCTTCTTTCATTGGTTGGGCCAGCCCACGTGATCCATGGGGCACTTTACGCAGGCCTACATATAGAGGCCCAGGAGCGTGAGTCTCCGTGAATCCCGAGGCACCAAGTATGCGCGGATTTTATTTGCGGATCGGAGGCATTTCCCCGCGGGAAGCCTCCAACCGCAAATTCAGGCCCATAATAAAATAAGAGCTTGCAACTTCTACAAAATTTACTCCAGAAATTCTCAAACCAAATAGATTTTTGTTACTAAATAACAACAATTCAATCCAAACTATTTTGCAATCTCAATTACTCAAGAATACCAACATTTATATATTGAAAGGGTGACTCTGTAACCTCCTTGTGTTTCCCAGCACACAGCACTTTTAATTAAATAAACCAGGTAATGACCTGAGCTGTCAATTTTATAGGACAGCCATTAGAGTATTAAAACATATTATAGGTATGATACCATGGTGGTTATGATACTGGACCAGCAGCCTAGAAGTTTGAGTTCAAATCCGACCATGACGAGTTGTGAAATTAAATTCAATAAATGTGATCATTTGTGGTCTAGCACCAGAATAAATAAACATGAAAACTACTGATTTTTTGTAAAAACCCAACGTTAACTAATGTCCTTCATGGAAGGGATCCTGCTACCCCTACTTAGTCTGGCCTGCATGTGACTCAAGTCCCAGACTCTTAATGGCCATATGGATTGACAGTGTCAGCCACATCCCAAGGACAAATAAAAATTATATAGCCGATAAAGTGCTTAAATAGATGATTGTGAGCCTTTCCTGGAGCACTTGTGTAAGAAACAAAGAAAACACAGAGCATCCCAGCCCTTCCAGAGAGACTGGGGCCCTTTGTAGCTTATTTGTTTCAAGGTAGTATAGATATGATTTTTATTTAAATTTCTAAGTAGTTTGATTACAAGAGAAATTGCAATTTAAAAATCCGGTATCTCTGGTCAATGCCATTAAGTTTTCACAACTTCAGACACTTTACTACTTCCAGTTCATAAGTGTGCTGCTCCTGATTTATGATGGTACAGGAGTTAATAGCTTCTACTTTCTGCAAATCTTTAATACACATATTAAATTATTTTGTGTCTCTATTTTAATGCAGACCCAGAACATAAACAAATGTTTGAACAGTGTCTGTCCAACATTACGAACTCAGAAGCAATATGTCTTCTCACTACATTTGCACACATGACCCAACCAAAACAAGAAAATGTGGATCAAGAGTTTGTGAAGACAGTTGCTTTAGAAATATATGAGGTATGCACATATCTAGAAATTGAAATAATGCAATGTTTTTTTTAAAATCGGGTAGTATTTGCTTTGAAATGTAAGGGACAATGACGAAAGCTTATGTAAGAGTTCAGCACTGTAGTACTAAATACTTAATACTGTAAACATAAAAATGTGATGCATAAGATGGTTCATGCAACTGTAACGCTAATTGTGAGCTGAATGATTATTGTCAATAGTATTTAGGTTTATGAACCTAAATTGTTGCATATCCTGATGTACTGTCTATGAATACATAGAATGCTTGAGTGCATTTCTCACTTTCAATTATCTTTACTGAATATGAACAGTCGGTGTCAGTGTATGATATGCTATACACCCTATTTAGTTTAAAACGCCTTGCTTTCCCTGTTGGCCCAGTGGACAAATGTCCCATGTGCTTTTGTACCATGCTGTACAGACTTAACATTCCAGGTTTGATTCCTAACTTATGTTGAAACCATCTCAGTCTGGATAGCAGTGAGATGATAAAATTGGACCCATTTCTGATTGCTGTCCAGTGAACCTGGTGAAATGAATGTGCTGCGTTATTTGATACAAAACAAAACAAAATCAGATCTTATGATCTTTAAAGCCTACTAATTAATTTATTATATATACAATATGGTGTGTGGTTCATTTAAAATAAATTAACCAATTTTAGTTGATTATAGTATGATGCAGGAGCTGAAGTTACATATTATGTGGATGGTTTTGAGCAGGATATTGGAAGATTTGTGTTGAATACATGTTGGCTTATCCTCTAATGCTCATTGCAGATTTTTTTTTAAAACTTAGTGATATGCATAATTGCTCTTGGCATTCTTGATCTGGGAAGTGAAAAACGCCAAAGTTCCTGCTTGTTGCTCATAGACTGCTGCTGGAAACTGCATGTGAGGACAGGATCACACATGGCTGTGATGACCCCTTTGGTTGAATAGGGCAACTGACTGTTGCGGCTCACTCATTAAAAAAAATGGCTGTTTCGGTGAAGTACCACATGGTACCATACGCCAACATAAGCCTGGTGCCTTCATGAAAAGGGAGGAGTAAGGATGGAAACTAAGAGTAGAGAAACAAAGAGTAGGAGTTAAAGGTAGTTACTCGGATTGGCAAATGGTGGGAAGTGGTGTTCCACAAGGATCGGTGCTGGGACCACTGTTGTTCACCATTTACATAAATGATTTGGACTCTGGAATCGGAAGTACAATTTCAAAATTTGCGGATGACACCAAATTGGGAGGTGTAGTTAATACAGAGGAGGACTGCGACAAAATACAGGAAGTAATTAATAACCTTGCAGAATGGGCATGTGATTGGCAAATGAACTTCAGTGTAGATAAGTGAGAGGTAAAACATTTTGGTAGGAAGAATAAGGAGGCCATGTACTCCTTGGAAAATAAGACCGCGATTTTGCCGGCGCTCAGAGGGCGAGTTTGGAGGCCGGTCCGCTGTCCAAATCGAAATGATTGACAGCGGGTTGGGAGCCCGCTCCGAACCCGCCTCCATGTAAGTTTCCAAAGTGTCGAGTCTGCGATTTCAGAACAGACCTGACACCAAGCAGCGGGGGAGGCATTTAAGATAGTTAAATGCTTGTTAACTACTATTTTGCCAGCCTATTTCTATTTTACCACATTTTTAACAGGGTTCACGTCATTCGGAGATCACGTCAGGTAAGTATGTCGGGTTCTCTATCTCTCCCCATTGCTGTGAATAGGTGACAGCTGCAAAAGTGGTATGAGAGCTACCATTTCACAGCTGTTCACTTTCCAATGTCAGAAGCTTTAGCCTTCAGGACTCCAGAGGTAATAGAGTGCGAGTGAGAAGAAAAGCCATTGCAGGAGATGCTCTGATTATGATCATATCGGTAAGAGTGGAAGCAAACTAGGGCAATCCCACTGAGCTGGACAACAGAGGAGTGGCATTGGAGGAGAATGGTGTGGTCAACCATGTCAGAGGCTGCAGGGTGGTCTGGAACGATGAGGCGGGATAATGCACTATAGTAATGTGTTTCCTTGTGTATATAAAATATGCCATGTGTTGTTTCGTCTTAGGTAGCTTATGTAAGTCTTTGCACCAGAGAAACCTTTTCCAAGGTTGGCCGGGAACTTTTGGCCACAATTTCGACTGCTCATCCTCATGTAATCTCTATACTTCTGGATCGTGTCCGGGAAACCATTGAAAAAGTTGGAATGGTATGTTCTGTTTTAACTTTGAATAAACTGCCAAAGGTTGTTCATAAACTTGTTGATCCATTTTGGTTGAAGAAATTGTCACATTAATAGTTTGAACTACTTATACCTGGATGAATACAATTTAGAATTTTTTTTATGATGAGAAAAAGTATTACCTGTTTTTTGCAAAAACAACTTGCATTTTTTAATTTTTTTTTAATTGCACTAGTGTCATCAGCGTTGCTTGTTTGAGGTACAGTTAAGCTACTTTATGGAGTCTGAATTGATGAAGCTTTTATTCTGCATCTCTTCTGACCTGATACCGAGACAAAAAACAAAATGCATGAATGCAAAGAATCTGAACTAAAATCAGAAAATACTGAAAATGCACATCAGGCTCATTAGCATCTGAGAAAAAATGCAACACGTGTATACTGTTTGTGCTTCATAATTAAATAAATGATGAGCAAACGATGGAAAATGAGAAATTCTTACCCTTCAATATTTTCTGCTTTCAATTCTAATATTTAAACTGTAGATTATCACTAAAATGTTTATAAAGTACTTTCCATGAACATCTTTAATATTCTATCAAAATAAATTAGCAGCATTTGAAAAATTCAGCTGATGATAGCTATTGCTATAGTTACATATGTGTTTCAATATATATTGCTGTCATTTTTATTTTAACAAGCTATACTTTTCCATAGGTTATTTCTTTTCACAAAGACTGAACTTAACTTGCAAGTCCTGTGACACTGGCCCGTAATTTCCAATAGGAGGCTTTCTGCGTGCGGATGCCTCACATCGGAAAAAAATCTACGCTCTTACCTGAGGGCTCCCGAGGTGCGGCCATTTCCGATCCTGGGCCTCTCCACCGTCGAAATGCGCAGGGGCGCAAGTAGTTCGCAAGCGTCCCTGGGATCACGTGGGCCAGGCCAGGCCAGCCAATAGGAGAAGGGAATCCCCCTTCATACTTTTGACAGATAGACCCGTCAAAAGTATGAATGGAGATCACTGAAAAAAACACATCAAAACATTAAATACATTTTTAAAAACCATCACATTTTTAAAATGAGTTAAAATTACATTAAATTAAATATTTTAAACAAAAATTACATTTTTTGAAAAATATAATTAGTTTTTTACGGGGCCAAAAATAAACTTTTTTAAAAGTATTTTTAAATTATAAGTGAGTGACACAAACTTTTTTTTAAACTTTTTTAAACTCTTATGCTGGTAAAAGCAGGCCTTACGCCTGCTTTTACCAGGCGTAAGATTTTTAAGGGTTTTCAGCGGGCCGAGGTTCTGCAGAAAGCGGAACTCTGCCCCCGCAGAGGCCCTTCTCCCGGGCAGGCATGCGATCTGTCAAGAGCATTCTTGACAGATCAGAAATGCCGGTTTTCAGCGCATGCGCTTCGCATGCCTCGTACACACCCGTAGGCATCGGAAAATACGGGCTGCTGTTAATGGCATGATACTTGTATTTCTGCTTTGAAAATGTTATTAATGCCACTTCCATTGCTGTTTTGGATCATTTGTATTGGGAACATGTTGTTACAGCCTTCAGTAGTGAGAGATAAATCCCAAAATGAAATAAGTCAAAGTGCTACAGGGCAGCATAATATTGTCACTTTTAAGAGACTATAAGATTGCAATAGCAATTTAAGACAGTTAAGCAGTGAAACATTCAGAGTGAGATTATGAGTGTAGGAGAGGTGTAACTTAGTAGATTTTACAATTTGCACATCGTGAATAGCTTTGTGCATTTTGGGCACGAATTGGGAATTTGGACACGGAAGGGGGTTTGAACTAATAAAATCTACAGTCTAATATCTATCTTGAAAAAGATATTTACATTTTAAAATTGTATTCTTTTGGGGGAGAAAAAAAATCAAAACTTTTTGTTGTAGGTTTCTCTGTACCTATTTAAAGAACTTCCCCTGCACCTATGGAAAATCACCTCAACTGAAATAGGTGTAATTCGTGAGTGGCTTCTGAACTACAATTTATCTGCTGTGGAGAACAAGCTGGCTTGCATCATACTTGAAGGACTGAACTGGGGGCTTGATGAGCAGGTATGTTACAGGAATTGCAAGAGGGGCAAAAGTAACATTTCATTAACAGTTTACCAAAGCTTTATCATTGGTTTCCCTGATAGCTGAGAGTTTAATCAATTAGGCGTTGCGCTTTTTTTTTAATGATAGGAGTATTATACCATGTAATGTATATTCTGCTGCAAAGGTAGAGTTGTGTTTAAGCTGACCTATAGCTCTAAAACCAGAAAGAATAATTGCTATAACTGAACACAGGCTGAAGTCAGAGTTCAGTTATTGTTTGGTCTGGGAATTTTGCATGTTAGAATATGCTTGACAGGTTACATACGAACATACGAATTAGGAGCAGGAGTAGGCCACTCAGCCCTTCAAGCAATAAGATCATGGCTGATCCGATTACTCCACATTCCCGCCTACCCCCGATAACTTTTCACCCCCTTGCTTACCAAGAATCTATCTACCTCTGCCTTAAAAATATTCAAAGACTCTGCTTCCACCGCCCTCTGAGGAAGAGAGTTCCAAAGACTCACGACCCTCTGAGAAAAAAATTCTCCTCATCTCTGTCTTAAATGGGCGACCCCTTATTTTTAAACAGTGACCCCTAGTTCCAGATTCTCCCACAAGAGGAAACATCCTCTCCACATCCACCCTGTCCAGACCCCTCAGGATCTTGTATGTTTCAATCAAGTCACCTCTTATTCTTCTAAACTCCAGCGGATACAAGCCTAGCCTGTCCAACTTTTCCTCATAAGACAACCCGCCCATTCCAGGTATTAGTCTAGTAAACCTTCTCTGAACTGCTTCCAACGCATTTACATCCTTCCTTAAATGAGGAGACCAATACTGTACACAGTACTCCAGATGTGGTCTCGCCAATACCCTGTATAACTGAAGCATAACCTCCCTACTTTTGTATTCAATTCCCCTCGCAATAAACGATAACATTCTATTAGCTTTCCTAATTACTTGCTGTACCTGCATAGTAACCTTTTGCGATTCATGCACGAGGACACCCAGATCCCTCTGCATCTCAGAGGTTCAGGTTATAGCTTGGATATATCTAGCACTTTAAGAACACTTTTCATGTGTAGCTAAGTTTACATTTGAAGTGTCATGTTTGGGCACACTGGAAGTATTTTTAATATTACTACTAAATTTTCCTGTGGTGTTGTGAATGGTAAGTCAGATGATGCAATTGTATAAAGACAGGAGCATCATATAATTTGTGATGTATTATTCTGCTGGTAAGGTGAATCTTTATTCTTTTAAGGCCGTAAAGACCCTCAGTCATGCTTCTCAACAGATATGGGTCTAACTCCTTTTTCAAGGACCCAGTTGACCCAAATCAACTACCTTTTCTGGGAGTTTAATCTACATATCCACTACTCTGGGGGTTCAAGTTTTTTTCTAATCTCTAACCTTGATCAACACATGTGAATTTTGCAGTTGTGTCCTCTAGGGCTGTGCTTATTTGAAGATCAATATCATGCTCCACTCAGTCTTTTCTCCAGTAAAAGTAAGTTTGGAACCTTTTTTCATATCTTAGTTCTCTAAGGCCTGGGATTATTCTGGTCACTCTATTTTGACCCCTTTCTATTGCACCTATGTCCATAACCAAAGCAGCACACCATACTCCAGAATTGGATTCATCATTGATTTGTATATTGTCAATGATCAGTTCCAAGTCCTTTCCCTTTTTTGATTTTTATCAGTGGAGACCTATTCATGTCATACTCGTGTTTACTCCTTACTGGCTTCACGAGGAACTTTGTCAAACACCTTTTGAAAATCCAAACAAACTACATCTACTGGATTATCCTCATCCACTTGCATAGTTATTTGTAGCCAAGGGAAAGACACAATTCCAGGTGACACTCCTTTTCAGCTATGACAAAAGATCTACAGTACATTTTTTTAAAAAGGGCAGTTATAGGGGACCTTTTCAAACATCTAAAATATTATATTAGTTCAAATTAAACCAAGAAAGTAGGACGTGAGGAATTACATTCAGATTAGTGAAAAGTAAATTTATTTGGACATTAGGGACTTTAGAATAAAATGTGTTCTCTAATCTGCTGGGCAGGGAATGAGGTACCTTGTACATATTATAACAGTATTTCCTAGTTAATACTTATTTATGTTCCAGCAGTCAACCCTTGCTCTTGACCCTTCTCTTCATACTGAAGTAGCATTGATGGTTCTAGAAGTATATCAGAAGTACCTCACTGACAAACCTTATAGTGGATTCATCTCTGAAAGCATAAAGCAGGTAAAATATGTAGAAATCCAGCTAGTTGGATAGTCTTATAAAATATTATTTATCAATTCTGCATGTTTTTCCCTTGCATATTTTTTATTTGCAGAAAATATTTAGACAAAATGCCTTGACTTTAAACATTTCCATAAGAGATAGCACCTACACTGTACTTGCTGACTGCAAAGCCTGTCATATACAAGAAATGTACTTTTTGAAATTACTTACAAAATTGATAAATGTTTATGGGTGTCAACATTAAAGATTGGACAAAGTAATGCTTGGGAGTATAGGGGTATACCTTATGAATATTTTACGAGTTTTTATTTTCCTGACTGAGCTTTATGTTAAAGTAAAGTGGGGGAAAAGTCAGTTTCAATTTTGTTCAAACTGCATTAGATTTCAAACTTTTTGGGGGGCTGGTGGTAAAGTTCATAGTTGACTTTTTATTAAAGTTTGTGTTTAAAAACTTATACAAAGAAATATCTGGCCATTTGCAAATGTTCACTTGGCATAATTTGATTTTTTTTTCTCACCAAATTTTCAATCAAATGTTTCCTTTAACTGTACTGCCAACTATTCAAACAGATAAAACACTGACATAGTAGCTCACAAAATGCTAAGTAATCCTTTAAGAATATGTATTTTGCTTAAATTCATTAAGGTGCTGAGAACTGTGCATCAGTCTGCATCTGTAAACACTGATTTGTCCCCTCAGAAAGCTAAAACACTTGAATTTTCAACTAATTTTAAGTCCAATTTCTTCACATCAGACTCTTATTTTTCAAAAGAAATTAAAGATAATTATTACCAATAGCTCTGAAAATCTTGAATTAGATTTTCACCAGACTTTATATTTTTTTAAAACATGCAATTTATCCCTTTTTGGCAACTTTATCATTGCGGTACATTTGTTTTATTTAAGCTCTCTTGCTTTTACTCAAGGAGTGGCTTTCTGATATCTATGATTATCTTCTCCTTTTACTCAGTACTTTTGATGTCCCTGGCTATGCCATCACTGCTTTTGTTTTGTTTTTAATTTGTGGAAGGTTCTTTGCTGCTGCCAATCCAATAAAATTCTAAAATTAAGTATATTTAGTTTAGTAGTTCACTTATCACTAGGAATGAGAACAGAATCACAGTATTGACTTATTTCTGTGTACTATGATTTGGTCCCAGTGCCAACAGCGACTTTGATTTTGTAGTAATGCGGTAGGTCCGCTTATTGTTCAATCACTGTTGCCAGCGTGATATCCTGTCTGTCTTGCTATGGTCATCAATTGCATTACATTTTGCTCCATTGTGTGTGAACTTTCTTGTGTCTCCAGTATTTTCTTAAGCTACATGTTTTGCCCTTTGGGATAAAACTTTAGTTCCTTTTCCAAAGTTACTGAGATTTTTCTGTTATCTTTGTATACAGCAAAGGCTACAACTGGTATTCATGCCACTTGTCTTCGGTGCTTTCCCATGAGCTATCATTTTACCTGTGAATTCTGTTACTGATTCAAAAGAACAGTGAAATATCAGGCTATATATCTAAGCCTGATCATTCCAGCTCAGATTGTAAAACTGAAACAGCAAGATACAAAGCATGTATCTAACCTTCCTCCTATAGCCACTTCCCTTTGTGAAATAAATAAAATAAACAGTGGGAAGACTCTGCATTAGGATCAGTTGCAAAATTTTCTTCCTAGATTTTTATGCCTCCAAGAAGGTCTCAAGCTGCCATCAGCAATGGTATTGTTGGAGCATTCTGCTTGAAAGGTATAAAGATAACAAGTCCTAGCATCTGGTACAGTATTAGACAAATTGTACTGGTATAAACCAATATACGTGATGGTGTTTCCCACTACCAGTGACCTAATATGCCATCTTGTCTATAGGTCAGAAGGTTGTGGGTTAGACTAAATTTTTCCAAAAACTGTGGAAAAGAAAATTCTACCAGAAGACTGTAGGGTGGCAAATGTGGAAACTCTCTCTTAAAAAAATAACCAGATAAGCCAGGAAATTGCAGCCAGTTAGTCTTCTTTCAGTTGTTGACAAACTACTAGACTGTCATATTCTTCTCTAGTGGCAATGCCAATGAAAGTGTGGTGAGACATGACTTCCGACCACCGGCCTGAGTTTCCCAGGTCAGATTTGTTAAAACATTTTTGGTAAGCTTCTGGTAGTGTTGCTGCCAGCACTTGTGAACTTGCCATGTGGAATGCATGGGGGCAGAGACTAGGAATGGCTGTTGCTGCAGAATCACAACACTTGCAATATCTTAAAGGGCTAGACAGCATCAACGAAATTCTCCACCTTGATGTTTCCACTTGAAAATTTATTGTAGCTGATGAGACATTGAGATGAACCCTCTCTCCTCTTTTTGTGCCTGGTGTGTTACTTTAAAGTTGCCACCACTTTTCTCATCGCCAAGCAATACCTATCGTATGCAGGAATGATGAGCATCCAAATGGCTAAAGTGGTAATGACAATAAACATGACCTTTGATGTCACTCCCTCAGTACTGCATGATTTACGTGTGACTGCCTATATATATATATATATATATATCTCCAGCGTAACTTGAGAGGAAAATTGAGTCTCTAAGTCTAATATAAGGACTTGGAGAAAATTGAGTTAATCAGGTTCAGTTAGCACAGGTTTCTAAAGTGCATAAAAACAGAAAATGCTCAGCAGGTCAGGCAGCACCTGAGTAGGACTGGAACAAAGAATGTTCCACATATCCCACGAAAAGGCATAGCTCGGGCCCATGTGCGTTCCCATAGCAACACCTTTAATTTGGAGGAAGTGAGTGGAGTCAAAGGAGAAGTTGTTTAATGTGAGAACAAGTTCAGCCAGGTGGAGGAGGGTGCTGACCTTATGTTGGAGGGAAGGTCATTGATGAAGCAGCTGAAGATGGTTGGGCCTAGGACACTGCCCTGCGGAACTCCTGCAGCGATGTCCTGGGGCTGTGATGATTGACCTTCAACCACCACAACCATCTTCCTTTGTGCTAGGTATGACTCCAGCCAGTGGAGAGTGTGTGTCCCCCCCCCCCCCCCCCCCCCACCCCCGATTCCCATTGACTTCAGTTTTACTGGGGCACCTTGATGCCACACTCGGTCAAATGCTGCCTTGATGTCAAGGGCAGTCACTCTCACTTCAGCTCCTTTGTTCATGTTTGGACCAAAGTTGTAATGCGGTCGGGAGCTGAGTGGTCTTGGCGAAACCCAAACTGGGCATCAGTGAGCAGGTTATTGGTGAGTAAGTGCCGCTTGATAGCACTGCCGATGACTCCTTCCATCACTTTGCTGATGATTGAGAGCAGTCTGATGGGGTGGTAATTGGCCGGATTGGATTTGTCCTGCTTTTTGTGGACAGGACATACCTGGGCAGTTTTCCACATTGTAGGATAGATGCCAGTGTTGTAGCTGTACTGGAACAGCTTGGCTAGAGGCGCGGCTAGTTCTGGAGCACAAGTCTTCACGATAGCCGGGATGTTGTCGGGACCATAGCCTTTGATGTATCCAGTGCGCTCAGCCGGTTCTTGATATCACGTGGAGTGAATCAAATTGGCTGAAGACTGGCTTCTGTGATGGTGGAGACCTCAGGAGTAGTCCGATATGGATCATCCATTCGGCACTTCTGGCTGAAGATGGTTGCAAATACTTCAGCCTTGTCTTTTGCACTCACGTGCTGGGCTCCGCCATCATTGAGGATGGGGATATTCATGGAGCCTCCTCCTGTTAGTTGTTTAATGGTCCACCACCATTCACGACGATGTGAGAGGACTGTAGAGCTTTGATCTGATCCGTTGATTGTGGGATCGCTTAGCTCTGTCTATAGCATGCTGCTTCCACTATTTAGCATGCATGTAGTTCTGTGTTGTAACTTCCCCAGGTTGGCACCTCATTTTTAGGTATGCCTGGTGCTGCTCCTGGCATGCTCTTCTTCTACACTCTTTATGTTGGTCCCCTGGCTTGATGGTAATGGTAGAGTGAGGGATATACCGGGCCATGAGGTTACAGATTGTGGTGGAATACAATTCTGCTGCTGCTGATGGCCCACAGCCCTCATGGATGCCCAGTTTTGAGCTGCTAGATCTGTTCTGAATCTATCCCATTTAGCACGGTGGTAGTGCCACACAATACGATGGAGGGTGTACTCAGTGTGAAGATGGGACTTCGTCTCCACAAAGACTGTGCGGTGGTCACTGCTACCAATTCTGTCATGGACAGATGCATCTGTGACAGGTGGTTTGGTGAGGACGAGGTCAAGTAGGTTTTTCCCCTCGTGTTGGTTCTCACACCACCTGTTGCAGGCCCAGACTGGCAGTTATGTCCTTCAGGACTCTGCCAGCTCGGTCAGTAGTGGTGCTACCGAGCCACTCTTGGCGATGGACGTTGAAGTCTCCCACCCAGAGTACATTCTGTTCCTTTGCTACCCTCAGTGCTTCTTCCAAGTGGTGTTCAACATGGAGGAGTACTGATTCATCAGCTGAGGGAGGGCAGTAGGTGGTAATCAGCAGGAGGTTTCCTTGCCCATGCTTGACCTGAAGCCAGGAGACTTCATGGGGTCCGGAGTCAGTGTTGAGGACTCCCAGGGCCACTCCTACTCGACTGTATACCACTGCCGCCACCCCTGGTGGGTCTGTCCTGCCGGTGGGACAGGACATACCCAGGGATGGTGATGGAGGAGTTTGGGACATTGGCTGAAAGGTATGATTCTGTGAGTATGATTATGTCAGGCTGTTGCTTGACTAGTCTGTGGGACAGCGCTCCCAATTTTGGCACAAGTCCCCAGAGTCCTTGCAATTTAGTATACTGTATTCGCTGCTCACGATGCGGTCTCCTCTACATTGGGGAGATCAAACGCAGATTGTGTGACCGCTTTGTGGAACATCTCCGTTCAGTCCGTAAGGGTGACCCCGAGCTTCCGGTCGCCTGTCACTTTAATTCTCCGCTCCACTCCCACTCTGACCTCTCTGTCCTCGGCCTCTTACACTGTTCCAGTGAAGCTCAAAGTAAGCTCGAGGAACAGCACCTCATCTTTCGATTATGCAGTTTACAGCCTTCTGGACTCAACATTGAGTTCAACAATTTCAGGCCATAACCTCTGCCCCTATTTTTTCAGGCGGCAGCTGTTGATTAATCTGCCGTCCCCATTTGCAACATTTAACCACTCCTGCCTTCCACCCTATCACAGACTGTCCCTTTTTGTTCTTTTCTCCCCTCCCCCCTTTCCCTGCTTCAGCACCTGCTTAAAATCTGTTACATCTCTAACTTTTTCCAGTTCTGACGAAGATGTCACAGACCTGGAACTCTGTTTCTCTCTCCACGGATGCTGCCTGACCTGCTGAGTGTTTCCAGCATTTTCTGTTGTTAGTTCAGATCTCTAGCATCCACAGTATTTTGCTATTGTGTCTCTACTATTCTGCAAGGTAGATTATTCCAATTTCTCTCTGCTTCCTATTTTTTTAATCGATTTATTATCCAGTCCCATGTTCTACCTTAGAAGGCTGTGACTTTTAGTTTAATTAGAATTTTTTTCATGTGGAATTTTGTTGAAAAGCTTTCTGAAAGTCCAAATCAACTGTATCATAGGGAATTCCACTCTACTTTATCTATAACTGAAAACCTGATTGTAACGCATCCAATCACCATCAAATTTCAAGATGATTCTTCAAAAAAAATCTGAAGTATATTCCCTTCCCAGGTGTGACAATGTCTAACCTTTTACATATATTACAGTAATTCTATGTAATGCAGTAAACTAAACTTGTATTTGCATTAAAGGATTTGCGATTATTAAACTTTCAAAGTCTTATGCTAATCAGTATCCATATTAACCTTTTTGATTTTTCTTTTGTTTCATTTTAGGTCTCGTACTTGGCTAATGTTGTTCGTCTGAGTCAGACTCCTGAGGCCTTATTTAATCACTGGGCATGGGAATTGGTTGTCAGATTGAAGCTGCGGACTAATCACTCATGCAACGACCAGGGTTGGTCTCCTATTAACTCTATTACTGCACCTGAAATGGATGAGTCACACACCCTCCATCCTCTCTCTAAAGCTGTAAAAGCTGGCATTCCTATTGGTTGTTATCTTGCGCTGTCAATAACATCAATAGGTCACAGGTATGATGCACGCTGTTTGACAAATTAGAGAATATTGCTAACTATACCTCTTAAAAATAAAATAGTTACTACAAAGAACTATTATTATTCTTCATTCCTTAATCTTCCAGTCAATAGAGTTGCTATGCCATCCAACATGGGAGGTCAAGAAACGAGGTCCTTTTTAAGATTTCCATGTGATCTCTCTTCTACCTCCCTCCTTTGGGATGTATAATACTGCATCACTGAGCTGCTCTGCAGTTATTTTCTCCTGTCTGCCAACACTTTCGCAATATTGCATGGTCACACTGTTGCACCATGTTTGGGAATTCTTCACTGCAGGATTTCTTTCACTTTTCATTGTTCCTTCACCTTGTTCAATTTGTTTGCCTTGCTGCTCCTAGTCCAAAGGCAGTAATCCATGCTGGAGTATGGTTCCATTGGCAGCAGTCCTCTACTCTTCATGTGTGAATCTGGATAGCAAGCAACATCAAGATATTGATCGTGGAGGCTATCATAACCAAGTCCAATTCTATACTCTCTTCATTGCTAACTGCCGACGTGACATCGGCCGTCTCAACTTCTCTGCTCCCCTCTCTCACTCCAACCTACCTCCCTCTGAACTTGCAGCACTCTGTTCTCTCCGATCCAACCCTAACATTATCATTAAACCTGCTGATAAGGGTGGTGCTGTTGTTGTTTGGCGAACCGACCTCTATCGTGCAGAAGCTGAACGCCAACTCTCCGACACCTCCTCCTACCTCCGCCTGGACCATGACCCCACTAGCAAACACCAAGCCATTGTTTCCAAGACTGTCACTGACCTCATCTCCTCTGGAGATCTTCCCTCCATGGCCGCCAACCTCATAGACCCCCAACCCTGCACAGCCCACTTCTACTTCCTTCCCAAGATCCACAAACAGGACTGCCCTGGTAGACCCATCGTTTCAGCCTGTTCTTGCCCCACGGAACTTATCTCTTCCTATCTCGACTCTTTTTTCTCCCCTTGTCAAGTCTCTTCCCAACTACATTCGCGACTCTTCCGACGCCCTCCGTCACTTTAACAGTTTCCAGTTTCCTGGCCCCAACCGTCTCCTTTTCACTATGGACGTCCAATCCCTCTACAGCTCCATCCCTCACCAGGACAGCCCGAGGGCGCTCCGCTTCTTCCTTGAACAGAGGCCCAACCAGTCCCCATCCACCACCACCCTCCTCCGCCTGGCTGAACTTGTTCTCACATTGAACAACTTCTCCTGACTCCACTCACTTCCTCCAAATTAAAGGTGTTGCTATGGGAACCCGCATGGGCCCTAGCCATGCCTGCCTTTTCATGGGATATGTGGAACATTCTTTGTTCCAGTCCTACTCCGGTCCCCTCCCTCAACTCTTTTTCCGGTACATCGATGACTGTATTGGTGCCGTTTCCTGCTCTCGCCCTGAACTAGATAAGTTCATTCACTTTATTTCCACCCTTCCCTCACCTTCACATGGTCCATCTCCAACTCTTCTCTTCCCTTCCTTGACTTCTCCATCTCCATTTCTGGCGATCGGCTTTCAACAAACATCCACTACAAGCCCACTGACTCCCACAGCTACCTGGACTACACTTCCTCCCACCCCGCTTCCTGTAAGGACTCTATTCCATTCTCCCAGTTTCTCCGTCTCCGCCGCGTCTGTCCTGACGATGCCACCTTCCATACCAGTGCTTCCGACATGTCTTCCTTTTTCGTCAACTGAGGATTCACCTCTACTGTGGTTGACACGGCCCTCGACCGTGTCCGTTCTATCTCCTGCACTTCTGCTCTCACCCCTTCCCCTCCCTCCCAGAACCACGATAGGGTTCCCCTTGTCCTCACCTTTCACCCCACCAGCCTCCACATTCAACGGATCATCCTCCGCCATTTCCGCCACCTCCAACGTGATCCCACCACCAAACGCATCTTCCCCTCACCTCCCCTTTCAGCATTCCGAAGGGACCGCTCCCTCCGCGACACCCTGGTCTACTCCTCAATCACCCCTAACAGCCCTTCCCCTTCGCCTGGCACCTTCCCGTGCAAGCGCAGGAAATGCAACACATGCCCTTTTACCTCCTCCCTTCCCACTGTCCAGGGCCTCAAACACTCCTTCCAGGTGAAACAGTGATTTACTTGTACTTCTTGCAATTTAGTATACTGTATTCGCTGCTCACGATGCGGTCTCCTCTACATTGGGGAGACCAAACGCAGATTGGGCGACCGCTTTGTGGAACACCTCCGTTCAGTCCGTACGGGTGACCCTGAGCTTCTGGTTACCTGTCACTTTATTTCACCGCTTCACTCCCACTCTGATCTCTCTGTCCTCGGCCTATTATATTGTTCCAATGAAGCTCAACGTAAGCTCGAGGAACAGCACCTCATCTTTCGATTAGGCACTTTACAGCCTTCTGGACTCAACATTGAGTTCAACAATTTCAGACTATAACCCCTGCCCCCGTTTTTCATGCTGTATAATTTTGCCATTCCCATTTGCAACATTTTATCTTTCCTGCCTCTTACATAAGCACAGTATGTTCCTTCAATTCCTTCTCTTCCCCCCCCTGTCTCTACACCTGCTTAATATCTGTTACATCTCCAGCTTTTTCCAGTTTGATGAAGGGTCCCAGACCTGAAAAGTTAACTCTGTTTCTCTCTCCACGGATGCTGCCTGGCCTGCTGAGTATTTCCAGCGTTTTCTGTTGTTGTTTCCAATTCTATACTCCCCTAACATTGACATATATGCTGTTATTGGATAATAGATAGTAATCAGGACATTTATTTTTCCTTTACAGCCTTTTTAAGACTTTGAAGTCAGTTATTTTCTAAACAGTGAAGGCAACTACACTTAAGATGATGTAGCTGTAACATCCTTTTGAGCATTTCTGTATTGTGAAAGATGGAAATGAATATATACTGTTGTGTTTAATTCTGACACTGTGCAAATGATCGCAATTAACTTATCTGTATATTTCTTAGTCTGACATTTGTTGGGTAACAAAAATTATACATTGGCCTTGGCCTCCAGAGCAATACGTTAACACCAATCTGATGCCACTTTTTCCTGGACCTGCTGTTAATTATTGCATGCTGTACCATATGAACAGGTTCACAGGGCAGCTTTATGTACTGATATGTTTGATTCAAAGATGTAAAGTCAATTTGCAATTTTTTAAAATTTCTTTTAGCATTGACAAGTTCTGCTCCGAAGGCATACCTCTGCTGGGTGTACTAGTACAGTCAAAGCATCTTAAAGCAGTAGTCCACGTGTTGGATAAGATCTTACCACTCTTCTACCCATGCCAATATTATCTTCTGAAAAATGAACAGTTAAGTAGAAGCTATCTTGTATTCCACTGAAAATAAAAATTAATAAAAATCTTGTATTCTTCAGAATAGAATTCTTGTTCAGAGTAATGTTCTTTGACGCCACAACAGTTTACAGAATGCTTTTAAAGTCTCCTTTGCAGTGTTGGAAGGCAAGATAGCCAATTGCTAAATTTTGAAAGCAATCAATATATATTGTATACTAAGGGGTTTCATTTCCTCAATACATGATTTTTAATGCACTGATTAACAATTTTGCATTAAATTCTCATCTGCATCATTTTAACAGAGCCATTTAACCAACTTATTTTAGCTACTATTTGGCCATTAAGATCACAGAATTACTCGACATTTGACTAATTCTGAAAATTATTCGATAACAAATCATTCAAATTGTTTTCTTTTAATTCTGTTTACATTGTTTTGAGATTGTGGAACTAATATTTGTACCATTCATCTGATTTTTGTTTGAGATTCTGAATTATTGACATCCCAGCAAATCCTTTGTTGGCACAAAACTAACTTATAAAATAATAATTTCTTATAAATGGTAGAGTAATTACTTTTTTTCCATTTTAACTCTATTCATTCCAGTAAACTAAGTCATTGACTTCATGGAAATTAGGCAATTTTTTTTTGTCATTTTATTTAACATATTTTAGACCTCTGCATCATGAATACTCACCATGTACTTAAATAATAAAGTCAGCCTGCTGCACTTTCTGTGTGACTCATAGGCAGGGTTGCAATTACATAAGAACATTCGAAGACAAAGGACAGAAAAAGACCAGCTGGTCCATTGATCCTGTCCTATTATAAGGCAAAGTGCTCCAACTCATCAGTTGGTAGTCTTCATGATATGACAATCAATCTGTATTAATTTATGTTCTGTCTCTGCCCCCAATGTGGTTGTGGATTATGATTAGGTAACTTAATGTTAAGCAAATTGGAAGACTCACTATATCTTATTTCTTCCTCCACCTCAGGTTTTTAATGTGCCTGCAGCTTTTTCTTCAGACTGACAGTGGTGTGCCTCAGGGAGTGACTCAGCAGGTGACCCAGAAAGTAGCACAACATTTAACTGGCATCAGCTATGGAGAAAACATTAAATTGTTAAACAGTATGATCCAGGTATAAAGAAACATTAGTTAGAAGATGTTCATAAAAGAGTAATATAAGGGAATATGATCGAAAACACACAATCCTAGAAAACAATATTATCATACTAAAGAAAGAACAAACTTGCATTTATGTAGCACCTTTCACGCCCTCAGGATGTCCCAAATCATTTTACAGCCAATGAAGTACTTTTTGAAGTGTTGTCACTGTTGTAATGTAGGGTGTTGCCACAGATATATGTGTAAGCACTGCCATTTTTAACCAATGATTATGTATGATTGTATCCCAATTGCCTTTTAAACCATATAACCCCTCAAACGTAGTTTATTAACACAGCATCAGCTAGGCTCTACTTAATACTGCATAGCATTACACTCGTCCAAGATTACATAAATCGGCATGGCTATTTTATGGTTGGATTCCTTGTATAGTTGACCGTTTAATAGCTTTGAATAACAGGACTATACTTAAAATCTATTCAGCATATTGCTTATAAGCTGATAACATTATTCCTTGATCTCTTACAAACTTGTCCTTTCATGCCGGTCGTGGTAGAGTTGGGCAGGTCTGCCTCCTTCAGGACACTCTCAGTCAACTCTGGGATACCTGCCGGGTAGATCCATCCATAGTTGTAGTCTTCTTTCCACTTAAATTATCTGCTTCTATTCCTGGTATATCCAAATACTTGTATTTTTAAGTATAACTCAGTCCAATTGCTTTCACACAAGAGTGAACCACATTAAATGTTTACCCCTCTTACACTAAATATCCTAAACTTCCAAGTTTCACTCTTAGCACCTTTTTAGCTTGAAAATAGGCTTCTTAAGTTCTGTAATCTTTTCTTCTGAACACCTCATCAGGTTTCTCCCAATTTTCCTTTTTACGATTTGGGTGCCAAAAGCACAAATCTTTTCTATGCTTAATTTTACAAAGTAAGACCCCTTTTCTCTCAATTTTAAGGCCACTTTTCCTCCAAAAGTTTGGTTCTATATCTTCTTCAAAAGATTGAGTCATATTTGAGTATTACGAATATATGCAGAAAAAATGTTCAGTATGTAAAAATTACTTTTTATGTTAGTCTGTATTCATATAAACACAATTAGTCATTGAGTTTGGGCATTCTACTCTAAAAGAAACTAACTGGCGCTCATGTTTACAGACTCATGTCGCAGAGAGCAATAAACCTGGCAGAGTGGGAGCAGCTGCTGTGTTGGAATTCTGGATTCAGGTCTTGATGAATCAACATCTGTGGCACAGAGACAAAGCTGTTTTGTTTCTGATGGATAATCTTTGTAAGGTTGCATTTCTTCATCAACAGGAAGACTGTTTGCAAAAGCCTCTTTACCAACAACACAAGGTATTTCACAGAAATTAAATTTTCAGGTGCAAACTAACCTAAAATACTGTTGATGCAACCAAAAATGAAACACACATACAGTACATGGTTTCATGCAAAAGATGAAACAGTAGCCAAATATATTTAGAACTATCTTTCTTCATTGATCATATTTGAGTAAGAGTATTGTAACTATAAACCAGCTTATAAAGAAATAACAACAGAAAACGCTGGAAAAACTCAGCAGGCCAGGCAGCATCCGTGGAGAGAGAAAGAGAGTTAACGTTTCAGGTCGATGACCTTTCATCAGAACTGGGAAGAGCCGGAAATCAAATAGATTTAAGGCCAGGGTAACTGGGAAAAGGGGGAGGGGATAAAGGAACAAAGGGGGAGTTTGATTCTGAAGAAGTTTGATTCTGAAACATTTAGCATATATGTTCACATCTGTTTTTCTATTGCAAAAATATGCATAGGATTATTGTTAAAATCGAATCACTGATTTGGGAGTGTTAATTTAATATGTGTCAGTTTGCTTCCCTCCTGTTTGCAATCTATAATTATAGTAGTAAAGCCTGCTTGCACCAAGTTGTACAAATCCAGTTATATGCTGTACTGTTCATTATAAATAACTGAAGAGAGATTCTTGCTTACTTTGACAATGTTTAGAATGCTCTTGGATACCATAGTGATCGTGGATTACTAACTTCATTCATGAGCTGGATGTTAGCTGGCAACATAACTCCATCATTTATTGAAGGCAATGCCACTTCAACTGAGGTAATACTTATTCACTATGTATTAAAACTGCAGTCACATCACTAATAAGACACCCACCTCTGTATCACTATTTCTATAATTGTTTTGAATAACTTGCATATTGTTAAAAAGAAAATCCCTTACTATAGTAAGAATGTCTGATTGCTTAAGACAAATGTGACCACTTTAACTGCTTGTAGCTTCAGAAACAAAGCATAACGATAAGAGTCTTTGTGTGTTTGTGTGCGTGTAAACAGCAATAGAGGCTTAAGAAGAAACAAACTGATAATATAAGTGGGACAGTGAATGGAGAGAGTAAAATGAGTGTTTGGCAGAGTCCTCAGTAGGAATGACCTGTTGGACTTAAATTTTTAGGAGGCAAAAAAACAGGTCCTCCTACTTTCGCCATTCTTTAAGCACTAAATACAAGTACAGGCGATTATGCCAAAAGATATTTGGAAATCTCTTATTTTAAAACATTGACTGATCTGGATATCTGCTTAGTACAGTACTACAATGTTGTAAGAAAAAAATTATTTTATAGGTGTGGTTTTCCTGGATCATATTCAACATGGAGGCAATCTTTGAAGAAGATTCCCAACTCCGTAGATATGTGGAGCTTGAATTGATTAGCAACCCTTCAGTTACTCCGGATCACGCCCTAAAGGTATATATTATAATTTCTATGTAAGATAATTTGCCTGGATGAGTGCAGCTCCAACAACACTCAAGAAGCTCGACACCATCCAAGACAAAGCAGCCCGCTTGATTGGCACCCCTTCTACCACTTTAAACATTCACTCCCTCCACCACTGGCGTACCATGGCTGCAGTGTGTACCATCTACAAGATGCACTGCAGCAACTCGCCAAGGCTTCTTTGGCAGCACCTCCCAAACCCGCGACCTCTACCACCTAGAAGACAAGGGCAGCAGGCGCCTGGGAACACCATCACCTCCAAGTTCCCCTCCAAGTCACACACCATCCTGACTTGGAAGTATATATCGCCGTTCCTTCATCGTCGCTGGGTCAAAATCCTGGAACTCCCTCCCTAACAGCACTGTGGGAGTACCTTCACCACGCGGACTGCAGTGGCTCAAGAAGGCAGCTCACCACCACCTTCTCGAGGGCAACTAGGGATGGGCAATAAATGCTGGCCTTGCCAGTGATCCCACATCCCATGAACGACAAAAAAAAAAAAAAATTTTATGTAATTCAGTTTAGCGTGCATCTTCCCCACTCTAAATGAGCATAAAGACTAATTTGTATGAATGCTTGCAAATTAACAAACATAATTTTATATCTGTTGGCTAGAAAATACATTTCTAGATAACTTAGCTGGTGTATTCATCTTTTACTAGATGTCAAATACAGTGAAACCTATAAATTAGGGATACAACAACTACTTGTATTTATATAGCACCTTTAACGTAGTAAAACGTCCCAAGGCGCTTCACAGGAGTATTAAAGACAAAAAATTTGACACCGAGCCACATAAGGAGTAATTAGGGCAGGTGACCAAAAGGTTGGGTCAAAGAAGTAGGTTTTAAGGAGCGACTTAAAGGAGAAAAGAGAGGTAGCGAGGCGGATAGGTTTAGGCAGGGAATTCCAGAGCTCGGGGCCTAGGCAACAGAAGGCACAACCACCAATGGTTGAGTGATTTATAATCAGGGATGCTCGAGAGCAGAATTAGAGGGCAGAATTAGAGGAGCGCCGATATCTCTGGGTGGGGGTTAAGGGGCTGAAGGAGATCACAGAGATAGGCAGGGACGAGGCCATACCTAAGGGACTTGCATCAAGTGTCCATTATTTGCAGGTGTCCTTATTTTCATAATGTCATTGTATGTACAGTAAACCAGATGAGCCAAATATTCTAGGATTGGTTGTATCTCCTGCAGCATTCCTTTTTTGTCCTCACCTGGGATTGTGCCTAATTCTGGAGCCCTGCCAGCAAGATGTGATTTCAGTTTCTTTTCTGTTCGTTGGGTTTCCTAGTTTGTTGCCATCCCAGGGTCCTTTTCAATTGAGGAAGGGATGTCCTGATCCTGGGATCTGCTACATTGGCAGCCTGCACAGGGCGAGGCAAGGTGACTGCTGTAGAGCCGAGTGCCAGGCAGGTCCCAGACAAATTGGGGGGTTGGGGGTGGGGGGCGGGTGGATTAATGTCCTGCAGACCCCTATCCGGGGCCCCCTCCATCCATGTGCTGCAGCTGCTAATGTTTGAAGTGCTGGGGAGGGATGGATAGGGGGTTGTTAACAGCTCATCAGTACCCGACGTACTAGTGGAGTATGGTTGCCAACTCTGATTGGCGACATTCCTGGAGGTTTGACCACGTGATGTCTGGCCATATAACATTTGACCACGTGATGTCGGATCACATGACATCAAATCATATAACTTCTACAGATGTTATTAGATTTACCTTATAAAGGTTGGTGCCCCTGTAGTTGAGAGTATTTATTTGTGGTTTCGTGCCAGCAACTGTTGATAAGTTCCAAGAACCAGGAGGCCACCGAAGAGCAGGCGAAGAGGGAAAACAGAGGGCGAGTAATAAGGGAAACCATTCTCTCCATCTCTGCCCCCCCATTCCCCAGTGTCCCTCTCTTTTTCTCGCCCCCATCTCGAGCTCCCCTGCAATTTCCAGTCCCCAAGATTCCTGACTTCCCCCTCCCACTCGACCGACAGGTCCTGGCTTTTGTGTAATGGAGATCTCTTTCCCCAGCATCCATAGCGGCAGAGCAACCCCTCTATCCCTGTGATAGAGCTGTGCAAGCATTCAATCCCAGGGATAGAGAGGTTTATCATAGAATCATAGAACTTACAGCACAGAAGGAGGCCATTCAGCCTATTGTGCCTATGCTGGCTCTTTGAAAGAGCAGTGGTGCCACATCCTACACCCCCACTTTTAGTCCATAACCCTGTAAGTTCCTCATCCTCAAGTACCTGCCCAACTCCCTTTTCAAATTATTTATGGAATCAGCTTCCACCACTTTTTCAGGTAGAGCTTTTCAGGTAGAGCGTTCCAGATACCACTCTTGAGTGAAAACATTTCTCCTCATCTCCCCTTCTAGATCTTTTGCCAGTGAATTTAAATCTATGACCTCCAGTTATTGACCTACTCGCCAGAGGGAATAGTTTTTCTCTCTCTACTCTATCAAAACCTCTCATCATCTTGAAAACCTCTATTAGGTCACCTCTTAACCTTTTCTATTCCAAGGAAAGCATTCCTAACTTTTCCAACCTCTCCTCATAACTGAAGTCTCTCATCCCTGGTAACATCCTGGTAAACCTCCTCTGTACCCTTGTTTTCACATCTCTCCATGGGCTTGCCCTTCCCTATCTCTGTAACCTCCTCCAGCCCTACAATCCTCAGATATTTGCGCTCCTCAATTCTGGCCTATATTTTTGAGGTGGTGACTAAAGTAGTGGACAGGGGAATGTCTGGATGTTACTTTATATGGATGTCCAGAAGGCATTTGATAAAGTCCCACATAAGAGACTGTTACCTAAGGAATTGAGGGCAAATTATTGACCTGGTTAGGAAATTGGCTGAGCAGCAGGAGACAAGCAGTAGGGATAATGGGTAGGTACTCAAATTGGCAGGATGTGACTGGTGGTGTCCCACAGGGATCTGTGTTGGGGCCTCAACTATTCACAGTATTTATTAACTTTGATGGCATAGAAAGTCATCTATCCAAATTTGCCGATGATACAAACATAGGCGGCATTGTAGGCAGTGTAGATGAAAGCTTAAAATTACAAAGGGATATCGACAGATCTTCTTTCGTATGGTAGTAGCAAATCAAATCAAATGTCAATATCTAAGTCAGCTATCCAGGCCAAAGCTTCTGGTGTAACAGCATGGATATCTTGTAAGGCTGCCTACGAATTTCCTCTGAGGGCAGTGCTCAATGATGTGCTCCAGGGTCTGATTAGGAGCTCCACAGTCGCATGATGGGGATGCTTTAATCTTCCATCGATGGAGATGGTGGCAGCATCTCCCATGACTAGTTCTGAGGCGGTTGAAGGTTGTCCACTGTTTGCAAGGAAGGTTTGCTCCTTCAGGTTGTACTGTGGGGTCCTCTATAAGGAATCCATTTCGTATGTCACAGTTCTTCCAAGCATTTCGCCATCGGTCATCAAGGCTGAGGGGAGATCGCTGAAGGGCTTCGACGACGGTCCAAAATGGCCTTCTAGCTTTGAGACAGGTTGGTGGTAGGTTGTTCAAGTCGGCCTGGATCGGCATGTCTTTGCAGGTGTAGCGGTTGTATTCTCTGGAGACTGCATATTCGCGGCATAGGTGTGGTGACGCGATGTTTGCATGCTCGGGCAGCCAAGGTGTTGGTGTCGATAAAAGCGTACTGGTGATAATCTCATAATAGTATTCAGCTGGACATCAACGGATTTGACATGCGGACTTGATAGCCATGCATGAGAGCAGTACTCCGCTGTAGAGTACACCAGGGCGAATGCTGCCGTATGGAGGGTTTGAGCATCTGCTCCCCATGTGGATCCGGCGAGTTTCTGGATCAAGTTGACCCTACTCTTTTAGTTTCTTCCCAAGGTTCTGGAGATGTTGTCTATATGACTGGCTGCGATCGAGTGTGACTCCTAAATAGGAGGGTTTTTTGGCATGGTTTACTTCTGTGCCACAAAAGGAGACTTTCAAAGCTTGGTTTGCTTGATGGGTGTTGAGGTGGAATGTCGAGGTGACGGGGTTTGGCCGAAGTCGCCATCAGTGGAAGTAGGCCTCCATCCTCTGTAAATCACTGGTCATGGTCTCCTTGGTGATGGACAGATTCATGTTTTGCGTGGCCAAGGCAATGTCATCAGTGTATACAAACTTGCAGGACTCTGTTTCAGGCAGATCACTGGTGTAAACGTTGAATAATATGGGTGCCAGGACAGAACCCTGTGGGAGTCCGTTGTTCAATGTCCTATATCTGCTCTTGTGGTTGCTAAGCATGGAGTTGAGAAGATGGATTGTTGTTCTGCCAGGTAAAATGGTGGAGAGCTTGAAAAGCAGTCCTTTCTTCCATACTGTGTCATACGCCGCTGACGGGTCCATGAGTGCTACGGCGGTCTTCAGCTGGCGCTGGAAGCCTACTTCGATGTGCGTTGTTAAAGCTACCACTTGGTCGCAGCAGTTACGGCCGCTGTGGAAGCCCGCTTGCTCCTTAGGAATGGTTGGCTCGATGATAGGGGCTAGTCTGTGGAGTAGTAGCCTCTCCAGCACTTTATAACAAGTGCAAAGTAAAGAGATCGGGCAGTAGCTGGAGGCTTCACAAGCATTCTTCCCCTGCTTCAATTAAGGAGGGCAATTAAAGATAGGCGGCATTGTAGGCAGTGTAGATGAAAGCATGAAATTACAAAGGGATATCGATGGATTAAGTGAATGGGCAAAACTGGCAAATGGATTTCAATGTAGGCAAATGCGAGGTCATCCACTTGGACCTAAAAAGGATAGAATAGGCTACTTTCTAAATGGTGAAAAGTGAAAAACAGTGGAGGTCCAAAGAGACTTGGGGGTCCAGGTACATAGATCATTAAAATGTCATGAACAGGTACAGAAAATAATTTAAAAGGCTAATGGGATGCTGGCCTTTATATCTAGAGGACTAGAATACAAGGGGGTAGAAGTTGTGCTGTAGCTATACAAAACCCTGGTTAGACCACACCTGGAGTACTGTGAGCAGTTCTGGGCACCACACCTTAGGAAGGATATATTGGCCTTGGAGGGAGTGCAGTGTAGGTTTACCAGAATGATACCCGGACTTCAAGGATTGAGTTACGAGGAGAGATTACACAAATTAGGGTTGTATTCCCTAGAATTTAGAAGGCTAAGGGGTGATCTGATCGAAGTTTTCAAGATATTAAGGGTAACAGATAGGGTAGATAGAGAGAATCTATTTCTGCTGGTAGAACTGGGGGCATAGTCTAAAAATTAGAGTCAGACCTTTCAGGAGTGAAATTAGGAAACACTTCTACACATAAAGGGTGGTAGAAGTTTGGAACTCTCTTCCGCAAATGGTAATTGATGCTGGGTCAATTGTTAATTTTAAATCTGAGAGTGATAGCTTTTTGTTAACTTATGGTATTAAGGGATATGGGCCAAAGGCGAGTATATGGAGTTAGGTCGCAGATCAGCCATGATCTCATTGAATCATAGAAATTTACAGCACGGAAGGAGGCCATTTCGGCCCATTGTGCCCGCGCCAGCTGACAAAGAGCTATCCAGCCTAATCCCACTTTCCAGCTCTTGGTCCGTGTCCCTGTAGGTTTAAATGTGGTGAGGGTTTCTGCCTCTACCACCCTTTCATGCAGTGAGTTCCAGACCCCCACCATCCTCTAGGTGAAGAAATTTCTATTCAATTCCCCTCTAAACCTCCTACCAGTTACTTTAAATCTATGCCCCCCGGGTTGTTGATCCCTCTGCTAAGGGAAATAGGTCCTTCCTGTCCACTCTATCTAGGCTCCTCATAATTTTTATACATCTCAATAAGGTCTCCCCTCAGCTTCCTCTGTTCCAAAGAAAACAAACCCAGCCTATCCAATCTTTCCTCGTCGCTAAAATTCTCCAGTCCAGGCAACATCCTCGTAAATCTGTGGAGAGAGGCCACGGATGCTGCCTGGCCTGCTGAGTTTTTCCAGCGTTTTCTGTTGTTATTTCGGATTTCCAGCATCCGCAGTATTTTGCTATCATCCTCGTAAATCTCCTCTGTACCCTCTCTAGTGCAATCATATCTTTCCTGTAATGTAGTGACCAGAACTGCACGCAGTACTCTAGCTGTGGCCTAACTAGTGTTTTATACAGTTCAAGCATAACCTCCCTGCTCTTGCCTTTATTAGCCGAGGCATAGAATACAAGTGTTCCGTTTGCCTTCTTAACCACCTATCTACCACTGCTACCTTCAGGGATCTGTGGACCTGCACTCCAAGGTCCCTTTGTTCCTCTACACTTCTCAGTGTCCTACCATTTAATGTGTATTCCCTTGCCTTGTTAGCCCTCCCCAAATGCATGACCTCACACTTCTCCGGATTGAATTCCATTTGCCACTGTTCTGCCCACCTGACCAGTTCATTATCTTCCTGCAGTCTACAGCTTTCTTCTTCATTATCAACCACACAGCCGATTTTAGTATCATCTGCAAACTTCTTAATCATACCCCCTACATTCAAGTCTAAATCATTGATGTATACCACAAAAAGCAAGGGACCTAGTATTGAGCCCTGCGGAACCACACTGGAAACAGCCTTCCAGTCACAAAAACACCCATCAACCATTACCGTTTGCTTCCTGCCTCTGAGCCAAGTTTGGATCCAACTTGCCACTTTGCCCCTGGATCCCATGGGCTTTTACTTTCGTGACCCGTCTGACATGTGGGACCTTATCAAAAGCCTTGCTAAAATCCATATACACTACATCAAATGCACTGCCCTCATCGATCCTCCTTGTTACCACCTCAAAAAATTCAATCAAGTTAGTCAGACATGACCTTCCCTTAATAAATCCATGCTGACTATCCTTGATTAATCCGTGTCTTTCTAAATGAAGATTTATCCTGTCCCTCAGAACTTTTTCCAATACTTTTCCCACCACCAAGGTTAGGCTGACTGGCCTGTAATTACTCGGTCTATCCCTTTCTCCCTTTTTAAACAAAGGTACAACGTTAGCAGTCCTCCAGCACCACACCTGTAGCCAGAGAGGATTGGAAAATGAATGGCAGAGCAGGCTCGAGGATCTCAATGGCCTGCTGATGTTCCTGATGTTCCTATTGCGAATCACCGATTTTATTGGTGCCGTGCCTTCAGCTGCCGAGGCCCTAAGCTCTGGAATTTCCTCCCTAAACCTCTCCATCTCTCTTTCCTCTCTTAAACATTCCTTAAAACCTACCTCTTTCATCTGCCCTAATGTCCCCTTATGCGGCTCGGTGTCAAATTTTGTTTGATAATGCTCCTGTGAAGCACCTTGGGACATTTTCCGACATTAAAAGCACTATATAAATGCAAGTTGTTGTTGTTCTTCTAAGGCCTTTACATCTTTCCTGAAGTGTTATGCCCAGAATTATCCACAATACTCTAGCTGAGGCCTAAAAGTGATTTATAAAGTTCCAGCATGATCTCTCTGCTTTTATATTCTATGCCTCTATTTATAACCCAAGTAACCAATGTGCTTTTTAACCACCTTATCAACTTGCCCTGCCCCCTTTAAGGATTTGTGTATTTGGACACCAAGGTCTCTCTGTTCATCTACACTTTTCAAAATCGTGACATATAGACTTTCCATATTAGTCCTCCCAAAGTGCATCACTTCACACTTCTTTGCATTAAAGTCCATCTGCCAGGCTTCTGCCCAATTCACTAGCCTGTCTGTCAGCCTGAAGTCCACAACTATCCTGATTTCTCTGCCACTGTGCATGTTGGGTAAAGAAATCTCCATTGCACAAAAGCCATTTTTTTCATTCACTACCAAATCAAACTTAACTGCGTGTCCAGTGTTTGAAGGCTGTTCATAATTTGCGAGTGTACATGGTGACGTAAGAAAACTACTAGGCACTTGGTCTAAGCGTTAAACAAAGCTTTAATCAACTGGTTTTCAACATGGAGATCTAGTTGTGTCCTTCCCTAGTTCCTGTTGAGGAATGTCCTAAGCAAGCTGGGCCCATGCCCGAGTATTTATACTCTCCCTGGACAGTGCCACCAGCAGGCCGCCCAGTATTACTTCATACATGAATGACAAGATTCATGTCACATGGTTTCAAAGTGCATTTTGTATCCATTATAATGCAAGTTATTTGTGTCCGACAGTAAGTGTCCATTTTTTGGGGGTGTCCATTTATACAGGTTTCGCTGTAGTTAACTAGGGAACAGTGTTTATCCTGATTCTCATAATTTGCATTCTTTTTGATTAAGCATTCAACTAAAGAGTGGCATAGTTAAATGTACCTGCATTTACATAGAGTTACATAGAAATTATAATGCAGAAACAGGCCATTCGGCTCAGCCAGGCCATGTTGGTGTTTATCCTCCACACTAGTAGTACTCCTAATCCCATGTGCCCACCCTGTTCCCATTTACCTTTATCCCCCTTTCCTTCAACTTCCTATCGGCTTCAATCACCAACTCCAGTAATGCATTCCACAGCTTTACAATCCTCTATGTAAAGAAACAGTTTCTCCTGCTCTCTTCTTAAATCTCTTGCATTCAATTTTAACTATGTCCCCTCATGGTAGGCACCTCCAACCCCACCCAACCAGTCTGATTCTATCTACTGTGTTACATGCCTTCATTAATTTTTTTTTAAAACTCCATCACTTCACCCTAATCTGCTCTGTTCTAATGAAAACAGCCCTAATTTTTCAAGTCTTCATATTTGTATCTCCTTATACCAGGGCAGTCAATCTGCCTCAACATCTTTCCTATCGTCTGGAGTCCAAAACTGCACACAGTACTCCAATTGTGATCTCACTAAGGTTTTATATAGATTCACCATTACATCTCAACTTTTATATTGATACCTTTTGCCAAAAATACTAAGTAACAGCCTTGTATACTTGAGGTCTTGTGAACCTGAACCCCCAAATCGCTCCACTCTTCTACATCTCACGACTTCCCCTTTATTTTTTTAATAAAATGAACCACCTCACACTGACGTTAAACTGCATCTGCCACTTTTTTGCCCATTACACCATCATATCAATATCACCTTGCAACTTCCTTTGGTCCTAAGAATTATTTACTATGCTTCCTATTTTAGTATCATCTGCAAATTGCTTTTAGTCTGCTATTGGAGTTAGCTTCTGGGCATTCAGGTAGTTCTTTAGGTAGTGCCTCAGCCTCTCTCTTGAGTTCAAAAGAGTGGCTGGATCTTTCTATCACACTGATCTATTGCTCCAGTAATTCTGAGCCTGAATTCTACATTGTGCAGAGAGGGTGCAACATTTTGTCTGCATGGTTCTTGAAAGTCCATCACAAGCAGCAATATATGATTGTCAACCCTTCACATTAGTGCTAGATATCACATGTTCAAGCATCCATTCGACATTTTAAGTTCCAGTGATCACCGGAGGAAGAATCCAAGGTGTCATACAGATGAGTGCAGTATAAATATTCTGCCAGCATTTACCGTAACATTTAAAAAAAAAAATGTATATTGTCATTTACAAGTATACCTGAGAACACACAAATATTGCAAAACTTCTGTACAAGTTGATTGCTTCAAGAAGTAACCAGATGTTTCTGAAGAACGGGTTGAGCGATATGGTAAAATGGTGGGTAGGTCTGATCACAATCAACCAAAAAGCAATGGGATTGATGGACTTTTGTTGCTAAATATTCTTAAGCTCTCCTGTTGTTTTCATTGGAGGAAAGAAGGTTGAGGAGAAATATGATCCAGTTTGTTAAATGCTGAGGCATCAATGATGTAGGTGTAACCAGGCTTTTGTCTTCTATAATTGAATAAAATTAGCAAGCCTCCAAAGAGACTTTATTTTTCTCTCGTAGAGTAATGGATATGTAGAAGAAACCCAAAGCAAATTACCTGGTTAGGAATGCAGCTGTTAGATTCGATGTTGCCATATTCTATGGGACACAATGGTTCCTTTGCTTCAGGGTTGAATTACATTGATCAATAAAGATACAATGGCCAGGAAGTATTTATGCAGAACTTGCATTAAGAGATAAACTTGTGGGGTTGAATATTTGAAACAAGTGGCCCTGGGAGTCCTCAACATTGACTCTGGACCCCATGAAGTCTCATACCTTCAGGTCAAGCATCGACAAAGAAACTTCCTGCTGATTACCACCTACCGCCCTCCCTCAGCTGATGAAGCAGTACTCCTTCATGTTGAACACCACTTGGAAGAAGCACTGAGAGTAGCAAGGGCACAGAATGTACTCTGGGTGGGGTCATCAATGTCCATCACCGAGTGGCTTAGTAGCACCACAGCTGGTCGAGTCCTGAAGGACATAGCTGCCAGACTGGACCTGCAGCAGGTGGTGAGAGAACCCACATGAGGGAAAAAACCTACTTCACCTCGTACTTACCAATCTACCTGTCGCAGATGTATCTGTTCCTGACCGCATTGGTAGCAGTGACCACCGCACAGTCCTTGTAGCAACGAAGTCCTGTCTTCACACTGAGGACACCCTCCATCGTGTTGTGTGGCACTACCACTGTGCTAAATGGGATAAATTCAGAACAGATCTAGCAGCTCAAAACTGGGCATCCATAAGGCACTGTGGGCCATCAGCAGCAGCAGAATTATATTCCACCACAATCTGTAACCTCATGGCCTGGCATATCCCTCCCTCTATCTTACCATCAAGCCAGGGGGCCAACCATGGTTCAATGAGGAGTGCAGAAGAGCATGACAGGAGCAGCACCAGGCGTACCTAAAAATGAGGTGCCCACCTGGGGAAGTTACAACACAAGATTATATGCAGGCTAAACAGCAGAAGCAGCATGCTATAGACAGAGCTAAGCATGTCCCACAATCAACGGATCAGATCAAAGCTCTGCAGTCCTGCCACATCCAGTCGTGAATGGTGGTGGACCATTAAACAACTAACTGGAGGAGGAGGCGGCTCCATGATTATCCCCATCCTCAATGATGGCGGAGCCCAGCAAGCAAGTGCAAAATACAAGGCTGAAGCGTTTGCAACCATCTTCAGCCAGAACTGCTGAGTGGATGATCCATCTCTGCCTCCTCCTGAGGTCCCCAACATCACATGCCAGTCTTCAGCCAATTCGATTCACCCCATGTAATATCAAGAAATAGTTGAGCGCACTGGATACAGCAAAGGCTATGGGCCCCGACAACACCCTGGCTGTCGTGCTGAAGACTTGTGCTCCAGGACAAGCCGCGTCTCAAGCCAAGCTGTTCCAGTACAGCTACAACACTGGCATCTACCCGACAATGTGGAAAATTGCCCAGGAATGTCCTGCCCACAAAAAGCAGGGCGGTAATTGGCCGGATTGGATTAGTCTATCAGCCTACTCTCAATCATCAACAAAGAGATGGAAGATGTCGTTGACAGTGCTATCAAACGACACTTCTCACCAATAACCTGCTCACCGATGCTCAGTTTGGGTTCCACCAGGACCACTCGGCTCCAGACCTCATTACAGCCTTGGTCCAAACACGGACAAAAGAGCTGAATTCCAGAAGTGAAGTGAGAGTGACTGCCCTTGACATCAAGGCAGCATTTGACCAAGTGTGGCTTCAAGGAGTCCTAGCAAAATTGAAGTCAATGGGAATCGGGTGGGAAAACTCTCCACTGGCTGGAGTCATACCTAGCACAAAGGAAGATGGTTGTGGTGATTGAAGGTCAATCATCTCAGCCCCAGGACACGCTGCAGGAGTTCCTTAAGGCAGTGTCCTATGCCCAACTATCTTCAGCTGCTTCATCAATGAACTTCCCTCCATCATAAGGTCAGAAGTTTGGATGTTCGCTGATGATTGCAGTGTTCAGTTCCATTTGCAACTCCTCAGATAATGAAGCAGTCCATGCCCGCATGCAGCAAGACCTGGATGACATTCAGGCTTGGGCTGAAAAATGGCAAGTAACATTCGCATCACACAAGTGCCAGGCAATGACTATCTCCAACAAGCGAGAGTCTAACCAACTTCCCTTGATATTCAACGGCATTACCATTGCCGAATCCCTCACCATCAATGTCCTGGGGGTCACCATTGACAGGAAAATTAACTGGACCAGCCACACAAATACTATGGCTACAAGAGCCGGTCAGAGGCTGGGTATTCTGTGGCGAGTGTCTCACCTCCTGACTCCCCAAAGCCTTTCCACCATCTACAAGGCACAGGTCAGAAGTGTGATGGAATACTCTACACTTGCTTAGATGAGTGCAGCTCCAACAACAGTCAAGAAGCTCGGCACCATCCAGGACAAAGCAGCCCACTTGATTGGCACCCCATCCACCACCTTCAACATTCACTCCCTCCACCACCGGCGCAACATGGCTGCAATGTGTAACATCTACAAGAGGCACTGCAGCAACTCACCAAGGCTTCTTCGTCAGCACCTCCCAAACCCACGACCTCTACCACCTAGAAGGACAAGGGCAGCAGGTACATGGGAACACCATCACCTGCAAGTTCCCCTCCAAGTTGCACGCTACCCTGACTTGGAAATATATCGCCGTTCCTTCATCGTCGCTGTGTCAAAATCCTGAAACTTGCTCCCTAACAGCACTATGGGAGTACCTTCGCCACAAGGACCGCAGCGGTTTAAGAAGGCGGCTCACCTCCACCTTTTCGGGGGCAATTAGGGATCAGCAATAAATGCTGGCCTTGCCAGCGACCCCACATCCCAGGAACGAATTAAAAAAAAAAAAAATCCATGATCATGGAAGTACGTTGCCTGTACTGGAACATAAGGAAGTACAGAACAAGAAAAAACTCTGCAGTCTAGCATGATCTGTGATTTTTATATTCTATTCCTCTATTTATAAACCCAAGTAACCCATATGCTTTTTAACCACCTTATCAACTTGCCCTGCCACCTTTAAGGATTTGTGTATATGGACACCAAGGTCTCTCTGCTCATCTACACTTTTCAAAATCATGCCATTTATAATATACTGTCTTTCCATATTACCTCCTAAAGTGCATCACTTCTCCACATTGAACTCCATCTGTCATGCTTCTGCCCATTTCACCATCCTGAAGCCTATAACTATCCTCATCACTATATGAAAAGAAATACCTGCAGTTGCTGAAAATCTGAAATAAAAATACACAGGTTCAGCAAAGTTGTAAAGAAAAGATAGGTTAACATCACAAAGAGCTTTTGTCAGAACAAAGTTTTGACCGAGGGTATCCACTCAAACTGTTAATTCTTTCCTCTTTCTAGATGCTGATGAATCTGCGAATTTACAGCATTTGCTTAACTAGAGTTCTTGCGTTGGCTGTAATTTTCTGTTCTACGCTTGCCAGCCCACGATTTCCCTGGCCATTAAAATGAATGGGAGGAAGATAGCCAGCTGGCAAGTGCACAGCCATTCAGTCTTGCTCTGTTTATACTCGAGCTCCTTTAGGTCAAAATAAACGGTATGATTCATTTGATATACAGGGCTTGGGTCAGAAGACTCGTGGCTGATCCTTAAAGGAAAGTGGTCCCTTATGAATCCACCCCCCCCCCCCCCCGCCAACCGTACAAAAGCTGGTTTCACTCTAGCATGACGTGGAGAATACTTTTTAAAAAGGATCCCACCAGTTTGTTTCTTTCAGTGTAACTTTTATCTGGTAGTATCACATTTTATTCTCGCCTATTATTTTATTCAGTGACAAAATTGTCACAGCAGATTTTTGAATTGACTTTTTATTAGTTTGTTTTGCAAAACTTAAGTAGAACAATTTGTGCTTTAAGTCTTAGAAATATGTGGAGAATTGAGGTGTGACTCTTTATCTGTTTTATTTACAGAAGGCCCAAAGCCATTTAAAGTTCCCAGTTGTGCCATCCATCCAGCGGCTTATGATCTATCGCTGGGCCCATCAGGCTTTAGCTACCCCTGCAGATCACCCGCTTCTCCCACTCATCTGGCAGAAATTCTTCTTTCTGTACCTACACCGACCTGGACCAGAGTTTGGGTAACTTTCAACACTTTTTAAATTATTTTTCTTGTTCTAGAGAATCTTCAGGTATGTCATTTCTTAAGTATAATGACCTATTGAATATCAAATGGGTCATATTTGATATATATATTAATTTAAAATCTTGCATAAGGTGTGCATTTCCTGCCCACAAACCTTATTTCCTGCTGTCAACATTTCCAAATGCTCTTTTTTGTCAGCATTTTCCTTTGTAAATTACTGTGCCAATAGTTCCCATTTAATTTTATGGCAACTGTCGTGATGCAGTTGCAAGCTCTAATCACTAGGTGAAGTCTCTCCAAACTCCATCTGCTTTTTCCTTCATTTTTGCATGTTCATTGGCTACATTTTAATCGAGCCTCTTCATGTGCCTTTTCTTTAAAACCCATTCCTGTAGCTGCATTCCTGGCTATAAAGAAAATGCAGTCTGCTGCTGCTGCCTCCATCAGCCTAGAATTGTGCCTCTGCTCCCCATTTTTCAGCTTCAGATTTCCCTTTTTCTTAGCTATGAGGCTCCATGAATATCCCCATCCCCAATGATGGAGCCCAGCATGTGTGTGCAAAAGACAAAGCTGAAGCGTTTGCAACCATCTTCAGCCAGAAGTGCCGAGTGGACGATCCATATCGGCCTCCTCCTGAGGTCCCCACCACCACAGAAGCCAGACTTCAACCAATTCGATTCACTCCACGCCAAGCTGTTCCAGTACAGCTACAACACTGGCATCTATCCGACCATGTGGAAAACTGCTCAGGTATGTCCTGTCCACAAAAAGCAGGACAAATCCAATCCGGCCAATTACCACCCCATCAGTCTACTCTCAATCATCAGCAAAGTGATTGAAGGTGTCGTCGACAGTGCTATCAAGCAGCAATTACTCACCAATAACCTGCTCACTGATACCCAGTTTGGGTTCCGTCAGGACCTCTCGGCTCCAGACCTCATTACAGCTTTGGTCCAAACATGGACAAAAGAGTTGAATTCCAGAGGTGAGGTGAGAGTGACTGCCCTTGACATCAAGGCAGTATTTGACCGAGTGTGGCATCACGAGCCCTAGTAAAACTGAAGTCAGTGGGAATTGGGGTGGAGGAGGGGGGAACTCGCCACTGGCGGCAGTCATACCTAGCACAAAGGAAGATGGTTGTGGTGGTTGGAGGTCAATCATCACAGCCCCAGGACATCGCTGCAGGAGTTCCTCAGGGCAGTGTCCTAGGCCCAGCCATCTTCAGCTGCTTCATCAATGAACCTCCCTCCATCATAAGGTCAAAAGTGGGGATGTTCGCTGATGACTGCACGTTGTTCAGTGCCATTCACAACTCCTGAGATAATGA
The DNA here is from genome assembly GCA_030390025.1 of Squalus acanthias. Lineage (NCBI taxonomy): Eukaryota > Metazoa > Chordata > Chondrichthyes > Squaliformes > Squalidae > Squalus > Squalus acanthias. The sequence goes on from CM059426.1 coordinate 54,870,716, forward strand.
AGCAGTCCATGCCCGCATGCAGCAAGACCTGGATGACATTCGGTCTTGGGCTGATAAGTGGCAGGTAACATTCGCGCCACACAAGTGCCAGGCAATGACTATCTCCAGCAAGCGAGCGTCTAACCACCGCCCCTTGACATTCAATGGCATTACCATCGCCGAATCCCCCACCATCAATATCCTGGTGGTCACCATTGACCAGAAACTTAACTGGACCAGCCACATAAATACTGTGGCAACGAGCAGGTCAGAGGCTGGGTATTGTGCGGCGAGTGTCTCACCTCCTGACTCCCCAAAGCCTTTCCACCATCTACAAGGCACAAGTCAGGAGTGTGATGGAATACTCTCCACATGCCTGGATGAGTGCAGCTCCAACAACACTCAAGAAGCTCGACACCATCCAAGACAAAGCAGCCCACTTGTTTGGCAACCCATCCACCACCTTAAACATTCACTCGCTCCAGCGTACCGTGGCTGCAGTGTGTACCATCTACAAGATGCACTGCAGCAACTCGCCAAGGCTTCTTCGGCAGCACCTCCCAAACCCGCAACCTCTACCACCTAGAAGGACAAGGACGGCAGGCGCATGGGAACACCACCACCTCCAAGTTCCCCTCCAAGTCACGCACCATCCTGACTTGGAAGTATATCGCCGTTCCTTCATTGTCGCTGGTCAAAATCCTGGAACTCCCTACCTAACAGCACTATGGGAGTACCTTCACCACACTGACTGCAGCGGTTCAAGAAGGTGGCTCACCACCACCTTCTCAAGGGTAACTAGGGATGGGCAATAAATGCTGGCCCTGCCAGCGACACCCACATCCCATGAACAAATATTTAAAAAAAATAAAGCTGTTACCCATTCTTCGGCTGCAGACCAAGAGAGAAAAACAAACTAAGTGCAAATCCAACATCACATTGCGAGGAGCAACAGACTATATTTTCTTTTTGTCAATTTCCGTGGCCTTTCCATTCCAGTTCAAATACATTAAAATTAAAGTATTATATATTTAGGTTCATCATCTTCCTCCACTGAACCACAAACATACACATCATATTGCATCAGTTTATCCTTGTAATTTATTTGTAAATAAAATTATTTTACGCCATGCAGGAATTGCATATTTACTTCATGCAAGAAAATCCAAACTACAGCGCACCGATTTCTGTGAAATATTAGAGGGGAGATGAGGGGGGGGAAAATTACTCAGCAAGTTGTTATGATCTGGAATGCATAACCTGAAAGGATGGTGGAAGCAGATTCAATAGTAACTTTCAAATGGAATTGGATATACACTTGAAAAGGAAACATTTGCGGGGCTCTGGGGAAAGAACAGGGGAGTGGGACTAATTGGATAGTTCTTTCAAAGAGTTGGCACAGGTACGATGCACCTAATGGCCTCCTTCTGTGCTGTAGGATTCTATGATTATCTGTGTCCTAAATTGCTGTTTAGTTGCAACGAAATATTTCTCTTTCAAATATGGAAACATAGGCATCAAATAATACCTCTACAGAAAACTAGGACGTGGTGTATGAAGTCTCACTGTAACTGTACAAGAACAATTTTAATTGTAATATTTGTACTTGAAAGAAAATGTAATTTTTTTTTGCTTCAGTTTGCCTGTAAGTGGCTGTATTGGAAAACGTTATTTCCATAGCACTTCACACTCCAACCTGTTGAAAGAAATGAAAAACCGTCTTGTGGAAATAGCAGATTTTCATCATGCAGCTAGTAAGGCTGTAAAGATCCGGAAGAATGTGGATCGTGTTGAAGATACCTCATCATTGAATGAAAACACTGCAAGTCGTCTGCCTGAATCCATGACATCACCAGAGCTGCACAAAGAATTGCTCAGGTATAAAATTATTTTACTACTGTAATTTGTTTTCTCACTTGTACCTCTTGCCACCACACAAAATAAATAGGACGCATTCTCCACAACCAATGTCACTGCCTCCTCTATTCATCTGGTAGGAGGTACAATCCAGAAGACAAAAATTATCCCGGGAAAGATAATAGGCCAGGCTTGAATAGTGCATATTGGGGGGAAATGGATATTTCAAAGTTTTGCTTGATTACCCTTTGGGGATCGGGGCATATTTATGCAAAATGTAGAAGATTAAAATGGGTGGGTAGAAGGACAGTTGGTTTTACTAGTTTGTTTGTATATCTGTATTTCCCCCTTATTGTCATGAACCGTCTTTTTATTTTATTCCATTCTTTCTTCATTGTGTCACAGCTGTCCTTTCTTACCATGTTACTGAGATATTGTTGCTCTGGTCTTTTCCATTTCTTCCTTTCTCACTATGGATGTTAAAAATCTCATGGCACTATAGTCTGCCTCTGAAATTTAAATTATCCAGTAATTTCAGTTAAGCAATGTATATGACAACAAAGTAGAAATCTAGTGCTAAAAGATGAGTAGATTATATTTCGCTGGTTTGGGAGTCGAGGACTAGGGGACATATCCTAAAAGTTAGAGCCAGGCCTTTCAGGAGTAAAGTTAGGAAACACTTCTACACACAAAGGGTGGTAGAAGTTTGGAACTCTTCTGCAAATGGCAGTTGATGCTGGGTCAATTGTTAATTTTAAATCTGAGAATGATAGATTTCTGTTAACCAAAGGTATTAAGGGATATGATGCAGAGTATATGGAGTTAGGTCACAGATCAGCCATGATCTCATTGAATGGCAGAATAGGCTCGAGGGGCTAAACGGCCTACTCCTGTTCCTATGTTCCTTTCTTCAAAGAATGTTGATTTCTACTCAACACCACTAAGAGATTAATTGGTAATTTTATTGTTCCGCTGTTTGTGGGATGTTGCTGATACAAAGATACTGCTGTGTTTACCTACTTAATGCCATTTACTGCAATTCAAAAGCAATTCATTGTATGAAGCACTTTATTCTGAGACCTGATAAGGTGCTACATAAATGCATGCTTGTTGTTACTTTTTATAGGCTTTTCCATGTTTTTACCTTTTGGCTGGAGGATATGAATCTACAAAAAACTGATCTTTATCTGCCTTCTCTACCTGTGCAGTATGATACACACAGATTGGCAAAGGTCATGCAGAACCAGCAGGTAAATCTTCATGCTTCGCAAGTTTTAATCCATTGAAATCACTTAATAGAAAACATGAAGTAAAATGAGGCTAATTGAATATAATTGTGTACAAGACATCAAAATTTTATTATTTTAACCTGACTGTTTTCTGTTTATCTAGGATCTTTGGACTGAATATGTCGACAATGAGCGTATTAAGCATGAGTTCCATGAGACGATGAATCTCTGGATCCAGCTCCACTATGAACCCTCTACGACTTACAGAATATCAAGTTTTAATAACTTTTTTGATCCACTTTCAGGCAAGTGTTTCAACGCTCTATGTTCAGATAAATAATAATGACAATGTTGTTAAGAAATGCACAATATATGTAGTGTGTTAATGAAAAGCTGGTAAGGAAAATATGTTGGTGTATGCACAATACAACAAGAAGTTGCATTTCTATATTACTGTTCCATAAAGGAAATCATCTGTGTACTTGACAGAGCAGGAGAAAGGTGGGCACCAAGCAGGAGAATTTGATTCCAGAATTAGCACCAACTTGAAAAAACTGCCCAGAAAACAGGTTTTAGGAAACTATTGCTAAGGCCTGGTTTAAATGCAGGGAGTTAAATTTTGGAGACAGTACCATAATTCGTAAAATTGTGGAAAATAATGGCACCAGTGATTCTCTAGTCTTACAAGCAAGTATTATAATTGACCATTGTATTTTTTTCCCCCAAATACTAATAATAATGATGGTAGTTTTCTTTCCATTTTAGCAAAAGACAGAATCTTTAGCAGTCTGAAGACCCACGATGCCCCTGTACCTACTGTGTCCCTACAGCGTGTGAAAGCTCCTGTTCCAGATATTGCCAGAACTGGTCTGTCAGACAAAAAAGTGGCAATCAAACTTATTCAGCAATATCTAAACATCTTGCAACATCAGGCAAAGTAAGTGACGAGCATCATTAATTAGCCTTTTCCTTGCTTGAAAAATAGGACCTTTAAGGTTAGCATATTTGAATGAAATGAATGAAAAAAGTACGTCCTTGGAACCCAGTAAAACTCAGTTCAAAAAAATGAGAGAGTAAATTCTGAGAGTTTTTCTTTAAAAAGAATTGGGCTAAATTTGAGAATTCTACACCAGTCTGTCTCAAATTGATAGTGAAAATAATATTTCAATGAAGGTATCAAAAAGGCACATTATTATGGTACATATGGAGCAGTTCAAGAAAGATATCTATGGACTCTGTCCCCTTAAGAGTTCTGTACCTGTGAGCATTTTGATCAGGATAGCTTTAGAGCGGTGGCTCAAACCAAATTATATCTGGGAGCACATTGTAATTTATAGAAATACAACTGATTGGTATGTAGCTCACCAGGATGGTATCTGTTTCTGACACTCCACACTGTTCTCTCCTAGGTATATATAAATCTACAATTCCTTCTGTTGTACTCTCCAATAGCAGTAACATGTTCTCAGTTATTTGTGCTACTATTTCTTTTTTAATGGTAAATTTACTGTATGTAAATAGAAATTATTTTTTCCTTAGGTAGCACACATATTGCTAAAAGTGACTTAAGGTAATGAACTAATTTCATAAATCGTGGAGAAAAACAGAATTACCTTTTTTGTTCTTAAGAATTACAGCCCAATGGGAGTCCCAGCAAATAGCGCTAGACAGTGAGCTTTTGGACACATTGCCTAAATTGTACAGCAATCGGGAGGAGCAAATCTCAATGAAACTGGAATGCCGAGGTAGCTCTTCTAACCATGTATGCCAAGGTGCAGCAAAAATCTCTGTAAAGGTTGGTAATTATTTCCCCATGTGTATGCTACATAACTAAAGCAACCAAAATGTAAAATATTTTTTTTTAATTATTCGTTCATGGGATGTAGGCGTCGCTGGCAAGGCCAGCATTTATTACCCATCCCTAATTGCCCTTGAGAAGGTGGTGGTGAACCGCTGCAGTCCGTGTGGTGAAGGTACTCCCACAGTGCTGTTAGGGAGTGAGTTCCAGGATTTTGAAGGTACGGTGATATACTTCCAAGTCAGGATGGTGTGTACCTTGGAGGGGAACTCGCAGGTGATGTTGTTCCCATGCACCTGCTGCCCTTGTCCTTCTAGGTGGTAGAGGTCGCGGGTTTGGGAGGTGCTGCCAAAGAGGCCTTGGCGAGTTGCTGCAGTGCATCTTGTAGATGGTGCACACTGCAGCCACGGTGCGCCGGTGGTGGAGGGAGTGAATGTTTAAGGTGGTGGATGGGGTGCCAATCAAGCGGGCTGCTTTGTCTTGGATGGTGTCGAGCTTCTTGAGTGTTGTTAGAGCTGCACTCATCCAGGCAAGTGGAGAGTATTCCATCACACTTCTGACTTGTGCCTTGTAGATGGTGGAAAGGCTTTGGGGAGTCAGGAGGTGAGACACTTGCCACAGAATACCCAGCTTCTGACCTGCTCTTGTTGCCACAGTATTTATGTGGCTGGTCCAGTTAAGTTTCTGGTCAGTGGCGACCCCCACCCCAGGATGTTGATGGTGGGGGATTCGGCGATGGTAATGCTGTTGAATGTCAAGGGGCGGTGGTTAGACTCTCGCTTGTTGGAGATAATCATTGCCTGGCACTTGTGTGGCACGAATGTTACTTGCCACTTATCAGCCCAAGCCTGAATGTCATCCAGGTCTTGCTGCATGCGGGCATGAACTGCTTCATTATCTGAGGAGTTGCGAGTGGCACTGAACATTGTGCAGTCATCAGCGAACATGATCTTATTGAATGGCGGAGCAGGCTCGAGGGGCCGTATGGCCTGCTGCTCTTATTTCATATGTTCTTATATTCGTGAGGAGGACTTTGCAGGGTCGACTGGATTGGGTGTGCCATTGTCATGTCCGTAGCCAGTGCCGAGGTCGATGCCGGTTGGTCCATCCGGTTTTATTATTCTTGTTTTTTGTAGCGGTTTGTTACAACTGAATGGCTTGCGAGGCCATTTCAGAGGGCAATTAAGAGTCAACCACATTGCTGTAGGTCTGGAGTCACATATAGGCCAGACCAGGTAAGGACGGCAAATTTCCTTCCCTAAAGGACATTAGCGAACCAGACAGGTTTTTACGACCATCCACTAGTTTCATGGTCACCATTACTGATACTAGCTTTTTAGTCCAGATTTTTATTTAATTAATTGAATTTAAATTCCCCAGCTGCCGTGGTTGGCTTTGAAGTGGTGGGCTTTGACCTCACATCTCTGAATCATTAGACAAGGCCTCTGGATTATTAGTCCAGTAACAGAACCACTATGCTACTGTTCCCATAACCTGAGAATGAATCGAATGCCTTAAGAGCATTTATAAAAATGGGCCTAATCAATAATGGTGTGTGCAGTGAACAGAGTAGCTTCCGCCAACTTAGAAATCAGTGCACGGTTTCCTTGTCCTTGTCGTCCATTTAGGACTGAGATGAGGAGAAATTTCTTCACTCAGAGGAGTGTGAATCTTTGGCATTCTCTACCCCAGAGGGCTGGGGATGCTCAGTTGATGAGTATATTCAAGACAGAGATCGATAGATTTTTGGGCACAAAGGGAATCAAGGGATATGGGGACAGGGCAGGAAAGTGGAGTTGATGTAGAAGATCAGCCATGATCTTATTGAATGGCGGAGCAGGCTCGAGGGGCCATACTCCTGTTCCTGTTTCTTAGGTTCTTATGTTCTCACTCGCTGTCACTTAAAGAACTCCTAAATTGTCTGGAGATTTGAAACTGGATCCAAACACACCTTAACACAGTTTCATCATAGAAAACTTTCAGCTGATGTTGATGGGTTGGTATGAAAGAAAGCAGTTATACCGCGCCTTTCTTGTCCTCAGGACGTTCCAAAGCACTTCACAACCAATTAAATACTCTTGAAGTGTATTTCACTGTTGTAAAGAAAGAACAAACAAACTTTTATTGCTCCATTCACGACCACAGGCTCTACAAAAGCACTTTGTAGCTCATTAAGTACTTTAGAAATGTAGTTACTGATGTAGGACATGCAACACTCAATTTACAAACAGCAAGGTCCCACAATTAGCAATGAGGCAACGAGCAGAAAATCTTATAGCAAAATACTGCGGATGCTGGAAATCTGAAATAACAACAGAAAGTGGTGGAAACACTCAGCAGGTCATGCAGCATCGAGGAGAGAGAGAAACAGAGTCAACGTTTCGGGTCGAACCCTTGACTCTGTTTCTCTCTCCTCGATGCTACCTGACCTGCTGAGTGTTTCCAGCACTTTCTGTTGTTAGAGCAGATAATCTTTCTTCTTAGTGATGTTGGTTGAGGGATAAATGTTGGTTGAGGGATAAATGTTGGTCAGGACACCAGGGAGAACTCCCCTCCTCCTCTTCAAATAGTGCCATAGGTTCTTTTATGTCCACCTGAGAGGGTAGAAGGGACCTCTCATCTGAAACAGGGCACCTCTGACAATGTAGTGCTTCCTCAGTGCAGCACTGAGGAACATAAGAAATAGGAGCATGAATAGGCCATTTGGCCCTCCGAGCCTGCTCCGCCATGCCATAAGATCATGGCTGATCTTCTGTCTCAACTCCACCTTCCTGCACTATCCCCATGTCCCTATATTCCCTTAATATCCAAAAATCTATAGATCTCTGCCTTGAATATACTCAACGACTGAGCCCTCTGGAGTAGAGAATTCCAAAGATTCCCAACCCTTTGAGTGAAGACAGTTCTCCTCATCTCAGTCCTAATTGGCCGACCCCTTATTCTGAGACTGTGGAACATCCTCCCAGCATCTACCCTGTCAAGCCCTGTAAGAATTTTATATGTTTCAATGAGATCACCTCTCATTCTTCTAAACTCTAGGGAATATAGGCCTAGTCTACTCAATCTCACCTCCTAGGACACACTCCTCGTCCCAGGATTCAGTCTGGTGAACCTTTGTTGCACTCCCTGTAAGGCAAGTATATCCTTGCTTAGGTGAGGAGACCAAAACTGTACACAGTAGTCCAGGTGTGGTCTCACCAAGGCCCTATATAATTGCAGTAAGACCTCTTTACTCTTATACTCCAATCCTTTTGTAGTAAAGGCTAACATTCCATTTGCATTCCTAATTGCTTGCTGTACTTGCATGTTAACTTTCAGTGATTCGTGTAAAAGGACATCCAGGTCCCTCTGAATACTAACATTTCCCAATCTCTCACCATTTTAAAAAATATTCTGCTTTACTATTTATCCCACCAAACTGGATAACATCACATTTCTCCACATTATATTCCATCGGCCATGTTCTTGCCCACTCACTTAACCTATCTCTATCCCTTTGCAGTCTCTCTGCATCCTCCTCACAACTTACTTTCCCACTCAGCTTTGTATTGTCAGCAAACTTGGATAAATTACACTCCGTCCCCTCATCTAAGTCATTGCTACAGATTGTAAATAGCTGAGGCCCAAGCACTGATCCTTGCCCCACTAGTTACAGCCTGCCATCCTAAAAATGACCCATTTGTTCCTACTCTCTGTTTTCTGCCTGTTAACCAATCCATGAAAGAAAGAAAGAAAGAAATATGCTCCATGCTAATATATTGCCCCCAATCCATGAGCCCGAATTTTGTGTAATAACCTCTTATGTGGCACGTTATTGAAATCCAAATACACTACATCCACTGGTTCCCCCTTATCTGCCCTCCTAGTTACAATCTCAAAAAACTCTTAGATTTGTCAAACACAATTTCCCTTTCATAAATCCCTGTTGACTCTGCCCAATCATATTATGATTTTCTAAGTGCCCTGTTACCACAGCCCTAATAATAGATTCTAGCATTTTCCCTGCTACTGATGTCAGGCTAACTAGTCTATATTTCCCTGTTTCTCTCTCCCTCCTTTCTTGACTAGCAGGGTTACATTTGCTACTTTCCAATCTGTGGGGACCTTTGTAGAATCTAGGGAATTTTCAGAGGATCAAAACTAATGCATCCACTATCTCTGTAGCCACCTCTTTTAAAACCCTAGGATGTAGGCCATCAAGTCCAGGGGATTTGTCAGCTTTTAGTCCCATTAATTTCTCCAGTACTATTTCTTTACTAATACTCACTTTTTTTAAGTTCCTCATTCTCCCTAGACCCTTGGTTGCCCACTTTTTCCAGAATGTTTTTTGTGTTTTCTTCCGTGAAGACAGATACTAAGTACTTGTTTAATATCTCTGCCATTTCCTTATTCCCCATTATAAGTTCTCCTGTCTCTGGCTATAAGGGACCTACGTTTACTTTCGCTAATCTTTTCCTTTTTATATATCTATAGAAGCTTTTACAATCTGTTTTTATGTCTCTTGCTAGTTTACACTCATATTCTATATTTTCTCTATCAATATTTTGGTCATCCTATGAATTCTAAAATCCTCCCAATCCTCGGGCTTACTACTTTTTTTGGCAACATTATAAGGCTCTTCCTTTAATCTAATACTATCTTTAACTTCTCTTGTTAGCCAAGGTTGGACCATTTTTCCCGTGGGGGGTTTTCTTCCTTAAGGGAATGTATATTCGTTGCGAATTATGAATTATTTCTTTAAATGTTTGCTATTGTTTATCTATCGTCATATCTTTTAATCTAGTTTCCCAACCTACCTTAGCCAACTCGCCTCTAATACCTACGTAGTTTATGCTTTGTTCAGATTTAAGACCCTAGTTTTGGACTAACTAAATCATTCTCAAACCCAACATAAAATTCTATCATATTATGATCACTGCTCCCCAGAGGCTCCTTTACTACAAGGTTATCAATTAACCCTGTCTCATTGCACAATACTAGATCTAAAATAGCCTGTTCCCTAGTTGGTTCCTCGACATGCTGATCTTGAAAATTATTTTGAATGCATTCCATGAACTCGTCCTCTGCATTTGGTTTACCCAGTCTATATGAAACTTAAAGTCCCCCATAATTACTGTATTACCCTTGTTACATGCACCTGAAGAATCAGTATAGATTATGTATTCAAGTCTCTGGAATGGGACTTGAACCCACAACCTCCTGACCCAGACGAGAGTGATACCACTGACGCAAGGCTGGTAACCAAACATTTCATTAATCTTCTTTTGGAGGGGAGTGACTATCTTGCTGGATACACCATCATTGATCCCAGTTAGAAGTTAAACATCACTGTCATCTTCATTTCTCATAGTACTCATGGCTAATAAAACAATTCTATAATTCAAGTCTGCAACTACTTTTATTATGAACACAGTAACTGATTAAAGGAAAGAGAAGGAAACATTTATTTCCAGTATATGTGCTATTACAGTTCATTAGCCAATTAATGCTTGTTACTGTATATGTACACCCTCAAACTGTATAATTTTTTGTTGATCAGTAGCCTGAGTTTGTTTGCCCAATTGCCAGTTTTGTGTTAGCTTTGTGGAGCAGCACACATCTTCAAATCGTAGCCACCATCAAGAAAGCAAATGTAATAATCAATATTCCCCCTAATTTTTTTTGGGTGCATGGTCCCTTTAACGGGCTGCACGGCCCATTCAAAATTTCACGCATGCGTGAAATCTCCCATTTGAAAAGCCGGTCCCAGGCTGTGCGGGACCTCCAGACAACCGCGTGGCCATGCAGCTTAGTAGGAATGTTGATCATGTTTACAACAAATTCATACATTTGGTTAAATAAACTTATCAAAACTGCTTCAGAACTTTCTACTCATCGTTTAACCATTTATATGTAAAAGCACACCGGACATCATTATGTGAGGGAGTCCAAAACTAGGGGTCATAAATATAAGATAGTCACTAATATATCTAATAAGGAAATCAGGAGAAACTTTACCCAGAGAGTGGTTAGAGTATGGAACATGCTACCACATGAAGTAGTTGAGGCGACAAGCATAGAGTGATCAGGGAATTAAGTAAAAAGTTGTGCGAGCTGTACACGTGTATGCTCAATTAAGCTCTTGGGTTTACTGTGACTGGAAGCTAGAACTTAAACAGAATAACAGAAACAAGACAGGGTGATACTGAATTATTCTTCCTGAAATAGTAGGCTGGGGGTGGGGGGGAGGTAAAGAGAAGAGAGAACATTCTATACTGAAAATTCTCTGCACAGTATTCTCCTTTAACGCAGAATTAATGCTGTGGAAGTGGAAGTCACATACCATTTGAATCCAAAAGGGGCATCAGTTTTTCACCTTTAATTTCCCATTGCAGGGAGCAGATGCTACAGCTGTTGATGCATTTAAGGGAGAAAGGAATAGAACGACATGCTGATAGGGTTAGATGAATTAAGGTGGGTGGTGACTCCTGTGGCGCATAAACACAGGCAATTGAGCCAAATGGCCTGTTTCTGTGCTGTAAATTCTATGTAATTGGTAATATTGGGATATTAATATCAGCACCATTATGCTGGTAATAAGGAATTATTATAATATATGTAGTTAGGTAATGCATATTTCAGATATATGTTTATGTAAACCATCTTGATAAAGTAATTGAAATTGAATCAAATGAATTTCTGTTCAAATTTCAGTGTAAGGAATTGTACAAGAATAATGCCATCAAACAACAGCTCGATGCTTTATTTAAAGACATTAAACAGTTGCAAACCAATGTCGCCAAACCTCCTCCTCAAAATGTTGCTGAAGCTGCTGTATATGTGGAAAACTTTATAACGTAAGTTAATGCTCCCAATAATAAAAATAAATATTGATATGCTATGTTCTAGAAAATGTAATTCTGATATTAAAGAAAAAGTTAAATATGCTCTCATTTACCCATCTCTAAATCTGATAATGTTGCAGTATTTTCTGCAGACACCATTGCTGTCTTCAATCTTTCAAATGCTTTTGTTCACATGGACAAAAGTTAGTTTGTTTATTTTTTAAAGTCTCCCACATAGGAGTGGGGAGGGGTGAGCGGTTGAAGCTCTAGCATTACTCATTGGAGGGATATCAGTTTGTGGCCAGAGTTGTCCATACTATTGAGTTGCCAGTAAGATTCATTTATAGTGATTTTTTTTTAAATGTACCCAAAAAAGTATATTTATTGTAAACTTTTATTACAGCTGCACTGTTGTCTCAATCCCTCTGCAACTGCCTTTTTAGGTATTCCAGCCTACATTGCATCTTTCTATCTGTTGTCCCATCAATGTTACTGATTGATACTTTCTGTAATTTTTCTGTAGTGCTGCTTTATTGTTTACTTTTGGTCCATTTTTGTCTATCAAGTGTAGCACGGCCTAAAGATGTAGGAAAAGCTCCGTTTCCTCTGCCACAATATTGAATGTTTTGGGCAATAATCTTCCCCTACTCTCCTGAAGACTTTGTCTCTTGCCGCTGTATGACTCCATGGATGTAGGTCAACTTCTGCTACCCCATCCAAGTGAACTTGATAGTTGCTAAGTCATTCCAACATGTGAGTTTTAGAGCTAAGCCCAATCACACTTCCACTTGCATTGACAACAAAAAAGCAATCCTTTGTCGGTATCTAGATCACCACCGGATCTGACTGAACCACCCTAAACAATACTATAGTTCCCCCTCCACAAGCAAACCATCCCACTACACTAGGATTATCCTTCAGGGTAAAAACAATCCCAAACTTCTCTTTTTGATGCTAACCCACCTTCTCCAACCCTCTTTGTCTGTCCCCACAACAAATCCACCCTTGGTCCCCTCCTTTTCCTCATATACATGCTGCTCCTCAGCAACATCATCTGTCGGTAGAGGGTCAGCTTCCACATATATGATGACAACACCCAGCACTACCTCTACGCCAACACCATCTACTTAATGACCATTACTGTGCTTGAATGAGTAAGATCTTCTTTCAACTTAACATCAGCAAGACTGAAGCCATCCTGTTTGGCTTCTGCCAAAAGCTCCACAACCTAGCCCCCCAGTTCTGTCTGCCTCTCCAGCTGTTTGCTCAGCTGCTTCAGTACTCTGTTTGACCCAGGGCAGATGTGCACACCCCATATCCAATTTATGTTGGCCTATTTCTACCTCCATAGCATCACACACCTTCAACCTTGCCTCACTCCGACTGCTGCTGAAACCCTCATCCTCACCTTTGTCAGCTTTCACATGTAAGCTGGCGGCACACATCTTTACCACTCTTGAAGCCGCTGTACTATTCAATGTTCCATTCCGCCTTGTTCAGCCACCTCCCCATCTCCCTCTTTGACCAAGCATTTGGTCACCTGTCCTAATATCTCTTTATGTGGCTCGGTGTCAAATTTTGTTTGATAATCGCTCCTGTGAAGCGCCGTGGGACATTTTACTATGTTAAAGGCGCTATATAAATACAAGTTGTGTTCTAATTAACTCTTTACCTTCCATTTCATTCTTCTAGTGATATTTCTAAGTATGTGCGTCCTTGTTAACGATTTGCTAATTAGTGGAAACAACTTTTTGCTATAATCAGCATTGTTTTTTGAGCTTTTATTGCCAGTCACGTTCTTAAGATTTCTAATATACCTTTATTCTTTACTTGCTGGCTTTCCTCATTCTAATTATGATTGTTTCCAGGGCCTTGGTGAATGCCTTCAAGCTCCAGCATACAGAAAGTCATCAGAAAGTGGGCATTGCCTTGTTCTATGAGATTGTGTCTTTTGTCTGTGATGAAACTCAGCGGCATCCACCAACAAGGCAGTTCTTTACATCATGCATTGAAATTCTTGGACAGGTATGACTATTGTTTTCTTGCATGTTACAGATGTCTAAAACACATAAATACACACAAAGTATGAATCTGTTTGGGTAACATTTTGGTATTGTTTGATGAACGCAATGTATTTGGGATTTTATTTTTTCCCCCCCTTCTCCTCTTCTGAGGCTACTCATAACTGAGCTGTAGTTCCAGAGGCACTGTAGGCCCTCTGGTGCCTCGCCCAAGTGTATGTGAACCTAAACCGTTAATGTTGGCTGACTATTCAACAATAAGTGACATTACAGACAAGCCTGATCTTGCTCTCACCTTGGTGAGGGATTGGTGAAATTCCTTCTCAAATAATTTTAGCAGTACAAAACAGGAAATCCCATTTTGTGTTTTCACCAACCAACAGAGGTTGCAAGATGGCAATCAGGAACATGAACCTTGGGCTGATTTTATTCTAGCCCTGAAGCGAATTGAAGTGCCCTCCCCTCTGGTCCAAATGCCTCTATTTTAACAGAAGCATTAACCAATTAAAATAAACAGGTTGATCCTTCATTAAAATAATGGAGAAGGGAATTTGGTATGAGAATTAACAGGGATTATATAACTCAACAACGCACGGAACAAATTAAGGATGCTATTAGTCATAGAGTTATACAGCACAGAAAGAGGCCCTTCGGCCCATAGTGTCCGCGCCGGCCATCAAGCCCTATCTATTCTAATCCCATTTTCCAGCACTTGGTCTGTAGCCTTGTATGCTATGGCGTTTCAGGTGCTCATCTAAATGCTTCTTGAACGTTGAGGGTTCCTGCCTCTGCCACCCTTTCAGGCAGTGAGTTCCAGATTCCAACCACCCTCTGGCTGAAAAAGTTTTTCCTCAAATCCCCTCTAAACCTCCTGCCCTTTACCTTGAAACTATGCCCCCTGGTTATTGACCCCTCCACTAAGGGGAAAAGTTCCTTTCTATCTACCCTATCTATGCCCCTCATAATTTTGTACACCTCAATCAGGTCCCCCCTCAGCCTTCTGTGCTCTAAGGAAAACAACCCCAGCCTGTCCAGTCTCTCTTCATAGCTGAAGCGCTCCAGCCCAGGTAACATCCTGGCGAATCTCCTCTGCACCCTCTCCAATGCAATCACATCCTTCCTATAGTGTGGCGACCAGAACTGCACACAGTATTCCAGCTGTGGCCTAACTAGCGTTTGTACAGCTCCATCATAACCTCCCTGCTCTTGCCTTCATTAGCCGAGGCATAGAATATAAGTATCCCATATGCCTTTTTAACCACCTTATCTACCTGTCCTGCTGCCTTCAGGGATCTATGTACATGCACACCAAGGTCCCTCTGATTCTCTGTCCTTCCTAGGGTCCTACCATTCATTGTGTATTCCCTTGCCTTGTTAGTCCTCCCAAAATGCATCACCTCACTTTTCGGGGTTAAATTCCATTTGCCACTGTTCTGCCCATCTAACCAACCCGTCTATATCGTCCTGTAGCCTGAGGCTTCCCTCCTCGCTATTTACCACTCCACCAATTTTCGTGTCATCTGCGCACTTACTGATCATACCTCCTACATTCATATCTAAATCATTAATGTACACTACAAACAGCAAAGGACCCAGCACTGATCCCTGCGGTACACCACTGGACACAGGCTTCCAGTCACAAAAACAACCTTCGACCATCACCCACTGCCTCCTGCCACTAAGCCAATTTTGGATCCAATGTGCCAAATTGCCCTGGATCCCATGGGCT
The DNA here is from genome assembly GCA_030390025.1 of Squalus acanthias. Classification (NCBI taxonomy): domain Eukaryota; kingdom Metazoa; phylum Chordata; class Chondrichthyes; order Squaliformes; family Squalidae; genus Squalus; species Squalus acanthias. Next base: position 54,886,153 of record CM059426.1, read on the forward strand.
CTTACCTTCTTGACCAGTCTCCCATGTGTGACTTTGTCAAAAGCCTTACTGAAGTCCATGTAGACTACATCAACTGCACTACCCTCATCCACACACCTAGTCACCCCCTCAAAAAATTCAATCAAATTGGTCAGACATCATCTCCCCCTGACAAAGCCATGCTGACTATCCTTGATTAATCCTTGCCTCTCCAAGTGGAGACTAATTCTGTCCCTCAGAATTTTTTCCAATAATTTCCCTACCACTGATGTTAGGCTCACCTGGCCTGTAATTCCCTGGTTTATCCCTACTACCCTTCTTGAATAATGGTACTAAGTTAGCTGTTCTCCAGTCCTCTGGCACCTCCCCTGTTACTTCACCTGAGGAAGGAGCAATCGATAGCTCCGAAAGCTTGTGATTTCAAATAAAACTGTTGGACTATAACCTGGTGTTGTGCGACCTCTCAATTTTGACCTCCCCTGTGGCCAGAGAGGTTCTGAAAATTTGTGTCAGAGCCCCGCAATCTCCTCCCTTGCCTCACACAGCAGGCTGGGATACATCTTGTCTGGGCCTGGGGATTTAGCCACTTTTAAGCCCGCTAAAACCGCTAGTACCTCCTCCCCCTCAATACTAATTTGTTCAAGTATATCACAATCCCCCTGCCTGATTTCTATGCCTATATCGTCCTGCTCCATAGTGAACACAGATGCAAAATATTCATTTAAAACCTCACCTACATCTTCTGGCTCAACACACAGATTGCCACTTTGGTCCCTAATGGGCCCTACTCTTTCCCTGGTTATCCTCTTGCCCTTAATATACTTATAAAACACCTTGGGATTTTCCTTTATTTTGCCTGCCAGTGTTTTTTCATGCCCCCCCCCCCTTCGCTCTCCTAATTTCTTTAAGTACCCCCCTGCACTTTCTATACTCCTCTAGGGCTTCCACTGTTTTTAGTCCTTTGTATCTGCCAAAAGCCGCCTCTTTTTTTTCCTAATCCATTCTTGTATATCCCTTGACATCCAGGGTTCCCTGGGTTTGTTGGTCCCACCCTTGACCTTTACAGGAACATGTTGGCGTTGTACTCTCTCTTTCCTTTCTGAAAGACTCCCACTGCTCTGATGTGGATTTTCCTACAAGTAGCTGATCCCAGTCCACTTTGGCCAGATCCTGCCTTATCATATTAAAATCGGCCTTCCCCCAATTTAGAACCTTTATTTCCGGTCCATCTTTGTCCTTTTCCATGACTACCTTAAATCTCACCGAATTATGGTCACTGTCACCAAAATGCTCTCCTACTGACACTTCTACCACTTGCCCGGCTACATTCCCCAGAATTAGGTCCAGTACCGCCCCCTCTCTTGTAGGACTTTCTACATGCTGGCTCAAAAAGCTCTCCTGGATGTACTTTAAGAATTCTGCACCCTCTAAGCCTTTCACACTCTGACTATCCCAGTTAATATTGGGGAAGTTGAAATCCCCTACTATTATTACCCTATTATTTCTACACTTCTCTGAGATTTGCCTACATATCTGTTCCTCTATCTCCCCCTGACTGTTTGGGGGCCTATAGTACACTCCCAGCAAAGTGCTTGCCCCCTTTTTGTTTTTAAGTTCTACCCATATGGCCTCATTAGAGGAACCTGCTAAGATGATATCCCTCCTTACAGCAGTAATTGACTCCTTGATTAATATTACGACACCCCCTCCTCTTTTACACCCCCCTCTGTCTCGCCTGAAGATTCTATACCCTGGAATATTAAGCTGCCAGTCCTGCCCCTCCCTCAACCATGTCTCTGTGATAGCAACAATATCATACTCCCATGTGTTCATCAACACCTTCAATTCATCTGCCTTACTCGCAAGACTCCTTGCATTCAAATAAATGCCATCCAGCCTTGCCATACTTCCTTGTGCTGTTACATATTTGCTCTGCCTTCCAGGCTGACTTGTTTTTTCCTCTATATTTGGCTGTGCATCACCCCCTACTATAACTCCACTCTGTATCCCATCCCCCTGCCAAGTTAGTTTAAACTATTATTCTGTTTGGTATAGCAGCACACCATGAGGTGTATTTATTTACTGACTAGTTACAGGAATGTAACTTTTAGGGCTTCTATACTATTGTGTTTTGATTTACTATTGTATGTGGACTGGAAAGAGATTTTTTTTCTATTTCTGTTATGTTTGCAATTAACATTCCATCTGATGGAAAACCCAAGTGTTGAAGAAAAAAGGAGATGCAATCTATTATAACAGAAATTCCTGTGAAAGATTCTGCTTGCAATGGCATCGCTTATAGTGCCAGCCATTTTTCCTAAATGCACATAAAAAACAAAGTATGTTAAAATGAGTAATTTTTGCAATAGTTTGAGGGTAAAAACATCTGTTGTCAATGTTATCATACTAATGCTTAATACACTTGTACCAAATTACTTTTTCACTCTTTTAACAGAGGTATTAGCCCATTTATTTTAAATGAGTTAGTGCCTATGTGCAAATAGCAGAGGGGGAAATTTGGTACAAGCTAATAACATCACTAATAATCATCCTAATGGAGTCATGGGTTCTTTAGAGTTTTGAATTAGTAAATTCAAGACTACTTGAAGTTTAATGTTGAACATAAAACATGTTAGGATTTCTAATATTTTAATTAAATCATAAAACAGCTTTTTAATTTTTTGTATTATATTTGCTCCATAATTTGATAATTAAATCTTCACTTGGTACAAATAGAAATTCAGATTTTTAAACAACTGAAGGTTAATTTGGTCATTGAATATTTTTCTATCTGTGATTTGTTTAGGTTTTTCTTAGTTGTGCTAAAACAGAAAGCAAAACTGTATTGAAAAAAGTTCTTCAGAATAGAAGACTGTGCAACCTTTTGTCACCATACTTCACTCCAAATATATCTCCAGATGAATTTGTCAGTCTTTATGAAGAAGTTGTCAAGGTCCTCCACAGGGATAGTGGTGATGTCATCTTCATGTTATTAACAAAGGTAAAATTGTTCTTTTAAAAAAAAAAAAAAAATTGTAGAAATTGGGCTAGTTTCATTCTAGTTGCCCCTGTTAATTATCCAACCATTTTGTATTTGCCCTTTCACTGAATCCAAACTTGTATCAAAGTTGAGGAATTCAGTCAGTGGTATGTTGCAACTTTCAATGACTGCTTTCTTTTTTGATTTGTCATAACCAAATTTCATAACGTTTTGTTCTCGGGATGTAGGTGACACTGGCAGGATTGCATTTATTGCCCATCCATAATTGCCTTGAGATGGTCGTGGTGGGGCTACTTGAAATGCCGTGGTCCTTGTAGTGATGGTCCTCCCACAATGGTGTTAGGTAGGGAATTCCAGGATATTTACCTAACGACAATGAAGGAACAGCGATCTATGTCCAAGTAAGAATGTTGTGTGACTTGTAGCGGAACTTGGAGGTGATGGTGTTCCCACAACATTGCTGCTCTTGTCCTTCTCAATAGTAGAAGTCGCAGGGAAGGGAGATGCTATCGAAATAACCTTAATGAGTTGCTGCAATGCATCTTGTCAATTGTACAGACTGCAGCCACAATACACCAATGGTGGAGGGGATAGATATTGAACCACATGGCAGGGGCAGTAATCAAGCAAAACTGTTCTGTCCTGGATGGTGTTGAGTCTCTTGAGTGCTGTTGTGGCTGCACCTATCTAGGCGAGTAGTGAGTATTCCATCACGCTCTTGACTTGAGCCTTACAGATGGTGCAGAGGCTTTGAGGAGTCAGGTGGTGAGCCAATCAGCATTGTCTTTGCTCTGGTCTTGTAGCCACCGTGTTAATATTGCCATTTTGTTCAGCTTCTAATCAATGGTGATACCCACAAGGTGGTGGTGGTGGTGGTAGATTTGGCAGTGGTGGTGCCATTGAAAATCAAGGGGAGATGGCTGGGCTTTCTCTTGTTCAAGATCAAGATACAGCACAGAAGGCGGTCATTTGGCCCATTGTGCCTGTGCCGGCTCTTTGGTAGAGCTATCCAATTAGTCCCACTCATCTGGTCTTTCCCCATAGCCCTGTAATTTATTTCCCTTCAAGTATTGATCCAATTCCCTTCTGAAAGTTATTATTGAATCTGCTTCTGTCACCCTTTCAGGCAATGATTCCAGATCTCAACAACTTGCTGTGTTTATAAAAAAAAAAAATTTTCCTCATGTCGCCTCTGGTTCTTCTACCTTAAATCTGTGTCCTCTGGTTACCAACTCTTTAGCCACTGAAAACAGTTTCTCCCTATTTACTCTATTTAAATCGTTCATGATTTTGAAAACCTCTATCAAATTTTCTCTTAACCTTCTCTGCTCTAAGGAGAACAACCCCAGTTTATCCAGTCTCTCCACTTAACTAAAGTCCCTCATCTTTGTGCCATTCTAGTAAATCTCTACTGCACCCTCTCTAAGGTCTTGCATTCTTCCTAAAGTGTGCTGCCCAGAATTGAACACACTATTCCAGCTGAGGCCTAAACAGTGTTTTATAAAATTTAGCACCACTTCCTTGCTTTTGTACACTCTTCTTCTATTCATTTTTAAAAATTATTCATGGGATGTGGGCACCGCTGGCAAAGCCAGCATTTATTGTCCATCCCTAATTGCCCTTGAGAAGTTGGTGGTGAGCTGCCTTCTTGAACCGCTGCAGTCCGTGTGGTGGAGGTACTCCCACAGTGTTAGGTAGGGAGTTTCAGGATTTTGACCCAGCGACGACGAAGGAACGGCAATATATTTCCAAGTCATTGGGCTGGATTTTGAATGACCCATGGAGTCGGGTTTGGAGGCGTGTGGGGGGTTAAATTTGCGGGGTCGGGGTTTCCGACCCCATCCCGCCTCCACGCAATTTTGACAAAATCAGCCGCGGGGTTCCCGACTCCGTCCCGCCTCCAAGAGGCGGGAGAGGCCATTAAAGCCCTTAACAAGCCCTAAATTGGGTCTGTAATGCTATTTTGAAACGTTGCAGCTAGTTTAACCCTTTTCTGACATGAAGCACGCCTGGTGTGAATCACTCCAGTGAAACCTGGCGGGAGCACAAATGGATAGCTGACTATCGGCTGCAAGTCCACTATTACAACGGAGATGTGATGAAGGTAGTAGTAGTATTAGGTGTGAAAGTAGCCTCTGATACTGCTACATTCAATGTCATGGCATTTGGACTTGGATGCAAAAAACTCTCTCTCTCTCTCTCTCTCTCTCACATATTTGCATCCAGGTCCACTCACATCAGAAGCAATGCAGAAAGGTCCTCTCTCACCAGCAGCCAGACAATCTCTGAGAGCAGGCAGTCAGCAATGATGACATCATCAGAGGCGGGTTTCAGACTGAAACCACTAATTAGTTCATGGGTTCCCACATGCTGCAACTCAATTGCCCAATTAAGTGAAAAGTGCATCAGGCATCCACATTAATCTGGAGTCGGGGGGGAAACACGAAATGCGGATTACACGACCCCAACCCGACCCCAAGACAAAATCCAGCCCATTGTGTGGGGAACTTGGAGGTGGTGGTGCTCACCTGCATCTGCTGCCCTTGTCCTTCTAGGTGGTAGACTGAGAGTTTGGGAGATGTTGTTGAAGACTTGGCGAGTTGCTGCAGTGTATCTTGTAGATGGTACACACTGCAGCCATGGTGCACCGGTGGTGGAGGGAGTGAATGTTTATGGTGGTGGATGGGCTGCCGATCGAGCGGGCTGCTTTGTCCTGTATGGTGTCGAACTTCTTGTGTTGTTGGAGCTGCACTCATCCAGACAAGTGGAGAGTATTCCATCACACTCCTTACTTGTGCCAGTATTTATGCGTCTTCCAAGAAATCCAGCATCAACGTTTCTCCAGAACTTATTCATCCACCATGCTCCGTACATTGTATAGATCTTCAAAATATTCTTTCCAACGCTTGCTCCTCGCCTGCTGTTCCTCAATTATCTGACCATTTTGGTCTTTAACTGTAGCCATTTTAAGTTTGTAAGATTCACTGAAATCTCTTATCTTCCAATACAGCCCCTGTGTTTCGTTTCTTTTGGTGTAATCTTCTGTTCTTTGCACTGGTCATTTATCCAGTTGTTCTTATCTCTCTTGGCTTTTAGCTTTATTTCTCTGGTTCCTCTGTTGCATTCTGATTTTATATTAGGCAGGCACGATGTTTCTCTCTACAACATCTTTGTACTTGTTTCTGATGTTGGATTCTTTCAATTTGTCCAGATCCCAGATTTTTGTTTTAACTGCTTTTCCAGCAGCTCTCATTCTCAACCTTACTATCTTATGGTCTGAGCCATCATCAGTCAAAAAGGATCTGCACAACAACAACACTTGATTAACATCTTCTATTTACAACGATGAAAACAATCATGTTTCTTGTTTACCCATCAGGTGACAGCTAGCTCCACTTTTTTTTGGCTTTCTTTGATAGAAAAGTGTGTTCGCCACCATCAGATTGTTACTTGGACAGGAGGAAAGTAACTGTTCTTCTCTTTCATTTTCCTCACCAAATCCGAACTTTCCTTGAGTCCTTCTCTTTGAGCATCTGCAGTCCTTGTGGTGATGATGCTCCCACAATAGTGTCAGGAAGGGAATTCTTGGATTTTGACCCAGCAACAAAGGTACTGCGGTTTATATCCAAGTCACGATGTGCGTGACATGGAAGTGATGGTTTTCCCATGACGTACAATGCCAACTATGTGCAATATAATGCTATTTTCATGCCCAACATGTGGTTTCACCAGAAACTATTAATGATGACTATGCTCATATGCAACTACATGAGGATATATATATCAATCAAGAATTAGGACTCTACCAAGTTGTTCAAGATAAAAGTTGACTTTTGTTCTTATATTGCAGTTTGACCTTATGTTGTGGTTGAATTCCACCAAGCCAGTTATGTCTGAACGGACTCGGCTATTGGAGATGATTCATTTAGCCCTTACTTCGTGTGGCCTTCAACCAGAGGAAGAAATTCAAATGGCTTTTAACGTTTTTTGCAAACATTGGATGTATGTTCTACAATATCAGTTCCCTGATCACTACAGTGACTTCCTCAGACTTCTGATGCAGAGTAAGTTGCTTATTAGCAGGAATTTTCACCAAGTTGGAAGATAGCATTTTTAAGTGGTAAATCTGAATGATTTAGATTTGCTTATCCAGTTTACTTGTGAAACCTAAAATACATTTGTCTAATTGAACTGTTTGAATCTCGTCAGGATTTTGCTGCCCTGATAAACTCTCTCAGGGCGTAATTAATATTTTGCTCAGTATGTCGAGCTGTTATTCAAACCGTACGATACAGAAAAGTGTGGAATATTGCACAGATAATGTTTTTTTTTATTTGTTCCTGGGATGTGGGCTTCGCTGGCAAGGCCAGCATTTATTTCCCATCCCTAATTACCCTTGAGAAGGTGGTGGTGAGCCACCTTCTTGAACCGCTGCGGTCCTTGTGGTGAAGGTACTCCCACAGTGCTGTTAGGGAGGGAGTTTCAGGGTTTTGACCCAGCGATGATGAAGGAACGACGATATACTTCCAAATCAGGATAGTGTGTAACTTGGAGGGGAACTTGCAGGTGATGTTGTTCCCATGCGCCTGCCGCCCTTGTCCTTCTAAGTGGTAGAGGTCATGGGTTTGGGAGGTGCTGCCTCCCAGTTTTTGCTTGGAAGTATTTTTATGTTTTGATAGTTAACCATAATATTCTTATGCCTCAGTCCTATGTCAGTCTTAAATGGGCATTAATTCATCTAAACTTGTGTTAGTTTCAAAAGTAATATTCCTGTAATCCCTTCCTCTCCTCCCCCACATGCCTGCCTGCAAAAAATAAATGTATTTCTTTGCTGTCCTCTGATTGAAGCTGCTGGAAGAAATTACCTTCCCCAACACTCATTTTTTTGGACTAATTTCTTGCCTTCCTCAGCTGATAACCAGCTAAACTTTTGCTATTCGTGAAATCTGAATGCAAATGAAAGTTGAGGCTGCAGTATCAATTTAGTCTCCCAGTTGGCAGTTACGTAAGTTTTTTTGCATCAGTGATGGTATAGTTTATCATGTGTTTAGTTAATAGATGTAAGAAAGATAATTAATACAAGATAGTAGTGCTGAACTGGAAGAGCTTTGCAGAAAAAAATGTTGTACACTTTTCTTTTTCTTTCTGGTTAAGGCTCTTCAGAACAAAAGTTGAACCCTGACTGCTGGAAGGTTGCTTTGAAAACCTTAAATTGTACCTCTCAAGATGAACATGAGCCCAAAATTGTGAGATGTGCAGAAACCCAACGTTCTCAAAATATAAGCCTGTCATTTGAGCAGGTAATGCAAAGTCTACCAACTGTATTCCAACCCAAGAAAAATGGTGGAAATAACCCACATCAAGTGTATCCAAACAGACTTCTGGGATTGTTTCTGAAGTTTCTTGCATTGATTTTCATTCAAGTATCCTTATATTATTCTCTCCCTATTTTTCTTCCTTGCATTCTTTCATTTTAATCTCATCTCTTTCTTCCCCTACATTTATTCTATGTCTTTAATCCCTTGAATTCCTTGTCTTTCTGTTTGTTTTCTCTATTATCTCCTCTTCTACCCTGTCTCTACTATATACTTGTTTCTTTCTTGGTCTTTTTCTCTCCCCCATCCCATCCTTCATTCATCACTGTTGCTGTAATATTTATCCTATTCTATAAGATATTGTTGAGTTGGAATTTAAAATAGTACTAGAACAAAATTAGGATGGTGTTTTACATACCTTTCTTTGTCTGTGCGTTTAACAGGACAAAATAGAGGATTTGGTGAGCAAAGTCTTTAAATAAGTCACTAATAAACCAAAACAAAATGTGGTTTAGTGGCTCAGCAATTAGACAATGGAGAGGTAGGATGATGTTCAAACCTACAGTTTCCTTGGCAAATTCCAGATCTCAGCCATACTATCAGGATGGAAGCTAGGTACTTCCTCACGTGAAGGAGAAGGCTAGGAAGGTAAATCACTCTGTGCAGTTCTCAAGTACCTCCTAGTGGCCAATTCCAGAGTAGCATCGGCAGTATCCTAGGATTATAACTGAGTGGCACGTGGCTTGGGGAGACCTGAAAAGCTGCCCTCCCCTTAAAAAAAAAAGTCGTCAGATCTTAAATAGAATCATAGAATGGTTACAGCACAGAAGGAGGCCATTCAGCCCATCGAGCCCATGCCAGCTCTCTACAAGAGCACTTCAGCTAGTCCCACTCCCCTGCCCTTTCCCCGTAGCCCTGCAAAAAATTTTCCTTCAGGTACTTATCCAATTCCCTTTTGAAAGGCATGATTGAATCTGCCTCCACCACCCTTTCAGGCAGTGCATTCCAGATCCTAACCACTGGCTGCGTAAAAAAGTTTTTCCTCATGTCGCCTTTGGTTCTTCTGCCAATCACCTTAAATCTGTCTCCTCTGGTTCTCGACTTTTCCGCCAGTAGGAACAGTTTCTCTCTCTGTCTAGACCCCTCATGATTTTGAGCACCTCTATCAACTCTCCTCTCAACCTTCTCTGACTGTGACCGTGGTAAACGATCCCTCAACCCTGGAACCATTCTTGTAAATCTTTTCTGCACCCTCTCTAAGGCCTTCACATCCTTCCTAAAGTGCGGTACCCAGAATAGGACACAATACTCCAGTTGAGGCCAAAACTGTGTTTTATAAAGGTTCATCATAACTTCCTTGCTTTTGTACTCAAGACCTCTATTTATGAAGCCCAGGATCCCATTTGCTTTTTTAACCGCTTTCTCAACCTGCCTGCCACCTTCAACGATTTGTGCACATATTTGTGCATCATAACAAAAAGCAGATTATCTGGTCATTATCACATTGCTGTTTGTGGGAGCTTGCTGTGCACAAATTGGTTGCCGCGTTTCCTACATTACAACAGCGACTACACTTCAAAAAAAAAAAGTACTTCATTGGCTGTAAAGTGTTTTGGGACGTCCGGTGGTCGTGAAAGGCGCTGCATAAATGCAAGTCTTTCTTTCTATACCCCCAAGTGTCTCTGTTCATGCACCCCCTTTAGAATTGTACCCTTTAGTTTATATTGCCTCTCCTCGTTCTTCCTACCAAAATATATCACTTTGCACTTTTCTGCATTAAATTTCATCTGCCACGTGTCTGCCCATTCCACCAGCCTGTCTATGTCATAGACATAGACATAGAATCTAGTAGCAGGAGTAGGCCATTCGGCCCGTCGAGCCTGCTCCACCATTCAATACGATCATGGCTGATCATCCAAATCCAGTACCCTGTCCCCTGCTTTAATCCCCACAGTACACATATCCCACCCTACCCCCGTAACCCCAAGTATTTAATTCCCCCTAACATATCCCATCCTATCCCCATAACCCCACATATTTAATCCCCCCCTAACACTAAGGGTCAACTTATCATAGCCAAATCAACCTAACCCGCACATTTTTGGACTGTGGGAGGAAACCGGAGCACCCGGAGGAAACCCACGCAGACACGGGGAGAATGTGCAAACTCCACACAGACAGTCACCCGAGGTCAGATTCGAACCCGGGTCCCTGGCGCTGTGAAGCACCAGTGCTAACCACTATGCCACCGTGTTGCCGTCCTCTTGAAGTCCATGGGCTTCAACGTTGCTGGCAAGCCTATTATGTGGCACTTTATCAAATGTCTTTTGGAAGTCCATGTACACCACATCAACTGCGTTGCCCTCATCAACCTTCTCTGTTACTTCACCAAAAAACTCAAATCAAGTTAGTTAAACACGATATGCCTTTAACAAATCCGTGCTGGCTTTCCTCAATTCATCCACACTTGTCCAAGTGACTGTTAATTTTGCCCCTGACTTTCGTTTCTAAAAGCTTCCCCACTATCGAGGTTAAACTGACTGGCCTGTAAGTTACTGGGTTTATCCTTGCACCCTTTTTTAAACCAGGGTGAGCATTTGCAATTCTCCAGTCCTCTGGCACCACCCCCGTATCTAAGGAGGATTAGGAGATTATGGCCAGTACCTCCGCAATTTCCACCTTTACTTCCCTCAGCATCCTAGGATACATCCCATACGGTCCTGGTGACTTATCTACTTTAAGTACAGCCAGCCTTTCTAGTACATCCTCTTTCTCAATTTTTATCGAATCCAGTATCTCAACTACCGGACACTTTAGGAACTTTCAAGCGGTTATTGGATAAGCACATGGAGCACACCAGAGTGATAGGGAGTGTGATAGCTTGATCTTGGTCTCGGACAATGCTCGGCACAACATCGAGGGCCGAAGGGCCTGTACTGTGCTGTACTGTTCTATGTTCTATGTTCTACCTCCTTTCACTATGACTTTGGCAGCATCTTCTTCCTTGGTAAAGACAGTTGCAAAGTATTCATTTAGTACCTCAGCCATGCCCTCTGCCTCCATGCTTAGGTCTCCCTTTTGGTCCATAATCAGCCCCACCCCTTCATTTACTATTTATGTGCCTATAGAAGACTTTTGGATTCCCTTTTATGTTAGCTGCCAGTCTATTCTCATATATTCTCTCTTTGCCCCTCTTAGTTCCTTTTTCTCTTCTCCTCTGAACTTTATATATTCAGCCTGGTTCTCACTCATATTCTCAATCTGACATCTGCCATATGCCCCCGTTTTCTGCTTCATCGTACTCTATCTCTTTTGTCATCCAGGGAGCTCCGACTTTGGTTGCTCTACCTTTCCTCCTCGTGGGAATGTACCTCTGCCAGGACCACTCTGCTCCAGACCTCATTACAGCCTTGCTCCAAACATGGGCAAAAGAGCTGAATTCCACAGGTGAGGTGAGAGTGACTGCCTGCCCTTGACATCAAGGCAGCACTTGACCGAGTGTGGCATCAAGGAGCCCTAGTAAAATTTAAGTCAATGGGAATCAGGGAAAAGACTCCCCACTGGCTGGAGTCATACCTAACACAAAGGAAGATGGTTGTAGTTGTTGGAGGTAAATCATCTCAACCCCAGGACATCGCTGCAGGAGTTCCTCAGGGCAGTGTCCCAGGCCCAACCATCTTCAGCTGCTTCATCAGTGACCTTCCCTCCATCATAAGGTCAGAAGTGGGGATATTCGCTGATGATTACGGTGTTCAGTTCCATTCGCAGCTCCTCAGATAATGAAGCAGTCCATGCCCGCATGCAACAAGACCTGGACGACATTCAGGCTTGGGCTAATGTGGCACGAATGTTACTTGCAACTTAAGTGCCAGGCAATGAACATCTCCAGCAAGAGAGCATCTAACCACCGCCCCTTGACATTCAACGTCATTACTATCGCCATATCCCCATATCCCCCAACATCAACATCGTGGGGGTCACCATTAACCAGCAAATTAACTGAACCAGCCACATAAATACTGTGACTACAAGAGCAGGTCAGAGGCTGGGTATTCTCTGGCTAGTTTCTCACCTCCTGACTCCCCAAAGCTTTTCCACCATCTACAAGGCACAATTCAGTAGTGTGATGAAATACTCTCCACTCACCTGGATGAGTGCAGCTCCAACAACGCTCAAGAAGCTCAACACCATCCAGGACAAAGCAGCCCTCTTGATTGGCACCCCATCCACCACCTTAAACATTCACTCCCGGCGCACCGTGGCTGCAGTGTATACCATCTACAAGATGCACTGCAGCAACTCGCCAAGGCTTCTTCGACAGCACCTCCCAAACCCACGACCTCTACCACCTAGAAGGACAAGTGCAGCTGGTGCATGCGAACGCCATCGCCTCCAAGTTCCCCTCCAAGTCACACACCAACCTGACTTGGAAATATATCGTCGTTCCTTCATAGTCGCTGGGTCAAAATCCTGGAACTCCCTCCCTAACTGTGGGAGTACTTTCACCACACGGACTGCAGCGGTTCAAGAACGCGGTTCACCACCACTTTCTCGAGGGCAATTGGGGATGGGCAATAAATGCTGGCGTTGCCAGCGATGCCCACATCCCAGGAACGAATTTTTTAAAAAATGCGTAACTGTCTTTCTCCTCTGCCATTTGCATAATTAGATCAGTAAAGCTAAGTAGTTTGTTATACTGGTAAATCACCCTTCATCGCTAATTATGTCTTTGTAATATGTTGAGTCACTTAATAAAGGATGTTCATCAGCACGCTGATTGAGAACGGCAAATATCTCATAAGTGTCACTACACAAGTGAGTTTTGTCAGTACCACTCGTGAGTGCAATGAACTGTGAATTCGACTGTTTACTGTAGATGACTGGGCAAATAGAAACCCCATGCTCCTATCAAAGTGTTTCTCCATCAAACAATGTGCAACTCAAACAAAAGTCATGGGTGATCTGGTAGTTTCAACCCTAGAGGGCTGAACATTTGGCACGGTTGCAGCATCCCAGGCTGAGCTGCCTTTTGTTCTCAACTGCTTTCACATTTTAGCTTCTATGAAGTGAGTTTGTTAGTCTTGAGCACATCAGCCAGCAGAGCTAGGGTAAAATAGTTTGCAAAGGATCCCTTTCTACGCAGTTTTAAGTCCACTCCCAAGAAGTAACATTGGCAACATGTATTGATTGTCCACGTGCTGAATCATCCTGTTTTCTACGCTGAAGAATGCAACATGGGTCTGAAACCAACTTGAGGAAATACACGAAAAGTCAGGGATGAGAAAAGGGGATTCAGCTTGTCAAAATTCAAATCCCTCTAGCACATTAACTCTCCCATTAGAGAGGGGAATCAGATTTTTCTTTTCAAATATTTGGCATATTTCAAGCACAGGTTTTGGTGATTTTTCTTTACATCTTAATATTTTGAGATGGAATCTGTAAGAAAAATACACATTATGAACAGAAAGTAGTTTGAATTTTGTTTCACCAAACAGGTGCTGGAGACCATACAATGGCTTTCTGATTTCTTCTTCAAACTGCGACTTTCAAAACCAGATTTAAGGAGCTTTGGTTTATTTTCAAAGTGGACTCCATACATGAATGAAGTGAAGAAATTATTGATGTTTCTTGCCAGATCTCTTATTGATTCTGAGAGCTCCAAACTTGCCCAAGAACCTGCAGCCAGCAACAAAAATGTAACAGGTATTTATTATCTAAAGGAAAGGATTGATAAATTAGCATTTGATACTTCATTACTCAGAAGTAAAAAAAAAACTGCATTGTACTTTCACTTTTAGAATAGTGTTAAAATTAGTGTCAGTGTTAATAACTGATCATGTAAAATGTGCATATTACTTTGGAGTCGGATTGATGGTAATGATTGCTTAATGGTATAATCATTTTAAAGCTAAATTATTGATCATTGAGTGAAAAACAGAGTCCCAGTTTGCATAGGAATTAGGAATTCTAACATATATCCGTTGTACTGAAAGTGAACTTTTAAACAAATGCTTTTGAAAGATAATTGCCTACTTGCAAGAAGATAGGTCCAGATTTATCTCTGTGCTTAAAAATGACCACTTTGACATTTAAAATATCAATTGGCTCTTCTTATAAACCACAAAAAAATTCAAATATAATGCATTCTCTATGAACATACGAACAATGACAGACAGGTAAAGACCATCTGGTCCATCAAGCCTGTCCCACAAAATTGCGATATCTTGTGTATCACAACATATACACTTCACCTCACCCGAAACCATGTGATCTCCTAGGAGAGGGAAAAAACAGATAGAAACATAGAAAAATAGGAGCAGGAGTAGGCCATTCGGCCCTTCGAGCCTGCTCCGCCATTCAACACGATCATGGCTGATCCTCTATCTCAATACCATATTCCCGCTCTCTCAGATGATAAACCCAGGCCAATTTGGGGGGAAAATGTGGGAAATTCCTCTCCGACCCATCTAGGCGATCGAAACTAGTCCAGGCCATCACTCTGGCCTGAATTTCCTGCAGTACCTACCTTCTGTTAGAGGTGTGATGTCTGTCCCAGCCAGAAATAAATGCAGCTCTCGCTTGAAGGAATTCAGCGAGTCCGCGTCCACCACACGGAACAGCAGCCTGTTCCAGAGGTCCACTAATTTCTGGGAAAAGAACCACCTCCTGACATCTAACCTAGATCTAGCCTTATACAACTTAAATTTGTGACCCCTGGTCCTGCCTAAACTATTTAATTGAAATAAACAGGTCAGCTGGAACATAATCTATTCCCTTCATTATCTTATAACCCTCAGTCAGATCCCCCTAAGTCTACGCTTGTCTAAGGTATAGAGTCCCAACTCTTAGTCTAAAGCATTTTAGTTACCAAGATAGGCTGAGAATTAGTGTTATGGCCCTCCTCTACACCCTCTCCAAAGCCTCAATATCACCCACCATGTGAGGAAACCAAAACTGGACACAATGTTCCAAGTGCAGCCTGACTAAGGTCTTGTACAAGGACAAAACAGTATGCCTCGTCTTGTACTCAATTGTCCTATGGATACACCCCAAAACCCTATTTGCTCTAGCTATCGCTACACGGCATTGTTCGTGTACCTTTAAAGATGTATGCACTGGAATGCCCAAATCTCTTTCTATCTCCACCATCTTTAATGCCTTTCTCTGAAAGGTGTATGAATGTTGAGCATTTGCTTTGCCCACATGCATAACACTACACTTATCTAAGTTATACATCATTTTCCAGTCTTGAGCCCAATCTCCCAACACATTAAGATCTGCCTGAAGCAGATGAGCATCATCTACAATTCTAGCACTCGCACAGATCTTGGTATCAGCTGCAAATTTGCAGATTGTGCCCCCAACACCTACAATCCAGATCATTAATGAAAATAGTAACGGTCCCAACACTGATCCCTGCAGGACACCACTGGTGACCGGTCTCCAAACAGATCCAAATCCATCTATAACTACTTTTTGCCTACATCTTGCCAGCCAGTTTTCAATCCAGCTCAATATATTACCACTAATACTAGAGGCTTCGATCTTCGAGAGAAGCCTCTTATGCTGTACCTTATCAAAAGCTTTTTGGAAATCTAAGTAGAAAATGTCTACTGGACTTCCCTCATCTACCAACTTTGTAACTTCTTCAAAAAATACAATTAGATTTGTAAGACATGACCTTTTCATGAAGCCATGTTGGGTGTCCCTAATATGTCCCTCTCCAAGTATTCAAAAAATGCATCCCTAATGATTCCTTCAAGTATCTTACTTATTACTGATAAACTAATGGGCCTATAGTTACCCAGGTCTGTCTTGTCACCTTTTTAAAGATGGGGACTACATTAGCCTCCTTCTAGTCTACAGGAACCATGCCAGAGTGCAGTGAGCTATTAAAAATACAGGCTAGGGGCTCGCACAGCACATGCCCCATCTCCCTGAGGACCCTCGGGTGGATATCATCTGGCCCAGCTGCTCTATCTATTTTCAAGTTCTTAATTCTTTCTAAAACAATATGTTCATCTATGTTAATACTAGTTTTGTTAGTAACATTATTAAATTCTAATAGTTGAGTGTCATCTTCAAGGGTGAAGACCATGCAAAGTACTCGTTTAATATTTCCGCCATACTCTGAGTCCTTTGTAACCTGTCCTTGAACACCGTTCAATGACCCAATACAGTTTTTGACAGTTCTGACTCTTCACATAACACAGTTTTTCCCATTACTTCCACAGTTGTCTACGATCCTTTTTTCCATTAGCCTTTTTGCTGATCTAATAGCACCCTTCGTTTTCTTTAGTTCCTTGTACTCAACTCTGTTTAGTTGAGTGTTAAATGTCTTTAATTTATAGAAACATTTCTGTTTACATCTTATTTGTCTATGGAAATATATTTTTTATGCCTTTTGTCTATCTGAATTAGCATTTTTTTTCAAGTTATTTTTTTTGTTCACTAGGAAATGTACTGTGCAGAGTGTCAGCTTGGGTAGCTCTTTTGGATCTAAATAAAAAGGTTGGGAGTTCAAGCCCCACTTCAGGCCTTGAGCATATAAATTAAGATGACACTATAGTGCAGTGTTATGGGAGTGCTGGATTATTGGAGCTGCTGTTTTTGGATGAGGTGTTAAATTTAGGTCCCGTCTGCTAGTTCCATTGGTATGGTTGGATGTTAAGGATCCCATGGCACTATTTGAAGAAGAGCAATGAGTTCTCATGGTGTCCTGACTAATATTTCTCCCTCCACCAACATCGCCAAAACTGATTAACTGGGCATTCATCTCCTTTCCTGCTCTTGGGATCTTGCTACTGTATTTGTGTGCATAACAATGAGTACACTTCATAAGTAATTCACTGGCTGGAAGTACTTTTGTGAAGGCCTGATGATGTGATCACGCACTATATGAATAGAAGCTCTTTCTTTAAATATTCATATTTTATAATATTGCTTTAAATTATATAGTGAGGAAAGTACACTGTTTAATAGTATGTACTAGCTTGGCAGAGAGATCATCTAATGTGGCAGGCTATTCAAGTAATTATGTAGAGGTAAATGTTGTTGTTTTCTGAATATATCCAGTAAATAAGCAGGTGTGCAGATTTGAATTCGCATGACACACACACACACACACACTCTTTCTTTGAAAACTTGAAATATAGATTTGTCTATTGGTGTCTATATAGAATTAAGGAATGTCTTGAACTAGGGAACACCTAGGGGACAAATTCATTATAGCCCCGTTTGGGGCGCTAACTTTTAAATGTTGATTAAATTAGCGCCAGGTGCTAATGCATCTTTTACAAAATTCAGGGTTTGCGCTCCAGGAAGGAAGTGGAACGCTAAATCAAGCACTCCACTTCCTTCCTGGAGCGCAAGAGGCAGTAGGTGTGCAGCGCTGCCGTGTTGGAAGGCTCCTTCCCTCCCTTAAAGGGAAGGGCCATCGCTGCAGGCTCTGCAAGAGGCAAACTTACCTGGTCCCCGATGGCAGCCACCATCCAGCCCGATCAGCCCGATGCACAGCAGGCGAAGAGAAATGGAAAAAAAAAGAGCATTTCAGAATTTTTTTCATTTCCCTTGGCCACCTTGCCTTTAAGTATCGCCCCAGAAGCGCCTGACCTCCCGATGAACGCCTCCTGCAGCTGCTGGTGTTTTCGCCCGGTGATGCTGCAGGGGGCGGTACCTAAGTTTGGGTCCGGGGTGATGCGCACAGCGATGACGTCACTATCTCCGGGCGAAGGAGATCGGGGCGCAACGCCATACCACTGCCGCAAACCTCCCGCCGAATATAGCGGGAGTCGATCTTCTCACCGCGCCCGGTCGGTAACTGCTTAGCGTTCCGTTATCGCCCCCTGGAGGCGCTAAGGAGGCCAACTTCTAGCCCCAAGACTTGACTTCCCTTCCCCCTTTATTACAATTTATGGTGGCATAATAATTTCTGGTTAACTGTTGCATTAATGTACTATATGATTTGGTCACTTAGTAGGCACAATATAAAATTTATATTATTGCATCATTTGTAAATTGAGTGGGCAAAACGAGGTACTTTACACTGGTTTCCTTTCATCTATATTATGAACATTCATCGAAAGCTGTCCACAGTTCCAACTATATTCTTTAATCTAGTTTCATTTTTCCAATATTTGTTAATGATTTGGGATCATTTCATTGTAGGTTTGCAAGTGGTATACACAAAATTGCTGGAACTTTTCAGGCCATGGCTGCTGGTGCTAAATACAGAAGAAGCAAGGTACAGTAACTACTTTTGTAATTCCGTGTAAAACGTGAGGCTAAATAATAATTTGATTTTCATATTTTGAATATGGAAATAATGCAACCTCTAACGTATTTGTAAATTTACTGCGGCAAAAGGATGATTGTGATCTGCGAAAATACAAAACCGGAAGCAACTTAATTGTTTGCAGTTATGGAAACTTTTATTTGAACTGGAATATATTGCTTTCCTTGTACATGCCTGTAGTGAAGCTCTAATTTAGTTTAGGGCATCATTCATAACAATATGTATATAAAGATAACGTCATTTTCAAGTTTACTATTAATTTGATCATGGTACAATACTACCCCCTAGTGTATGTTTTCAGGTAATCCAGCCAAGTCATTTGCTTTTGCAAAATGCTAGATCCACTTTCAGAATCATCTTTCATCAGATATGCTTTAACATTTGAAGTTTTTCCTTGTCTATTTTGACAACTTGAAATTCATGCAACAATATATTGAAGGTTCACAAGCAAAGGGAGAAGGGGTCCATTCCTGTGTATATCAGGCAAGTACCATCAATAATAGGGAATTCCCAATTCCTTCCCAGCCTCAGAAAGCTTAATCCTGAACCTTAAATTCATTGGGACCCTCTAATCTACATTTAGGGCCCCCAATGCCACTGAAATCCTCATTCATACTTTTGTCACCTTCAGGCTCAATTTCTCAGAGTTTCCTCACCAGCTTCCTGAGCTCCACCCTACACTAACGTCAACTTATCTAGAACGCCACTGCCTGTATCCTATCTCACACTAAGCCCTGCTAACCTCCGTGCACTCCTCATACTACAACATGTTGACATCAAAATCCTTGTCGCCATCTACAAATCCCTCCATGACTGACTCCACCCTATCTCTGCAACCTCCTCCAGCTCTATGTCTCAACTCACACTCTCAGCCCTTCTGAATCTGGATTACTGCATGTCTTACCTCACTGGGGTGAGGGGACAGTGGCCCTGCTTTCTGGAACATCTTTCCTGCACACCTGTGTTGCTTAATTTCTCTCTTACTTTAAAAGGCACCTCAAAACTTAACCTTTGCAACCTCTCCTCCAATTAGACCTAGCTCCCAACCCCCAATCTCTGCTCAGTGTTGCAGTTTTCCCTCTGAGGTACCATGGGGCATTTTGCTCCATTAAAAGCACTTTTGAAATATTTTTTTATATATCTTCCCATATCCAATAATGCGACTCCTTTGATTTGCATAATGGATCAATCTTAAAATTCTGTACTCTTAGTACCATCTCTTCGTATTACACATAAATCAAAGTTTCTATAATGCCAATATTTTCATTAGCTACATATGCCTCTAATTTCAACAGTTTATTCCAAGTGCTTTTCCTGTTAGTATTATTTGTCCACCACCTCCGGTCAGTTGTGGCATTCCTACTGCCTCCTGATCCTGTGGTTCCTCTCGTATTTAGCAGGATTACTGTTGCAACAACATCATCAGCAGGGTAAAACTCACCTGTCTCATGATGGTCTAAACCCAGCTCGCATTCCCTATTAGTGCGTGAACAGTACAAGGCTGCTTAAACCCCTCTCCCCTGTCTCCTCCACCCTCACCTCCAACAAGTGCGAGGAGCTCATGGACTTCTTTGTCACTAAGATTGAGACCATTCGTTCAGCTGCCTCTTCTGCTTCCCTCCCCTGCCCTAGCCCTGAACTCTCATCTTTCTCTAGTTTCTCTCCTATCTCCCCTCATGCCCTTCCCAAGCTCATCTTGTCCATGAGACCCACCTCCTGCTCCCTCGACCCTATTCCCACCAAACAGCTGACCACCGAACGTCCCCTCCTGGCCCCCATGTTAGCTGATATTGTTAACTGTTCCCTCTCCTCAGGTACTGTCCCCATCTCCTTCAAACCTGCCATCATCACCCCTCTTTTTTTTTAAAAAACACCCTTGATCCCTCTGTCCTTGTAAACTACCACCCCATCTCCAACCTACCTTTCCTCTCAAGTCCCTGAATGTGTTGTCACCTCCCAAATCCGTGACCACCTTTCTCGAAACTCCATGTTTGAATCCTTCCAATCAGGTTTCTGCCTCTGCCACAGTACTGAAACGGCCCTTATCAAAGTCACAAATGACATCCTATGTGACTGTGACCGTGGTAAACTATCCCTTCTCGACCTGTCTACAGCCTTTGACCTGGTTGGCCACACCATCCTCCACCACTGCCTCTCTTCTGTCGTCCAGCTGGGTGGGACTGCCCTTGCCATTCTTATCTATCCTGTCGCAGCCAGAGAATCACCTGCAATGGCTTCTCTTCCCACTCCCGCACGGTTACCTCTGAAGCAATGTTCCCTGTAATTTTTTTTGGGATGCGCGGGCCCTTTAACTGGCTGCGCGGCCCATTCAATTTTTCGCGCATGCGCAGTTACTGCCATTGTAAAGTCGGTGTGCGGCCTGCACAGGACCTCCAGACCGCTGTGCAGCCATGCAGTTTAACGGGGACAGTGCTCTGGAGTCCCCCAAAGATCTATCCTTGGTCCCTTCCTATTTCTTATCTACATGCTGCCCCTCGACAACATCATCCGAAAAAAAGTCCGGGGTTCCACATGTACACTGATAACACCCAGCTCTACCTCGCCACCATCTCTCTCAACCCCTCCACTGTCTCTGATTTGTCACAATGTTTGTCGAACATCCAGCACTGGATGAGCAGAAATTTCGTACAACTAAATATTGGGAAGACCGAAGCCATTGTTTTCGGTCCCCACCACAAAGTCTGTTCCCTAGCCACCGACTCTCTCCCTCTCCCTGGCAACTGTCTGTGGCTGAACCAGACTGTTCACAACCTTGGTGTCGTATTTGATCCCGAGATATGCTTCCGACCACATATCCGCTCCATCGCCAAAACCGCCTACTTCCACCTCCGTCATGTTGCCCGGCACTGCCCCTGCCTCAGCTCATCTGCTGCTGAAACCCTCATCCAGGCCTTTGTTACCTCTAGAATTGACTGTTCTAATGCTCTCCTGGCCAGCCTCCCATCTATATATACGTAAACTTGAGCTCATCCAAAACTCTACTGCCCATATCCTAACTCGCACCAAGTCCCGTTGACCCATCACCACTGTGCTCGCTGACCTACATTGGCTCCCAGTCTGGCAACGCCTCAATTTTAAAATTCTCATCCTTGTTTTCAAATCTTTCCATGGTCTCGCCCCTCCCTATTTCTGTAACCTCCTCCAACCCTCCGAGATCTCTGCGTTCCTCCAATTCTGGCCTCTTGCGCATCCCCAATTTTAATTGCTCCACCATTGGCGGCCGTGCCTTCAGCTGCCTAGGCCCTAAGCTCTAGAATTCCCTCCCTAAACCTCTCTGCCTCGCTACCTCTCTCTCCTTCTTTAAGGCGCTCCTTAAAACTTACCTCTTTGACCAAGCTTTTGGTCATCTGTGCTAATATTTCCTTATGTGGCTCAGTGTCAAATCTAGTTTGATACTCTCCTGTGAAGTGCCTTGTAAAGTTTTACTATGTTAAAAGAACTATATAAATGCAAGTTGTTGCTGTTTCTTCCTATTTCTACTAATTATGTGATTCTGATTATCACAAAAAGCTACCATTTTTAATTGTTACCATTTGCAATTCACACTGGATTTAGCATCCCAATATTGTATTTTGATTTACAGCAATAACCGTTCATATCCTTGGCTAGAGATCGACACTCCAGTAGCATCTGGCATGGTGAAGTTATTTACTAAATGTGTTGATTATCTGCATCAGAGTTTTAAAGGTAAGCTGTAATTTAATCAGGCAGATCCTTTAATTTTGGAAAGAAAGGTGGATTTTAAGGAATATGCATTATGTTAAGATACTGTAAAATGATACAGGTAAGATCAGGCCCTGCTATTCATGATTGCTTAAAGATAACTAATGTTAATCCCAGGTACCAAGTAATTCACAATACAATAATAGTAAAGAGAAAGAATTTGCATTTATACAATTTATCACATCCTCAGACCATCGCAAAGTGCTTCACACCCAGTTTTGAGGTGCAACCTCTGTTGTTTAGATAAATTCATGGAAAATGTCACACAAAAGGCACAAGCATAAATTGTTTTCTTGCTATTTTAGCCTCAACAGCAAATAGTTAACATCGTAGCAGTTTTCATTTTCTTCTTCATTATACACAATATATTCTTCCCTTTTTTCCTTACAGATAAACTAATTCCTGGCCAGCGAGGAGCTCTATGGTTCCATTTGATGCATTATTGTGAAACTTGCACTGTACCCAAAATGCCAGAGTATATCTTGTATACCTACCATTCTGAATATTCCAAGTTGCCGTGGAGAGATTTGTACCCTGACCAAGCCTTAATGGAAGAGTTCTTTAAAGTAGGTCACTTAGTGAAAAGTTGTTTTAATGTTACTTTCAATATGTGCATTTTAGACTTTCTACAAACAAAGTCAAGTATATTCAACTCACTTTCGCTATAACTATTGATTTTACGGGTTCTGAGTGCAGGTCAATGTCTTGTTGCATTTATTGTAAGTATAGACAAGCCCACTTAAATGAATAACTGATAAGAAAACATTTGAGAATAAAAGTTCTATCCACAAATTCCCTTTCTATCTTTTCCAATGATAGCTGTCCCTGTTAAATAAATAAAACGTTTAATTGAATTGCAAACATCTACAGTTATTCATAACCCTGTAAGTGAAGAAATTTCTCCTCGTCTCAGTCCTAAATGGCCGATCCCTTATCCTGAGACTATGACCCCTAATTCTAGACTCTCCAGCCAGGGGAAACAACCTCTCGGCATCTACCACGTCAAGCCCTCTAAGAATTTTACATGTTTCAATGAGATCACCTCTCATTCTTCTAAACTCCAGAGAATATAGCCCCATTCTACACAATCTCTTCTCATAGGAGAGCCCCCTCATCCCAGAAATCAGTCTAGTGAACCTTTGTTGCAACCCCTCTAAGGCAGCATATCCTTCCTTGGGTTAGGCGATCAAAACTGTACACACTACTCCAGATGTGGTCTTGTCAAAGCCCTGTATAATTGCAGCAAGACTTCCTTATTCTTATACTCCAACTCCCTTGCAATAAAGGGTCGTGTCTACTTGCAACACCAGATTTCCGATTGGTCTCCTTGGAGGACAAGACACACCCAGCAGTTTATCTGGAATGTGTAATTGGATTCTGCCTGCCTAAGTAATCAAGTACTTTGCAATGTGTAATTCGAGCCATTCATTCTGACTGCCAGGTTCCAGACAGAGCTCACAGAGAAAAGATAGGACTCACTCACGCAGGTTAAGCCCCCCCCCCCCCCCCAAAAAAATAATTTCCTGCCCCGACCCAACAAGTTCTGACCTTTTTCCTCCCCAACAAGTTCCTCACCTCCCACCCCACTGGGTTCCTGACCTTCACCTTCTCCCCCTACCCAGGTTCCTGACCTCCACCCACACCCGCTTCCTGACCTCCCCCAACAAGTTCCTAGCCTTCCACCCGAACCCCCATAGATGGGGCATTGTGTGGGGGTCACGGATTGTTGACCGGTTTATAGGGTATGAAGTGAATAGTGACAGTGTCATGACTTAAGGATTTCGTCCAGTCCAATGATGACACTTGCCACACACACCGAGCTTTCCGAGAAGTCAATCAGGTCTAGGGGGAGGAGAGAGAGAACCTGGTGCGGGTGTAAAGGGTGTGGGAGTGAGGTTGGAAGAACGTGATCTGTCTTCCCATCTGAACCATGTTCTCGCTCTCACCCCCGCCTTTAGACCTGAATCACGTTCTTCCCCCATTCCCACTGTGCTCTCCATGCTCTTTTACCCCCCCCCCGAGTTACTGACCTCCTCTGAGTCATAATGGCACAGAAGGCGGCCATTTAGCCCATCGAGTCCGTGCCGGCTCTCTGTAGAGGAATCCAGTCAGTCCCATTCCCCCGCTCTATCCCTGGAGCCCTGCAAATTTATTTCCCTCAAGTGACTATCCAGTTTCCCCTTGAAAACATAGGGGGAGAAATTCAGTTGGTTTGCGCCTTAAGCGGGCGCTAATGGGGCGCAAAG
This sequence comes from Squalus acanthias, assembly GCA_030390025.1. Taxonomy (NCBI): domain Eukaryota; kingdom Metazoa; phylum Chordata; class Chondrichthyes; order Squaliformes; family Squalidae; genus Squalus; species Squalus acanthias. The sequence continues at coordinate 54,910,732 of CM059426.1, forward strand.
CAACTAGCGCCCGGGTGCGGCGGCGCCTCCCGCGAAATTCAGCGCCACGCTCGCGCTCCAGCTGCGATCTTCGGTAGCGCCCCTTGACTTACCACCGGACGCTATGTCCGACGAGGTCAGGGGGGTCTACCTGCGGCCGGGGCGGCGCTAGTTAAAGGGGAGGTGGCGGGCGGCCATTTTTGTTGCTGGCCGCCTGCCAGCTCCTGCCCCCGTTGCTGTCCCCAGCCCCCGTAAAGCCCCCCCCCCCCCACGAAGTACCGGCTGCACTCCAAGAGCCCGGCACTTCTCTTGAGTGCCGGGCTCTTTTGCCGGCACTCCCGATCCCCGTCCGCGCTGCACAAGGCCCCTCCCCTTTAAGACGGGGAGAAAGGCCTGCAATACCGCGGTGCGACGTGCCGCAGCGCCTGGCGCTGCAGCACGTAGCACCACGATATTGATTTGCAGCGCCCCAAGAGGGATGCGGGGCGCTTCCAGTGGTGCCCCGCTTCCCTCTTGGGGCGCAACCACTCAATTTCCGGTGCGGGGGTGCTAATTTTTATGGGGGGCTAAAAGTAGCGCCCCGGCAAAGTTAGCGCCCAAAGGGGGCACGACTCAATTTTTCCCCCATAGTGTCTCCACTTCCACCACTCCCGTCGGCAGCAAGTTCCAGGTCCTCACCGCTCGCTGCGTAAAAAAGTTTTTCCTCGCACCCCCCCCTGTATCTCTTGCCCAAAACCTTAAATCTGTGTCCCCTAGTCCTTGTACCATTAACTAGTGGAAAAAGCCTTTCTCTGTCTACCTTATCCAAACCTGTCATAATCTTATACACCTCTATCAAATCACCCCTCAATCACCTTTGCTCTAATGAAAACAAATCCAGCTTCTCCAAACTGTCCTTGTAGCTAAGATCCCCCATCCCCAGAACCATTCTGGTAAATCTCTTCTGCACACACTCAAGTGCCTTCACACCCTCCGATCCCCCCTCTCTTCCCCTCCGATCCCCCCCTCTCTTCCCCTCCGATCCCCCCCTCTCTTCCCCTCCGATCCCTCCCCTCCGATCCTCCCCCCCTCTTCCCCTCCGATCCTCCCCCCCCCCCCTCTTCCCCTCCGATCCTCCCCCCCCCCTCTTCTCTCTTCCCCTCCGATCCCTCCCTCCGATCCTCCCCCCCTCTTCCCCTCCGATCCTCCCCCCCCCCCTCTTCCCTCCGATCCTCCCCCCCCCCTCTTCCCCTCCGATCCTCCCCCCCCCCCATTTCCCCTCCGATCCTCCCCCACCCCCATTTCCCCTCCGATCCTCCCCCCCGATCCCCCCCCTCTCTTCCCCTCCGATCCCCCCCGATCTCCTCTCTCTCTCCCTCCCATTCTTCCTCTCTCTCCCCCCTTCGACCTTCTCTTTCTATACCCCCCCCCCACCCCACCCCGTGGCCACCAACGGATCCCCTGACCTTTTCCGCATGAAGCCGAGGAAAGTGCGGCCCACGATGCAGGCTGCAACTGCAGCCAATGCGCATGGGCAGCTCCGGTATACAACGCACATGCGCAGAAGGCCGCAAAGATGTTTGTGCAAATAATCACAGCGGCAATAAAGGCTAACATACCATGTGCCTTCCTAATTGCTTGCTGTACCTGCATGTTAACTTTCTGTGATTCGTATACAAGGACCCCCAAATCCCTCTGAATACCAACATATACTGGTCTTTCACCTTTTAAAAAAATATTCTGCTTTTCCATTCTTCCTAACAAAGTGGATAATTTCACGCTTCCATACATTATACAACATCTGCCACCTTCTTACCCAATCACTTAACTGGTCTATATCCCTTTCCAGCCTTTTGCATCCTCATCACATCTTAACTTCCCACCTAGCTTTGTATCTTCAGCAAACTTGGATATATTACACTCGGTCCCCTCATCTATGTCATCGATACAGATTGTAAATAACTGAGACCCAAGCACTGATCCTTGCGGCACTCCACTAGTTACAGCCTGCCATCCCGAAAATGACCTGTTTATTCGTACTCTCTGTTTTCTGTCCATTACCCAATCCTCAATCCATTTAGCCGATGTGTTTCGCCAATTAATATTTTTTGTCTAGATGTGTAAATCACGTAATAACCAATTCAGTCTTTTTCACCTCTTCAGGTGCTTGGGCTCAAGCACTTTTGGCAATCAATGTGACAAGTGCTTTTGTTTAGGTGTGAAAACTGCCTCTTCAGGTGCTAAAACTCAATGCTTTGTGATGCTTATAACTTACCCATGTTTTTGTGGTTTTACTGTTAAGTACTATGCAGTATTGCTAGATGTGATTAAAAAGAAAGGACCTTTTAAAAAAAAACAGATTAAAGATCTGTTGTGCTGCACTATAATGTGTATATTGTAATGAACATTCTGAGGGGGGAGGGTGAACAGCCAGAGGTCGTGGTCCATATCGGTGTCAACAGCATAGGTAGAAAGAGGGATGAGGTCCTGCAGGCAAATTTTAGGGAGCTAGGAAAGAGATTAAAAAGCAGGACCTCAAAGGTCTCCGGATTACTCCCGGTGCCAAGAGCTAGTGAGTATAGAAATAGGAGGATAGATTCCTGGGACATTGGGACCGGTTCTGGGGGAGGTGGGACCTGTACAGGCCGGACGGGTTGCACCTCAACAGAGCTGGGACCAATGTTCTCGCGGGGGGATTTGCTAGTGCTGTTGGGGAGGGTTTAAACTAATTTGGCAGGGGGATGGGCACCAGGATGTAGCATTAGAAAGGAGAAACAAGGTGCACAAAGGATTGGGTGAGACAGATAGCACTAGAGTAAGAAATAGTACAGTATTAGGTGGGGTCAGACTAAGAGAATACAAGAAGGTCTTAGAGTTACAGTGCATGTGTGTGAATACACAAACTGTGGTAAATAAGGTTGTTGAGCTGCAGGCTCAAATAGACACATGGGAATATGATGATGTAGTGATAATGGAGACCTGGCTTAAAAAAAAGGGCAGGATTGGGTACTAAATATTCCTAGATAAGGGGATGGTTGATCTTGCTTTCCATCCACTTCCTGCTCATTGCAGCCTTGAATCCTGGCCTGGAGAGACCTGCACATCAAATCTGCTGGAAAGAACAATGGAGAGTACCAGGGAAAGAGCTTAGAGTGCAGCCCCAACAGTCTCTTCTAAATCGATACAAGGAATGGCAAATCAAAATGAACCTGCAAAGTGCTGCTTAGTACCCAAAACTCCTTCACACAACGTTGAATCTCTCCAGATGTGTGTCTCTCTCTCTCTCTCTCTCTCTCTCTCTCTCTCTCTCTCTCTCTCTCAGAATGCATAGTTCAAAAATGGCACCAACAATAAAAGGCAGGAAGCGGTCACCTTTAAATAGCGCTCCCCCAGTCCCTTCATGACTGCAGAACGCTCCCCTCAACCTGTCGTTGCTAGCGTCAGGCGGTAAGGCAGGGGGCGCCACTCAATATCCGCTCCGGGGCGTTGCACACTCGACTGACGTCACGATCTGCCGGCGCAGGAGAAAGGTGTTCAGGAAAGATAAGGAAGGAAAGAAATGAGGTGAGGTGGCAGTATTGATGAAGGAGAATATTACAGTGCTGGAGAGAGAGGATGTCCTGGAGGGGTCAAGGACAGAATCTATTTGGTTAGAGTTGAGAAACAATAGAGGTGCCATTACACTAGGTGTATTCTATAGGCCGCCAACTAGTGGGAAGGATATAGAGGAGCAAATTTGCAGGGAAATTACAGAGAGGTACAAGAACTATAGAGTAGTGATAATGGGGGACTTCAACTATCCTAATATAGACTGGGATAGAAATAGTGTAAAGGGTAGAGAGGGGGAAGAATTTCTGAAGTGTGTGTTCAGGAGAACTTTCTTGATCACTACATTTCCGGCCCAATGAGGAAGGAGGCATTGCTGGATCTGGTTCTGGGAAATGAGGTGGGTCAAGTAGAACAAGTGCCAGTAGGGGAACATTTAGGGAACAGTGATCACAGTATCATAAGGTTTAGACTAGCTATGTAAAAGGACAGGGAGCAATCTAGAGTAAAAATACTTAATTGGAGGAAAGCCAATTTCAGTGGGTTGAGACTAGATCTGGTCCAGGTAAATTAGAATCAAAGATTGGCAGGCAAAACTGTAATCGAACAATGGGCTGCCTTTAAAGAGGAGATGGTTCGGGTATAGTCGAGGTACATTCCCACGAGGGGGAACAGTAGGGCAACCAAAGCCAGAGCTCCCTGGATGACGAAAGAGATAGAGAGTAAGATGAAGCAGAAAAGGGGGCGTATGACAGATATCCGGTTGAGAATACAAGTGAGAACCAGGCTGAATATAGAAAGTACAGAGGGGAAGAAAAAAAGGAAATAAGAGGGGTAAAGAGAGAGTGTGGGAATAGATTAGCAGTTAATATAAAAGGAAATTCAAAAGTCTTCTATAGGCATATAAATAGTAAACGGGTAGTTAGAGGAGGGGTGGGCCCGATTAGGGACCAAAATGGAAACCTATGCATGGAGGCAAAGGGCATGGCTGAGGTAATAAATGCGTACTTTGCATCTGTCTTTACCAAGGAAGAAGATGCTGACGAAGTCATAGTGAAAGAGGAGGTAGATGAGATACTGGATGGGATAAATTGATGAGGAGGTACTAGAAAGGCTGGTTGTACTTAAAGTAGATAAGTCACCAGGACCGGATAGAAACATAGAAGATAGGAGCAGGAGTAGGCCATTCGGCCCCTCGAGCCTGCTCCGCCATTTAATGAGATCATGGCTGATCATCCAAATTCAGTACCCTGTCCCTGCCTTCTCCCCATATCCCTTGATCCCTTTAGCCTTAAGATGCATCCTTGGAAATTGCGGAAGTACTGGCCATAATCATCCAATCCTCCTTGGATATGGGGCTGGTGCCAGAGGACTGGAGAATTGCAAATGTTACACCCTTGTTCAAAAAAGGGTGCAAGGATAAACCCAGCAACTACAGGCCAGTCAGTTTAACGTCGGTAGTGGGGAAGCTTTTAGAAATGATAATCCGTGATAAAATTAACAGTCACTTGGACAAGTGTGGATTAATTAAGTAAAGCCAGCACGGAATTGTTAAAGGCAAATAGTGTTCAACCAACTTGATTGAGTTTTTTGATGAGGTAACAGAGAGGGTTGATGTGGTGTACATGGACTTCCAAAAGGCGTTTGATAAAGTGCCACATAATCAGCTTGCCAGCAAAGTTGAAGCCCATGGAATAAAAGGGACAGTGGCAGCATGGATACGAAATTGGCTAAATGACAAGAAACAGAGTAGTGGTGAATGGTTGTTTTTCGGACTGGAGGAAGATATACAGTGGTGTTCCCCAGGGGTCGGTACTAGGACCACTGCCTTTCTTGATGTATATTAATGACTTGGACTTGGGTGTACAGGGCACAATTTCAAAATTTGCAGATGACACAAAACTTGGAAGTATAGTGAACAGTGAGGAGGATAGTGATAGTCTTCAAGAAGACGTAGAATGGGCGGACACATGACAGATGAAATTTAATGCAGAAAAGTGCGAAGTGATACATTTTGGTAGGAAGAACAAGGAGAGGCAATATAAACTAAAGGGTACAATTCTAAAGGGGGTGCTTGAACAGAGAGACCTGGGGGTATATGTGCACAAATCGTTGAAGGTGGCAGGGCAGGTTGAGAAAGCGGCTTAAAAAAAACCATACAGGATCCTGGGCTTCATAAATAGAGGCATAGAGTACAAAAGCAAGGAAGTTACGATGAACCTTTATAAAACACTGCTTCAGCCCCAACTGGAGTATTGTGTCCAATTCTGGGTAACGCACTTTAGGAAGGATGTGAAGTCCTTAGAGAGGGTGCAGAAAAGATTTACAAAAATGGTTCCAGGGATGAGGGACTTCAGTTACATGGATAGACAAGAGAAACTGGGGTTGTTCTCATTAGAGCAGTGAAGATCGAGAGGAAATTTGATAGAGGTGTTCAAAATCATGAGGAGTCTAGACAGAGTAGATAGAGAGAAACTGTTCCCATTGGCGGAAGGGTCGAGAACCAGAGGACACAGATTTAAGGTGATTGGCAGAAGAACCAAAGATAACATGAGGAAAAACTTTTTTACGCAGTGAGTGGTTAGGATCTGGAATGCACTGCCTGAAAGGGTGGTGGAGGCAGATTCAATTGTGGCTTTCAAAAGGGAATTGGATAAGTACCTGTCGGAAAAAATTTGCAGGGCTACGGGGAAAGGGCGGGGGAGTGGGACTAGCTGAAGTGCTCTTGCTTAGAGCCGGCACAAGCTCGACGGGCTGAATGGCCTCCTGTGCTGTAACCATTCTATGATTCCATGAAGCAAATGACAATACACTTTCAGTTATCTAACAATTGTGCCTGTTTTTACAGTATTGAAATTGCAATCCACCTTGCATTCCATTGTTGGCTTCTTGCTGAACTTGATGCAACAGTTAAAACTGGTAAAACAAAAGATTGATGAATAAAATTACTTGACAAAATAATTATTTAACAGTTTTGCACTGCAGTACTATTCAAATATTTTTACAATAAAAGAAAGAAGAATGGTACTTTCTGGCACTCCTGGTCAAGCTGTTGTCAGTTGCTTAAAAATCAATAACTTCATCATTGTTAAAGCAATGAAATAGGACTTTGCCAGATGATGTAAATATGGATTGGTTGGCCTTTAAATCATGAAGTAGAGAGAAGATGTCCAACCAAATTTAGTCTCGAGATAGAAAAATATTTGGGGGCACCAGTGGAGAGTAATGTTGTTGAGGAGGTGTTGTGAGCTAAGGGAGCTGATCTTCCACGTCAACCAACGTCTGTGTAAAATGCAAGGTTTTTCTATTTATTTTGTTTGTGGAGATATGGTTGTAGTTGGCAGTGACTCTGTTACAGTCCAGAGGAATATTCAACTGTTCAGTATTTATGTTTAGTTTTATTTTAGTTTAGTTCTGCATAAACCTAAGGAGAGGCTAGTGGTCAATCGCCGGTGATTAATACCCTGATCTTGATCTTATCTTTCAGGTAGAGAGAGGAAGTCCAAAGAGCTGTTTCCTATTTTTGGGAACTTTGCTATGTGAAGTTAACTGGGTCAGTGTTCTTTCTGATGCTTGGAATCCCCAACCTCTCTTGCAAACACGGACTATGGTTGTCTATTTGTTGTTTATGATGGTTTTTCTATCAAAAGAGGACGAACTTATAAGTAAACCAGTAAGTAGATTTGTATTTTATTCTCTTGACTCGCTTTCCATTAGGAGGTACTGCAATACCTTTATTATTAAAGCAACAGATCCATTATTTCTTTGAGTAACTGAACATCGTTGTAATTTGTTTGTTGTAACTGATGCCATTTTCTCAGCTAAAATATAACTTAGAAAGTCTACTTTATAATTGTTCCAGAAAAGTAATTTTTGAAATGCAGGATTTAAAAAAAAAAAATTCTAACTTTTAGAAAACTATGAAATCTGTGCTTAAGTCCATGTGCGCAGAGGATGTGTCACAGCCAAATGTGAGATATAACTATCTGTCTGTGCAACTAAAGCTGATCACATAATTCAAGGATATTAAAGTTACAAACTGGTTACAGTCATTCTTGCTAGTAGAAGTATCCCACTGTTCACTGTCGGATTTAAAAAGGAACAGAAAATTAGGGTGCCTTGCTCCAGGGAGGGAGGGAAACTGAGCAAGTGATGTCAACTAGATGCATCTCCTAGAAACAACATAAATGACTGGAAAATGTCATCAACACCTTTTTGGCCAGAGATACGTTTGGTGTGGCAGATCTGAGAAAGGAAGAAAGTAAAAAGGCAGAGGCAATCTGTGCTCTTTACGTTTCTGAAATGTAGGCTTATAACCAGCATTAGGAAAAAAGAGAACATCAATTAGAGGGTTCTTGTATTATGAAACAAATGTTTATTTTGATAGCTACAAAAATTCTGATTTGATGTGATATTTTTGTCCAGTTTAAAAGTGACAGTATAGAAACTTGATACTTACAGTATACAATAAATTCATGTGTGCTCTTGTACCTTTTTTTATTTTTGGTACTGTGATACTGTATATCAGTTTTGAAAAAGTATTGCTTCTTAGAAAATTGAAGTCTTCACAAGCATATGGGTGCAGTTGCACCTATTTGAATTTTAAATGATTTTGAAGAATTTCACTTCCAATTTGGTTCCTTTGGTGAAAAATGCTAAATAATAATGCCGATTTATTTAATTGTATTCATAAATTAGGTTTCACTAACCTAGCTGTTAATGCTCATCTCTGCAGGAGTCTCCATTGCATAGCCTTCTTGGACAATCAAGTGCACTACCCTGGCAATTTGTGGACATTATATCATACCAAAACGTCATCGGCTACTTCAGTAACCATTACTCGCCCTCTGTTGTCACTTTAAAAGATCCATCAGCTGAACTGATACTAAAGCTTTTAAAAGTTGCTGCGGGTTTTAGTGAAACCTTGAACATACACAATGTAAGTAGATATAGAAATAAATGTATTTACTGTATTTGGTTCAGATGAGTTATTTTGAATTTACATGATTGCTTTCCTAATTCATGTCTTCCAGTACATGATACACCACCATGTTTGCCTCTGAACAACATTTGCTGATATTTTAAATTTAACGGGATGCAGAATGGAGCTATTACGGCAGGGACAGAGGCAGCTGGTGACGAGTGCAGGACAGGCTGTGGCATTTTAGGTGCAATGAAGTCTATGGAAGCTAGATGATCTGAGGCTGGCAATGAGGGCATTGGAATAATTTAAGTCTGGAGGGGACATGAGCATGGATATGGGTTCCAACAGTAGAGGAGCTGAGATGGGGACAGAAGTGGGAGATGTTGTGGAGGTGAAAGTCAGTAGTATCAGTGATGGGCAGGATGTGGGATCTGAAGCTCTGTTCCAGGTAAAGCTGGGATGCCAAGGATTTGCATTCATTCACAGTGCTGAGGGAGTGGAGTTTATGGTTTTATTTTTTCCCAATATTTAAATAAATGTCAGAAATGTATAGCATGTTGGCACACAGGTTGAAGGGGTAAATTGGAGTGTCAGCTTCCATATGCATACTGGTCCCATGCATGCAAATGACATTAGAGGATCAGCATCTAGATAAGAGAAGAGGGGCATTGAGGATGGATTGTTGGGCACTGCAATGGTGATGATGCATGGGCACAGAGAATTACATAGAACTTACAGCACAGAAATAGCCCATTCGGCCCGACTGGTCTATGCCGGTATTTATGCTTCACACGAGCTTCCTCCCCCCCCCCCCCCCCCCCCCCCCCTACAGCATCTAACCCTATCGGCATATCCTTCTGTTCCTTTCGCCCTCATGTACTTATCTAGCTTCCCCTTAAATGCATCTATGCTAGTCACCACAACTACTGCATGTGGTGGCAAGTTCCGCATTCTAGCCATTCTCTAGGTTTAAAAAAAAAGTTTCTCCTGAATTCCTAATTGGATTTATTAGTGACTATCTTATATTTATGATCCCTAGTTTTGGATTCTCCACAAGTGGAAACATCTCTTCTCTACGTTTACCCTGTCAAACCCCTTCATAATTTTAAAGACTTCTCTTTTCTGAAGGGGGAGGGCGAACAGTCAGAGGTCGTGGTTCACATTGGTACCAACGACATGGGTAGAAAGAGGGATGAGGTCCTGCAACAAGAATTTAGGGAGCTAGGTAGCAGATTAAAAAGCAGGAGCTCAAAGGTTGTAATCTCTGGATTACTCCCGGTGCCACATGCTAGTGAGTATAGGAATAGGAGGATAGAGCAGATGAATGCGTGGCTAAAGAGTTGGTGCAGGAGGGAGGGCTTTAGTTTCCTGGATCACTGGGTCTGCTTCTGGGGACGGTGGGACCTGTACAAGTCGGACGGGTTGCACCTGAACCAGAACGGGACCAACATCCTTGCGGGGAGGTTTGCTAGTACTGTTGGGGGGGGTTTAAACTAACTTGGCAGGGGGATGGGATACGGAGTGGAGCTATAGTAGGGGGTGATGCACAGCCAAGTATAGAGCAAAAAACACATCAGCCTGGAAGGCAGAGCAAATATGTAACGGCACAAGGACGTATGGCAAGGCTGGATGGCATTTATTTCAATGCAAGGAGTCTTGCGAGTAAGGCAGATGAATTGAAGGTGTTGATGAACACATGGGAGTATGATATTGTTGTTATCACAGAGACATGGTTGAGGGAGGGGCAGGACTGGCAGCTCAGCATTCCGGGGTATAGAATCTTCAGGCGAGACAGAGGGGTGTGTAAAAGAGGAGGGGGTGTCGCAATATTAATCAAGGAGTCAATTACTGCTGTAAGGAGGGATGATATCTTAGCAGGCTCCTCTAATGAGGCCATATGGGTAGAACTTAAAAACAAAAAGGGGGCAAGCACTTTGCTGGGAGTGTACTATAGGCCCCCAAACAGTCAGGGGGAGATAGAGGAACAGATATGTAGGCAAATCTCAGAGAAGTGTAGAAATAATAGTAGGGAATTTCAACTTCCCCAATATTAACTGGGATAGTCAGTGTGAAAGGCTTAGAGGGCGTGGAATTCTTAAAGTGCATCCAGGAGAGCTTTTTGAGCCAGCATGTAGAAAGTCCTATAAGAGAGGGGGCGGTACTGGACCTAATTCTGGGGAATGTAGCCGGGCAAGTGGTAGAAGTGTCAGTAGGAGAGCATTTTGGTGACGGTGACCATAATTCGGTGAGATTTAAGGTAGTCATGGAAAAGGACAAAGATGGACCGGAAATAAAGGTTCTAAATTGGAGGAAGGCCGATTTTAATATGATAAGGCAGGATCTGGCCAAAGTGGATTGGGATCAGCTACTTGTAGGAAAATCCACATCAGAGCAGTGGGAGTCTTTCAGACAGGAAATAGAGAGTACAACGCCAACATGTTCCCGTAAAGGTCAAGGGTGGGACCAGCAAACCCAGGGAACCCTGGATGTCAAGGGATATACAAGAATTGATTAGGAAAAAAAGGAGGCTTTTGGCAGATACAAAGGACTAAAAACAGTGGAAGCCCTAGAGGAGTATAGAAAGTGCAGGGGGGTACATAAAAAAGAAATTAGGAGAGCGAAGAGGGGGCATGAAAAAGCACTGGCGGGCAAAATAAAAGGAAAATCCCAAGGTGTTTTATAAGTATATTAAGGGCAAGAGGATAACCAGGGAAAGAGTAGGGCCCATTAGGGACCAAAGTGGCAATCTGCGTGTAGAGCTGGAAGATGTAGGTGAGGTTTTAAATGAATATTTTGCATCTGTGTTCACTATGGAGAAGGACGATATAGGCATAGAAATCAGGCAGGGGGATTGTGATATACTTGAACAAATTAGTATTGAGAGGGAGGAGGTACTAGCAGTTTTAGTGGGCTTAAAAGTGGATAAATCCCCAGGCCCAGACGAGATGTATCCCAGGCTGTTGTGTGAGGCAAGGGAGGAGATTGCAGGGGCTCTGACACAAATTTTCAGAACCTCTCTGGCCACAGGGGAGGTCATGATGCGGAGATGCCGGTGTTGGACTGGGGTGGACAAAATTGAGAGGTCGCACAACACCAGGTTATAGTCCAACAGGGGAGGTGCCAGAGGACTGGAGAACAGCTAACGTAGTACCATTATTCAAGAAGGGTAGTAGGGATAAACCAGGGAATTACAGGCCAGTGAGCCTAACATCAGTGGTAGGGAAATTATTGGAAAAAATTCTGAGGGACAGAATTAGTCTCCACTTGGAGAGGCAAGGATTAATCAAGGATAGTCAGCATGGCTTTGTCAGGGGGAGATCATGTCTGACCAATTTGATTGAATTTTTCGAGGGGGTGACTAGGTGTGTGGATGAGGGTAGTGCAGTTGATGTAGTCTACATGGACTTCAGTAAGGCTTTTGACACAGTCCCGTATGGGAGACTGGTCAAGAAGGTAAGAGCCCATGGGATCCAGGGCAATTTGGCACATTGGATCCAAAATTGGCTTAGTGGCAGGAAGCAGAGGGTGATGGTCGAAGGTTGTTTTTGTGACTGGAAGCCTGTGTTCAGTGGTGTACCGCAGGGATCGGTGCTGGGTCCTTTGCTGTTTGTAGTGTACATTAATGATTTAGATATGAATGTAGGAGGTATGATCAGTAAGTTCACAGATGACACGAAAATTGGTGGAGTGGTAAATAGCGAGGAGGGAAGCCTCAGGCTACAGGACGATATAGACGGGTTGGTCAGATGGGCAGAACAGTGGCAAATGGAATTTAACCCTGAAAAGTGTGAGGTGATGCATTTTGGGAGGACTAACAAGGCAAGGGAATACACAATGAATGGTAGGATCCTAGGGAGGACAGATGATCAGAGGGACCTTGGTGTGCATGTACATAGATCCCTGAAGGCAGCAGGACAGGTAGACAAGGTGATTAAAAAGGCATATGGGATACTTGCCTTCATTAGCCAAGGCATAGAATATAAGAGCAGGAAGGTTATGATGGAGCTGTACAAAGCGCTAGTTAGGCCACAGCTGGAATACTGTGTGCAGTTCTGGTCGCCACACTATAGGAAGGATGTGATTGCATTGGAGAGGGTACAGAGGAGATTCACCAGGATGTTACCTGGGCTGGAGCGCTTCAGCTATGAAGAGAGACTGGACAGGCTGGGGTTGTTTTCCTTAGAGCACAGAAGGCTGAGGGGGGACCTGATTGAGGTGTACAAGATTATGAGGGGCATAGATAGGGTAGATAGAAAGGAACTTTTCCCCTTAGTAGAGGGGTCAATAACCAGGGGGCATAGTTTCAAGGTAAGGGGCAGGAGGTTTAGAGGGGATTTGAGGAAAAACTTTTTCACCCAGAGGGTGGTTGGAATCTGGAATGCACTGCTTGAAAGGGTGGTAGAGGCAGGAACCCTCACAACATTCAAGAAGCATTTAGATGAGCACTTGAAACGCCATAGCATACAAGGCTACGGACCAAGTGCTGGAAAATGGGATTAGAATAGATAGGGCTTGATGGCTGGCGCCGACATAATGGGCCGAAGGGCCTCTTCTGTGCTGTATAAATCTATGACTCTAAGTCATTAGAGTTTGGATAGGTGGGATTGAATAGGCAGCAATATTCCCTTTAAGCCACGCAGCGCTCCACGGTAACCGCGCAGCCAGCTTTTCAATGTAAAAACCGTGCATGCACGGTATTTTAAATGTATCTCTGTGCTTGTATTGCAAATCAGCTCGTAGATTTATTCAATAATACTATGTGTGTGACGTCAAAGCAGCTCTGAAATCAGATACACCTTGCATCCCAATGTGAAGTGTGATCAATGCTAACTCATTATAAATGTTGAAAACAAAACCAATGAAGTCAAGGCTAAGTAATGGCTGCCACTTGTTTTGCCCTGAAACCCTTTCTAGTATAGATGCTGAGAGTTTCTGAATCCACTATTGTAGAATAACACCAGATTCTAAAGCAGAACTCTACAACTGATGCATGCAAGAGAAGAAACACACCAAGCAACTAGTTCAATAATGACAAAGAGGGGAGAGAAATTATGATTGTTAAACCTGTGCACCAGTTACAGCCTTCTATTCACCTGGATTGAACATTGTGTCAGAAATTGCTAAATATCCTGTGTTCACATAACAAAAACACGGTTGTATCTATGAGGAAATTGTTTTATTTTAATTTCATATTAGTGAATATAGTGAAATGTGAGTACATTAGTTGCTAATGTTGTATATATGGTTTCTTTAGGATGCTACACATAAATGCAGGGCATATGTCCACCAAGTTGTCCAGTGCCTCATCACTTTGGATCAGAATGCTCAGATAGTCCATGCTCAACTAGAACATGAGATGATAACGCTGTTGGATGATATTGTTATCTTTAACCCACCAGGTCAGTGCAGTCTGAAAACTTTGTCAGGTATAATTTGTGTTATGTCAGTGGAAATCTGGTTTCTGATTTGGTGAATGCAATTCCTAAATATTTGAGTTGTAGCTTTTATATTCATTACATTGTGTACTGTGTGGCATGCTTTTCATCTTGTTCTAAGATTGCCAAAGACAGTCCAGCAAGCTACATGAGACTGCAGTTACTTGTACCATTACTTACAGCTAACCTTTCAATTACCTTTGATAACTTCAGATGTCCTTCACTCCCAGAAACAATTGCCTTAAGTGTAGGAACCACATTGTGGATACAGTGAAAACTTACCCAGATGCATGCTCATACACTTGAGTACGGGCACACACACAAACATTTATTTTAAATAGGAAGGAAATAGAAACCAGAGTAGGCCATTCAGCCCCTTGGGTCTGTTCCATCATTCAGTCAGATCATGGTTGATCTGTACCTCAGATTAATTTACCTGCCATTGATCCATGTCCCTTGATGCCCTTACCTAACAAAATATCTATCAATCTCAGTCTTGAAAATTTCAATTGACCCTGCACCTACAGCCTTTTGGGGGGGGGGGAGAAAAGTTTCAGATTTCTGTATTCGAAATATACTTTCAAAAGTCATAATCAAGTGCATCTGAAGGTAATTTAGTAATTGCCCTACTGTATATTTAATTACATTTACTGAAGAATCATCAGTTTTTCATGAATATTATTTTTCTTCCATATCCCTTCCTCAGATGTGGACAGTCAAATGCGTCACATGGCAATAACCAGCCTTTTTATGGAAGTACTGATGATGCTGAATAACACCAGTGTCACATCAGCAGAATCACTGCGAGTGAGTTTGCGGTCTTGGATCGAGACTAAGGTGCATTATAATCTGGCGTTACCGCTACTGACTGCAACTTGTCAAAGTCTGGCATCTGTCAAACATATGGCAGAAATGACTGAAGGTTGCATCATGGCTTATTTCAAGGATGGTAAGCAGTATGTCTATGTTTGAGGAACTGATTTCATTTTCCTCACATTTTACCTAGCTAGATATGCCTGTAACATTTCAGGATTTTTTTTTATTTGACCTGGAAGACTGAGTTCACAAAGAATTAACTCCCAGCGAGAGGCAAGCTGTCTAGGATGTTTAAGACAAACTGGTTGAAACACCAGACGAGTCAGCTATCCCAGAATTGTGTATTCTTACATATCAGATCATTGAGACAATTGGGTGTCTTCCAACACACACTATAGAGGTTTGTGTCTTACATGTTAGAATGGTTTTCATTCAGGTATGCCCAAAAAGTGCATGGGAGTTTAGCTAAACAGACCATAAGAACATAAGAAATAAGAGCAGGAGTATGCCATATGGCCCCTCGAGCCTCTGGGGCAGAGAATGCCGAAGATTAACAACCCTCTGAGTGAAGAAATTCCTCCTCCATCTCAGTCTTAAATGGCTCCCAGTTAAGCAATGCCTCGATTTTAAAATTCTCATCCTTGTTTTCAAATCCCTCCATGGCCTCGCCTTCCCTATCTCTGTAACTTCCTCCAGCCCTACAAACTTCCGAGATATCTGCCCTGCTCCAAAACTGGCCTTTTGCACATCCCCTATTTTAATTGCTCCACCATTGGCGGCCGTGCCTTCAGCTGCCAAGGCCCTAAGCTCTGGAATTCCCTCCCTAAGCCTCTCCGCCTCTCTATCTCTCTTTACTCCTTTAAGACGCTCCTTAAAACCTACCTCTTTGACCAAGCTTTTGATCATCTGTTGTAATATCTCCTTATGTGGCCCAGTAACAAATTTTGTTTCATAACGCTTCTATGAAGCGCCTTGGAACTTTTTACTACGTTAAAGGTGCTGTATAAAGTTATTGTTGACATTTGATTGGCAGTTCAGTGAGCCAATTCTCAACACAGACAAAGGTGTTAGAGGTCCAGTCTGTCTCTTTTTGCTTTCTGATCAGAGCAGTTTTTGTCTGTTTGGAATCCAGAACAGTCAGAGTGAGACATTGGTGTCTTGCTTACTAAGATTAGTGCCAGTCAGTTCATAACAGTGATCTAAGTTAATGAGATATAAAACAAGTGGAGAGTATTATTTAATGTGCCTTGAGAGTTTTAACAAGGACTAATTTTCACAGTGAAATATGTAAATTAGGTTAATTTTTGCAATACCTAAAGGTTTTGTTTCTTGTAAATGATAATTACTGTAAATGTCACTGACAATGAAAATTACGGTTAAGACAGAGAATATTTTTGCCATGTTTACATACATCTTATGAATGTGTTCATGGACCTACTGGTTGTGTATCTAAGTAAAATAATTACATAGAAACAGAGAAGATAGGAGCAGGAGTAGGCCATTCGGCCCCTCGAGCCTGCTCCGCCATTCAATGAGATCATTACCCTGTCCCTGCCTTCTCCCTATATCCCTTGATACCTTTAGCCTTAAGAAATATATCTAACTCCTTCTTGAATATATTTACTGACTTGGCCTCAACTGCCTTCTGTGGTAGAGAATTCCACAGGTTCACCACTCTCTGGGTGAAGAAATTCCTCCTCATCTCTGTCCTAAATGGCTTACCCCTTATCTTTAGACTGTGACCTCTTGTTCTGGACTCACCCGCCATCGGGAACATCCTTCCTGCATCCAGTCTGTCTAGCCCTGTTAGAATTTTATAAGTTTCAATGAGATCTCCTCTCATTCTTCTAAACTCCAGCGAGTATAAGCCCAATCGACCCAATCTCTCCTCGTACGTCATTCCTGCCATCCCAGGTATCAGTCTGGTGAATCTTCGCTGCACACCCTCCATGGCAAGAACATCCTCCTCAGATAAGGCGACCAAAACTGCACACAATATACTCAAGGTGTAGTCTCACCAAGGCCCTGTACAGCTGCAGCAAGACATCCTTGTTCTTGTAGTCAAACCCTCTCGCTACGAAGGCCAACATACCATTTGCCTCCTTAACCGCCTGCTGTACCTGCATGCTTACCTTCAGCGACTGGTGCACAAGGACACCCAGGTCTCGTTGCACTTCCCCTTCTCCCAATCTATTGCCGTTCAGATAATAATCTGCCTTTCTGTTTTTGCCACCAAAGTGGATAACCTCGCATTTATCCACATTATACTGCATCTGCCATGCTTCTGCCCAATCACCCAACCTGTCCAAATCATACTGGAGTTTCTCGGCATCCTCCTCGCAGCACACACGCCCACCCAGCTTTGTGTCATCTGCAAACTTGGAGATATTACATCTCGTTCCCTCATCTAGATTATTAAGAACAGAAGCTGCAAAATTCTGTTACAAAATTATCAAAAATAGTAAGGGACATGTGATAGAGTTCCACAGTGTTCCATACTTTCATTCCTTTTCTTCCCAGAGCTAGCCACACCTAAATCTCATTTGCACAGTTGTTTAATATTTCACCGAACTGTGTTTTCTGCATGAATATAAGTTGACTCCATTTAGCCATGATACTGCATCCATAATTCCATACAAACTCGGCAAAATGTAAATTGGCCCCAGACTGTTTAGGTTTAAAACCGAGCAGCATTAGTGTTGTATTTTATTTTATTTAAATATATGCCAACTTTTAATTTAAAACTTGTACAAAATAATTCTGCCCAAGCAACTTAATTGTACACTTATAGCCATGATGATCTGTGATGAAACAGATTTTTCTAATTTGTTTTCCTTATTTTTATTGTTTTAGTAACTAAGATGTGTGTTATTTTTGTCTAGGAGCATGTCTTGATCAGTATTTTGGATGGGGACCAATTTTAGTATCTCTTCAAGTGCCGGAACTAACTGCAGAAGAATTTCTGAAAGAGTGCTTGGACTTAGGAAGTTACTTGACACTTTATGTGTACATCCTTCAGCGTTTGAATGTGGAGCAGACTCTGTCCAATGAAATGAAAATGCTAGTTCTACTTAACAAATGGATAGAGCAAGTCTTCCCTAGGTAATAATTAAATAAGAGTATCTTAGGGGAGCTATATATTAAGTGGATCTGAAAGAATTTTGGTATATTCTTTTAAATGGTGATGGAAATGCCAGGCTCATGTAATAGAGAGTGCTTTGTTTAATCTGCATGGAACCTTCAGATCAAGAGCCACGCAGTTGTCTGGAGGTCCCTGCACAGGCCGCTTATCGGCTTTTGAATGGGAGCTTTTGCAAATTTTGAATGGGCCACACAGCCCGTTAAAGGGACCGCGCAACCAAAAAAAAAATTAGGGGGAATATTGTTTACCAACAACTTTATTTTAAAATTCTCATCCTCATGTTAAAATCCCTCCATGGCCTCACCCCTTCCTATCTGAACTCAGCAGTGTGAGCGCTGTGAGTGCTCCGAACACAGAAGGGTGAACCCTGTCTGTTCTCTGACAGCAGTAGTGTTAACACTGTGAACTCAGTAGCCTGCCTGACAATAACTGGATCAAATTACACGTTGCAGAGATCTTGATTACACTCCAGCAGGCAGGATCAAATTACACATTCCAGACAAACTGTTGAGTGTGTCTTGTTCTCCATGGGATCAATCAGAAATCTGGTGTCACAAATAGACGCCATCATTAAGAGGTGCACTAGTGCTATTAGTGCTGCAGTTTAATTGGCTAAGATTTCTAACAGGGTTTATAATCGAACCTCCAAAAGTAACATCTTTTTTGGGAGGAAAAAACAGGTTTATTTGCCCAGGTCCTGTCTGGCTGCAGGTGCCATCAAATATCAACAGTACTTCTGGTTTTGCTGCTAACGTATGCATCAAAGATTTTATGGGTTGCTTCTATAATATAACTTTTCAATCTTCCAGTTCTTGTCATTTGAATGTTTAAAAAAACTGGCCTTTGGAGTCAATTGTGAAGCTATCAATCTACATACATGTAAAGTTGTTCCCACCTTCAAATGGAGTAGAAACCAGAGCAAAATGCTAAGAGATATTTTAAAGTTAGAACAGATACAGGAAAGAGAGTAAAATTTAAATAAATAATAAAAATGAGACAAGCGCAAGTAAAGTTTTTAATATAAAGTTTTATGTAAGTTTATGGTGTGTATATCTATTTTAGACACTTAAAGTTAATATTACAGCAAGAAAGCCATTTGATATTTGTATAGCTTCATTTCTATAATAAGGGTAGGGGGAGGGGTTCACTGTGTAGCAAGTGAGCTGAAAACACACAAGTGGTCAACCAGAGCAACAAAAGTTTCCGTGAATCTGATGGCACTTATGGATTGATACTCTCAGAATTTAGTTGATTAAGGATTTGATTTTATAAAAATAAAATTTACCATTTCAGACTTTAGGGATTGTAACTATTAATCTGATAGGTATTCAAGTGAGATTTTGATTCTACTGAAAGTTAACACTGCTAATTTGTTTCAAACAGCAACGCAAATGATGAGGTTAAGCTGTTCCTCTGGTGGCACAAAGTATTACAATTAACATTGATCCAGCTTGAGCAGAACGATGTAATTGCATTGGAATTTTTGATGAGGACACTAAATGCATTGCAAATGAAACAGAGTCAGCTGGCAGAGGAGAGGCTCTCTTCTGGAATTCTAGGAGCTATTGGTCTTGGAAGGAAGTCTCCCCTCTCAAACAGGTGGGGCATTTTGTGTGAAGTCTAGCAAAAATAAAAATTTTAATGTGTGATTTTGCTTTTCTCACTGTTTTCAACAACTAATTTATAAATTAGTATGATTCTTTCAGACTTTGAAACACATCACAATCGGTCTTAATTTTTCATGTTCACGTGTAATCTTTCATATTTAAATTCAATGTAAGACATGTAAACCATAGATATTTTGCCAACTTGTGTTCAAGATTCAGATAATTTTTATTAAAATGCATCTCTCACCAAGCCACTTTACAAAATCATTATCAAAATATTACTAAATTATCTAGTTTCTAATGCTCAGCACACTAAATGCTAACAACCTTTTAATGGGTTTCACCTAGAAGCAGCAGCATATATTATAAAACTGATTGCTGCTGCATAATTTTTTTAGATTGCTTTCTAAAGGAATGATTGAGATTTCAAAATTGTCTTTTATATCCCAAGTTTATAGAATTCATAATATAGCTACAAAATATTTTGTAAATTACGTAAAAACAACAGTTGATTAGGATTGTATATTATAACGCAGTTACACAATCACAGGATTCAGATGAGTTTGGAAACCACTCCGGCTGCGCTGACACAGTTTATGATATTCAATCCCACACTTGTCTCTTTTTGGCCTTAGTAGAGGTGGCTGGCTTTCCCACTTTACAGTGAGTTAGAATAGGAGAGTTTTCAATGATTCTTTGCAGTCCCCACATCACGTGTCAAGCAAACATTTATATATTAGTGCCTTTCTTTACTAATCCATTTTCTTGAAATTGAGATTTGCAGCCTTTCCTGTGCAACATCTCTATTAATTCAGTCCCTTTTATGCTGGTTGGTATTCAGATTTCTGATTGTATGTCTTTATAGGTTTCGAGTGGTGGCACGAAGCATGTCGGCGTTCCTACTGATTCAGCTTCCTGCAGAGAACCGCATTCGACTGAAGCCTGGCACAGAATTACAGCTGTCTCCCAAAGCACAGCAGGTATTGAGAACTTACACAATGAGTTCAATACTGGATTTTTTTCAGAAGATCACAAGATAATTACAGATCAGGAAAGCCATTTATCCCATCTTAATTCACCCATCCAGAAGCACTCTACAATATCTTCACCCTCACCCCCACATTGTAGCTTTCAATAGAAAGGAAGAAAGACCTGCATTTATATAGCGCCTTTCAGAACCACCGGACGTCCCAAAGCACTTTACAGCCAATGAAGTACTTTTTGACGTGTAGGAAACACGGCAGCCAATTTATGCACAACAAGCTCCCATAAACAGCAATGTGATAATGACCACATAATCTGTTTTTTAGTGATGTTGATTGAGGGATAAATATTGGCCAGGACACTGGGGATAACTCCCCTGCTCCTCTTCGAAATAGAATCATAGAATGGTTACAGGATGGAAGAAGGCCATTTGGGCCGTCGGGTCCATGCCGGCTCTCTGCAAGAGCACTTCAGCTAGTGTAGGTGGTTTGCCTTGGTGGTTCGAATCACCCCTCCTCCTTGGTTCTAGACGACAGGAATTACGGTGAACAGGATTGGAACACAGACAAGCTTTTCGGACTCAACCGTATGGTGTTTAATAAGGTTAACACACACACCCACCTCCAGTACATAAAATGCCTGGTGGCATAAAACAAGCAGTACAACAATACAACTTAGCCCGTCGAACAGGCCCCTGTCTCGTATTAAGACGCCTAAAATCACACTGTGTTGCTATACAGAGTATAACATGGACTTGTCCCATAAACCCCAGAACATACACTATATAATACACACACAACCTCCCCACTAAGCCCCTCTGGATTGGTTGGGACACACAACAACCCCTCGCACAGTACCGGTGGTCTTAAGGATGCATGGGCTTTGGACAATGCTCACCCCGATTGTCCGTTTCCTTGCTCGCTGCTTCCCTGTGTAGAGCGAGTCTCCTGGTTCCGTATCTCCGATGCAGTATCCAAGTCCCAGTTTCGAGGTTCGTTCCTACAGTCGGAGAGCAAGGCGAGGCTCTTGTCGCTCGTGGTGGTTTCTTCTCTCCGTCTCGGACGGAGTGCTCGGTTCTTGGTTCAGAGATGAGGGCATGCGAAGGGGAGAGCAAGCGAGAGAGGGCGAGAATGGCCAAAGCTGCCTTCTCTTATACCCTAAAAGTTCATTAAGGTCTGTGTATTGCAGTGATGTCTTTTTTATCACCCTTCTTTGTCTGGTTTCCCACCTTTCGGGGCTATCCCATCTAGGTGCTAGTGTTAATGGCAGATGATGGGCCGCACTTCTCACCCGATCCTGGGTTAAGTGGTTTCCCATTAATTTACAATGGCCTTCCATCTTCTGCCTGTTACCGTATTGTTTCCCAGAGAACTCTGTCTGCTCAGACATTCTCCCGTAATCAGTTTGTAGGCCTGGCTGGAATCTCCTGTCCATCACTGAACACCTGAGCCCCTCCCATCTTCTCTAAACAAGCTGCTGGTCAGCATTAACAATCATACAAAATGTCCGATACACAAAAAAATCCTTGGGGCCTGCGCTGATGCTTACATTAATCCCACTCCCCTGCCCATTCCCTGTAGCCCTGCAAATTTCTTTCCTTCAGATACTTATCCAACTCCTTTTGAAAACCGTGATTGAATCTGCCTCCACCACCCTTTCAGGCAGTGCATTCCAGATCTTAACCACTCGTTGCGTAAAAAAGTTTTTTCTTACATCGCCTTTGGTTCTTTTGCCAATCACCTTAAAGTTGTGTCCTCTGGTTCTCGACCCTTCCGCCAATGGGAACAGTTTCCCTCTATCTACTCTGTCCAGACCCCTCATGATTTTGAACACCTCTATCAAATCTCTCAATCTTCTCTGCTCCAAGGAGAACAACCCCAGCTTCTCCAGTCTGTCGACATAACTGAAGTCCCTCATTCTGAAAATCCTGGAACTCCCTACCCAACAGCACTGTGGGAGTACCTTCACCACTCGGACTGCAGCGGTTTAAGAAGGCGGCTCACCACCTTCTCAAGGGCAACTAGGAATGGGCAATAAATGCTGGCCTTGCCAGCAATGCCCAGATCGCATAAGCGAAATTAAAAAAATGTAAAAAAAATTCCTGGAATCATTCTCGTAAATCTTTTCTGCACCTTCTCTCAGGCCCAAAATTGGACACAGTACTCCAGTTGGAGCTGAACCAGTGTTTTATACAGGTTCATCATAACTTCCACACTTTTGTACTCTTTACCTCTATTTATGAAGCCCAGGATCCCGTAAGCCTTTTTAACTGTTTTCTCAGCCTGCCCTGCCATCTTCAACGATTTGTGCACACCAACCCCAGGTCTCTCTGTTCGTGCACCCCCTTCAGGATTGTACCATTTAGTTTATATGTCCTCTCCTCATTCTTTCTACTAAAATGTATCACTTCACACTTTTCTGCGTTAAATTTCATCTGCCACGTGTCCGCCCATTTCACCAGCCTGTCTGTCTTCCTGACATCTATCACTCTCCTCCTCACTGTTCACTATACTTCCAAGTTTTGTGTCATCTGCAAATTTTGAAATTGTGCCCAGTACACCCACAACAAGTCATTAATATGTATCAAGAAAATCAGTGGTCCTAGAACTGACCCCTGGGGGACACCACCATATACCTTCCTCCAGTCCGAAATAGTGCCATGGAATCTTTTACGTCCACCTGAGAGAGCAGTCAAGGCTTCGGTTTAATGTCTCATCCAAAATACGGCACCTCCGACAGTGCAGCACTCCATCAGTACTGCACTGGAGTGTCAACTTAGATTTTTGTGTTCAAGTCTCTGGAGTGGGAGTAGGACTTGAACCCACAACCTGCTGACTCAGAGGTGAGGGTGCTACCAACTGAGCCATGATTTGAGGGTTTTCACCCCTAGTACTCGTCCATGTGTTGATCATTCTTTGTGTGAAGAATTTCCTGAGCTAGTCCTAAATTTGTCTTTTACTAGTTTAAACGTGTCCCCTTGCCCTCCGATTTACTTTTCCATTCTCTTTCCTGTCTTGTATCCCTCTAAGATTGCCTCTCAAATGCCTGCTTTTCTAGCTGAAAAGTGTAAGTTTCTTCATTCTTTCCTCATAACTTAGACCCTTGGCACTAGAGATCAGTTTTGTGGCTCTTCTCTGCACTACCTCTAGTGCTCGAGTGTCTCCCCTAATATGCAGCAACCAGAACTGGACACAGTACTCAAGCTGTAGTCTGACTACAATTTGATCACAACTCTTTCCAACTAATATTCTACTGTTTTGGCTATGTAATTCCACATTCTATTGCCTTTGTTAATTGCTGCTGTACATTGGTTGGACCTGTTGAACATTGATTCTACCAGGACTCCCAAATCTTTCAACTTCAACCTTCACTAATTCAGCACAACTCATGGAGTATGCGTGTTGCCCATTCTTCCTTCCTACGTGCAGTACTTTAAATTTGTTTGTTAAATTTCATCTATCTTTAATCTGCCCACATACTTATTTTCTTAAATTCATTCTAATTTCTGAGTTGCTTCCTTTGATTCTATTGCCCCTCCAAGTTTGGCACCATCAGTAAACTTAACTACTTTGTATTGTGTTTTGAGTCCAAATTATTGTGGTGGAAGATACAAATGTATGAATGGTTGCCATATATCAAGTATTTTATTATTTTGTCATATAGGACAACATTCCCAATGGTACCTGGTAAGCCTCAGCTTTTCTTGCACAATATTTTGATCTGATTGGTACTGCCATAAGTAATAGCAATTCCAGCATTTCTGTGCTGTTCCACTTCCCCAGCACTAGAAGTTTGAAATTGTGGTTTTAAAAAAAGTTACTGTCAAAAAGCTGAACAAAAAATGGGACAGATCGAAACTGGACCCACAATTGCTTTGTCTGTAACCCTTCTCCCGATGATTCATGTTGTAAAGGGATAGTATGATTAATATATAAAAGCAGAAAACAAGACTAGAGGATTTAAATCAAGCTTTTCTTGATGGCTCAGACAAAATGGTTGAGTTTGCACTAGTTTCTTCAAGTAGAATTGATAGATGTGCACTTTCGTCACTGCCTTAATAAGTTTAGGGAGTTCCATCCTTTAATTGGTTAGGTATGTGATATAAGCAGAGCTTTCTTCCTGCATCAAATAAGGAACATTTCTATACTAGTTTTTATTACTATAGATTGACAGGGTGATTTTAAAATTGGTTTTATTTTTAAAAGCCCCCTTCATAGAATCATAGAAACTTACGGCACAGAAGGAGGCCATTCAGCCTATCATGTCTGTGCCGGCAAAAATAGAGCTATCCAGCCTAATCCCACTTTCCAGCTCTTGGTCCGTAACCTTATGGGTTACAGCACTTCAAGTGCATATCCAAGTACTTTTTAAATGTGATGAGGGTTTCTGCCTCTACCACCCTTTCAGGCAGTGAGTTCCAGACCCCCACCACCCTCTGGGTGAAAAAGGTTCTCCTCAACTCCCCTCTAATCCTCTACCAATTACTTTAAATCTATGCCCCCTGGTTATTGACCTCTCTGCTAGGGGAAATAGGTCCTTCCTATCTACTCTATCTAGGCCCCTCATAATTTTATACACCTCAATCAAGTCTCCCCTCAGCCTCCTCCGTTCCAAAGAAAACAACCCCAACCTATCCAATCTTTCCTCATAGCTAAAATTCTCCAGTCCTGGCAACATCATTGTAAATCTCCTCTGTACCCTCTCCGGTGCAATCACGTAATTCCTGTAATGTGGTGACCAGAACTGAACACAGTACTCTAGCTGTGGCCTAACTAGTGTTTTATACAGTTCAAGCATAACCTCCCTGCTCTTTTATTCTATGTCTCGGCTAATAAAGGAAAATATCCTGTATATAAGAACATAAAAAATAGAAGCAAGAGTAGGCCATTTGGCCCCTCGAGCCTGCTTTGCCATTTAATGAGATCATGGCTGATCTGATCTTGGGCTCAGCTCCATTTCTCTGCCTGCTCCCCATAACCCATCACTCCCTTATTGTTCAAAAATCTGTCTATCTCCACCTTAAATATATTCAATGACCCAGCCTCCACAGCTCTCTGGGGCAGAGAATTCCACAGAATTACGACCCTCCTTATCTCAGTTTTAAATGGGGAACCCCTTATTCTGAAACAGTGCCCCCTAGTTCTAGATTCCCCGTGAGGGGAACATCATCTCTGCATCTACCTTGTCGAGCCCCCTCAGTCTCTTGTATGTTTCAATAAGATCACCTCTCATTCTTCTAAACTCCAATGAGTATAGGCCCAACCTGCTCAACCTTTCTTCATAAGTCAACCCCTTCATCTCAGGAATCAACCTGGTGAACCTTCTCTGAACTGCCTCCAATGCAAGTATATCCCTCCTTAAATAAGGAGACCAAAACTGTACGCAGTACTCCAGGTGTGGTCTCACCAATACCCTGTACAGTTGTAGCAGAACTTCCCTGCTTTTATACTCCAACCCCCTTGCAATAAAGGCCAACATTCCATTTGCCTTCCTGATTACTTGCTATACCTGCATGCTAACTTTGTGTTTCATGCACAAGGACCCCTTGTGTGCCTTCTTAACCACCTTATCTACCTGTCCTGCTACCTTCAGGGATCTGTGAATATGCACTCCAAGGTCCCTCTGTTGGTCTACACTTCTCGGTATCCTACCATTTATTGTGTATTCCCTTGCCTTGTTAACCTTCCCCAAATTCATGACCTCACACTTCTCTGGATTGAATTCCATTTGCCACTTTTCTGCCCACCTGACCAGTCCATTGATATCTTCCTGCAGTCTACAGCTTTCCTCCTCACAGCCAATTTTTGTATCATCATGCCCCCTACATTGAAGTTTAAATCATTGATATATACCACAAAAAGCAAGGGACCTAATACTGAGCCCTGCGGAACCCCACTGGAAACGACCTTCCAGTCACCCATTACCCTTTGCTTCTTGCCACTGAGCCAATTTTGGATCCAACTTGCCACTTTCCCTTGGATTCCGTGGGATTTTACTTTTCTGACCAGTCTGCCATGTGTAATCTTGTCAAAAGCCTTGCTAAAATCTATTTGGACTACATCAAACGTGCTATCCTCATCGACCCTTCTTGTTACCTTCTCAAAAAATTCAACCTAGTCAGACACAGCCTTCCCTTAACAAATCCATGCTGCCTGTTCTTGATTAATCCGTACCTTTCTAAATGACGATTAATACTGTGTCTCTGAATTTTATCCAATAATTTGCCAAAATCTGTGCCCCAGGTGAGGCATGAACTTACAACCTCGGCATGATAAGTAACCCCTTGTCTCTGTCAGGAGAATGGCCAATGCACAAAACTGACCAGATCCGTCCATATCTTCAATGAGAGTTGGCTATCCGTATCTTGTATTCAAAAACTAATTCGGCCAATGTTTGCTTGGCGGCTGGGCAGTCTTTCACCACAATCTCAATGGGCTGGATTTTCATTGACCCGTGGAGGCGGGTTTGGAGGCGTGTGAGGGGTTAAAATTGCGAAAACTGGCGGGCGGGCACAAGTCCGCCTCCATCCCGCCTCCACGCAGTTTTCATTAAATCGTGTCTGCTGGTCCCGACTCCATCCCGCCTCTGTGGGATAGGCTGTTAAGGCCCTTAACAAGCACTAAATTGCCTCTATAATGCCATTTTGAAAGGCATTTGTAATTTTAACCCTTGTTCTACGTGAAGCGCGCCTGTTCTGAACTACGAATGTGAAACCTGGCGGAAGCACATTTGGATAGCTGACGCTGAACTACGAATGTGAAACCTGGCGGGAGCACATTTGGCTGGCTATGGGGATGCATATATGGATGGAGAGGAAACATCTGGGAGTGGTGGTGGTGTAAAAATATCTGGGAGCAGACTTAGGGCTGCTGCTGCTCATTTTGCAGGTCCTCTCACAGCAAAGGCCAGGCAGTCTTTGCAGACCTTCAATGCAGCAGCAATGATGACATCATCAAAGGCGACTTTCAGACTGAAAACACTAATTAGTTCATGGGTTCTCACATGCTGGAACTCAATTGCCCAATTAGGTGAAAATTGCATCAATCTCCCACATCCAATTGCAGTCAGGTGGATAACACGACCCCAACCCGCCCCAGTATCAAAATCCAGCCCAATGTGTCTGAGAACTGGCAGACTGGGGCAAGTAAACAATTAATTATCTCTAATGGCTGGCTCATTAGGGATACGCTTGAAAGGAAGATAGTTACCTCAACGTTAACACCTGTGAAATGAAAGGTACATTTTTGGCATAAATACACTGCCTAGATGTTGAGATCATTTGTGAAGTTGAATTTAGTGAGATCAATTTAGGAATCGTCACCCATGTATGACATTGCATTGAGGCATCTTTAAAAGTTTGTTTTATCCACAAATCTAAGTGATTATCAGACTACATAAGAAATATTTTCTAAAGAGGATGCTTTAAACCCTTGAGGACTGTTGGAGTTTGTCTGACCTTATTACTTCAATGCGCTAACCTAACAGGAAAGGTAGTTTCGTCCTGTTAGTGCTGTGTATCAGCTGGAGTGTAATTGAAAGCTGTGTGAGATTGCAATGAAATTGCCTCACAGTAGAACAAATAATAGATATTATCATCGTGTGCATGTGTTGGTGCAAATGATGAAGCACGTATTTGTTGGACTCCTGGACTTGCAATTTACGCAATACTTGCACTTATATAGCGCCTTTGAAAACCCTTTAACCTTTTCCTGTGAAAAGTCCCTATTTTTCAAAGAGAGGTTTTGAAAATTCTGAGAGCTTTAGAGGGATGCTATTGGAAGATTATTTCCACTGATTGGCGAATCAGTAACGAGCAGACATAGATTCAGGATTTAGAAAGTGGGTAGGTGGAAGTAATGTTTTCATTCTGCGGGTTATTAGAACATAGGTTTTACCACAAATGACTATTGAGGCAGAGGTATCATTTAAAATGGAATTGGAAAAGTATTTAAAAAGTATATGAGGAAAGGCCAGAAGAAGAAAAGACTTCGATTTATATAGTGCCTTTCACAACCTCAGGACATCCCAAAGTGCTTTGCACCCGATGAAGTACTTTTGGAGTTTAGTCACTGCTGTAATGTAGGAAACACGGTAGCCAATTTATGCACAGCAAGGTCCCACAAACAGCATGAGATAAATGACAGATAATCTGTTTTTAGTGATGTTGGTTAAGGGATAAATATTGGCCAGAACATTGGGAAGAACTTCCCTGCTCTTCAAAACAGTGCCAGGGTTTTTACATCCACCTGAGAGGACAGATAGGGCCTCAGTTTAATGTCTTATCAAAAGACAGCACCTCTCAGTGCAGCACACCCTCAGTACTGCACTAAAGTGTCAGCCTGGATTATGTGCTCAAGTCTGTGGAGTGGGATTTGAACTCGGAGCCTTCTAACTCAGGCGAGAATGCTACCACTGAACCACAGCTGACACCTGTTCCAGTGATAGTACTCACCATAGACTCCCAAAAGCAAAAGGTTTTATTGAGTTCCAGATTGAATGCATCTACCATTGAAGTCAGTTATTATTTTTCATCTACCCCAATCACTAGTTCAGCTTTTTTGACACCAATATATTCAGTGACTCATCCTGAAATCACTGGTATACACTTTTACTTCACCTATTCATAATCACTATGCAGTGGTTAATAATTCCTAATTGCCAAACACATTATTCTGTAATGAACAAAATGTAAAATAAAATGACTTTTTTCTTTTGTTTTTCAGGCCTTTAATGGACTTGAATTGATGTCATTGAGCAAGCAGTATGCAGACTATCAAGAAGAGATTTTACAGGCTACAATATTCATCAAGAACCCAAACTATTGTCTTTTGGATGGCAACAAGTTATTAGCTGTACTTATTGGTTTCCTTTACCCTGACAAACATTATCTTGACATTATCCGCTAAATATTTTGCCATAGCAGAATCTCAGCATGGGAAGTCTAATGTTTTTATTCATACTGCCAGGCAATTTGAGACAGTAAATCCAGTGAAAGAGTTTTAACTAAATTACATTACTAAATCCATTAATGAATTGGTTATCAGGTAACAATGAGTTTATTTTGGATTATGACAAAATGTGAGCTGTTTACAAAAAATGCTTTAAAAAAATGAACAGAAAAGCTCTTTGTCTACTGTTTGCTAGCACACAATTCTGTATTTTTGTACAATAATCTGTAATATGTAATATCCATTTGAGCTGCAAAAATGTGTAATCAAATGCAATGTTGATAAAGCATATTCTACATCCTAGGTTTTCATCAGTTATGAGATTGATCAATTAAATAAGTAGCCATATTAAACCACTTTCCTTTTTGAAAATATTTGGCAAACTTATGTAATAGAGACTACAGACACTGCCTAATATGATTTTCCTCGCAAATACTCAAACTCCCTCTCCATTACTATTAGCTCAAACAAATATACCTTAATCATCCTTAAAACACAAATATTTATATAGAATTACGTAAAAATTGCAACAAGGTAACAAGCCGTTCAACCCAACAGTCCATGTTGGTATTTATCTTGCACACGAGTAATAGTCCAAATCCCATATACCTTTATCTCACTGTCCTTCAACCAACAACAACAACTTGTATTTCTATGGCGCCTTTAATGTCGTAAAATGTCCCAAGCTGCTTCACAGGAGCGTTATAAAACATAATTTGACACCGAGCCACATAGGAGATGTTAGGGCAGATGACTAAAAGCTTGGTCAAAGAGGGAGGTTTTAAGGAGCGTCTTAAAAGGAGGAGAGGCAGAGAGGTTTAGGGAGGGAATTCCAGATGTTTAGGGAGGGAATTCCAGATCTTTAGGGCCTTGGCAGCTGAAGGCACAGTCGCCAATGGTGGAGCGATTAAAATCGGGGATGTGCAAGAGGCCAGAATTGGAGGAGCGCAAATATGTCAGGGTTGTAGGGCTGGAGGAGGTTATAGAGATAGGGAGGGGGGCGAGGCCATAGAGGGATTTGAAAACAAGGATGAGTATTTTAAAATCGAGGCGTTGCTCAACCGGGAGCCAGTGTAGGTCAGCGAGCACAGTTGTGATGGGTGAATGGGACTTAATGCGAGTTAGGATACGGACAGCTGAGTTTTGGATGAGCTTAAGTTTATGGAGGGTGGAAGATGCGAGGCTGGCCAGGAGTGCATTGGAGTAGTCCAGTCTAGAGGTAACCAACTACCTATCTAACCTATTCTTAAATATTCACATGATATCTGCTTTACTCATTAATTCTGGTCATGCATTCCACAGCCTTGCAACCCTCTATTAAAAAAAAATCTCCTGTTCTCTGTCCTAAATCTCTTACAATTAATCTTACATCCTCATTCTAGAACCTTCAACCACTGGAAACAGTATGTTTCTATCTACTCTGTCCCATCCTTTCATAATTTTAAATCATCCTGTGTGATTTGTTAAAGTCAAGTTATATTTGAAGGAAAGTTATTTTTTTTGCAGGGAACAAACCATTTACATTTTCTTAAATTGTATCTTTATAATTCAGCAAATAAACTACAAGGAAGGATCTTACTGCCGTTGGCAGCTGGCAGTCTTAGTTTAGCTGGTGACCTGTTTCTAGCACTTACTCTTTCTTCCCTACTGATGCATCTGAATCTGAGGTATTGAAACAGGTCAACCTATCAATTTTTGTTGTCCTCAACCATTATACTCCATGCAGTTATTTTAGTTACTTGAAGTGGAATTCTGTAGTTAAGTAAGCACCATTAGTCTTGAAATTATGCTGTGGAAATATTAACATATGAATATTTTTTTTATTCATTCACGGGATGTTGGTGTCATTGGCAAGGCCAGCATTTATTGCCCATCCCTAATTGCCCCTGAAGGTGGTGGTGAGCTGCTACCTTGACAACTGAGTGGCTTGTTAGGCCATTTCCGAGGGCGGTGAAGATCAACCACATTGCTGTGGGTCTGGAGTCACATGTAGGCCAGTCCAGGTAAGGGTGGCAGGTTTCCTTCCTTAAAGGACATTAGTGAACCAGATGGGTTTTTACGACAGTCCGGTAGTTTCATGGTCACCATTACTGATACTTTTCCAAATAAGCTTTTCCAAATTTATTTAATTGAATTTAAATTCCCCAGCTGCCGTCTCTGGATCATTAGTCCAGGTCTCTGGATCATTAGTCCAGGCCTCTGGATTACTAGTCCAGTAACATAACCACTATGCCACCGTCCCCATGAAATTCTTGTGTCTGCTATTTTAAGAGATGTGAAACCATTTATTTTAAACATGCCTCCTTTAAAATAGCACCCTGAAATCAACAAAAAGTATCAATAGCCATGGAGGGCCTTTGTTTAAGTGCCTTTGCCTTTCACGTATAAGCACTTTATGCAAATACCTTAACCGTGTAATGTATAATTTAATTTTCATAGGTGTTGTCATTTTCTTTTTACATTAGCCAACTGATGCTGCCAAGGTTATTTGACAAAACAAGTTGTGACATCACAGGTGCCATATAATCTTCAAGTTCACAACAGTGCCATCTACGTTACACTAGTAAAATTAAATACTTCCATTGTTACTTAAATAAAGAATATGCAGACAAACAGTGGACTTACCATGTTTATTCAGCAGGGAAACAAGATCTATTGCTCATAAAAGGTCTCACCTGAGAAGTAGAATAAATTTACAGGAACCAGATGCTCATGCAGCTCCAGTCCCTACAACATTCCCTACCAAACCAATGAATATAAGCAAGTATTTTCATAATTTTATGTCACCAACATATGTTTAAAAATATCTTGTTCTAGCTAAACACTTGCTTTTTTTAAATGACAGAACTTCCCAAGTTATTTAATTAATGTATGACTCAAGTTATTGAAAGCACATCTTGGATGCTGCTATTAGTGATGTAATGCTGTGCACTTTATAGAAGTGAATAAAATTGACGTTTGAGTGAAATCAGTGGTACCTTCCAGAATGTGAAAGCTTTTTCACACTTTTTCATCAGACATTCAACTTCATAGTCAAGTTTTTGACACTGGTATTAATTTAATGGAAGTGTACCACCAGATTGGTGTTTGAAGTGTGTCAAATAAGATTCCAATAATACTTGAAACATGCAATATAGTGCATAAAAACTGGCTCTTGCTGTAAAATATTAAGGAGCATTTTTGGTTCTTACGAAGTTGTGATATATATATAAGCTCTACATGGACAGTAATCAGTTTATCAAGTGCAATTTTATCTTTGAGCAGTGTTCTCCTCCTGAGAGATTTTTGCTGTATATAAACTGCATTGTGATCTTTTACTCCTTTGTGTCCTTAAAATCTGAATCATAATTGTCAATTTACGGTATAAAGGTACAGATAAAATAAAAATATTTCCTGTCTAAATATATTCATGCAGTTCAATGTGTTTCAAAGTGTATTTGAGAATAAACATAAATAAGTTTTGTTTGGTGAAATAATTTTAGAGTACAATTGCATACAATGTGTTTTGGCAGAGATTCAACTTCATAGTTTCTGTATAGGGTAGTTATCGCTTCAGTGGTGTACATTTTTGAAAAGCAAGTACCTAATTCTAAGCCTCAGGCTGTGGCTTATCCACTACCTAGCTGACTGATTTCCTTTCCAAAACAGTAGTGGGCAAGCCTCAAGCCCAGTGACTCACCTAACCTGTTTGCAGCTACCTGATTGATGTTTTGTTTCTTTTCCTCCCCCCACCCCCCCAATTACAGATTTTATGAACTCATTAGTAGTGCTTGGACCTTCAGCATACCACCTCATGACTGCCTGCACCCCACCCCCTACTGCATGTGCCCATATCTCTATTACCCTCTGCCCTCCATGGCATTAGAGCCATCCTCTGGCAAAAAACATGATTTTTTTTACAAATACTATACACATACTCCCGTAGACTGGAAGGAGGCTAATGTAGTCCCCATCTTTAAAAAAGGTGACAAGACGGATCCGGGTAACTATAGGTCCATTAGTTTGACATCAGTAATAGGTAAGATGCTTGAGGGAATCATTACGGATGCAATATATGAATGCTTGGATAGAGAGCGACATATTAGGGACACCCAACATAGCTTCGTAAAAAGGTCATGTCTTAAAAATCTATTTGTATTTTTTGAAAAAGTTACAAAGTTGGTGGATGAGGAAAGCCCAGTAGACATTGTCTACACAGACTTCCAAAAAGCTTTTCAGAAGGTACTGCACAAGAGGCTTCTTTATAAAATCAAAGCCTCTGGTATTGGTAATATAGAGCTGGATTGAGAACTGGCTGGCAGGACGTAGGCAAAAAGTAGTTCCAGATGGGTTTGGAGATGATCACCAGTGGTGTCCCGCAGGGATTGGTGTTGAGACTGTTGTTCTTCACTTTTTATTAATGTTCTGGAATAGGTGTTGGGGGCAAGATCTGCAAATTTGCAGATGATACTAAGATCTGTGTGAGTGTTAAGACTTTAGACGATGCTCGGCTGCTTCAGGCAGATCTTAATGTGTTGGGAGATTGGGCTCATGACTGGCAGATGATGTATAACTTAGATAAGTGCAGTGTTATGCATGTGGGCAGGGCAAATGCTCAACATTCATACACCCTTCACAGAAAAGCATTAAAGAAGGTGGAGATAGAAAGATTTGGGCATTCTAGTGCATGCATCTCTAAAAGTACATGAGCAATGCTGTAAAGTGATAGCTAGAGCAAATAGGCTGTATCAATAGGACAATTGAGTAAAAGACGAGGCATACTATTTTGTCTTTGTACAAGACCTTGGTCAGGCCTTGCTTGGAATACTGTGTCCAGTTTTGGTCTCCTCACATGGGTGATATTGAGGCTTTGAAAAGGATGCAGAGGAGGGCTACTAGACTAATTCCCAGTTTAAAGCATCTTAGTTATCAAGATAGGCTAAAAGAGTTGGGACTCTACACTTCAGAGAAGCATAGACTTAGGGGTATTTGATTGAGGTTTATAAGATAATGAAGGGAATAGATTGTGTTCCAGTTCCAATTAAATAGGTTAGGGAGGACCAGGGGTCACAAATTTAAGTTGTATAAAGCTAGATCTAGGTTAGATGTCAAGAGGTGGTTCTTTTCCCAGAGAATAGTGGACCTCTGGAACAGGCTGCTGTCTCACGTGGTGGATTCCTTCAAGCAACAGTTAGACCTGTTTCTCGCTGGGGCGGAGGTCACCTCTTACAGAAGGTAGATACTGCAGGGAATTCAGGGCCAGAGTGTTGATCTAGACTAGTTTTGATCACCTAGATGGGTCGGAGAGGAATTTCCCAAATTTTTTCCCCCAAATTGGTCTGGGTTTTTAATCTTTTTTTCCCTTTCCCAGGAGATCACAAGGTTTTGGGTTGGGTGGAGAGTATATATTGTGATACAAGTTATCGCAATTGTGTGGGACAGGCTTGATGGACCAGAGGGTCTTTACTTGTTCGTGTATATATAGTATTAACTCTTTCCCTTAACAAACTAAGCCTATTTTCACCTCAGTAATCTTAAACATGGTTTTAGAATTTTTTTTTCTTGACTTGCCTTTCATGCAGTAAATGGTGCAAGCAAATCCAATACAAGGATCATTTACAGAAAAGGTAAAACCATGTATTCTCCAACACACCATTCGCAACACCTAAAGACATCTGCTAGTAATATATTGAATGTCGTGTCTAGCATGCATTTCCTGTTTGCCACACGTTCCACTTGTCACACTTTTACAGTAACACTGCTGATTGGCTCCAAGTTGCACATCAACAACACGGAGACAGGGGACATATGAATCAAAGCATGGTAAATGATTAGATAACTACCAATGAGAAACTACTAAGTAATTATAAAAACTATCAATCCTAAATCTCCAATCAGAAATTACTCTCTTTTCAACAAAAAAAAATCCTCATGCTATGTTTTATAAGTAACTGAAATTTCAAAACTTACATATTTCGCAATTACTAAACTTACCTTTGGAATTGTCTTTCGTGTTCGTTAATAACCTTATTAAAAGTTTTACTCGCTCCCAAAAGCTTGCTTGACATTTTTGCTGAGAGCTGTGATTGTGTTAGCTGAAAGCAAATCTTACAATCTGGATAGGTACAATGTGCACAATGTCCCCTGATCTATCAGTAGTATTTAGTTAACCTAACTGATGCAATGCTTCTCAAGTTTCTAACAGTATTTGTTAGTTTTTGAAAATTGTTTGAAGAGAAACTAGAGTACAAATTTCAAAAGCATTGTTCAGGTAAAATTCAGAAACTGAGAAAGAGAGAAAAAAAATGTCCATTTCAAATATAACACAACTGATTGTACACCTGATTTTTATGTTAAAATTATAAACATTCTGTAAACTTCAGAAACATTTCAGGCTGAGAGAGACAGAAAAGGAGACCGTGTCTTTTCTCCTAATTTTCTAGGTTAAAAAAAATTGAGCAACCAGAAAGGTTTGGTTTAGAATCAACTGTGTTTTGTTGCTGGCTTAAAAACATAAAACTATTTAATGACAATTTTGAGAGAAAGATAGCCACACGTCCAGGAACAAATTACAAAACACTGAATTTAAAGTTTGATGGGATCATTTAAAAACTTATAAACCGGTGCTGCCAACTGCATCTCCCCATTGCTGTGAGGCCTGTGCCCGCCCTCCCCCCACAGCTGACTGATTGATTAGTGGTCTGTCAGTGAGCCGAGCCCTACATTCCAACCCCTAGTTCTGCCTCAGATTCTCTTTGATGCCAGATTAAAGGACCCTCTCATGCTGCCAAATTCCAAGACCCCACCCCATTTCTTGTGTTTTTGCTAAGTGTGAAAACAGAGGGATTGCTTTGTATGTTTCTAGGTGGACTTTCTCATGCAGGTTAATAACACTTCAATTTTAGTGTAAAATTCTGAGTTTCTACTTTAGATATCCTTCAGTTTTGTTTCTCTAGCAAATTGATCCTTCAACAAATTCTTAAAAATTGTAAATATAATACAGGCAGAACAGTACCTAAAAAGAGGGACCTGGCTAACTCTTGAGCATGCTAAATTTGGCCTTAGCAAAAAAAAAATGGAATTGAACCACTACAAATGTAATAAATAATTAGATTCATTAAGATTTCTTTCAGATGGGAATACACATCTCTTTGACTGATCTCAACCCAACTTACTTGCTTTCTCAACATATCCTTAAATCATTTCTCTAATCAGAAAATTATCTACATTTCAGTTATATGAACAACTTGCCCCTAACAGCTTGAAATATATTGGGGACTTTTTGATGTTTAAACATTGTGACCCTAAATATATGCGAAGTCGCACAACACCAGGTTATAGTCCAACAGATTTATTTAATTTTACAAGCTTTCGGAGCAGTTCGCTCCTTCGTCAGGTAAGTTTAGCAGTGAGAGAATCTCCCAGAATTCACAATTTAAACACAGACAAAATATATTCCATATATATATTTTGTCTGTGTTTAAATTGTGAATTCTGGGAGATTCTCTCACTGCTAAACTTACCTGACGAAGGAGCGAACTGCTCCGAAAGCTTGTAAAATTAAATAAATCTGTTGGACTATAACCTGGTGTTGTGCGACTTCTCATTTTTGTCCACCCCAGTCCAACGCCGGCATCTCCACATCATGACCTAAATATATGCAACATTGATTTCTAATACCCTCTGGAATGTCTCTGTCATCAGACCAGTGATTCATGCTCCTTCAAATATTTTTCAGGTCACTGTTAAGGTAACTGAAGTAATCACTGTTGGACCAGTAGAGGGCAGCAGCAAGGTATCAGCATTATAAAATGTATTGTGAATAATTTGAAGTTTCCAGCCTCTTCAAAATCAGAGACCTAGTTGTTGCAAGAGAGCAGCAGCTGAATGGGCTTTTAGAACTCTGAAACTGCAACAGATTGATGAGTACAGTGTATCTAGGGACTCTGACCAAATAAGGCTTGGGGGGGGGGGGGAAAGTTTACAGTTATTATTTGTGTAACTACTCTTCGCCTATTATCTGGAAGTCTTATGGGGTGTATTTTCAATCTAAAGCATTCCCAACAGATGCACAAAAAGAAAGTGTATAATTTTTCTTGCCTTCCTCGTGCAGCAAATCATCCGCCTTCTGGAGACCTGCCAGGTCGAGGCTCCCGAGTTGCTCTAATCTAGTATCTGATCCAGTGCAGCACCCTCAACAGGACATCTGTGGCATCTGAGCAGGACAAGAAACAGCGAGGCTTTTCAACCAGATTGGAGAATCCTCACTGAGACACGCAGAGTATAAACCATGAAGTATAAATTAGATTTAAATCATGTACAGAAAGCAAAATAAAGATTGGGAAGAAAGATGCGATTAAGAGAGAGACGGAATAAAAAGTAAAAAAAAAAAAAAATGTTTTTAAATCTCCAACGCTAATTAAATTTTCAGGGCCAGAGAGGTTGTTTGGCAGTAAATATGACTTACCACATCGTTAAAAAAAATCACATTCCTGTATGCACCAGCCCTAACTATTTCTGGCGTGTTTAGTGGGAAGTAACATATAGAGTGGATAAAGGGGAACCAGTGGACGTAGTGTATTTAGACTTCCAAAAGGCATTTGACAAGGTGCCACACAAAAGATTATTGCTTAAGGTAAAAAATCACGGGATTGGGGGTAATATTCTGGCATGGATAGAGGATTGGCTATCTAACAGAAAGCAAAGAGTTGGGATAAATGGTTCATTCTCAGACTGGCAATCAGTAACTAGTGGTGTTCCACAGGGGTCAGTGCTGGGTCCCCAACTCTTTACAATCTATATTAACGATTTGGAGGAAGGGACCAAGTGTAACATATCAAAATTTGCAGATGATACAAAGATGGGAGGGAAAGTAGTGAGTGAGGAGGACATAAAAAACCTGCAAGGGGACATAGACAGGCTAAGTAAGTGGGCAGAGATTTGGCAGATGGAATACAACACTGGAAAGTGTGAGGTGATGCACTTTGGCAGGAAAAATCCTAGAGCAATTTATTATCTTAATGGCAAGAAACTGGAGAGTACTGAAGTGCAAAGGGATCTGGGGGTCCTGGTGCACGAAACTCAAAAGGTTAGTATGCAGGTGCAGCAAGTGATTAAGAAGGCAAATGGAATGTTGGCTTTCATTGCTAGGGGGATAGAATATAAAAATAGGGAGGTATTGCTTCAGTTGTACAAGGTATTGGTGAGACCGCACCTGGAATACTGCATACAGTTTTGGTGTCCTTACTTAAGGAAAGACATCCTTGCTCTCGAGGCAGTGCAAAAAAGGCTCACTCGGTTAATCCCG
Source organism: Squalus acanthias (assembly GCA_030390025.1). NCBI lineage: Eukaryota > Metazoa > Chordata > Chondrichthyes > Squaliformes > Squalidae > Squalus > Squalus acanthias. The sequence continues at coordinate 54,949,378 of CM059426.1, forward strand.
GGGATGAGGGGGTGGTCATATGAGGAGAGGTTGGGTAGATTGGGACTCTACTCATTGGAGTTCAGAAGAATGAGAGGCGATCTTATTGAAACATATAAGATTGTGAAGGGGTTGGATCGGGTGGATGCGGGGAGGATGTTCCCGATGACGGGTGAGACTAGAACTAGGGGACATAGTCTTAGAATAAGGGGCTGCTCTTTCAAAACTGAGATGAGGAGGAACTACTTCACTCAGAGGGTGGTAGGTCCATGGAATATGCTGCCACAAAAAGCTGTAGAAGCTACATCATTAAATAAATTTAAAACAGAAATAGACAGTTTCCTAGAAGTAAAGGGCATTAAGGGTTACGGGGAGCGGGCAGGAATTTGGACATGAGTCTAGGTTCGGATCCGGTCATGGCCCTGTGGGTAGTGGAGCGGGCCCAGGGACCGTGTAGCCTGATTCTGCTCCTATTTCATGTGTGCAATTCTGTTAGATGCAGGAGATGGTTCTGTGATAGATAGTAGATTGGCGGTTAGGATCAGATCAGCCATGATCTTATTGAATGGCGGAGCAGGCTCGAGGGGCCGATTGGCCTACTCCTGCTCCTATTTCTGCTCCTATTTCTTATGTTCTTAACTAGGAGCTAAGTACCCCAATTTCATGCTGTTGCAGTTATTTCAATACCAAGTCTATTGGCAAGGTACAGTTATAGGTGAGCGAGAGCGGCTGGAGAGCGCCAAACCTCGGGAGATTTCAAAGGTGAGCTACAACGGACCGGTGAGTGTAAAGAAGTAAAAAGTAATCGAAGTGTGACATCACCAGAAAGCAGGTAAGTGATTGGTTGGTGAGTATTTCTCTCTCTCCTTTTTTCCATACTTCAAATTCTGTGGTTTATAGTTTCTAGAGTCTCTGTGGTGTAGCAGGGACTGCTTTTAAGCAAGGGCCCTTGAGTATATCATTTAATTGAAGTGAAATTGGTGGGATTCAATTAGTTTAATTTTAATTAATTAATTAAAGGGTAAGTCGTGGCAGGAGAGCTCCGCCCCGTGATATGCTCCTCCAGCTATATGTGGGATATCAGGGATGCTTCCTGTGTCCCTGACGACCATGTGTGTGGGAAATGTATCCAGCTGCAGCTACTGACGGACCGCATTGCGGCGCTGCAGCTGTGGATGGATGCATATTGGAGCATTTGCGACGCTGAGAACGTCGTGGATAACACGTTTAGCGAGTTGGTCACACCGCAGGTAAAGGGTGTACAGGCAGGAAGTGAATGGGTGACCACCAGGCAGAGTAAGAGGTGCAGGCAGGTAGTGCAGGGGTCCCCTGTGGCCATCCCCCTCTCAAACAGATATACCACTTTGGATGCTGTTGGGGGGGGGATGACTTATCAGGGGAAGGCGGCAGCAGCCAACTTCCTGGCACCATGGGTGGCTCTGCTGCACAGGCTGGGAGGAAAAAGTGTGGAAGAGCTATAGTGATAGGGGATTCAATTGTAAGGGGAATAGATGGGCGTTTCTGCGGCCGCAAACAAGACTCCAGGATGGTGTGTTGCCTCCCTGGTGCAAGGGTCAAGGACGTCTCGGAGCGGCTACAGAACATTTTGGAGAGGGAGGGCGAACAGCCAGTTGTCGTGGTGCACATAGGCATCAACGATATAGGTAAAAAACAGGATGAGGTCCTAAAAGCAGAATATAGGGAGTTAGGAGGTAAATTTAAAAAATAGGACCTCAAAGGTGTAGGGTTCTCAAAATTCCCACATTCCCCAGAGTTCTTAATAAGGGGTACCCTTGACAAAGTGGCTTCTACACCTCGTGGCAGAAGCCTGCGACATTGAACAGAAACCAGGGCCCTGCAAAAACAGCAGGCCAGGTGACATGCAGACCTCAGTACAGGCTGCCAAAGGAGGCGGGGCTGGCCTCTACTGACAATGTTGTATATTACAGGTGATCGACCAATCTCCAGCCCCATCAAACTGTTTAGCATTTATACAAAGAAGTAAAAGCAACACAAATGAACAACCATCAGACCAGCAATCATCCTCCACTTAACGAATATTTAATATCGTTAAAGGCCATCTCCTGCCATTAAAGTTAACTACCTTAACGAGCCCACCAGAATTAAACAAAGCACTGGGAAGATTTGGCGGGCAAATAAGGAACAATCGAACAGTATAACTTTAGACTGGAACAAGCCGGAGTGCTACAGAGACCTGTGCTGGAAGAAGCGGGAGTTCTACAAGCTGGAGTGCTACAGAGACCTGTGCTGGAAGAAGCGGGAGTTCTACAAGCCGGAGTGCTACAGAGACCTGTGCTGGAAGAAGCGGGAGTTCTACAAGCCGGAGTGCTACAGAGTCCTGTGCTGGAACAAGCCAAAGTTCTACAGAGAGGAGTTCTACGGAGAGTTCCACAGAGATGAGATGAGCAGTTTTGCAGGCTGGCAGTTTAAAACAAGCTGTTCAAGGCACACAGACAGGCTACAAGCAGGACAGCTGAAGCACAGGAGTTCTCCAGTACACAGTTCAACAGAAACAAGACCGTTCAACAAAGAAGGCCAGCAGCTCCAGAAACAGACCGACACGCAAGAAACCAGAGCAACGGTTCCAGTGACCATCAAACACCTCGAGGCACAAGGGCCTTATGAAACTTTTTACTTAAAAGGACTTTAAACCATATCTCAACTGTCAAAGGATTCGTTTGGTGAGCATTATCCCTGGTCCTCAAGAGTCTAACTTAGCTAGTAAAGTGGGGTTGGGAGGGGTGAGGTATTGTTCTACTGTCATTTCCCTCGTTTGTATCGAAGTTAAGATTGACATGTTATGTTTCATCTCTGTTAAATAAACATTGGTTTTCCTCGCACCAATCCACGGGTCTGTTCGTTTGTCCTTATCGCCGCTCGATAAGTCCTGGGCTCAGAACTAGGAAGGGGATAGCGATTCGCAACCGCACAGCGGGCAGGACAGTCCAGGAAAACATAACTGGCTGACTTACAAATAAGCCCGAGACAAAAACCCCTTACAGAAATGGCGAGCCAGGTAGGAGCCCAGGCGAAAGCGTGTGATAAGGCAGACCGTGTTGCGGAGGAGGAATCCGCAATGGAGCGAAGGTTATCTACCTATGTGTGCGGCAAAGTTAATATCGCAAAAAACTGGGTGTGCGATATGTTAAAAGCCGAGCGCCCCCTAGATGCAGCTGCCCAGTGGACAGCAAGTAAAGAGTACAGGAGAGGTATTGAAAAAGCGGTCTGGCTCATGTGTTTGAAAAAGCAGGTTTTAGTGTTAGACCGTGCTGTTGCAACACGGGCAGCCAAGATCAAACAGTTGACCCGAGAGCTGCAGGAAAAGACTGCAGTGGAGGAGAAAGTAGTAGTGGCCCTCCAGGCAGTAAGCCAAGAGAGGGCGCAGACAGCACGGGACCATCAGGCTGAGTTAGAGCGTATGAGGGCCCGGGCCGTTGAAGCTCAAAGGGAACACCAGGCAAAGTCGGAGCGCCTGGAAGACCGGATCACTGAGCTCAAAAGTAGCGCTAGGCACAGGATGGAACACCTGGAATACCAGGTCAGAGAGGCGAGAGGTAGTGAGGTTAGATTGATGGACAAGATTTCCAGCCTCACGCAAGAGTTGAAAGAGCAGGAGGAGAAAGTAGGCGAAGTAAAAGCAGCATATAAGCTGGCTTGTGCCCAAGGGTTTGAAGACGCAGACCACGGCCCCTGCAGGCAAGAAATAGAAAGCTTGGGTATGGCCTTAGTAAGGGCGAAGGGCATGGTATGCCTCATTAGCCCGAAGATGGGCCAGTTGGATTTTACCGGCAACCCAAGCAGGGAAGTCCCACAGGCAACTCCCAGAAAGGCCCTGGTTAGGGAATCAGAGGTTTCACGACCGCCACCCATAGCCCCGAGTTTTCAGGAGGCCTGGCAGCAAGAGGGGGTGGAGGATGGAGCATTAGGGGAGACCCAGCAGGCCCTAGGGGATAAACCGGGTCCGGGACCAGTGTACCCCCTCCGACAACGGAGGTACAGCCCGCCAGCCGATGGCGAGGAGCTAGGGGCCATCCAGAACCAGTTTGTAGTGCCGCATGGTACCCAACAGCTCAGAGCCATGGTTGGACACATCCCTAAGCTCACAGTGAGGGGGGACCCCTCTCTACATTTCCGGGAGATCGAGCAGGCAGCATGCGTTAATGACTGCGATGAGGCAGAACAAGCAAAAATGCTGCTGTTCTCTCTGGGTAGTGATCTCCTCCAAACCCTATCGGATGAGTGTAAGAAGGGACAGAAAGATTACGAGGAGTTAAGGGATGAGATATTGGAGGCCATGGGACTAAATGATGGGAGTCCGTTCGCCCGAGTGGAAAAAACGGTACAGCTCCCCGGGGAGTCCCCGCAGGCATTTGCAGACAGGCTATGGCCAGTCTACCGGAGCGCGTGCCCGGGAACGCCAGTGCGGACGTTCCTCAACAGAGACCAATTGGCCCACTGGCTCCGTTGTCTCATGACAAACTGCCTGCCCCAAATCCAAGCCCAGGCTGCGGACTGGTTTGACCCCCGAAACCCCCAGACCACCGAAGAAACGGTGATCCGCCAGCTCACAGTAGCATTTAGAAATAACGGGAGGGGAATTGAGACGCCCCAGCCCAAAGGGAAAGTCCACGAGGTTAATCCTGGGGGCCAGAATAAGAAAGAGAGGCACCAGGAGGGAAACCGTCCCTCCCAGAATAAGTTAAACTGCTATGGCTGCGGGAAGGACGGCCACTGGCGCAAAGATTGCAAAAACCCCTGGAAGGACACCAAGGGAAAGAGCTCCACAGCTCCAGGCCCAAAGGTAGACACTGGGACCCCCACAGTAGAGAGCGTTCTTGAATCACTGCGGGTTCTCCTGGCCAGTCAGGGGAAGATAGCAGCAACCACCGGTGCTCTTACCCCATCAGCCCCATACAACGCAGACCTATGACTAGAACCAGCGCAGCCTGTCCACCTGTGTTCCCCGGGATACGATGGTAAGATGGGGGTGGAGAAAGTGCAGGGGAGATGTTTGGTGGACACCGGAGCTGCCAGCACGGTGGTCCATTCGGAAGGCCTGACCAATTCACCCAGGTCTAACGGGGTCCCGTACAGTTTAATGGGATTTACAGGGAACAAGCAGGCTGGGGCAATGTCCAAACCTTTGGACATAGATTTAGGATCCCTCCATACCACGTGGGAGGGTAACCAAAAGGCCGGCAAGTTGGCCAAGCAGGGGGCCAGGGAAGGAGAGTTCTGGAATCCCTACAAAGCAGGTCTGGTAGCCGCAATCCGGGACAAGGGAGGCACAAGGGGTAGCTTTGGCCCCGGACTTAAAGCAGGTCCAAGCCCAGGATCCCGTCCTTAAGGCTGTCCTGGTAAAGAGAGAGAATGGGGAGTCCATAGAAGGTCCGTTTGAGGCAACGGACAAGGTTTTAAAACAGGTTCACTGGCAGGCTGCTAGCAGCATTAACCAGTGCAAACTGTTTAAACCCGACAAAGGGGAGGAGCCAGCAAGGGTGGACCACCCCAAGGTTAGAAATCCTCAGCTCCCAGCAGGTCTCAGTTCACAGAATGCACAAGCAGGCGCAGTGGCCTGTCTTGAGGGAGGAGTCACCCAGGCCCCTGTTCAAACCACCCTCCCTCTCTTCTGGGACTCAGGTGGGGAGGAGGAGGAGCCCGAACCAGATAGCCCCGCCTCCGACCCAGGTTTTGAAGGTTCTGGAGGCGAGGACTCTCAGCCAACAGCAGCAGGCAGCGAGGGATTGCCTGTCCCCAGCTCAGACTTGGGAGGGGAGGAGCCACGGGGGAAAAGCCCCCAGCCAGCGAGGACTGCGACCCACGGCAAGGGTCCGCTCGCCAGGGTAGCCCCACCCATAGCACTTCCTAGGAAGTCCCCTCGGACACCCCAACCTAGGAAGGCATGGTCGCCGACTCTCCAGTTTAAAGGGGCGACCTCCCGAGCAAAAGTTAAGTTAAAAGACAAAGGTCACCAGCCAACAGTCGCAGGCTGTGAGGGACCAGAAGTAAGGGTCCGTACAGGCACGCTGCAGGGAGCAGCCTGCCGCAGTCCTGACAGGAGTTAGGCTGGCCGTCCGGAGACGGACGGCGAATGTATGTAGTTTCTTTTGATTTAAACTTTTATAGGTTTTGTAGTTTAAGGATTTTTAGTGAGTTAAGTTTAAATTCTCAAGACTCGATCACTTGTCAAGCCAGAGAACCTTCTCAGGACATGGCTATCTGTTCTTGTGTGTCCCTACAGAGAGGAAATCGGAAAGCATGAGACGAGCCTGGATCGATTTTGAGAATAAAGTTTTCTATGTATGTATTTTCCAAGTGGTGCAGGGGTGTTGGACCCCCTCCGTGCTTGGATGTGAATGTATTGAAGTGAATTCTTACCTGTATCTGTATTTTTGGAACAAGTACACTATAGGGAAATGTATGTTTTTTTGGGACTATAGATAGATAATTACGGGGAAAGTTGGCTGTGGAGGGTCGGAATTTTGCTCACCTTCGTAGGTATGATACTTAAAGCGAGTTTTAGTATCAACAGGGGGGAGTGGCGACCCAGATGGGACATTTCTGTAAGGGGTTTTTGTCTCGGGCTTATTTGTAAGTCAGCCAGTTATGTTTTCCTGGACTGTCCTGCCCGCTGTGTGGTTGCGAATTGCTATCCCCTTCCTAGTTCTGAGCCCAGGACTTATCGAGCGGCGATAAGGACAAACGAACAGACCCGTGGATTGGTGCGAGGAAAACCAATGTTTATTTAACAGAGATGAAACATAACATGTCAATCTTAACTTCGGTACAAACGAGGGAAATGACAGTAGAACAATACCTCACCCCTCCCAACCCCACTTTACTAGCTAAGTTAGACTCTTGAGGACCAGGGATAATGCTCACCAAACGAATCCTTTGACAGTTGAGATATGGTTTAAAGTCCTTTTAAGTAAAAAGTTTCATAAGGCCCTTGTGCCTCGAGGTGTTTGATGGTCACTGGAACCGTTGCTCTGGTTTCTTGCGTGTCGGTCTGTTTCTGGAGCTGCTGGCCTTCTTTGTTGAACGGTCTTGTTTCTGTTGAACTGTGTACTGGAGAACTCCTGTGCTTCAGCTGTCCTGCTTGTAGCCTGTCTGTGTGCCTTGAACAGCTTGTTTTAAACTGCCAGCCTGCAAAACTGCTCGTCTCGTCTCTGTGGAACTCTCCGTAGAACTCCTCTCTGTAGAACTTTGGCTTGTTCCAGCACAGGACTCTGTAGCACTCCGGCTTGTAGAACTCCCGCTTCTTCCAGCACAGGTCTCTGTAGCACTCCGGCTTGTAGAACTCCCGCTTCTTCCAGCACAGGTCTCTGTAGCACTCCGGCTTGTAGAACTCCCGCTTCTTCCAGCACAGGTCTCTGTAGCACTCCGGCTTGTAGAACTCCCGCTTCTTCCAGCACAGGTCTCTGTAGCACTCCGGCTTGTTCCAGTCTAAAGTTATACTGTTCGATTGTTCCTTATTTGCCCGCCAAATCTTCCCAGTGCTTTGTTTAATTCTGGTGGGCTCGTTAAGGTAGTTAACTTTAATGGCAGGAGATGGCCTTTAACGATATTAAATATTTGTTAAGTGGAAGATGATTGCTGGTCTGATGGTTGTTCATTTGTGTTGCCTTTACTGCTTTGTATAAATGCTAAACAGTTTGATGGGGCTGGAGATAGGTCAATCACCTGTAATATACAACATTGTCAGTAGAGGCCAGCCCTGCCTCCTTTGGCAGCCTGTACTGAGGTCTGCATGTCACCTGGCCTGCTGTTTTTGCAGGGCCCTGGTTTCTGTTCAATGTCGCAGGCTTCTGCCACGAGGTCTAGAAGCCACTTTGTCAAGGGTACCCCTTATTAATAACTCTGGGGAATGTGGGAATTTTGAGAACCCTACAAAGGTAGTAATCTCAGGATTGCTACCAGTGCCACGTGCTAGTCTGAGTAGAAATAGGAGGATATTTCAAATGAATACGTGGCTAGAGGAATGGTGCAAGGGGGAGGGATTCAAATTCCTTGGACATTGGAACCGGTTCTGGGGGAGGTGGGACCAGTACAAACTGGACGGTTTGCACCTGGGCAGGGCCGGGACCGATGTCCTAGGGGGAGTGTTTGCTAGTGCTGTTGGGGAGGGTTTAAACTAAAGTGGCAGGGGGTTGGGAACCTGAGCAGGGAGACAGAGGAAAGGGAAACAAGGATAAAAGCTAAAGACAGGAAGGAGAAAAACAAAAGTAGAAGGCAAAGAACTCAATGGTTTAAATCAAACATGGTCACAGTAAATAATAATTCATATAAGTCTGAGAGCGTTAAAAAAACAAGCCTGAAGGCTTTGTGTCTTAATGCAAGGAGCATTCGGAACAAGGTGGATGAATTAGCTGCGCAAATAGAGGTAAATGAATATGATTTGATTGGGATTACAGAAACATGGCTTCAGGGTGGCCAAGGCTGGGAACTCAACATCCAGGGTTATTCAATATTTAGGAAAGATAGACAAAAAAGAAAGGGAGGTGGGGTAGCATTGCTGGTTAAAGAGGGGATTAACACAATTGAAAGGAAGGATATTAGCTCTGATGATGCGGAATCTGTATGGGAAGAACTGAGAAATAACAAGGGGCAGAAAACGTTAGTGGGAGTGGTATATAGACCTCCAAACAGTAATACGGAGGTTGGGGACGGCATTAAAAGGGAAATTAGAGAAGCATGTAGTAAGGGCACAGCAGTCATCATGGGTGACTTTAATTTACATATAGATTGGGCTAACCAAATTAGTAAAAATACTGTGGAGGAGGAATTCCTAGAATGTTTACGGGATGGTTTTCTGGAACAATATGTCATAATATGATAGAATTCTTCATTAGGATGGAGAGTGAAGTAGTTGAATCAGAGACTAGGGTCCTGAATTTAAATAAAGGAAACTACGATGGTATGAGGCGCGAATTGAGTAGGATTGATTGGGGAATGTCACTCAAGGGGTTGACTGTGGATAGGCAATGGCAAACATTCAAAGACTGCATGGATGAACTACAGAATTTGTTCATCCCAGTGTGGCATAAGAATAAAACAAAAAGGGTGACTCAACCGTGGCTAACAAGGGAAATTAGGGATAGCATAAGATCCAAGGAGAGGGCATATAAATTGGCCAGAAAAAGCGGTAACCCTGAGGATTGGGAGCAGTATAGGATTCAACAAAGGAGGACAAAGGGATTAATTAAGAAGGGGAAAATAGAATATGAAAGTAAGCTTGCTGGGAACATAAAAACTGACTGTAAGATCTTTTATAGATATGTGAAGAGAAAAAGATTAGTGAAATCAAGTGTAGGTCCCTTGCAGTCAGAAGCGGGGGAAGTTATAATGGGGAACAAAGAAATGGCAGACCAATTAAATGCATATTTTGGTTCTGTCTTCACAAAGGAGGACACAAATAACCTCCCAGAGAAGTTGGAGAACATACGGTCTGATGAAAGGGAGGAACTGAAAGAAATCAGTATTTGCAGGGAAATGGTGTTAGGGAAATTGACGGGATTGAAGGCCGATAAATCCCCAGGGCCTGATAATCTACATCCTAGGGTACTTAAGGAAGTGGCCCTAGAAATAGTAGATGCATTGCTGATCATCTTCCAACATTCGATGGAATCTGGAACTGTACCCATGGATTGGAGGGTAGCTAATGTTACCCAACTATTCAAAAAGGGTGGTAGAGAGAAAGCGGGGAATTACAGACCGGTAAGCCTGACATCGGTAGTGGGGAAAATGCTAGAGTCCATTATAAAGGATGTAATAGCTGAGCACTTGAAAAACAGTGACAGGATCGGACAAAGTCAACATGGATTTACAAAAGGTAAATCGTGCTTGACTAATCTACTGGAATTTTTTGAGGATGTAACTGGGAAAATAGATAAGGGAGAACCAGTAGATGTGGTGTATTTGGACTTTCAAAAGGCTTTCGATAAGGTCCCGCATAAGAGATTAGCGTGTAACGTTAAGGCACATGGGATTGGGGGCAAGGTATTGATTTGGATAGAGAACTGGTTGGCGGACAGAAAGCAGAGAGTAGGAATTAATGGGTCTTTTTCCGAGTGGCAAGCAGTGACTAGTGGGGTACCGCAGGGATCGGTCCTTGGACCCCAGCTATTCACAATATACATTAATGATCTAGATAAGGGAACTAAATGTAATATCTCCAAGTTTGCAGATGACACAAAGCTGGGTGGGAGTGTGTGCTGCGAGGAGGATACTGAGAAACTCCAGGATGATTTGGACAGGTTGGGTGAGTGGGCAGAAGCGTGGCAGATGCAATATAACGTGGATAAATGCGAGGTTATCCACTTTGGTGTCAAAAACAGAAAGGCAGACTATTATCTGAATGGCAATAGATTGGGAGAAGGGGAAGTGCAACGAGACCTGGGTGTCCTTGTGCACCAGTCGCTGAAAGTAAGCATGCAGGTGCAGCAGGCGGTGAAGAAGGCAAATGGTATGTTGGCCTTCATAGCGAAAGGGTTTGAGTATAGGAACAGGGATGTCCTGCTGCAGTTGTACAGGGCCTTGGTGAGACCACACCTTGAGAACTGTGTGCAGTTTTGGTCACCTTATCTGAGGAAGGATGTTCTTGCCATGGAAGGAGTTCAGCAAAGATTCACAAGGCTGATACCTGGGATGGCAGGAATGACATATGAGGAGAGATTGGGTCGATTGGGCTTATACTCGCTGGAGTATAGAAGAATGAGAGGGGATCTCATCGAAACATATAAAATTCTGACAGGTCTGGACAAACTAGATGCGGGAAGAATGTTCCCGATGGTCGGAGAGTCCAGAACCAGGGGTCATAATCTCAGGATAACGGGTAAGCCATTTAGGACAGAAATGAGGAAGAATTTCTTCACCCAGAGAGTGGTGAACCTGTGGAATTCTCTACCACAGAAGGAAGTTGAGGCCAAGTCATTAAATATATTCAAGAATGAGTTAGATATATTTCTTAAAGCTAAAGGTATCAAGGGATATGGGGAGAAGGCAGGTACAGGGTACTGAGTTTGGATGATCAGCCATGATCTCATCGAATGGCGGAGCAGGCTCGAGGGGCCGAATGGCCTACTCCTGCTCCTATCTTCTATGTTTCTATAGCGCAGCCTGTGGAGGAGCAGGGTAACTCTGACCGCAAATTAAAGATTTCCACGTTTAACTGTGCATGTGTGTACTCTCCGTTGCTGTCCGATTTGAGCGCTGACAGCCTCACCGTTATTAACACAAAATCCGGGCCATTATATACAGCAGGTCCTAGTCTCTTTACAATTATGAAGAAAGACTTGAAAAATAGGGATTTTCATTGGAAAGGGTTTTCAAAAAGAGAGGTTTTCAAAATTCTGAGAGTTTAAGAGGGAAACTAGTTAAAAGATTGTTTCCACTGGTTGGCAAATCAGTAATGAACGGGCATAGATTTGGGATTTAGAAGGGGGTAGGTGGAAGAAATGTTTTTATTATTTTAATGCTTTATTCCTTAGATACAGGGTGGTGTCAGAGGACTGGAGAATTGCAAATGTTACACCCTTGTTCAAAAAAGGGTGTAAGGATAAACCCAGCAACTACAGGCCAGTCAGTTTAACTTCGGTAATGGAGAAGCTTTTAGAAACAATAATCCGGGACAAAATTAACAGTCACTTGGACAAGTGTGGATTAATTAAGGAAAGCCAGCACGGATTTGTTAAAGGCAAATCGTGTTTAACTAACTTGATTGAGTTTTTTGATGAAGTAACAGAGAGAGTTGTTGAGGGCAATGCGGTTGATGTGGTGCACATGGACTTCCAAAAGGCGTTTGATAAAGTGCCACATAATAGGCTAACCAGCAAAGTTGAAGCCCATGGAATAAAAGGGACAGTGGTAGCATGGATACGAAATTGGCTAAGTGACAGGAAACAGAGAGTAGTGGTGAACGGTTGTTTTTCGGACTGGAGGAAGGTACACAGTGGGCAACACGGTGGCATAGTGGTTAGCACTGGTGCTTCACAGCGCCAGGGACCCGGGTTCGAATCTGACCTCGGGTGACTGTCTGTGTGGAGTTTGCACATTCTCCCTGTGTCTGCGTGGGTTTCCTCCGGGTGCTCCGGTTTCCTCCCACAGTCCAAAAATGTGCGGGTTAGGTTGATTTGGCTATGATAAATTGACCCTTAGTGTTAGGGGGGGATTAAATATGTGGGGTTATGGGGATAGGATGGGATATGTTAGGGGGAATTAAATACGTGGGGTTACGGGGGTAGGGTGGGATATGTGTACTGTGGGGATTGAAGCAGGGACAGGGTACTGGATTTGGATGATCAGCCATGATCGTATTGAATGGTGGAGCAGGCTCGACGGGCCGAATGGCCTACTCCTGCTCCTAGATTCTATGTTTCTATGTTTCTATGTTTCCCAGGGGTCGGTACTAGGACCACTGCTTTCCTTGATGTATATTAATGACTTGGACTTGGGTGTACAGGGCACAATTTTTAAATTTGCAGATGACACAAAACTTGGAAGTATAGTGAACAGTGAGGAGAGTGATAGACTTCAAGAGGACATAGGCAGGCTTATGGAATGGGTGGACACGTGGCAGATGAAATTTAACACAGAAAAGTGCGAAGTGATGCATTTTGGTAGGAAGAACAAGGAGAGGCAATATAAACTAAAGGGTACAATTCTAAAGGGGGTGCATGAACAGAGAGACCTGGGGGTATATATGCACAAATCATTGGAGGTGGCAGGGCAGGTTGCGAAAGCAGTTAAAAAAGCATACGGGATCCTAGACTTCATAAACAGAGGCAGGGAGTACAAAAGCAAGGAAGTTATGATGAACTTTTATAAAACACTGGTTCGGCCTCAACTGGAGTATTCGCCTTGATTTCCCCTACCTCGGCGGGTTCGTTGCGGCCGGGGTCAGGGGCGGGTCCTGACCTCGCTGCTGGCTCCAGCCCACTCTGAGATGATTTTACAATGATTGGGCTCGTTAAGCCCGCCCAGTGCATGTCCCAGCCCATTGAAGGAAGTGGGTCTGATGACATCATTCGATTATGACATCATTCGATGATGCGTCATCAGCCGGTTTCCTTAAAGGGACCATGCGCAAATTTAGTTTGACAGTTGTGCTGTCAGTGTTCTACAGCATTGAGGTGCTGCAAACACTGAAAAGTACTGCAGAGGTGCACAGCTACACCCAGGCTCTCCCATTACTCCCTTCATATGCTTATGGAGGGAGTCACAGCACGCAGGGAGGTTCTCTTCCCTTCCCATGGGCAGAAGAGACCTCCCCAGGAGACCATCGCAGCCTGGTTGCACATTGCACAGGAGGGCACAAGCAGGGCTGTCGTCAGGAGGACCAGGCTGCAGTGGCGCAAACCTTTCAATGATCCCAGTAGATCACGAAATTTAACTGCAAAGCCACATTCAACCTCATCCTGCTGTGCCACTCATCACATCCCCATCACTCTACCTTCCCTACCCTACTCCTGCATATCCTTACTCTCACCAATTTACCTTGCACCTCCACCCATCCCTCTCTATCTACATTATCACTTCCCCATCTCACTAGCCACCCCTCACACTCACCCTAGTCCAATCATACCAACTAACAACACACAAGGGTAGGCACTTGGGTGTTTTATGCAATGTTCATGTGAAGTTTCTGTTAATGTGCTATCAAACATTTAAATCTTTACTTTCAACACTTTGCGTTCTTGGACAGATTTCTGTGCACCTTTGAACATAAGAAATAGGAGCAGGAGTAGGCCATACAGCCCCTCGAGCCTGCTCTGCCATTCAATAAGATCATGGCTGATCATTGACCTCAACTCCACTTTTCCGCCCGATCTCCATACCCTCGATTCCCCATGAGTCCAAAAATCTATCTATCTCAGCCTTGAATATACTCAAAGACTCAGCATCCACAATCCTCTGGGGCAGAGAATTCCAAAGATTCACAACCCTCTGAGTGAAGAAATACCTCCTCATCTCGGTCTAAAATGGCCTACCCCTTATCCTGAGACTATGCCCCCTAGTTTTGGATACTCCAGCCAGGGGAAACAACCCCTCAGCATCTACCCTGTCAATCCCCTTCAGAATCTTGTATTTTTTTAATGAGATCACCTCTCATTCTTCTAAAGTGGCTTAGTGAGTTGCAGTGAATGGTGAGACATAACGGCACCCCCCACAATGGTGATGAGTATTATAGGGATGCTTTATGGTGTTGGTGTGGGGTGGTGCCAACCTGCACATCATGTCGCAGTCAGGGTGAAGTGAAGTAAATCTGGCTATGGTGAGGCGATCCCTGGCCTCCCAGGAAGCAACATGGTCGGGTGCTGATGCCCTGTGCAGCATCAGTTGATTGCGGAGAAGGTCCATGTTGTTGTTGGTGCTGCTGGTGTGCCTGGTGCTGCTGGTGTTGGGGCTGATCGTGGTGGGATTCTGAGGACCAAGATGAGATAGTTTCAAGGGCACCAATGTTGATGTAATAGATGGCAGGTGAAGTAGAGATGACAGAAACGATGTCAATGGTGAGAGAGGTTGTTCCAATGAGGTGACACTGGATACAGAGTTTACTCCAAACACTTGCAACCTGCATAAAGCTCAATCTGTCTTCCAAATGCAGTAAGCAACAGCTTCGGAGCTTGGAAAGTGAACAGCTGTGAGATGGGAGCTTTTATAGCACATTTGCAGCTGTCAAGAGATAATTTCATGGTAACACAACTCCCAACCTCCTTACCTGACATGATCCCCGAGCAGCGGGGACCCCGTGGGTGACCTCGTAAAATTTAAAGGTGAGCTCAAAATACTTGAAGTGGCTCTTAAGGTCATGATGACCTAAATTGCCTCTCCCGCTGCTGCGTGTCGGGTCTGTTCAGCACTGACAGACCCGACATCTGGGAAAGTCTTGTGGTGGCAGGTTGACAGCGGGTTCCTGACCCGCCATCAAAACATTTTTTTCCCACCCAACCCACCACCAAACACGCCCACTGACCCCCCCAAAAATTCCCCCCATTGTGTCCAATTCTGGGCACCACACTTTAGGAAGGATGTGAAGGTCTTAGAGAGGGTGCAGAAAAGATTTACAAGAATGATTCCAGGGATGAGGGACTTCAGTTACATGGATAGACTGGAGAAGCTGGGGTTGTTCTCCTTAGAGCAGAGAAGGTTAAGGGGAGATTTGATAGAGGTGTTCAAAATTATGAGGGGCCTAGACAGAGTAAATAGAGAGAAACTGTTCCCATTGGCGGAAGACTCAAGAACCAGAGGAACCAAAGGCGACATGAGGAAAAACTTTCTTTTACACAGCGAGTGGTTAGGATCTGGAATGCACTGCCTGAAACGGTGGTGGAGGCAGATTCAAGCATAGCTTTCAAAAGGGAATTGGATAAGTACCTGAAGGAAAAAAAATTGCATGGCTACAGGGAAAGGGTGGGGGAGTGGGACTAGCACTAGCTGACGTGCTCTTGCAGAAAGCCGACATGGGCTCGACGGTACGACTGGCCTCCTTCTGTGCTGTAACCATTCTATGATTTTATGGGTTATTAGAACATAGGCTTTACTACAAGTGACTATTGAGGCAGAAATATTATTTAAAATGGAATTTGTGAAAAGGAGTATAAAAGGATGTGAGGAAAAGCTAGAAAAAAAGGAAAAAAAATACTTGCATTTATATAGAGTGTTTCACAGCCTCAGGACATCCCAAAGCACTTCAGTCAATGAAGTACTTTTTGAAGTGTAGTCATGGTTGTAATGTAGGAAGTGCGGCAGCCAATTTGCACACAGCAAGGTCCCATAAACAGCAATATTTTTATTGACGTTGGTTAAGAGATAAATATTGGCCAGTACATTGGGGAGAACTTCCCTGCTCCTCTTCGAAATAATGCCATGGGATCTTTTATGTCCACCTGAAAGAGTAGACGAGGCCTCGACTTAACGTCTCATCTGAAAGATGGCACCTCCGACAGTGCAGTACTCCCTCAATATTGTACTCAGCCTAGATATTGTGCTCAAGCCTCTGGAGTGAAACTTGAACCTACAACCTTCTGACTCAGTGGTGAGATGTGCTGCCACTGTGGCTGACACCTGAAAAATTAGATTATAGAACTCCAGTTGAAGAGGCACCATGGTCTCCTGCTGTGATGTAAATTCTTTGAGCTTATTTCCTACCTGGTTACAGATGCCAATATTAGCGCTCCAACACATTTAAGAAGTTCAGTATGAACTGGGACTTAAATCCCTACAAATGTTTGTATTCCACTCCCCCTCCCCCCCCCTCCCACTATGCATTATTTTTGAATCTCTGGGGCAATACAAAATAACTCAGGGAATGATCATGCTGCTGGGTCTTCTGAAACAGGATCCTGTTTAGTTTTATGCTTTGAAGTACATTAAGTACACCTGGTTGCATCTATTACATGCTCATGTCATACCTTCATATCTTCCATACCTTCAATCAGCTAAAGAATCAGCCTTTAAACATAGGAATATAGGGATAAGAGTAGGCCTTTCAGCCCTTATTCTACCATTTAATTAGATCATGGCACATCTGTTTCTCAACTCCATTTACCCACCTTTGATCCATATCTCTTGATACCCTTAATTAATACAAATCTATCGATCATGGTCTTGAAAATTTTAATTGATCCAGCATCCACAGCCTTTTGGGGAGAGAGTTCCACATTTCCACTACCTTTTGGGTGAAGAAGTGCTTCATGATTTCACTCCTGAATGGTCTGGATCTAATTTTAAGATTGTACCCACTTTTTCTCAAATCCCCCACCAGAGGAAATAATTTCTCTGTATCCACCCTATTAAATCGCTTTATCATTTTAAATACCTCAACCTTCTAAACTCAAGGGAATATAACCCAAGTTTATGCACCCTTTCCTCAAAAAGTAACCGTTTTAGCCCTGGTATCATTCTGATCAATCTACGCTGTACCCGTTTCAAGGCCAATATATCCTTCCTCAGGTGCAGTGCCCAGAACTGAACACAGTACTCCAGATGGGCTCTGATCAGGACTGTACAACTGAAGCATCACTTCTTCCCCTTTGTATTTCAACCCTCTTGAGATAAAGGCCAACATTCCATTAGCCTTTTTGTACCTGTGGCCTAGCTTTTAGTGAGTTGTGTACCTGGGTACCCAAATCCCTTTGGTCTTCTACAGTTTCTAGTTTCTCACCATTAAGAAAATACTCCAATTTGTCTCTTTAGGATCCTCACACTTCCTCAAATGAACTCAATGTCCAATTCTAGGCACCAGACTTTAAGGAGGACGTGAAGGTTTTGGAGAGGGTACAGAAGAGATTTTCAAGAATGGTCCCAGGGATGAAGAATTAGAGTTGCGTGGATAGACTGGAGAAGCTGGGCTTGTTCTCCTTAGAGAAGAGAAGGCTAAGAGGAGATTTGATAGATGTGTTTAAAATCACGAAGAGGTTAGATAGAGTAAATAAAGAGAAACTGTTTCCAATGGCTGAAGGGTCGATAACGAGAGGGCACAGATTTAAGGTGATTGGCAAAAGAACCAGAGGCAACATGAGGAAAAACCTTTTTACGGAACGAGTGGGTAGGATTTGGAACACACTGCCTGATAGGGTGGTGGATACAGATTCAATAGTAGCTTTCAAAAGGGAATTGGAAAAAAAACTTGAAGGAGAACAAATTGCAGAGATATGGGGAAAGAGCCGGGGAGTGGGATTAACTGGACTGCTCTTTGAAAGGGCCGGCGCAGACTCGATGGGCCAAATGGCCTCCTTCTGTGCTGTAGTATTCTATAATTCTATGACTCCATCGGCCACAGTTTTGCCACAATCTGTCTATGTCCCTTTGTAACTTCCTACTCCCAACTATTCAAAGAGCAGATGAGTTCTCCTGGTGTCCTGGCCAATATTTACCACTCAACTAACATCACTAAAACAGATTACCTGGTCATTTATCTCATTGCTGCTTGTGAGCCCTTGCTGTGCACAAATAGGATGTTGTGTTTCACCACATTACAACAGTGATTACACTTCAAAAGTACATAATTGGAGCACTTTCGGGACATTGAGGTTGTGAAAGGTGTTATATAAATGCACGCTCTTTCTTTAGTACTAAAACATAGTGAAAATAGTTACCATGTAACACATTCTTATGTAAGCTATAATTGAAGGATTGTAATGATTCTAATTTCTGTACAACTAACATGAGCCCCATGAATTTGCTGCAGGCTCCAGTGCCAATCTTAGCCTTTCTCTTGAATGTTCAGGCTGCTGCTATAGAAACCTTGGGCTCCAATGTAGAATGGGTTTTCTCCTCCTGTTTGACATACTTGGACATTAGCTGCTTCACCATCTCATTGGTGTCAACAGGTCTGCTGTCAAATGGCAAGGCTGTGCCCAATAATGGGCATAGCTGGAATAGGCACAGTGATGATGCTGTCTCTCTGAACAACACATCAGGATCCTTCTTCCTAAGTGTTCCAATATCTGTACATGTGGTAGAAAGCAGGCATGGCCAGGCAGCCTGCAGCTGTGGAACTGGTGGACAGAGTAGCTGGACCATTTGACGACCCAGCCCATATCAGGCCACCTCAAGGCTCTCAGACACAATACAGCCAGCCGCTTCACTAATCCCTGCCACTGGGGGAGCACTAACATAGGTTCTAGATCATACAAATTATCCACTGTCACCAAGGGGGAGAGTTGGGGTAAAAACAACATTAGTGCACACACATCACATTTAGAGAAATAAAATGTTGTTGCACTGACATTCATCTGTTTCCAGAGAGTGTTCTTGGTATGGTGCTAGATAATGTATCAGCAGGTGACAGGAATAGGATCCATTAAAAGTGTACTTTGTCACAGCATGGTGAAAATGTAGAAAGGAATGTTGATGCATTTGGTAGATGAAGTACTTAGGTCAAATTCAAAACGAATCTGCAGAAACATTATTTTAGTGAGCAAATGGTGAATCTAATGATCAGGCTCCCTAAGGAGATGGAAGTAGGTTGTGTTGATTTGTTCAAATGTAAATTAGGTAGATTTCTTTCATAGAACCTTGCAGCACAGAAGGAGGCCATTCAGCCCATCATGCCTGTGACAGCTCTTTGAAAGAAGGTAATATGGGATACAGTATACGAGCAATTTGAGATGATAGGTGTAGCATGTTTGGGAGGAACATGTGATTTTAGACCAATGGTTCCCGAAACTTTCCACCACTAGGGGTTTTTCCTTGCTTTATGTCTGCGTCTGTTGTAGACTAATTAAGAGATTGATTACCATGATTAGCAACAACTCCCATTATTGATGTATCATGCGACTATCAGGATGGTAGAAGGCGAACTAGCTGGACAGTGTTCTTTTTCCGTCTTAACAATTCCTATGTTAGGTTAAGGTCTCGTCTAAGAGAGCCTGAGGTACACTTTAAGAGCCTGCAAAGGTAAATTAATAGCAGGATCTTTTGATTCCTCCTGTTCATCTTGGTTATCTCTTTGCTGTGATTGGTTGTTCTTCTCCAGATGCCACGTTGGATGGCACTTGTGCCGCATGAAGGAAACTATGATGCTCTTGAAGACTTTATTCAGACTGTATATTGGCCCAGAAATTAAACAGTGAGGGTTCCCGCGGGGGTAAGGATTCCCTGCGATATCGCACTCCGCGCCTACCTTTTTGCTCCGGGCCCACACGAACTTTAGTTTGAATGGCTCTGTCTCTTGGAACCGTGCAGTGCTTGCGTGACCCAGAGACGCAATTAGTTCGTGCGAGCTCTGGGATCACGTGATTCAGTTAGAGCCAATGGCAGCACACCATCTTTCATTCATAGTTTTGACAGGAAGACCTGTCAAAGCTATGAAAACTACACCCCCCCAAAAGAACAGCTAAACCTCAATTAAATTTTAAAAAAAAGCCATCACATTAATAAAATAAGTATAGTTAAATAAACCACTTTAAACAAAAAATTAAATTTTTGAAAAAATTTCAAATCTTTTTAAAAGTTATAAAAATAAACTTACCTTTCTTTAAAGTCTCTAAAAAAGATAAATCTGTTGAAAAAAATTTAAAATAACACTTAATTAACTACTTACCTTGTTAAAAGGGGGTCCTACACCTGCTTTCTTTGTGTAAAATCTTCACCACTTACCTGCGCGTTCAAAGCTGAAAAAATAACTAAGTGCACTGCATGCGCACAGCCTGTAATGGGCACGCGGTTCACTTAGGAACCGCCCCCTTTTCAATTCACGAAGTGCCGGTTTCCCGCGCATGCGCAGTGCATGCAGGAAACCGGCAATTGGAGACCTAATACGCGAGAGTACACAGTGCGTACTCTCGCGTATTAGGTCTAATTTTCGGGCCAATAAGGTGCGCCCCAATACGTCAAGGTGTCTGGACTGCTGCTTCATCAGCCTGCTGGTGCGCTTTATAGCTCTGCACATGTTTGTGGCTGTTGCAGAGTTCAAAAGGATAACCTTGGTCTCCTAGGAGGCAACTTTGCATTTATTTTATATGTTAAATAATGAGAAAAATGATGGACTACTTTAAAGTAAACAGTCACATAGCTGGCTGGGAAATGGGCTTTGACATACACTATCTTGTGCTGATGGTTATAGACGAGTTTCATATTGAAAGAAAAATTGATATTGATATTAATGGGAGTAGTAGCTCTTGTGGTTCATAAGCATACATCTATCATCTGCAGGAGCACATGGGTGCCATCAAGGACACCCTGGACTTTGGCGAATCTTGCCATTTGGAAAAGGTCCCCCGTCATGCTGTTGCCAGATGTCTATGGCAATGTGAGGAAGTTACATGCTCTGGCAAACAAGGCAACAATTACCTGCTTGATGCATCTCTGCACTGCAGATTCACTGATGTTGCATACATCTCCTTTGACTCCTCGGAAAGAGTCCGAGACAAAAAGTTCAAGGCCAATGTGACCTTGTTAACCAATTGACTGGTAATGCTGAGGCTGTGGTTCAGTTGGTTCCAGCATACTGCATAACTGTCACAGACTGTCTGGTGAATCACAGTTTATGAAGACAGAGGCCTAGAAATGTGATTGTGCCCAAAAACAGGCATTCACTGCATATGCCTGTTCAAGTAGTTGTAGAGACCACGTGAAATTGGTGCTGTCAGCTCATTATAAATGAATCAGACCTTTCCCATTACTGCGCGGCCGCACACCTTAGAGGAAACATTGCTGGCAACACCAGTAGGAAGAGGTCACAAGAGAGGTCAATGCCAGGAGCTTAGCTCCTAGGACATGGCTGCATTGCCAATAGAAGTTCAATAATCTCACTAGAGTTGTCAAAGTAAGAATATTACTTCCTTACTCTCTGCTCACATCTCCAGCCTCGCTACTCACATTAGTCCCTGCCCCCACTCTCCTGCAATCACACTTCATTCTACCTCCTTCTCCTCATACTTAGTCACCACAACTGCAACCCCCACTTCCCCACACCTCACATCTTATACACTGCATGCCAACTATTCTACCATGACGGGCACATTCTCAAAATACCTCAAGAATCTCACTAACACACTCCCTTCTTTCTTGTGGCAGGAGGCCAAACCCACCTGCACATCCTCTCCCCTGTAGAAGAAAACATACTTTTTAGAACTGATTAAACGTGGCTCCAAATTACTTAACAGCCTGGATTCATTACCATCCCTTGATTTTTTCCCCCCCCAAGTTCATTATTGCCAGGTGCTGTAATTCACAAGTAAATGTGAACCTCCAAAATCAGAGACAACTGGAAGCTGCTTTATGGCAAATGCTTGTCTAATATGAGTACTGAAATATGTTAGAAACGCGAGCAGGAAAGGTTTTTATTAAAGAATCCATTTTATATTCATTTTGTTGTTAAAAGACAGTTATTACAGAATCTGGCAAAATCTTTAGAATGTCAAATAATCAGCTCAAATCTGCAAGGCTGTACTGACTGTCATCATAAAAGATAGTCTCTTGTAGTTCTAGATACATTAATCGGTTTGGCAACTATATGGGTTACCTTTTCTATACATGCAAGGTCAGCTTTTGTTATGAGACCTACTCTCGGGAATGCAGAGTTGATGTAAATTAGCATAAACAAAGAGTGAAAGTCATGGAGGATATGATGTAGTGGCCTTTTAGTGGAGGATAAAAAGCGAGACCATTGTAAGGAAGTTAAGACAGACACTGGGCTAATTGCCCTGCAACTGAACTCAGTAACTGTAACTTATTCTCTAGAGTTTAGAAGAATGAGAGATGATCTCATTGAAACGTATAAGATTCTTAGAGGGCTTGACAGGGTAGACACAGGCTGTTTCCCTTGGCTGGAGAGTCTAGAACTAGGCGTCATAGTCTCAGGATAAGGGGTTGGCCATTTAGGACCGAGATGAGGAAAAATTTCTTCAGAGGGTTGTGAATCTTTGGAATTCTCTACACCAGAGGGCTGTAGATGCTCAGTCAATGAGCATATTCAAGACTGAGATCAGTACATTTTTGGGCACTATGGGAATCAGGGGATTGGCAGGAAAGTGGAGTTGATGTAGAAGTTCAGCCATGATCTTATTGAATGGCGGAGCAGGTTTGAGGGGCTGCATGGCCTACTCCTGCTCCTATGTCTTACGTTCTTATGAGGTAGCCTTCGCATTATTGTGTGTGTTGTCTGTATCATTCCTTCTAATAAAATCTGTAAACAAAAATTCTGCGATTAGAACCTTAATTTTTGGTACAGAGACAACAACTCCAAGCTAGTCTCTTTAGCATTATTAAACAACAAAATATAAGCTAATAAAGTGAGTAAAAAAGCCTAGAAATCCCACAATGTCACTGAGTGGCTCATACCCTGCCGCTTTGCCCTTGGGAAAGTATCATTTGAATAATTGAGCAGACACCTATGCCTGTAGTGATGCAACAGAGGTGCCCAACTTGCTAGGGAGGAAGAAGTCGGAGTTGCACCCTGCTGCTTCGGGCGGGGGGGGGGGGGGTGGGGGGCGTACCAGAGGCTAAGAAAGGGCCTAAGAAAAAAGGAGACACATTTTGTTTAACATGCCACTTAAGGAGCAGAGGACCAGCCTTTCTTCTCCACATGCTTGGGGCATTTAGGAGATCAAGAACGGAACCTACACTTGTGCTCATCAGAGGTAGATTTTGCCGGGCCGATAAAGGTCAAGCTGGGCACAATTGCTGGGGTAGCCCAGGATCACTCACCAGACATGCCCCCAAAGTTCCATTTTAGCATAATATGGCGGGTCCAAGAAGTGTCATCCCCTTCCCAGCAAATCGCACCACCGTTCGCTGGAATCACACCATAGTTCCACCCCCCAAATACAGTTTCTACCTTTAGCTATTTGCACATTTTAACTTGCATCAGAAAGTGTATCACTGAGGGTAGCAAGGAGTAACTGAATACAAGATTGTATCCTACACAATTTACAACAGCTGGCTGCCCATTTCTCGCCTGAAAAAACGTGCGGCCAGCAGTGGAATAATGGTGTGGCAGGGAAATCTCACCTGGCCATTGACACCGAAGGTTCGCCTATGACAGTTGTAGGACCCAGATTGCAATTTTCAGGTATATATAGGCGGAGTTTGCGCTGCACACAGACCTCATATTTGTTCTAGGTGTTGAACAGCCTAACCAGTGGCCCTTAAGAGACATTATCAGGGAAAAGGCTTGGAGCAGCTAATCAGCCTGACAACCAAAGCAGCTAAAGTATCACATAGCTGTGAGCCAAGAATGCTTCAGACCACGTTATTTCAAATGTGCATGTTAATTCAGTTCCCTCAATGTCTGGTTCAGTAATTATACCTAGTCAATTCTCTAAGCAAGTTACCAGCAGTGACTATTTAAAAACAAAATTTAAATCAATACAAAGCAGCAGAAAAACGTATGTTGAGGTTAACTGTAATCATTTATAACATTTTTAAGAAAGTCTTCTGATGGTGGCACACCCTCATTATATTGAATTGTTTGAATTAGGTCTAGCTAACCCAATAGCATTCTTTGATAAAAAATCAATATGTTGGTGGATAAAGGAAGATCAATGGATGTCATATACAGGGATTTTCAGAAGATTTCCAGCTAAAAGTGAGATACAAGGAATTGGAAGTAATCTTGAGACATGGATAGGAAATTGTTAGAGTTGGTATAAAAAAGGACATTCTGACAAGCGGTATTACCCGGGGATTGGTGCGGAGGTCTCATCTTTTCACTCTTACCTATAAAGCGTCTTGATTTGGGAAAAAGAGTATATCCAACCTAAGCTCGGTGAATTGTGAACAACGCAAAAATTGCAAAAGCACATAGATAAAGCAAGTGAGCAGAATAGTAGATACAGTTTAATGTAACAAAGTGTTAGGTAGTACACACAAGTTTAGAGATTTTCCTCCTCATTGATTCTGGGGAACACCTGTTCCATCAGATCTTCATAATACAGGAAACTCTTTATTAACCAGCACCCAAATATCCGGAAATCTCTCTTAACCGGCAAAATTCTTGAGTAGGTAACCGGGGTTTTCCTTCATCTCTCTACACTGGATCGTAGCATTATATGGGCCAAGTCTTTGCTGAATGCTCGCTGTAAGATCTGTCACAAGAAGGGAGATGCAGAAATTCTTTAATGTGACCGGGGTTCCTGCACCTGTGGCCGTGCACCAGGGACTCCTGGATCTGTGGCCATGTACGGGGCTCTCGTACCTTGGTAGATATAACTCTCCGTTATCCGGACTTTTTGATAAACCGGCACCACTCCGGTCCCGTCGGTGCCGGTTAATAAAGAGTTTCCTGTACTGCCACTGGATTTCCTGGGGTTCCCCAAACTTACGCCACTGTGTCTGCACCTACTCCAAGCACTGGCGCTATAGGGTTTTATCTGTCTCAAGTTTATGTTGAGATTTCCAGATGTGTACTATGTTGTTTAGGCAAATATTGAAACACCAACAGCCATAATGAGATGCACAGCTGTGTTATAGTAATTAGTCTCTACAATAAGATAAACATTGTAATTGTATATGTTACAATGGTTTTCCCATTCTTCAAGCAGTCAAACTTTTTTTTAATGCTGTATTTTGAGATTTCTATTCAAATCATACATTTCTTCACTCCAGCAGTACGATATCCATTATCATTACCGTTACTATCCCCCCCTCCCATACCAATCATTCCACTGGTGTGGAAATTATTTATAACAAATGCATTTCTTTCAGCATTCTTCATATAGCTGAGGATGAGAATAGGCTGTGGATCTAACTGGGTGTAGGGAAAGCAGGTCTGACTGGAGGTGGCAAGGCTGGATTTAGTCTAGGAGTGAATGGAAGTTGCAGACCAAGAGATTAGACTCTGGAGGGACAGTAAACAAGGCCAAACTCTAATTAAAATGAGAAGTCGCACAACACCAGGTTATAGTCCAACAGTTTTATTTGAAATTTCAAATAAAACTGTTGGACTATAACCTGGTGTTGTGCGACTTCTCATTTTTGTCCACCCCAGTCCAACACCGGCATCTCCGCATCATAAACTCTAATTAAGCAAACAAGACTTTAAGTAGATTAAGATAAAGAGGAAAAATGGCTTGTACAAATCTTGCAGGGAGAAAGATGAAAAGGCTTACTAGGATGAATGTAAGAAAATGCAGAAACACTTTAAAAGGGTGATCAGAAGGGCAAAGAGAGACCTGGAAAAAAGCATAACAGCGGAGGTTAAAAATAACAATTATTTCAGTACCACAACAGTAAGAGAGCAATTAGAGAAGAGGTGATAACCATAAAAGATGAGCATAACACTAAGAATAAGCTAAAACTAGTAAATATTCTGAATGACAACTTCCTCCAAGTATTCACAAGGGAAGACAGGAGCAACATGCCATCTCCAAACAAAGATATTCCAAATATAAATCAACAACTTAACAATAAATGGGATAGAAGTCTAGATAAACTAAATGGGCTCAAAACAAATACATTTCCAAGGGCAGGTGGCATTTATCCCACAGTGCTGAGAGAAACCAGGGAGGAGATTTGCAAGGCACTACATATATTGTATGGCAAGAGAGGTGATCAGCAATGTTTAAATATCCAAGTCCAGACTGCTAAGTCAGTGGGTAGCTTCGATAGTGGCTTGGTGCAAGTCTGAGATGCCGCCAGCAAACATAGTTTCCGGGGTAGGTTGAAGCCTGGAAGTTCTTTTGTGGGATTGGCAATCAGGTTTTTTTTTAAAGACATTAGAATTGTCCCAGGACTTATTCCAGTGTGCGTCAGAATTAAATGAGGATGCTTTAAGATCATTAGCCAAGATCCCCAAAAGGCTTCTGAGATTTGGGGAGTGTCTTTGGAAGATTCTGAAGGTCCTCATGAGTTGCTAAGTTCAGGTTGGTTATGGTTGAATTGTACTCATGAACAGTATGTGTCTCTCTCTGGATTTTAGGTGGAGGTGTACGTGCTACAGTGGGCAACCAATGAACTGCTGTTAGTGTTCCTGTTATAATTATCATCACGACATTAAGCTACACATCCAGAGATTTGATATGTGAGCTGCCCACCTAGACTGGTGCACAATATTCAGCAGTCAAGTATACCAGTGCTAGAATCACTTTTCGAAGTGTGTGCAGGCACATTGGTGCCTCACACCATGTCCTCAAGTTGCCAGCTTTCTGGAATCTTCCTGTTATCTATGAATGTATGGCAGTGAATAAATCTGCCAACCCGAAACAATACCAAAACCACATTAGATTCTCCGCAAAATGAACTGGGTTTCATATACTGCCAAAGAGCCCAACGTGAGGCATTGACTATTATGAGGGTGTCAATACACACTGGTTTTTTTTGGGGGGGCTACTAAATTTATAAACTAGCTAATATGGTGCCCATATTCAAAAACGGTGACAAAATAGATACAGAACTACTGACTCGATTAGTCTTGCTTCCGTTGCAAGTAAAATAGTGCAATGGATTATCAGGAGTAATATTGAAGATCATCTGTACAACAATCACCTAGTTAACAATAGTCAACATGGATTCAGAAGCAGAAGACCCTGCCTGATCAACCGCTTCGACTTCTTTGAGGAAGTGACAACACAAGTGGACTGTTGTGTACCTCAACTTCCAAATTTTTTTTAATAAAGTTTCACATGAATGGTTATTATTTAAACTCAAGCTGTAGAGATTCAGTGTAAACCCTGGGAATGGGTAAGAAACTGGCTGAATGATAGGGAATGAGTACTAGTTAGGAGAGTTATGTCAGAGTGGGGAGAAGTACTGAGTGGGAAACCTCAGGGCTCAGTGTTGGGACCACCACTATTTCTAATTTACATAAAAGACCTGGGGGGTGATTTTGCCAATGGGGAGCTTTTGGAGGCGGAACTCCCACTTGTTGGGTTTCAGTCCCGCCTCCATCAACTTCTGGCCAACCCACGCTATTTTCCCTTGATTGACCTTGTTAAGCCCGCCCAGCGTTTCATCTGTCAAAGATTTTTGACAGATGAATTGTCATCGTTTGACAGCTCTGTCAAGCTGTCAAACAGTGACATTCTCTGTAGTTTGATGAGGTCTTGAATTCAAGACCTCACCAAACCTCTTTCTTTTGCAGAAATTAGATGGTTGTTGCATCTGTCATCTCTACCGCGGAGGTGCGAGACTCTCCGCATACCCACTGACTGAAGCCTGCAGGAAAAAACAAAAAGGTAAGTACACTTTTTCTAACACTTTGCACTTACCTCAGATACTCACCTCTCCACACTTGCACCCATCACTTACTTTCACAGCGCACTTTTGCACCCCTCCGACCCCCGCAGACCCACTACTCGCCTCAGTGACCCTGGCAGGGTTTGGAGCCTTCGGGAAGCCCGCACTTGTGTGGGCAAAATGGTGATAAGCCTATTTTCTGCCTGTTAACTACCTGTTAACAGGCAGTTAAGTGGCTTTAATCCCTTCCCGCCTCCAAGGAGACGGGACCCAGCGCGGGACAGCTACCTGCCTCATGGCATGGAGGCGGGTTAGGGGTGGGTTGGGCACCCGCCCCCAAATTCTGCCATTTACCCAGCAGTCCCGCCTCCCTACCCGCCTCCCCAGGGCTGGCAAGATCGTGCCCCTAGATTCAGAAACTGAATGCAAAGTGTTCAAATTTGCAGATGGTATCAAACTAGAAGGGGCAGTGGAACTGGAAGAGGCAGTACAGAAATTACAGAATAAATTGGACAAGATATGCAAGTGGGCTAATGAAATTTAATGCAGGAAAATGTAAAATGCTACACATTGGAAAGAAAAACAGACAACAAGGATACTCCATGAATAGTGTTGAAATAGCTAAGAATGAAACCGAAGGAGGCCTACGAGTCTTAGTGGATTAAACGCCGAACATGTCCAATCAACCAAGCTAATAGGATGTTAAACTGCATAAGTAAAATAATAGAACATAAGTCAGAGGAGGTTATGATCAGACTGTACAATGCTCTGATCAGAGCACACCCTGAATACCACGTCCATTTCTGGTCACCAAGAAACAAGAGAAATATTCAAACACTAGAGGCAGTGCAGAGAAGAGCCATAAGACTGATCCCCAGTGTTCAGGATCTGACTTATGATGAAAGACTAGATTAGACTTGAGCTTGTCTACCTGGAGAAGAGGCTTCTGAGAGGTGATCTTAGAGGTTAAGGGCATAGAAAAAAAGTTAAAATAGTGGTTTAAATTTAACTGCGCGAGTTGAACTAGAAGACATAGGTTCAAACTAAAATCTGGAAATTCTTCTCCGCACAAAGAGCGATCAATTTGTAGAATAAACTTAGATAAAATAGTAGAGGCAGAAAGCCTGAAATCATTTAGAAATTTTTAGATGGTACAATGGGGGAAGATGTTAGGATTTCTCACAATGGACAAATTAAGATGAGCCAAATGATCTTCCTCATCTGTAATTTGTCTTGTGATTTTGAGATTGTGATTCAGAAGCTGAATGGGTAGAAATTGGTATGTGTTGCACCCATTTTTCCTAAAACAGGCATTAGATATGTTAAATGTTAATGAGGGGCTTAACGCCTGTTGAAGGACCCCACTACAAAATTTGTTTCCAGTGAGCGGGGCAGGCGTTGGACCTGCTCCATTCAGTATTCTTCAACGGCCCTTGTGGAGACCCAACAGGCACTGACAGCTCATCCTGAAGATGTAGGAGGCCAGAGACCTATTTTCGGGACCAGACTAATTTCTACCCTATAGACTTTTGGGTTTGCTATCAAAGTACCTGATGGCCACAATTTTTAAGATGGTGATAACCCATTGGTTGATTTCTATCCAGTCACTGGAATTTGGTCATTTTTTTGTGGAATGTGATTAATTGCTTGGTCAGAAAATTCAGAAAGGAGAAGATAGCCAATTAGAAAGTAGAAAAACACAAACATTGCAGACACTGAACCAATCAGTAAAAAGACAATGAGAGAAATATAGACAAAATTAGTGTAAAGATAGAGAACAGTCTCCTCAGATGCAAGTCATAATCAGCTGATTTTTTCCCTCTTGGTCACATTCACAGATGTTTAACAATTTGGTTACTGAGCCAAGTGATTTACAATTACTCCGTGATTGACAGACGAAACTTACATTTTATTTCCCAAAATAGGGCACCTGCAAGTAAAAACATTAAAAAAAATATAAATCCCAGAAATTTCCTAAATTATATGTATAGAAATATACTAGTGGATCTCCCGTGGTGTTGCTTACAGTGTTAGTCTGGCTGTGTTCTCTCTTGGTCCTCTTTTTTTTTAAATGTTGTTTTCTGGTTGTCCATGCATTTATTTCTGTCTTTTCATTTTTTTTTATTCTTTCTTTTCCCCCCCCCCCCCTTTTGAGTTCTCACAAGTGGGGGCAGGCATTCAAAGGTACAAGATGGCAACAGAAATGAAAGGAGTGATGGTCCAATTGCCTTCCTACATGTGGTCCCCCAGTCCTACACCTTATGTTTGCATTTGCCATTAGCCTCCGCTGGTATCCACAAACTTATTCCTCCACAACACATGTGCTCCTGTCCCATCTCTCTGCACTGCCTGTCCACTACTGTGTAGTACTTCACCATATCTGCTGTCCCTGTTTGTCCTTGTGCTCCATCTTGGCTCTTCCCATTTTGACGCTCCCTCCTCCCACTCCCCCTGCTTTCTCTGTCGCTACTCTTTCCCTCCCCATTTATGATGCAACTCCACTTCCCCATCTCTCTCTCTCTTGCTCTCTCTATCTATCTCCCTCCTCTTCACCTCCCTGTCTACTTTTGCTTCCCTTTCACAGTTCTCTCTCCTTGTCTCCGTACACTTCGCTTTGCCTGAAAAGGAGTATTCCTGAAAAGGAGTATTCCAAGTGTGATCTGACCATAATTGTAAAATCTTAGAATAATTTCTATAGAATTACATTCAACTATTCCTGCTTTACAGCAGAACTACACAGGTTGACCCTCCACTAGATTGGCCATTTTAAAGTTCCATTTTAAAATGATTATGCATACACAATTTTTGTCCCATTAACTCAACTATCCCTCTACTAAGGATGTCAAGCACTTATTTTAGTCCAAATCCACATTTTTAATCCTCTAAATCAACTGCAAGCCAATATGCAGAATAGACTTATCAAAACCAGTCAATATTATTACTACTCCCTTAAAAAATAAATATCTAATACAGGATTGAAAATCATAAGGATAAAAAAGACACAGGATCAAATACTTTAAGGAACAGTATTATTCCAGTAATAAAAACAGAAAATGCTGCAAATACTCAACCGGCAGCATCTGTGGAGAGAGAAACAGAGTTAACGTTTCAGGTTAATGACCTTTCATCAGAACTCAGTATTATTCCATAGCAAAATACTGCGGATGCTGGAAATCCAAAATAACAGAAAACGCTGGGATAGATAGAGTTCTCTGCAGCCGAGAGCAAGAGTCCCGTAGGCTGTGTTGCCTGCCCGGTGCCAGGGTTAAGGACATCTCCTCTGGGCTGGAAAGAAACTTGCAGTGGGAGAGGGTGGATCCAGTTGTCGTGGTCCATGTTGGTACAAACGACATAGATAGGACAAGGAAGCAGGTTCTGTTAAAGGAGTATGAGCAGCTAGGGGTCAAATTAAAAAACAGAACCTCAAGGGTATTAATCTCTGGATTATTACCTGAGCCACGAGCGAATTTGGCTAGGACAAATAAAATTAGAGAGTTAAATGAGTGGCTCAAAGACTGGTGTGGGAGAAATGGGTTTTGCTTCCTGGGACACTGGCACCAGTACTGGGGCAGGAGGGAGCTGTTCCGTTGGGACGGGCTTCACTTGGCCAGTGCTGGGACTAGAGTCCTGGCGGATCATATAACTAGGGCTGTAGAGAGGGCTTTAAACTAACTAGTGGGGGGGAGGTTCCTAGAGAGCAAATAATAAAAATGACAACAGAGAAGGTCATAGACTTAGGTAGCAGTGGGGAAATTAAAAACCAGAGTGTGTCAGGAAGGGGCAGAAGGTATGGAGTAAAAGGTAAAGTAATAAAAGGGGCAAAAGCAGGAACTAAGTGTCACAAAACATATTTGAAAGTTCTCTATCTGAATGCACGTAGGATTCGTAACAAAATAGATGAGTTAATGGCACAAATAACTACATATGGGTATGATCTTGTGGCCATTACAGAAACATGGCTGCAGGGTGACAATGCCTGGGAATTAAACATACCAGGTTATTTAACGATCAGGAAGGACAGGCAGGAAGGAAGGGGAGGTGGGGTGGCTATGTTAATAAAGGAAGGAATCACTGTAATACAGAGAAATGATATTGGGTCAAAAGATCAGGATAATGAAACAGTTTGGGTGGAGATAAGGAATAATAAGGGGAAAAAAACATTAGTGGGCGTAGTCCATAGGCCTCCGAACAGTTGCAACTCTGTTGGACGGAGTATCAATCAGGAAATAGTTGAGGCTTGTAATAAGGGAACATCTTTAATTATGGGGGATTTTAACTATCATATTAATTGGACAAATCAAATTGGGCAGGGCTGCCTTGAAGATGAGTTCATTGAGTGTATTAGGGATGGGTTTCTTGAGCAGTATGTAACTGAACCGACCAGGGGGCAAGCAACCTTAGATCTGGTCCTGTGTAACGAGACAGGATTAATTAAAAATGTCTTAGTAAAGGATCCCCTTGGAATGAGTGACCATAACATGGTTGAATTCCATATTCAATTAGAGGGTGAGAAGGTTGGATCTCAAACAAGCGTGCCAAGCTTGAATAAAGGAGACTATGAAGGTATGCGAGCAGAATTGAGTAGAGTGGATTGGGAAAATAGATTAAAGGGTAAGACGATACATGATCAGTGGTGTACATTTAAGGAGTTATTTTACAACTTCCAAAAAATATATATTCCACTGAGAAGAAAAGGGTGTAAAAGAAAAGACAGTCATCCATGGCTAAGTAAAGAAATTAAGGATAATATTCGACTACAAACAAGGGCTTATAAGGTAGCAAAATCTAGTGGGAGGATAGAGGATTGGGAAAACTTTAAAAGACAGCAAAAAATAACAAAAAGATTGATTAAGAAAGGGAAGATAGATTATGAAAGTAAATTAGCAAAAAATATAAAAACAGATAGTAAGAGTTTTTATAGTTATATAAAAAGAAAAAGGGTGGCTAAAGTAAATGTTGGTCCCTTAGAGGATGAGACCGGGAAATTAATGGTGGGAAATATGGAGATGGCAAATACACTGAATGAATATTTTGTATCAGTCTTTACAGTAGAGGACACTAAGAATATCCCAACACTGGACAAACAGGGGGCTATGGGGGGGGAGGAGCTAAACACGATCAAAATCATTAAGGAAGTGGTACTCGGTAAAATAATGGGACTCAAGGCGGATAAATCACCTGGACCTGATGGCTTACATCC
The DNA here is from genome assembly GCA_030390025.1 of Squalus acanthias. Classification (NCBI taxonomy): domain Eukaryota; kingdom Metazoa; phylum Chordata; class Chondrichthyes; order Squaliformes; family Squalidae; genus Squalus; species Squalus acanthias. Next base: position 54,982,199 of record CM059426.1, read on the forward strand.
TAGGGTCTTGAGGGAAGTGGCGGTAGGGATTGTGGATACATTGGTAATAATTTTCCAAAACTCCCTGGACTCAGCAAAGATCCCGGCAGACTGGAAAACTGCTAATGTAACACCCTTATTTAAAAAGGGTTGTAGACAGAAGGCTGGAAACTATAGACCGGTTAGCCGAACATCTGTGGTAGGTAAAATTTTGGAGTCCATTATTAAGGAGACAGTAACGGGACATTTGGATAATCATAATTTAATAGGACAAAGTCAGCATGGTTTTATGAAGGGGAAGTCATGTTTGACAAATTTGCTGGAGTTCTTTGAGGAAGTAACACACAGGGTGGATAAAGGGGAACCAGTGGATGTGGTGTATTTAGACTTCCAAAAGGCATTTGACAAGGTGCCACACAAAAGATTATTGCTTAAGATAAAAAATCACGGGATTGGGGGTAATATTCTGGCATGGATAGAGGATTGGCTATCTAACAGAAGGCAGAGAGTTGGGATAAATGGTTCATTCTCAGACTGGCAATCAGTAACTAGTGGTGTTCCGCAGGGGTCAGTGTTGGGTCCCCAACTCTTTACAATCTATATTAACGATTTGGAGGAGGGGACCGAGTGTAACATATCAAAGTTTGCAGATGATACTAAGATGGGAGGGAAAGTAGTGAGTGAGGAGGACATAAAAAATCTGCAAGGGGACATAGACAGGCTAAGTAAGTGGGCAGAGATTTGGCAGATGGAATACAACACTGGAAAGTGTGAGGTTATGCACTTTGGCAGGAAAAATAGTAGAGCAAGTTATTATCTAAATGGCAAGAAACTGGAAAGTACTGAAGTACAAAGGGATCTGGGGGTCCTGGTGCACGAAACTCAAAAGGTTAGTATGCAGGTGCAGCAAGTGATTAAGAAGGCCAATGGAATGTTGGCTTTCATTGCTAAGGGGATGGAATATAAAAATAGGGAGGTATTGCTTCAGTTGTACAAGGTATTGGTGAGACCACACCTGGAATACTGCATACAGTTTTGGTGTCCATACTTAAGAAAAGACATACTTGCTCTCGAGTCAGTACAAAGAAGGTTCACTCGGTTAATCCCGGGGATGGACATATGAGGAGAGGTTGGGTAGATTGGGACTCTACTCATTGGAGTTCAGAAGAATGAGAGGCGATCTTATTGAAACATATAAGATTGTGAAGGGGTTGGATGCGGGGAGGATGTTCCCGATGATGGGTGAAACTAGAACTAGGGGGCATAGTCTTAGAATAAGGGGCTGCTCTTTCAAAACTGAGATGAGAAGGAACTATTTCACTCAGAGGGTGGTAGGTCCATGGAATATGCTGCCCCAAAAAGCTGTAGAAGCTACATCATTACATAAATTTAAAACAGAAATAGACAGTTTCCTAGAAGTAAAGGGAATTAAGGGTTACGGGGAGCGGGCAGGAATTTGGACATGAGTCTAGGTTCGGATCGGTCATGGCCCTGTGGGTAGCGTAGCGGGCCCAGGGGCCGTGTAGCCTGATCCTGCTCCTATTTCGTGTGTCCAATTCTGTTAGGTTCAGGAGATGGTTCTGTGATAGTAGATTGGCGGTTAGGATCAGATCAGCCATGATCTTATTGAATGGCGGAGCAGGCTCGAGGGGCCAATTGACCTACTCCTGCTCCTATTTCTTATGTTCTTATGTAACTCAGCAGGCCAGGCAGCATCCGTGGAGAGAGAAACAGAGTTAACGTTTCAGGTCGAAGACCTTTCGTCAGAACTGGAAAAAAGCAGGAAATGAAATAGATTTTAAAGCAAGTATAGGGCTGGGAAAAGGGGGAGGGGATGAAAGTACAAAAGGGAAGGTCAGTGATAGGATAGAAAGCAGGAGAGATTAAGAGACATTCAAGGCAAGAGGAGGTGGTAATGTGACAGGTTGAGGAACAAAGGATGAAGTCTGACAAAAGGTCTTCGACCTGAAACGTTAACTCTGTTTCTCTCTCCATGGATGCTGCCTGGCCTGCTGAGTTTTTCCAGCGTTTTCTGTTATTTCAGTATTATTCCAGTCCTGGGAGTTTGTGCAATGCAACTTGTCAAGTTTGAATAATGAAATTATAATGTTTGATTAATATCCTTAATTTTGCTAATTATCTTAGGGCCGACAGAAGATTTTCCATTTTATTTGTTATTTTTCATGTCTCACCAAATTAAGCAAATTGGATGGAGCCTATATTCTACAAACTGTGCACAGAAACAATGAATTTGAAGAAACGTGTTTTTTCCCCCCGAAACCATTTCTTCTAATGTTTTTATGTACATACCCCACAAAACAGTGCAACGTTTTCAGGACGAGAAAAGGAAGGAACGGACAGATTGACTGACTGGGTGTAGGGTTGCCAACTCTGGTTGGATGTATTCCTGGAGGTTTCATCATATGACCCACAGCCTCCAACCACCCCACCCACTCAAACAGCTTCCCCACCCCAATCTCATATTTTTCTAACTAATAAGCAAAAGTGTTCAATAAAATGAAAAACAGCTTACCATTTTTTAAATGACCCTATGATTTTTCTCCTGGGTTACTGGCAGTGTCCAGGACATTGATTTTTAATTCCTGAAGGTTCCAGGACAACCCTGGAGGGTTGATAACCCTAGCTGGTAGTAGAGGGGTGTGCTTCTCGAGCTTCTGCCTGTTAACGGCTCAATACCAGGGGAAACACACTTCTATATTGCTGTGCTTTTAAGCGGAGAAAATAAGAACGGAGTACATAGCGATACTTATCCTTATTTTCCTCAATGAGTAATAGAAATGGAGACAATCTACAATATCAAAATAAACCATGAAGGGGTGGGGGGAGGAAGGGATATTCCTCCAGTCCAACCGAACCGACTAAAAATTATGCCAACACCAGCGGATCCTTTTCTTGCTGTCCCGTCCTTTTAAATGTAGTTTGGATTGGGACCGGAAGCGATGCCGCTGACAGAATGTTTCTCGAAGTTTCTCTCTTCCCCCGCCCGCTCCTCTCTAATTCCAGCTCATGAGTCACCCCGCACAGCCGCCGGCTCATCCTAACTTGATCGCCGTCGATTTTTTTAAATTACTGGATGATCGACATCCTCATTCGCCAATCAGCTCTGAAGAACGGCGGGTGGGTTTCCAAATAAAGCAATCTTCAGGGCGTGATCACACAAACAGACCAATCAAAGCATTGGTGGGCGGGGCTTATGACGCACGAACCGGCACTGAAGCTGTTAGCAAGTTCGAGAGCGCCGGAGCGTGGTTCTGGTTGACGTGTTGGTTTAAAGTAGGAAAAATATATTTAACGGTAATGGATTCCCGGGTTTAGACTTGAAATGTTTTTGAAAAATTTTAAAAGAAGTTTTAATGCGTGTTTCGAATTTATAACGAGCGGCCACCGGACAGAGCCTGTCACTAGTTTTGTACAATAATCTAGATGTGTCTGTACTAATGTCTATGATGTATTTTTTTTCCTGTTCTAGAAAAATCGCTGCTGTCTGGTGGGGATTCAGGTCAGCGTCTCCGAAAAATCATGGGTAAAAATTATTATAACATCCTTGGCATCAGCTCTGAAGCCAATGAAGATGAAATTAAGAAAGCTTACAGGAAAATGGCCTTGAAGTTTCACCCGGATAAAAACAAAGAGCCCAATGCCGAGGATAAATTTAAAGAGGTAGCCGAGGCTTACGAAGTGCTGAGCGACCCCAAGAAGAGATCCATTTACGATCAATATGGGGAAGAAGGTGAGTGTCCTTGGAGCTGGCCTTTTCCCCGTCTCCCTGCATGCACCGATTCTCGGTGTGTGATAGATAAATGCTGCAATCGATTGCAGAATAAATTTAGTGTAAAAGTGAAAGGCCTATGTCTGCAAATCCTAATACAGGTATTCTTCCAACAGTTCCTGATGAGTGCAGTTTATTTTTCTGAACTTCCATTTTCTTGTTTTACGATGCCTGCACTCAGTTCTGTATAAATGGAGGAGGTTATTTATTTTGCTTAATTTTGAAGGATAGGGGTTTCAGTGTAATCGATATGTGGTAAGGATTCAAAATAACGAAGATGAAGGGCACGGAGTTGCTGCCAATTAACTTTTAAAAAGCAGTGTAAGCAGTTTGGCAGAACCTGTGTGTTTGAGGGAAGCCACTCTAATGTCCGATATTATGGATAGGAGTAGTGGGGTACTGCTGCGACTGTTCTATTAATTAGCAGCCTTTGTTCATATATATGTCTAATCTGCAGTGATAAACTAAATAAACAAGAGGTGATGCGTGCTGTTCAACTAAACCACCGTGACCTTTCTTGGTCTGCTGCTATTTAAACAGTTAAATAGGGAAGTAATATGAGCAACCTGTTGTGACTACAGTGATCCATATTTATTTAATTGCTTTATGTTCCTCACCTTTTTAGTAGCTTTTCCTTCTGCAGAAATTAAAAATATATAGTGGACAGTTTCTCTTTTTATCAGACCCCGTCACCCATTTGGTCATATTTAAGAAAGCCTGTCTTTTTATCATTAAGATGTAACTCTTTGAATAATGTTTGTGCTTCAGTAGTTGATTGAAGCGGTTTTAACCAAATAGTGATGAACTTATTTCCGAAGTGCCATGGCCAACCCCTGCACAGCAGTGATCAACAATACAAATGGAAGCATGAAGTATATCATTATAACCGTAGACTACAAGTCAAAGGATGTCGTACTGTAAAGTGTATAGTCAGACTACACCTTAAGTTCCCTATCCGGTCCTCATCACTGAGACATGGCAGAGACATTCAAGCATTGGAGATAGTGCAGAGAAGAGCCACAAAGTTGATTCCTAATATTGGGGGTCTGATTTATGAGGAAAGACTGCAGAACCATGAACTTTTAAGCCTTGAAAGGAGGCATCTGAGAAGTAATCTTATTGAGGTATATGATAGTAAATGTATGGAAAAGGTAAATCTGGAAAATTACTTTGAACTAAATTGCAAGTATAACAAGGGGGCACAGATTCAAACTAGTAAAAGACAAATTTAGGACTGATCTTAGGAGGTTCTTCACACAAAAATTGGTCAGTCATGGAATACTTCCCGATAGAGTAAGGAGGCAAAAACCATGGAATTGGATGCCACATGGCAGGAGTTTGGGGTTCTTTCTGGATAGGTGAACTAAAATAGGCCTTGTGGCTTTCTTATCCATAAATATCTTGTGCAATCAAATGTATAAAATGCAAAGTTGCACAAATGTAGCCGTCCTGGCAACTGATGGTTATAATGGAAAATACAAACTGCAGTAATGAAACTCAATGGAAGTTACTTTTTTAATAAAACTGATGTATTCAAGTTTCGACTCTTGGGATTTAATGATACCAAACATTGTTCATTGTTGACGCTAGGCTTATGTAACATTTGGTACCAATATAGGAAAACATTGTACTTAAGCAAATGTGCTTACTGCAGTAATACATCTCTTGTGTTGCATTGCTCTGCCATTACTTTTAATCTAGCACCTTTAACAAAAGGAAACATCCCAAGGCGCTACACAGGAGCGTAATCAGACAAAAATTGACACCGCACCAAAGAAGGAGATATTGGGGTGGGTGACTAAAAGCTAAAGAGAGGTTCTAAAGGAGAAGAGAGAGTGGGGTTTAGGGAGGGAATTCCAGAGTTTAGGGCCTATACGGCTGAAGGCATAGCCGCCAGTGGTGGGGCGAAGGAGCAGGTGATGCACATGAGGCCAGAGTTGGAGGAACGCAGAGTTCTTGGGTTGTAGGGATGGAAGAGATTAGAGATGGGTCCGGCGAGGTCAGCGAGCGATTTGCACACTAGGATGAGAGAGAGGGGTTTATGGCCTATATGGCTGAAGGCATGGCTGCCAGTGGTGAGGCGAAGGGACTGGGTGATGCACAGGAGGCCAGAGTTGAGGGAACACAGAGTTCTTGGAGGGTTGTGACTGAAGCTATTGTCTTCGGTCCCTGCTACAAACTCTGTTCCCTAGCCACTTACTCCACCCCTCTCCCTAGCATCTGTCTGAGGCTGAACCAAACTGTTCGCAACCTTGGTGTCATATTTGATCCTGAAGCTTCCGACCACATATCTGCGCCATAACTAAGGCTACCTATTTCCACCTCCGTAACATCGCCCGTCTCCGCCCCTGCCTCAGTTCATCTGCTGAAACCCTCATCCATGCCTTTGTTACCTCTAGACTTGACTATTCCAACACACTTCTGGCTGGCCTCCCACGTTCTACCCGACTTGAGGTCATCCAAAACTCGGCTGCCCATGTCCTAACTCGCACCAAGTTCCGTTCACCCATCACCCCTATGCTCGCTGACCTACACTGGCTCCAGGTTAAGCAAAGCCTCAATTTTAAAATTCTCATTCTTGTTTTCAAATCCCTCCATGGCCTCGCCCCTCCCTCTCTGTAATCTCCAGCCCCACAACACCCCCCACCCTGAGATATCTGCGCTCCTCTAATTCTGGCCTCTTGAAAATCCCTGATTTTAATTGCTCAACCATTGATGGACATGCCTTCAGCTGCCTAGGCCCTAAGCTCTGGAATTCCCTGCCCAAACCTCTCTACCTCTCTTTCCTCCTTTCAGACGCTCCTTTAAACCTACCTCTTTGACCAAGCTTTTGGTCATCTGCCCTAATTTCTCCTTATGTGGCTCGGGTGGTGTCAAATTCTGTTTTGCAATAGTCCTGTGAAGGGCCTTGGGACATTTTACTACATTAAAGGTGCTATATAAATACTTGTTGTTGTTGTTGTTGTTGGGATGGAGGAGATTAGAGATGGGGACAGGCAAGGTCACCAAGCAATTTGAACACAAAGATGACCATTTTACAATCAGTGTAGGTTGGTGAGTACAGGGCTGATGGGTTAGGGCATGGGCAGCAGAGTTTTGGATGAGCTGAAGTTTATGGAGATGGGTTGCTGGCCAGGAGAGCTTTGGAATAGGTGAATCTGGAGGTTACAAAACCATGGATGAGCGTTTTAGCAGCAGATAAGCTGAGGTAGGAGTGGAGAGGTGGAAGTAGGCAGTGTTTGTGATGGAGAGGATATGAGGTTGAAAGTTCGGCTTCAGGTTAAATAGTGTAGTTCAGTCTCCGACTGTGGCCAGGGAGGGGATGGACTCTGTGACGTGGGGGCCGAAGACAATCGCTTTGGTCTTCCCAGTGTTTAATTGGAGGAAATTGCGGCTCATCCGAGACTGGATGTCAATCTGACAACACAGGCGGTGGAGGATTCGAGAGATGGCGGTGACGTCGAGCTGAGTGTCATCAGCGTACACATGGACCCTGACGTCACATCTTTGGAGGATGTTGCCAAAGAGCAGCCTGTAGATGAGAAATAGGAGGGGGGAGGCAAGGATAGATCCTTGAGGTAACGGTACGGAGGCGGGAAGAGAATTCAATGCCAGGGATTCCCTAGCTACCACTGGATTGGTAAGAGTGGAACTAGGTAAGGGCAGTTCCACTCAGCTCAAAATTTCATATACCCACCTTTTACATTTTCTCAGTCCTATCACAACCGTATCGCTCAATTTTGCTGTTGTGACTTAATATCGTCCAAAGCTATTTTGAGTTTATAGCAGCCTTATAATGCCTGTGTTCTTTGTGCTTCATGTAACCAAATGGAAGGTAGTTTTACTAGAATGTTATAATTCTAGTTCAATGTCAGTATTTCTTTAGAGAGGGAAGAAAATACTGTCTGAAATCACACCGCAAAGCTGAAGTATAACAGTTTTTTTGGCGGGGTGAGAGTGGAGGGGATTGAGTCATAGTCATAACGGCACAGAAGGAGGCCATTCGGCCCATCAAGTCCGTGTCAGCACTCTGTAGAGCAATCCAGTGAGTCCCATTCCCCCGCTCTATCCCCGTAGCCCTGCAAGTTTATTTCCCTCAAGTGCCTATCCAGTCTCCCCTTGAAAACATTGAGTGTCTCCGCTTCCACCACTTCCGTCGGCAGCGAATTCCAGGTCATCACCACTCACTGCGTAAAAAAGTTTCTCCTCACACCCCCCCGGTATCTCTTGCCCAAAACCTTAAATCTGTGTCCCCTAGTCCTTGTACCATCAACTAGTGGGAACAGCCTTTCCCCGTCTAGCCTATCCAAACCTGTCATAATCTTGTACACCTCTATCAAATCACCCCTCAACCTCCTTTGCTCTAATGAAAACAAATCCAGCTTCTCCAACCTGTCCTTGTAGCCAAGATCCCCCATCCCTGGAACCATTCTGGTAAATCTCCTCTGCACCCTCTCAAGGGCCTTCACATCCTTCCTAAAGTGTGGTGACCAGAACTGGATGCAATACTCCAGTTGTGGCCTAACCAGTGCTTTATAAAGATTCAGCATAACTTCTCTACTTTTGTACTCAATACCTCTATTTATGAAGCCCAAGATCCCATATGCTTTGCTAACCACTCTCTCTCAATATGTCCTGCCACCTTCGGGGACCTATGCACATTAACCCCCAGGTCCCTTTGTCCCTGTACACTCTAATACTGAGCCATTAAGTGTATATTGCCACTCCCTGTTCCTTGTGCCAAAATGCATCACCTCACACTTCTCTGTATTAAATTCCATCTGCCACTTGTCTGCCCATTCTGCTAGACTTTCTATGTCCTGTTGCAGCCGATTGGTATCGTCCTCACTGCTACACCCCCAAGTTTGGTGTCTTTGGCAAATTTAGAAATTCTACTCTGTAATCCAATATCTAGGTCATTTATATATCCAAAAAAAAGCAGTGGCCCCAGCACTGACCCTTGGGGAACACCACTGTCTACCATCCTCCAGTCTGAAAAACAGCCATTTACCACCACTCGCTGTTTTCTGTCCTTAAGCCAATTCCTTATCCAAGCTGCCACTGACCTACCTATTCCATGAGCCTCAATTTTGTTAACCAGCATTCTTTGTGGTACTTTGTCAAACGCCTTCCTAAAATCCATTGCATTCCCTTCATCAATCCTCCCTGTTACTTCATCAAAAAATTCAATTAGGTTAGTCAAACATGATCTGCCTTTTACAAATCCGTGTTGGCTCCTTAATTAGCTTAAACCTCTCCAAGTGCCCGTTAATTTTTTCCTTGATTATTGTTTATAAAACTTTACCCACCACTGATGTTAAACTGTAGTTATTAGGATTGTCCTTGCACCCTTTCTTGAACAATGGTGTCACATTTGCCACTTTCCAATCCTCCGGCACCTCCCCTGCATCTAGGGAAGATTGGAAAATTATGGCAAGCCCTTCCGCTATCTCCTCCCCCAATTCCCTTAGCAACCTGGGATGCAAGCCATCTGGACCAGGTGACTTGTCCACTCTAAGCATACCCAGCCTTTCTAGTACATCCTGTCTATCAATTTTCACCCCTTCCATTGCTTCTACCTTTTCCACTTCTTCTGATATTTTGTCAGCATCCACCTCCTTAGTAAACACCGATACAGTACTCATTGAGTATTCTAGTCTTGCCCTGCGCCTCTAAGCATATATCACCTTTTTTGTCTCTAATAGGCCCCACTCCGCCTCTTACTACCCGCTTACTACTTACATGCCAGTAGAAGATTTTTGGGTTCCCTTTTATGATAACAGCCATTCTACTCTCATATTCTCTCTTTGCCAATCTTATTTTCATCTTCACTTCCCCCCTCAATTTATTGTATTTGGTCTGGTTCTCCCTTGAAGAATTCATCTGCCATGCATCATACACCTTTTTTTGTTTCATCATCTTCTCTATCTCCCTCGTCATCCAAGGAGCCCTTGCTTTGGTTCCCTTACCCTTCCCTCTTGTTGGAATGTACCTAGCCTGTACTTGTAACATCTCCTCCTTAAAGATCACCCATTGTTCCGTTACAGTTTTCCTGTCAGTCTTTGGTTCCATTTTTACCTTGGCTAGATCCTTTCGCATCCCGTTGAAGTTAGCCCTATTCCAGTTTAGAAGTTCCATCTAGATTGTTCCTTGCTCCTCTCCATTGCTAATCTAAATCTTATGCTACGATGATCACTCGTACCCAAGTGTTCTCCCACAGACACTTGGTCGACCTGGCCTACCTCATTACACAGCACCAGATCCAGCAATGCCTCCTTCCTAGTTGGGCCAAGAACATACTGGTCAAGGAAATTTTCCTGAACACATTTCAGAAATTCCTCCCCCTCCTTTCCCTTTACCCTAGCATTATCCCAATCGATATTTGGGTAATTAAAGTCCCCCAATATCACCACTCTATAGCTCTTGCATATCTCTGCGATTTCCCTGCAGATTTGCTCCTCTACCTTCCTCTCACTATTTGGAGGCCTATAGAATACCCACAATAGCGTGATCATACCCTTTTTGCTCCTCCACTCTAACCAAATGGATTCTGTCCTTGTCCCCTCAAGAACATCCTCCCTTTCCAACACTACAATGCCTTCCTTAATCAGCACTGCCACCCCATCTCCCTTTTTTCCTTCCCTATCTTTTCTGAACACCTTGTACCCTTGAATATTAAGTGCCTATTCCTCACCGTTTTTAAGCCACGTTTCCGTTATTGCCACATCATATTGCCACATGGCTAATTGTGCTTGTAGCTCACCAACCTTATTTACCACACTTTGTGTGTTTACGTACATGCATTCTAAACCCATTTTTGAGTTTTTCGTAGTCTTTCTTAGTCTGCTCCTATCTAATATGGTACTACTTCCGCCTCTAGTACTACTTGCTTCTCTAGTACTATCCAACACACTCACCCTTTTATGCACCTTATTCCTCTTTTCTACTCTTATATGCTGGTGCCCATCTCCCTGCCAGGCTAGTTTAAACCCTCCCCAACAGCACTAGCAAACCTCCCTGCGAGAATATTGGTCCCGGCTCTGTTGAGGTGTAATCCGTCCGGCTTGTACAGGTTCCGGCTTGTACAGGTCCCACCTTCCCCAGAAACGGTCCCAATGCTTCAGGAATCTAAAGCCCTCCCTCCTGCACCATCTCTCCAGCTACACATTCATCTGTTCTATCCTCCTATTACTGTACTCACTAGCACGTGGCACCGGGAGTAATCTGGAGATTACTACCTTTTGAGATCCTGCTTTTTAATCTCTCTCCTAGCTCCCTAAACTCTGCCTGTAGGACCTCTCATCCCTCTTTCTGCCTATGTCGTTGGTACCGATATGGACAATGACCTCTGGCTGTTCACCCTCCCCCCTCAGAGTGTCCTGCAGCTGCTCAGTGACATCCTTGACCCTGGCACCAGGACGCAACGTACCATCCTGGAGTCATGTCTGCGGCCACAAACGCCTGTCTGCTCCCCTAACTATCGAATCCCCTACCACTATTGCTCTTCCACTCTTTTTCCTTCCCACCTGTGCAGCTGAGCCACCTGTGGTGCCGTGGACTTGTCTCTGGCTGCACTTCCCAGAGGAACCATCGCAGAACAGAATACTGGCTGGAGAGCGAGATGCACTCCAGGGTCTCCTGTACTACCTGCTTGGTCCTCCTCTTCTGTCTGGCGGTCACCCATTCCCTCTCTGCCTGCATACTCTTAAGCTGCGGGGTGACCACCTCCTGAAACGTGCTATCCACGTAACTCTCAATCTCGCGGATGCACTGCAGTGACTCCAGCTGCCACTCAAGTTCCGAAACCCAGAGCTCGAGTTGCTGTAGCTGGCGACACTTCCTGCACATGTGGTCGTCCAGGCTACGTGAAACATCCAGGACTTCCCACATGGCACAGAATGTGCACTCCACGGGACTGAGCTGCCCTGCCATGCCTCTATTTAATAGAATAAGAACTAACCCACTGATCTAATGTAGAGAGAAAAAGACAAAAGTAATGCTCACCAAACAATCACCTGCTGTCCTGTGATGTCACTCCTTGAATTTTTTTTCGCCGCATATAAACTGCCGCCTGTTCTTTTGGAATTCGCCGGATTTGTATCTGCCGCCGACTCCTCGCAGCTCCGCGCTGTCCTTGGGTCCCGCTCTCTTTATTCTCTGCTGCCGACTCCTCGGATCCCGCTCTCTTTATTCTCTGCCACCGACTCCTCGCAGCTCTGCGCTGTCCTCGGGTCCCGCTCTCTCTCTTCTCTGCTGCCGACTCCTCGCAAGTCAGAGAGAGAATGCCATACTCTATAAACGGGATAGCTCTTGACCAGCATTATAACCAATATTTAATTTTTCCAAGTGGGGTATTCCACAAGTGATGCATTATTATACAATAGCCAGCATTGCATAGGGGGTATTTGGCTGTAGCATATTGTTTATCATGTAGGTTCTTAAAATGGAGTCAGTCCAGCAGTAAGACAGCGTAATGGTTTCTTTAGCGGCATTAAATTTCAGTCACAACGTGTAGATGCTAGTTTTCAGTATCATGTTGATCTTGCCTGGTGGAGCAACCCATCTGAAATTTGGACTGTCTGAAAGTTAATGTCTATATTTGGTAATATAGTTAATATTTATAGCAGTCCTCATAAAGAAATGTCTAAGCATTTAGGCAGTAAAGTGGACACTAAGCAGGAAAAATAAAGAAATTTGAGAGAAGTGGAAAGAAATCCTTTACTAAAGATATTACACAAATATCCTGTTTGCTAATACTGCATTGAAATGTGTATTTTTGTAGTTCAAAAACTACATTCAAGGGCAGCTCCAACAACACTCAAGAAGCTCAACACCATCCAGGACAAAGCAGCCCGCTTGATTGGCACCCCATCCACCACCTTAAACATTCACTCCCTCCACCACCGGCGTACCGTGGCTGCAGTGTGTACCATCTACAAGATGCACTGCAGCAACTCCCAAACCCGCGACCTCTTCCACCTAGAAGGACAAGGGCAGCAGGCGCATGGGAACACCACCACCTCCAAGTTCCCCTCCAAGTCACAGTATATCGTCGATCCTTCATCGTCGCTGGGTCAAAATCCTGGAACTCCCTACCTAACAGCACTGTGGGAGTACCATCACCACACGGACTGCAGCGGTTCAAGAAGGCGGCTCACCACCACCTTCTCAAGGGCAACTAGGGATGGGCAATAAATGCTGGCATTGCCAGCGACGTCCTGATCCCATAAACAAATTTTTTTTTTTAAATCCCCGGGGCTGGACGGGATGACCGTGGCGTTCTAGGATGTCCTGGGGGGCGACAACGTGCGAGTCCTGGGGGAAATTTGTCATTCGGCTTTGGGGCGTATGTTGTCGCACGGATCCAACTTCTCTCCACCGCCATGGACTGTCTGATTAAGGTTAATGGATCTATGACGGTGCCCTTTTGCTTCGGGAGAGGGGTGCGTCAGGGATACCCCATGTCCGGCCAGTTATATGCCATCTGCGTGGAGCCTTTCCTGTGCCTCTTGCGGAAGAGGTTGATGGAACTGGCTCTACAAGGGCCAGGCGTGGAGGTCGTCCTCTTGGCTTACGCTGATGACGTGCTCCTCATGGATCCCGTTGACTTGCGAAGGATGCGCAAGTGCCAGCAGGTCTACTCTGCTGCGTCCTCTGCGAGGATCAACTGGGAGAAATGTTCCGGACTCCTGGTGGGTCAGTGGCAGGTGGACTCCCTGCCGGAGGAGCTCAGGCCTTTTGCCTGGAGTACCACTCCTCTCCTCTACCTGGGAGCCTACCTTAGCCCTGCCGAGGAAGCCTGGCTGGTGAACTGGCAAGAGCTGGAGGCCAAAGTCACCGCTCGCCTAGGGCGCTGGACAGGACTGCTCAGAGTGCTGTCCTACAGGGGTCGTGCAGTGGTCATAAATCAGCTGGTGGCCACTATGCTGTGCCCACTATGTTGGTCACTTTGATCTCTTCCCCCTGAGTTTGTCACCAAGATACAGAAGAAGCTTGTTGATTTCTGGGACAAAAGGAAGCATTGGGTCTCTGCCGCCGTTCTGAGTCTCCCGCTTGGGGAGGGCGGTCAGGTGCTGGTGTGCGTGCATACCCAGGCTGCAACTTTCCGTCTTCAGACCCTGCAGAGATACCTGTATGTTGGGGATCCTCCCAGATGGTGTGCGCTGGAGACATATTTCTTCTGCCAGCTGCATGGCCTCAATTACGACACACAGCTCCTGTTTATAAAACTGGGGTGTAGTCATGCCTCCTTGCAGGAGCTGCCTGTCTTTTACCGGGAACTGATCAGGATCTGGAACACTGTCTCCTCCAGCCGGCGTTCTCCCCTGTCCGGTGTGGCAGCTATCCTCCGGGAGCCGCTGCTCAGGAATCCGCACCTCCACGATCATGGTTTCAAGTGGCTGACAGAGGGGAGAGCCTTGGCTGGCAAAGTGACCAGAGTCAGGGACGTACTGGATGTTGGAGGAGCAGGCTGGATGTCGCCAGAGGAGCTGGCACAGCGCATGTCCTGGCACAGCATCCGGTCCGCAGCCAAAGCCATCAAGACGCTAAGTCACTCGGCCCTGACTCCACTAGGTGTGTGGAGTGATCCTGTCTGAGCTGACCCCCGTTCTGACGGAATTTCTCATCGTTGCCAGTCTCCGAAACCTCCCTTGGAAGCCGGCGCCTCACAGCTTGAGCCGTCTCTCGGATATCCCCTCCATGCTTTTCCACTTTGCACGGAGGGGTTTCCTGTACGGGCTGCTCTTGCACAGTCTCCGCTTGTCTTCCTCATCTGCTGTCCAGACACGCACCTTGCCATTCGGAGGAGGCAGGGGGTCCCCAATGGAGGGCTCTCTACCTGGGAGTCCTCCCCTTTTCTATTGGGGACCTGGCGTAGGGGGTGTTGCATGGAGCGGTCCCGTGCAACAAATTTTTAAGTAGGTTCACGGACTCCCAGGCTGCCTGCAATTTCTGCGGCCTGGAGGAGTCCGTGTTCCATGTATACACAGAGTATGAGAGGTTGCAGCCCCCTTCCAATTTTTGAAGGGGCTGCTCCTTCAAAGCAGAGACACTCAATGTTTTCAAAGGGAGACTGGATAGGCACTTGAGGGAAATAAATTTGCAGGGCTACGGGGATAGAGCGAGGGAATGGAACTGACTGGATTGCTCGACAGTGAGCCGGCACGGACTCGATGGGCTGAATGGCCTCCTTCTGTGCCATTATGACTGCTCAATTTTTGGTTGCTCTTCAGTCCCAGTCTCCTGATCGTTGTGCACCCAGTGCAGAGGGGAGCGGGCAGATCGGAGGACCTCCTTGTTGGACTGTTCCTGGGCCTGGCCAAGGTGGCCATTAACAGGTCCAGGCAGCTGGGGGTAGTTCGTCCCGACTGCCTGCCTCTCTTCCGTGGTTATGTTCTCGCCTGGATGTCCCTGGAGATGGAGCACACGGTGTCCATCGGCACACTTGAGGTCTTCCGCAATCGGTGGGCACCGGAGGGACACGAGTGCTTCGTCACCCTCCGGAAACACAATTTTGATTTGATTTGTTAAGTTTCATTTAAATTTGGTTTAATTTGCAGTTTATTGGTGGTTGCCCTGTTAAAAGGGGGCACTTGCTTCCTTTCTTATTAGTGATGGCACCAGCCATCAATTACCGAATTCAGCATAAAAGGTATAAGCAACTGAAGACTAGGCTTTAGTATTCTAACCTTCACCACCTGGCTATCTGACTTTTACAGCTAGCAGTGTAATTTGTCTTAGTGTCTTAGAGGGGAGAAATTAACCAGGGCTTCCATTGCTGATCACTATTCAGTGACCTCTTTTGGATAGTATAGGGGTGAGGACTGATGGGCTCTGATGCCTTCCATGGCCAAATAATAACACTTTATGAATAGGTTTGTACAAGGTAAATAATAAGAGATTTGTACACAATTCAGTGAAGGAGTAATAGGGCTGTGGTAATGTCATCTTTAACTCTCCATAGGTAGTCTGGGATAGCACTAATATTGATGGTCAAAATGAAGAGGTGCTCCTAAAATACATTCAGAAGTGTTTTGTAAGTTAGTATGTTGCAAGTCCAATGAGGAAAGATGTAGTACCAGACCTAATTCTTGGCAATGAACTGAAACAAATTAATGGCTTGCAGGTTAGAAGAATGTTATGGGGCCAGTGATAGGAACATGAGGAAGTATGGGACCAGAAGTCTGAAGTCCATCTAGCCTGTTCGAGATCCAAGCCAATCCCCAAAAATAATACCTCTCAATTACTCACTCCCTCAAATATCTATCCATTTTCACCCTTAATTTTTTTCAGATTACTTGCCTCCTTGGGCAGTGCATTCCACACCTTCTCCATCCTCTGCATAGTTGCATCTGAACTATTTAGGCACCTTTCCTTGTGTGAGCTTGAGTCTGTCTCCTGATTCTAGATATGCTGGCAATTCAAAATGTATCATCAAGGTTCAGTTTATTCGCTCCCTTGAGAATCTTGAATACCTTGATAATGCCTCCCTTGAGTCTTCTCTTCTAGAGTAAACATTCCCAAGCTCATAGCTCAGATCCCTTAAGCTAGGTATCAGTTTGATTTACCTTTTCTGTGGTGCCTGGATATCCTTGTTGTACTAGAATTGTACACAATACTCTAGGTCTGGCAATACCAGTGCCTTGTATAGACTGGTTATAACTTCATGGAATTTATGCTCTCTCCCTCTGACTACATTTATTACTTTGCACTTGTCCCCATTTAATGCCTTTTGCCACTTTTGAATCATAATATAATTAGGTTAACAGACAGAATAAAGGGGTGGAAAAAAGAAAATCAACACAATGCTGGGCTAGAAAAAGGAAAATTTTATAGGGATACAAGAAACCTGGCCTAGATTAATTGGATGTGAAAATTGAAGATAAACGAGAAGACAAGATGGGGAAATATTTTAAGTACAAAATGGGTAGGGTGCTGTTTGTGCATGCTTCTAGAAAAAGGTGATTTGATTCCATGCTGTTGGCAACACAGATCCAAAGTAGCAGACATGGTTTTTTGCTAGTGAGCTAAGCAGCTGAAGTGCTCACACCAACCTCATATGGTGATTGTGTTTAAAGAAGTTGGTAGTTTTAATGTTAGGGTAACAAGATAGCTATTGAAGCCAGTCAGTTTGTATTGAATTTTTAGGGTACTTATGTGATTACTGTGAGAGAACTTGAAGTCCTTTAAGGGACAGTAGATAAGTTTAAAATTAATAAAGTGATAAAATATCAAGGGGAAAGGATTACATGGCATTACATAGAATATACAGCACAGAAACAGGCCATTTGGCCCAACCAGTCCATTCTGGTGTTTATGCTCCACTTGAGCCTCCTCCCATCCTTCCTCATCTAACTCTCATCAGCATAGCCCTCTATTTCCCTTCTCCCTCATTTGCTTATCTAGCTTCCCCTTAAATGCATCTATACTGTTCGCCTCAACCACTCTCTATGGTAGTGAGTTCCACATTCTCACCACTCTCTGGGTAAAGAAGTTTCTTCTGATTTCCCTATTTGAATTCTTGGTGACTATCTTGTATTGATTGCCTCTAGTTTTGCTCTTCCCCACAAGTGGAAACACTCTCTCTATGTCTACTCTATCAAAACCTTTCATGATTTTAAAGACCTCTATTAGGCCACCTCTCAGCCTTCTCTTTTTCAAGAGAAAAGAGACCCAGCCTGTTCATCCTTTCCTAATAGGTATAACCTCGCATTTCTGGTATCATCCTTGTAAATCTTTTTTGCACCCTCTCCAGTGCCTCTATATCTTTTTTATAATATGGCGACCAGAATTGTACACCGTTCTCCAAGTGTGGTCTAATCCAGGTTCGATACAAGTTTAGCATAACTTCTCTACTTTTCAATTCAATCCCTCTAGAAATAAACCCCAGTGCTTGGTTTGCTTTTTTTTTAAGGCCTTATTAACCTGCGTCGCTACTTTTAGTGATTTGTGTATTTGTACTCCCAGGTCCCTTTGCTTCTCTACCCTATTTAAATTCTTATTTTCTAAGTAATATGTGACCTCCTTATTGTTCTTCCCAAAATGTAATACCTCAGACTTATCTGTGTTGAAATTCATTTGCCAATTATATGCCCATCCTGCAAGTTTATTGATATCTTGTAATTTGTTGCAGTCCCCCCAGTATTGACTATCCCCCTACCCCCATGTGATGCTCCCATGGAAGAATAGTTCAGAAACACATTTACTGCCCCGACCGAGCCATTTGTAAATTCAGAAGAAGGGGAGAAGAGAAAACTAATGAGAAAAAGACAAAATAAGATTTCATTTTTAAGAAATCCATCTCTGCTCAATATGATTTAACTTTATATCTCAAATACTAAAACTAGTTAGAACTAGTCTTGGCTTCTGTGAAGCGCCTTGGGACGTTTTACTATGTTAAAGGCACTATATAAATGCAAGCTATTGTATCTGTTCTTGTTAGTGGTTCAGTTTTGACATTACTGTTTATTAAGTTGGTCAGAGCTTGAGCCAATAGTAAAGCATAAATGCATAGAATGAGTTCATACCTTCTTAAGGAAAGCACTGTATTCAATCATCATTTGCTCTGGACAGGTCTGTTCAGTATTTTTATACTGAATACACTTTCTGTTGTGTATATATTCAAGTTTGCTGTTGCCTAATCCATGAATTATTACTAGTGATTCTAGAAATTGTCATCACTATTTTTATGCACAATTATAGTGCATTTGTTGGAGATTTTGAATAGTTCATTGGAGGTATTAATTAGACACAGGTAAATGTACTCTGACTGGGATACATTTGATTTGACAAGATAACCACAATTCAATTGGACAAGTGGCTATGGCAGCAACAGTGTGCTGCAGTAGTGTTTATTAAACTGAAATATTTTCACTCTGCTCACAAAAAGTAGGAGGAGTTGGTCCCCGTGGACTTCACAAGTACCGGGAATAGATCAGCAGATCCATTTAAGGACTCAACTATTTGGGCAGTCCTCCAATTGACATGCTTTATTCAAAATCTTCAAGTAGCATGCATGTGGGCATCTTATTTTATTTACAGTTTAAGGGACTGAAGGGAAGTGGGATGCTTCAATTGTTTTTCACATATAGCTGATAACATTTCTGTTAAAATAGTTAACCGTTATTATTTAACAATTTTGTGGAGCTTAGCTTGTGGTATAAATAATGTGCTCTTAATCAAGGTCGTAGGTATTGTAATCTAATACTAAATTCTCTAACTGAGAGCAAAAAATTTCATGATTGAAAAGAAGATTGTTCAGTTCAAAGTAGAAAAGATTTTAACATCCAAGTATTTTGGTTCTAGGGGATTAGTTTGTAAATATAGGCTATGATTTGGAATTAGATTCTGGATTTCGTAAAACCACATTTGTACGGTCAAATGCACAAATGTAATGTTATCCTAAGCTTTATGCTGGCAATGAGAATTTAGTAGTAGATTACGTATTAAAGGGTTCCCTAAATTACCTAGTTAAGAGGAATTTCTATATTTCATTTCTTTAAATTTGAGTTTTAGCTGCAAGCCTTTTGATCGATGT
Source organism: Squalus acanthias (assembly GCA_030390025.1). Classification (NCBI taxonomy): domain Eukaryota; kingdom Metazoa; phylum Chordata; class Chondrichthyes; order Squaliformes; family Squalidae; genus Squalus; species Squalus acanthias. The sequence goes on from CM059426.1 coordinate 55,001,506, forward strand.
CCTGAAATCTTAATCATAGGACATTACACTACAATTTTCCTATCGGATGAGGTCCACTATTTTCTGTATTACTCCATGATCCTGTACAAAGATATGCATAATAAGCCTGTTCCATCCATGTAGATGTTGTGATATTAGATGATGCATATTTGCAGTTTTTCTAAGTCTCCATGCTGATTCAGTACTAAGGTATGTGGCTTGATGTGGGGCAAAGCAGCATTCTTTGGATGATTTTTGTAATTTGTGTCTTAATTTTTTTATTTCATAGGTCTGAAGGCTGGAGGAGCCTCTACTGGTGGCCCTGGTAACACGTTCCACTACACTTTCCATGGTGATCCACATGCTACCTTTGCTTCCTTCTTTGGTGGGTCCAGTCCTTTTGATATTTTCTTTGGTACTCAAGGACGCTCCAGAATGGCTAATGGCTTCGGTCATGAAGACATGGACATTGATGATGATGACGATGACCATGATCCCTTCAATGCATTTAACCGTTTTGGTTTCAATGGAATGAATGGATTTAATCGACGGCATCCAGAGTCCCTCCATACTCGAAGAAAGGTACAGGATCCTCCTGTAATTCATGAACTTAGAGTATCTCTTGAAGAAATCTATCATGGTTGTACTAAAAGAATGAAGATCACACGTAGACGGTTGAACCCAGATGGCCGAACCACAAGGACTGAGGACAAGATTCTGAATGTTGTTATTAAAAGAGGTTGGAAAGAGGGCACAAAAATCACATTCCCCAGGGAAGGTGATGAAACGGCAACCAACATCCCAGCCGATATTGTCTTTATTCTGAAAGACAAACCTCATCTTCATTTCAAGAGAGATGGATCCAATGTTGTTTATGTAGCCAAGATCACTCTTAGAGAGGTAGGTACAAACAAGTTTTTTTAAAACAGTATCTGTGGCGATAGAAACAGAGTTAACATTTCGGGACGATGGCCTTTCAAACTTAGAGGCTATCTTGAAATGTAAATTATTTTCTGTTACCCAATATCCACACAAGAGTAAAGCATAGCTTGATTTGGTCCTAGGAAAACCCTGTGTTGCTCACACACAAACATTTGCTGCAGATAGATGGTGTTTTATGTGATCTTCTATTCCTGCATAATATAAAGCCCTAAAATCTGTGCAAATTCATTTTTCTCAGTTAAAAAGATTGTGTTCTGTGCTCCTTATGTGCATATCTCATTGAATGGAGAAAAGTCTCCAACTTTCTCCTCGGAGTAGTTTAGGTTAGATATTCCTTGTAGTGTATCTAGTGTAGTGGATTGAACAAGCCAGTTTGTGTTTTTCTTTTTCAAAGTTTTTCCTGGTGAAATTGAGCATATCAATAAAAATGGTGCTATTAGTGTACAATAGCATTTAAAACAAAAATAACAAACCCTAATACAAAAGCAAAATGCTGCAGATGCTGGAAATCTGAAATACAAACAGAAAATGCTGGATATACTCCGATCAGGCAGTATCTGTGGAGATAGAAACAGCGATAAAGTTTCGGGACGATGGCTTTTTAAACCCTGTCCGCCTGCGGTCTCATAGACCCTGTTTCTTTTACAGGTGATGTGGCATCACCCAAGCACATGCTCTCTAGAGCACCAACAAAGGATTGAGGCACAAATTGGATTTAAAATTTGGGTGTGGTCAGTATTGTATGGCAGGTCTCCCCCCATGAGTGGCAAATACTGTAAAACCTGTAAATTAGGGACACCTAAGAGACTTACATAGTGTCTTTTTTTGCAGGTGTCCTTATTTTAAAAATGGTTATTGTGTATACTGTAAAAATTGTCCCAACAATCTTGAAGTACCAGCTAAGATTATGATCAGCACCAAATCATCTGCAACAATGCTAAGAACTTATGTTCGGAAGCAGATATAACAACAAAACTGCTGTTGCAAATACAGTACCTGTACAGTGGAATTTGTTCCTAATGACATTTTCAGAAGACGGACAACCGTATCGTGTGGGGTCGGGTGCTGCGGATCTTCTGGGTCCGCGTGGGGTCGGCTGCATGCGCCTGCGTGTGTTGTCAACAAGGTTGCTTTTGGAAGCGGGGACAGTGGCTGCATGGGTGATTCGTACTCCATCTACAATTCCCCTATCCTCAAGTCCTTAAACATGTTACCTCTCAAAGCCATGCACTGCAACTCCTCCATGTTTAAATCTCTTCAATCAGATTTCTGCACCTACCACAGCACTGAAACCACTTTAATCAAAGTCACAAATGATATCCACTGTGACTGTGGTATATTAGTCCTCCTTGACCTCTCTGTAGTCTTTAGTGTGGTCGACCACACCATCATCCTCAAGTCTCTCCTCTGCCATCCAGCTCATTGAGTCTGCCCTCGCTTGGTTCCAACTTTATCCGCTCATAGACAGAGGATCTCCAGTAATGGATCTCTTCCTGCATCATTACCTCTTCAGTCCATCAAGATCTATCCGTGGCCCCTCTTTTCCCTACTCTCCTTGCTGCCCCTCTACAACATCATCTGTAGACATGGGGTCTGCTTCTACCTGTATGCTGACAACAGCCAGCTTTACTTCTCCACCACCTCTCTCAATCCCTCCACTGCCTCTGTGTTATCAAATGGCTTGTCTGTTATGCAGTCTTTGATGAGCCACCATCTCATCTAGTTAAACATTGGTAAAAAGCAAAGCCATAATTTTTGGCCGTCACCACAAACCTTTGCCATTGATTCCATCCCCACCCCAGCCACTGAACTATTCCAGTGCTTTCCTAGCTGGCATCCCATCCTCCACTCTCCGTAAACTTAAGCTCGACTGCCTTTATCCTATCCCGCTCCCCCATCATCCCTGTCCTAGCTGACCTACATTGGCTCCTGATCCCCTAATGCCTCAAATTTATTATTCTCATCCTTGTGCTTAAATTCCATCATGACCTTGTTCCTCCCACCCTAATTTGTAATCTCCTCCAACCCAACAATCCCCCCTCTGACCCTGGCCTCTTGTGCACCCCCCTTCAACCCACCATTGGCACTAATCCCCCATCTAAGCCCTATGTTCTGGAATTCCCTGCCTAAACCCCTCTGTCTATCCATCTCCTTTTTAAGAGCCTTCTTAAAACCACCTCTTTGATCTGACCTTTGGACACTGCTCCCAATATCTCACCCTTTTGAATTGGAGTCCATTCTTGTCTGATTGCACCTTGGGATATTTTTCTACATTGATGGTCGTATGAATGCAAGTTACCAGCAGATGAAGGGGAATTCCCAACACATTATTGGAAGTATAGAGGAGCTTTACTGAAAAGTATTCTTTAGGAAAAGAATTGGAGAGAAATGTTTTCAGATCTTCAGAAAAAGACCAAGCTGAGTTCCCATCCATTCTGCAGACTCTTTATGACGTCCTTTAAAAAGAACCGATTGCCAAACTAGTGCAGATGAATTATAGAACTAAAAGAAGAAAGTAACAATTTTATGATTTTTATCTTCAGTTTATTTCATCTCTAATTGGTGTTGATACCATTTTAAAATGCTAATGGATGATTAGTTGGAAGCCATTGAACATGTCATTTGTACATAATGGCCCAGAAATTCGGCGCTTGTCGGGTGAGTATGCGCTGTGTACTCACCCGTAAGGCCACTTGAAGTGCCGGTTTCCTGCATGCACTGCGCATGCGCGGGAAACTGGAACTTCTGGTCTCGTGAAGGGAGGGGTTCAGAGGTGAACCGCGTGTGCGGGAGAGGCTGCGCGCACGTAGCGAACCTAAGGTTTTTTTCAGGTTTCTCCGGGAAGGTAAGTATGGAAGAAGCTGCGCTTTTAAAAAGGAAGCGCAAGACCCGTTTTTAACAAGGTAAGTGGTTAATTAATTACAATTTAAAAAAATTTCAACAGGTTTATCTTTTTTAGATACTTTAAAGAAAGGTAAGTTTATTTTTAGCACCGTTAAAAAGTATAATTTTTTTCAAAAATTAAAATTTTTGTTTAAAGTAGTTAATTTATTTAACTTATAGTTATTTTAAAAATGTGATTTAAAAAAAAAATGTATTTGAAGTTTAAGTGTGGTTTTGGGGCCGATTTCAATTCATAGATTTGACAGGTCTTCCTGTCAAATCTATGAATGAAAATGCCCTGCTAGGATTGGCTCTCCATGGCCTACGTGATCCCAGGGGACGCTTCGAACTAACTGCGCCCCTGGGATACACAAGCACTGCGCGCCGGCAGCTGCAGGAGGCCCAGGACCCGAAGTTCTCGTGGGCCCAAAACACAACGGCAGGCGCGGTAGGTAAGTACGCACGCAATGCTTGCACCCGCAGGAAGCCGGAAAACCGAATTTCTGGCCCAATACAAATATTTCACATGCCCATTATTGGACTTGCTAAAATGTTGGTGACTATGCCCATGCATACAAGGTTGCATTCCTTTTACTGATGAATACTTAAAAAAAAATCAAAACATTGTTTCACTTATGATACATATATACTGGAGGTTTAGCAATTTCAGCTTTGCCAGGGTGCAGATGAAGCAGTGTGTCACTCTCTGGTGGAGGTAGACTTGCACCACTTTGGTTTGACACCCATGGAGTATAACGCCTGTGCTATTTCAAACTGGATTTTTTTTTTAAATTCTCAGTCTTGGAGTTGATCTAAATATTTAGGTTTACCAGAATGATACCCGAACTCCAAGGGTTAAGTTACTAGGAAAGATTTAAAAGCTTAAATGGTGATTTGATCGAAGTTTTCAAGATATTAAGGGGAACAGATAGGGTAGATAGAGAGAAACTCGCGACCTAAAGAACAGATGGTGGGTGGAGAAAGCGCAGGAGATCCAGCAGCTAGCCGACAACCACGACATGCGTGGATTCTTTAGCGCAGTCAAGACCATCTACGGCCCAAGCACCCAAGGTCCTACCCCACTGCGGGCCAAGAACGGAGAGGTACTCATCAAGGACAGAGAGGCAGTCCGTGCCTGCTGGAAGGAGCACTTTGAAGATCTCCTTAACCGAGACTCTGTCTTCGACGCGAGTGTCCTCAACTCCATCCTGCAGCATGCTACCCGCCACCACCTCGGCACAACCCCAGCCCAGCATGAGGTTGAAAAGGCCATCCGACAACTGAAGAATAACAAGGCCTCAGGAGCAGATGGAATCCCCGTCGAGGCACTAAAACATGGCGAAGAAGCACTATTGGCGCGAATACATGAACTCATTTCTCTTATTTGGAAGGAGGATCTCAGGGGATCTCAGACGCCGTAATCGTGACCATCTTCAAGAAAGGTGACCAGTCCGATTGCGGTAATTACGGAGGAGTTTCCCTGCTGTCTGCCACTGGGAAAGTCATCACATGAATCCTCCTCAATCACCTTCTCCCAGTGGCTGAAGAGCTCTTCCCAGAGTCACAATGCGGATTCTGCCCACTAAGGGGCACAATGGACATGATCTTCACCGCGCGTCAAATACAAGAGAAATGCAGGGAACAGCACCAACTGCTGTACATGGCCTTCTTTGACCTCTCAAAGGCCTTCAACACTCAACCGTGAGGGATTATGGAGTGTCCTCCTCAAATTCCGCTGCCCTCAAAAGTTTGTCACCATCCTCCGCCTGCTTCACGACAACATGCAAGCCGTGATCCTGACCAACGGATCCGCCACAGACCCAATTCACGTACGGACCGGGGTCAAGCAAGGCTATGTCATCGCACTGACTCTCTTCTCTATCTTCCTTGCTGCACTGCTCCATCTCACCCTCAGTAAGCTCCCCGCTGGAGTGGAGCTAATCTACAGAACAAACGGGAAACTGTTCAACCTCCATCGCCTCCAGTCCAGATCCAAGGTCGTCCCAGCCTCTGTCATCGAATTACAGTATGCAGATGACGCTTGCGTCTGCGCACACTGAGGTTGAACTCCAAACCATCGTCAACACCTTCACCCAAGCGTACGAGAGCATAGGCCTTTAACACTAAACATCCGTAAGACAAAGGTCCTTTACCAACCTTCCCGCCACACAGTACCGCCCCCCGATTATCAAAATCCACGACGAGGCCTTGGACAACGTGGAGCCTACTGTCAACAAGAGCAGACGTCGATGACGAAGTCCAAGACTGCCTTCAGTGTGCCAGTGCAGCCTTCGGTCTCCTGAGGAAGAGAGTGTTTGAAGACCAGGACCTCCAACCCGGCACCAAGCTCATGGTCTACAGAGGACCAGTGATTCCCGCCCTCCTGTATGCTTCAGAGACATGGACCATGTACAGCAGGCACCTCAAAGCGCTGAAGAGGTACCACCAATGCTGCCTTCGCAAGATCCTGCAAATCCAGTGGCAGGCTAGGCGCACCAACGTCAGTGTTCTCGCTCAGACCAACATCCCCAGCATCGAAGCTCTGACCACGCTCGATCAGCTCCGATGGACTGGCCACATCGTCCGCATGCCCGATACGAGACTCCCAAAACAAGCGCTCTACTCGGAGCTCTAACACGGCAAGAGAGCCCCAGGTGGGCAGAGGAAACGCTTCAAGGCCACCCTCAAAGCCTCCTTGGAAAAAGTGCAACATCCCCACCGACACCTGGGAATCCCTGGCCCAAGACCGCTCAAAGTGGAGGAGAAGCATCCGGGAAGGCGCCGAACACCTCGAGTCTCTTCGCAGGGAGCAAGCGGAAGCCAAGCGCAAACAGCGGAAGGAGCGCACATCAACCCAAGCACCATCTGCCCCACCTGTGACAGAGACTGTAGTTCCCGCATTGGACTCCTCAGTCACCTGGGAACTCATTTTTAGTGTGGAAGCAAGTCATCCTCGGTTCCAAAGGACTGCCTAAGAAGAAGAATTTCCGCTGGTTTGGAGTCTAGAACGAGGGGGCATAGTCTAAAAATTAGAGCCAGACCTTTCAGGAGTGAAATTAGGGAAACACTTCTACGCCCAAAGGGTGGTAGAAGTTTGAAACATTCTTCTGCAAACGGCAATTGATGCTAGATCAATTGTTAATTTTAAATCTGAGTGATAGATTTTTGTTGACCAAAGTTATTAAGGGATATGGAGCAAAGGCAGGTACTGTAATATGGAGTTCGGTTGCAGATCAGCCATGATCTCATTGAATGGCGGAACAGGCTCGAGGGGCTGAATGGCTTACTCCTGTTCCTATGTTTAGACAAAGAGGACACTGCTGCCTACACACTAAACATTTAAATTGTAACAAATGCGAGAGGAGCTCTGCATTGACCATGAATGTGCAGAGAGTTTCTCCTGGGCAGGAGAATAGCATTTGAGCCAGGCAGTATGGAAAGGATATGCCTGGCTAGAACCCATACTGCAGCTAATAGTCTAAGATCAGCAGTGTTTTCTCGTTTTAGGAAAAGGCACTTTAGCTTTATGAACAAACTAGATTTTGCAGAAATAGTCTAAGGATTATTTCAAACTGAGTCATGGATTTATCCTGAAATGCATGTGTTGGATCTCTAAACTCAAACTTAATTTAGGAAGTCTCCAGCAGGGTTAAATCACTTTATAAGGACATAAGAAATAGGAGCAGGAGGAGGCCATTCGGCCCTTCGAGCCTGCTCCGCCATTCAATGAGATCATGGCTGATCTTCTGCCTCAACTCCAATCATCGGCTCTATTGCCATATCCCTTGATGCCCTTACTAGTCAGAGATCTATCGACTTCTGTTTTGAATATACCCAATGGCTGAGCCTCCACAGCCCTCTGGGGTAGAGAATTCCAAAGATTCACCACCCTCTGTGTGAAGAAATTTCTTTTCATCTCAGTCCTGAATGGCCTACCCTTTATCCTGAGGCTGTGGCCCCTGGTTCTAGACTCCCCAGCCAAGGGAAACATTCTCCCAGTATCCATCCTATCAAGCCCTGTAATAATTTTGTATGCTTCAATGAGATCCCCTCTCATTCTTCTGAATTCAAGAGAATACAGCCTAGTTTACTCAATCTCTTCTCATACGACAGTCCTGCCATCCCAGGAATTATATTGACTATGCTACCTCAATGATTTATTTTAAATGTGCAGCGATTAATTTTTTTTATTACTTTGATTAGCAAATTGTGTAGCGTTCTACTTTTTTTGAATGTCTCTTGTAGCTACCTTTTTTTCAAAGTAGTTACGATTTATTTTAACTCCACCACCCCCCCCCCCCCCCCCGGCTCTGCCCATATAGTAACATGAGCACTGGTTTACTACAATTCATCTGTTATCGCACATTGCGACTATTGGAGATGGCTGTCAAACAATTGAGCCAATTCTGTTTCACTCATTTCCACCAGGCTCTGTTACTTTGCCAACTGCTTGATCAGTTTTTGCTGCTCCTCTTGGAGGAGTTGCATAAAGATGGTGGTGGGGATGCTGTCAATTAACATACTTCTTAGCCATTGAGACGTCCAGTGCACTGACCACTTTTGTGCTACATGAAGCTGGAATAGCCTTTGCCAAATTCCTGATGCCATCTATGGTCAGCAACCATCTCCTTCATCAGGTAACGTGCCCACTACCTAAGTTACCTCTCAGACTGCTTGGAGAGCACACCAGCTGCTACTGTCCAAGAAGCTACTTGATTAAAGCCATGTTGCTACCTTGGTAACAACCACATCTTCTGTCAGGCTGTTGTCCTCCTTTTCTGCATGGTGATGTGTTATCAGGTAGGTGGAGTCAGTTTTCACATGCTGATGGTGGTACTGAGATTAAGATACACTGAAGTAATCCTTCAAAATATTAAAAAGAGGCAAAATAATGCAGCAAAGATGTAATGTTTCCCCCAAAAAGTTATTAAATGAATTTTATTAGCGCAGTGTATTAGAAATCAGAAGTACAAGTGCTCTCAAAGGTTAAAAATGGTTCACACATGACATTTGCATCTGTGTCTGTTCACTATGGAGGACATTGCAAAAAGCAAGCAGTACTCTGGCTGCTTGTTCAAGTCAAACAGGTACAGTAGAAACATTTATTTATACTGCATATCTTGTTAGCTCAAAAAAAATCAGCATTTTTTCCCTTCAAGCACATTTAAAATAGTTTTAAAACAAACAACAAATGGTCACATTCAAGACCTGAAAAGTTGGTTGCGCAAGTTCCAATCTTACTGAGCAATGGTTGTGCTGATCTTCTATGAAGGAAGAAACTCGTTCCTTTGTGTACGTGTTGGAGCCCCATACAAGAAGTGGCTCCTAGGATTTGTAATCCCATTCAGGGATGTGCATTGAGTAAAGCATGAGTCAGACCTGGGGTTTTTCATTGCAAGGCATCCAAATATGGAGAGTCAGCTGGTTGGGTTCAGATCATGAAGTATGGGAGAAGGGTGGAGCCAGAGTCCAGGATGTTTAGAAGGCTGGTAGTATTGTGTGTCCTGTTTTTGGTGGGTGGGAGTAACTGAGGGAGTTCTTGCAGCCAAGTTTATAAGTTTGTGGGGTTTTTTCTATGAATTTTTATTAAATGATTGTTAATGTTCGGGATATATAGTGAAGTTGGTGAAGAGTGTGTTTTTTTGCCTGATTATGATTGTGTGCAATATTTCTTTGGAATATAATTGCACAGAGGATATTCTGTAATATGATTAATGCTCTTCACCGGCTTAATCGATGAGGACAAAAACTGACAGACTTGACTTATTATACAGAGATATTAATGCACAGGAATAGATCATGGTTGATTTGTATCTCCATTTATTATTAATAAAATAGTATTGTTAATTTTAATAGATTAAGAAAGCTCAAAGTTGATGGGGTTCCAGGTCCCGATAATATTCATCCAAGGGTGAGTAAAGAGATGGGACAGGTGCTTTTGTGAGCCCCTTGCCCATATCTTCGGGGATAGTTCCCTTAGACTGGAAGCTAGCTCGTGTAGTTGGTATTTTCAAAGAAAGGGGACAAATCACAGCCAGGGAACTATAGGCCTGACATCCATTATTGAAAGATGCTAGAAGGTATCGTAAGAGAGGCCCTTTATGAAAGGGAAGGGGCCATTAGTAATACCTTTTGGAAAAAATAGGTTGTGCCCTACCAAAGTCACAAGGGTAGTGGATGAGGGAAATCTGGTAGACACTGTCTGCCTGGACTTTCAGAAAGCCTTTGCTATTGTACCTCACTAGGTTACTTCAAGATAAAATCTTGTGGTATCAATAGGAATTTGATATGCTGGATTAGGAATTTGCTCCAATCCTGTAGCCAAAAGGTTATATTAACGAATGTGGTTCAGCCTGGAGGCACATTACTAGTCATGTCCCCCAGGGATCGGACCTAGGCCCCCTACTGTTCACTGTCTTTTTATAAATGACCTGGACAGTGGTGTTCAGAGTATGGCCAGTAAGTTTGCAGATGATGACAAAATCTGTGCAAGGATTAATACAGTAAATGAGTGTAATCAAATGCAAAAAGATTTAGATGTGCTAGGGGAGTGGGCCACTCGATGGCAAATAGCATTTAACTTGGATAACTACAGTATAATGCATGTTGGTAGAGCCAACGCCAAATACATGAATCATTTGCAGGGAACAATACTGAGAGGTTGAGGGAGAAGATGATTTAGGTGTTATTGTGCACTGATCATGATCAATGTAGAGAAGCTGTAGCTAAAGCTAACAGGATAATGGGATGTATTAATAGAAGCAAAGGACACCAATCTGTCATTATACAGGTCGCTGGTCAGACCACATCTGGAGTACTGTGTCCTGTTTTGGTCGGTCCCCTCCCCCCCCCCCCCCCCCCCCAAAGTGGGTGATAGAGTAGCAGTGGAAAAGATCTGGAGGAGAGCTAAGAGAATGATTCCTAGCTTACCAAAGAACCTCCGCTACTCAGATAAGTTTAAGGACCTTGGTCTATTTACTTTAGTGAGAAGTCGCACAACACCAGGTTATAGTCCAACAGTTTTATTTGAAATTACGAGCTTTCGGAGCTCTGTTCCTTCGTCAGGTACAGTGAGGGAATACAAATCGATTACAAAGTATATATAGACAGAGAACAATGTGTCTGCAGAGATACAATCTGTCAGGGAGGCATTACATCAAAGACACAGCAGAGTACAGCTAAGACAATGAGGTGGGTCACAGGGGGTCCAACGTGTCAAATGCTGCAGTCTGCAGTTAAGCTTTTAACTTTTTTTTAAAAACTGGAAATCATACCTGTGAACCAGACAACGATGTCGAGTCACGTTCTGTAGCGTGACATGAAACCGATATCCCGGTTGAGGCCGTCCTCATGGGTGCGGAACTTGGCTATCGGTTTCTGCTCGATGATATTGCGTTGTCGTGTGTCTCGAAGGCCGCCTTGGAGAACGCTAACCCGCAGATCCGAGGCTGAATGTCCTTGACTGCTGAAGTGTTCCCCGACTGGGAGGTAACAATCCTGCCTGCCGATTGTTGCGCGGTGTCCGTTCATACGTTGTCTCAGTGTCTTTAGAGCAATGTAGACATGGAGGTGCCCTGATAAGAGACCTATAAAATATTTAAAGGGCTGGATAGTGTGCCTATTGATACAGTTTTCCAGTTCAACAGATTGGGGAGGACCAGGGGACTTAGGAGTTTAAACTACAAGAATAGGAATAGACTGGATGTTAGGTGGTTCTTTTCCCAGAGAGTAGTGCACCTCTAGAATACATTGCCAGCTGGTGTGGTGAGTACTGATTCTCTGTATGCCTTCAAGAGGAAGGGATGTAGAATTCTGGAATTCTCTTTTCCCCCAAAAGGCAGTGGATGCTGGGTCAATTAAATTTTCAAGACTGAGATCGACAGTTTAAAAAAATCAAAGAATGGTATCAAGGGTGGATTTTTTTTGTGTAATTGGGGGTAGGGCTCCGGTGGAAATTGTAGTACAAATAGTAGTTCAAAAACAACCAAAAGGGAAGAGAGTAGAGTAACAGTCAGAAATTGTGCTTTAGACACTACATGTAAAGAGAAAACTAAAAGGTGTAAAGTGATTAAACCAGGAGAGAGAAATAAGAAACAAATGAGTTAAACGTTAGAGCTGAAGGACAGGCTAGGGTGTGTGGCCCAAATAAGCGTTCTTTATACAAACGCATGGAGTATAAGGAATAAATTGAATGAACTGAACTGCAGGCGCAAATTCAAATTGGAAGGTATGACATGGTAGCCATTACTGAAACATGGCTGCATGATGGTCAGGACTGGGAACTAAATATACCAGGTTATAAGGTCTATAGAAAAGATAGAGAAAATGGCAGAGGGGGAGGAGTAGCCTTAGTGATTTAAGGATGAAATCACTTCAATGATAAGAGAGGATATAAAGAGAGGTAAGCAGGCAGTGGAGACTTTATGGGTAGAATTAAGAAATAGGAAATGATTTAAGACTGTAGTGGGAGTTGTGTATAGGCCCTCTGGTAGCAGCTGTGAAGTGCTAGATGGTATAAATGCAGAGATTAGACAAGTGTGTAGCAAATGCAGAGTGGTTTTAATGGGGGATTTTAACTTTCATATTGATTGGGATAAGCAGACTAGCACCTGTCAGAAAGGTAGTGAATTTCTTTGTGTGTGCCTGGGATAGTTTTCTACAACAATATGTCCTAGAGGTAACAAGGGGGCATGCCATATTAGATTTAGTAATGAGCCAGATTTAGTTAACAGCCTAACTATGCGTGAACATTTATCCAATAGCGATCATAACATGATCGAGTTCAACGTAGCATTTGAAAGGGAGAGACGCGAAACAGCTACTAAGGTTCTAGATTTGGGTAAGGCCGACTTCAATGGGATAGGACAGAGACTGTCCACAGTAAACTAGGCAAATCTGTTAATGGGTAAAATGACAGAAGATCAGTGGGAGATGTTCAAAAAAGAATTCAAGGCGATACAGAACCAGTTTATACCACCGGGGTGCTAGAGCTCTACTTGCCCAAAAAAACCAGCCATGGACGACTAAAGACGTGAGGGACAGCATAAAACTAAAAGAAAAAGCATACAAAAATGCAAAAAATAGCACAGATCCTGGCGAATGGGAAAGCTACGAAGAACAGCAAAGGGTCACAGAACAAACAGTAAGAGCTACAAAAAGGGAGTATGAAAAGAAACTTGCAAGGGATATCAAAATCAACACAAAACTTTTATATTGGGAAAAAGAGGGTAATCGGGAGCAATGTTAGCCCCTTAAAAACTGAAAGCGATAATATTGTCAATGATAAGGAAATGACGGACATGTTGAGTAATTACTTTGCGTCAGTATTTACAGTAGAGGAAAAGGATAGCATGCCAGAAATCCCAAGGAAACTAATATTGAATCGAGGACAGGGACTCAATAAAATTAATGTAAATAAAATAACCATAATGAAGAAAATAAGGGCACTAAAGAGTGACAAATCTCCAGGACCAAATGGTTTCCATCCCAGGGTTTTAAAGGAAGTAGGTGAGCACATTGCAGATGCCCTAACTCTAATCTTCAAAAGTTCTCTTGATTCAGGAACTGTCCCTTTAGATTGGAAAATTGCGCATGTCACTCCGCTATTTAAAAATGACGAGAGGGAAACCAAGGAATTATAGACCAGTTAGCCTAACCTCTGTTGTCGGGAAATTGCTAGAGTCTATAATTAAGGATAGGGTGACCGAACACCTCAAATTTTCAGTTGATCAGAGAGCCAGCATGGATTTGTGAAAGGTAGGTCATGCCTGACGAACCTGATTGAATTTTTTGAGGAGATTGACTAAAGCAGTGGACAGAGGAATGTCTATAGATGTTATTTATATGGACTTCCAGAAGGCATTTGATAAAGTCCCACATAAGAGACTGTTAAATAAGGTATTGAGGGCAAATTATTGACCTGGTTAGGAAACTTGCTAAGTGGCAGGAGACAGGCAGTAGGGATAATGAGTAGGTACTCAAATTGGCAGGATGTGACTAGTGGTGTCCCACAGGGATCTGTGTTGGGACCTCAACTATTCACAGTATTTATTAACAACTGAGATGATGGCATAGAAAGTCATATATCCAAATTTGCTGATGACGCAAAGATAGGCGGCATTGTAGGCAGTGTAGATGGAAGCATAAAATTACAAAGGGATATCGACAGATTAAATGAATGAGCAAAACTGTGGCAAATGGATTTCAATGTAGGCAAATGTGAGGTCATCCACTTTGGACCTAAAAAGTATAGAGCAGGGTATTTTCTAAATGGTGAAAAGCTAAAAACAGTGGAGGTCCAAAGGGACTTGGGGGTCCAGGTACATGGATCATTAAAATGTCATGAACAGGTACAGAAAATAATCAAAAAGGCTAATGAAATGCTGGCCTTTATATCTAGAGGACTAGAATACAAGGGGTGGACGTTATGCTGCAGCTATGCAAAACCCTGGTTAGACCACACCTGGAGTACTGTGAGCAGTTCTGGGCACCACACCTTAGGAAGGATATATTGGCCTTGGAGGGAGTGCAGCGTAGGTTTACCAGAATGATACGCAGACTTCAAGGGTTAAGTTACGAAGAGAGATCACACAAATTAGGGTTGTATTCCCTAGAATTTAGAAGGTTAAGGGGTGATCTGAGCGAAGTTTTCAAGGTATTAAGGGGAACAGATAGGGTAGATAGAGAGAAACCATTTCCACTGGTTAGGGATTCTAGGACTAGGGGGCATAGTCTAAAAATTCGAGCCAGACTTCTCAGGAGTGAAATTAGGAAACACTTCTATACACAAAGGGTGGTAGAAGTTTGGAACTCTCTTCTGCAAACGGCAATTGATGCTAGATCAGTTGTTAATTTTAAAACTGAGGTTAATAGCTTTTTGTTAACCAAAGTTATTAAGGGATATGGGCCAAAGGCAGGTATTATGTGGAGTTAGGTTGCAGATCAGCCCTGATCTCATTGAATGGGGGAACAGGCTTGAGGGGCTGAATGGCCTACTCCTGTTCCTATGTTCCTAATTGTGCGGCTCACCAGCTGGTTTTGACGTAAGTATTCCGTCCAGCTACATAAGAACATAAGAAATAGGAGCAGGAGTAGGCCATTCAGCCCTTCGAGCCTACTCCGCCATTCAATGAGATCATGGCTGAACTTCTGCCTCAATTCCATTCACCGGCCTTATCGCCATATCCCTTGATGCTCTTACTAGTCAGAAATCTATCGACTTCTGTTTTGAATATACCCAATGACTGAGCCTCCACAGCCCTCTGGGGTAGAGAATTCCAAAGATTCACCACTCTGAAGAAATTTCTTCTCATCTCAGTCCTGAATGGCCTACCCTTTATCCTGAGGCTGTGGCCACTGGTTCTAGACTCCTCAGCCAAGGGAAACATTCTCCCAGTATCCACCCTATCAAGCCCTGTAATAATTTTGTATGCTTCAATGAGATCCCCTCTCATTCTTCTGAATTCAAGAGAATACAGGCCTAGTTTACTCAATCTCTTCTCATACGACAGTCCCGCCATCCCAGGAATCAATCTCGTGAACCTTCGTTGCACTCCCTCTATGGCAAGTATATCCTTCCTTAGGTAAGGAGACCAAAATTGTACACAGTACTCCAGGTGTGGTCTCACCAAGGCCCTATATAATTGGAGTAAGACTTCCTTACTCCTGTACTCAAATCCTCTTGTAATGAAGGCCAGCATACCATTTGCCTTCCTAATGGCTTGCTGCACCTGCACATTCACTTTCAGTGACTCATGTACAATTACACCCAGGTCCCTTTGAGCATCTGCTTTCCCCAATCTTTCACCATTTAGGAAATACTCTGCCTTTCTGTTTTTTCTACCAAAGTGGATAACTTCACATTTATCCATATTATAATCCATCTGCCATGTTCTCGCCCACTCACTGAGCCTGTTGAGATCCCCTTGAAGCCTCTTCGCAACTGACACTGCCACCTATCTTTGTGTCATCAGCAAATTTGGAAATGTTACATTTAGTCCCCTCATCCAAATCATTGATATAGATTGTGAATAGCTGGGGCCCAAGCACCGATCCTTGCGGTACCCCACTAGTCACAGCCTGCCATCCTGAAAAAGACCCGTTTATCCCTACTCTTTGTTTTCTGTCTGTTAACCAATTCTCAATCCATGCTAGTATATTACCCCCAATTCCATGTGCCCTAATTTTGTTCACCAACCTCTTGTGTGGGACCTTATCAAAGGCCTTCTGAAAATCCAAATACACCACATCTACCGGTTCCCCTTTGTCTACTCCACTAGTTACATCCTCAAAGAACTCCAATAGGTTTGTCAAACAGGACTTCCCTTTCATAAATCCATGTTGACTCTGCCCAATCTTACTATTAGTTTCTAAGTGCCCAGTTATTGCATCCTTTATAATAGATTCCAGCATTTTTCCAACTACTGATGTGAGGCTAACAGGTCTGTAGTTCCCCGTTTTCTCTCTCCCTCCTTTCTTAAATAGCGGGGTTACATTTGCTATCTGCCAATCTGCAGGAATCGTTCCAGAATCTATAGAATTTTGGAAGATGAGAACCAATGCGTCCACTATCCCAATGGCCACCTCTTTCAAAACCCTAGGATGTAGGTCATCTGGTCCTTGAGATTTATCGACTTTTTTAGTCCCATTAATTTTGCTAGTACTGTTTTTTTACTAATAATAATAATAATTTCTTTAAGTTCCTCATTCTCGCCACACCCTTGGTTTTCTCGTATTTCTGGGAGGTTGTTTGTGTCTTCCTCTGTGAAGACACAAAGGGGTAGAAATTAGGTCGCGCCCCATTTGGGGCGCAAATATCGTCCGGACGCAAATATTAGCGCCTGGCGCTAATTATCGGCACTGACAGGAAACTTCACTTTTACCGCCCCGGGAGGTGAGTGGAGCGCTAAAGCAGGCGCTGCACACCTCTCTTAAGGCGCAAAAGCCGAGCAGTGAGGCGCTAACTCGGAGCGCTGGCGAAGCTCATGTAATGTCAGTCAGCAATGGAACACACACACAATGGCACGGGCCAGTTCTTAAAGGGGATGGTTAATCTTGCTTTCCATCCACATCCTGTTCATTGCTGCCTTGAATCTCGGCCTGGAGAGACTTGCACATCAAATGTGCTGGAAAGAACAATGGAGAGTACCAGGCAAAGAGCTCAGAGTGCAGCTCCCACAGTCTCTGCTAAATCGATACAAGGAATGGCAAATCAAAATGAACCTGCAAAGTGCTGCTCAGTACCCAAAACTCCTTCACACAACGTTGAATCTCTCCAGAAGTCTCTCCCTCTCTCTCTCAGAATGCGTAGTTCAAAAATGCCACCAACAATAAAAGACAGGAAGAGGCCCCCTTTAAATAGCGCCCCCCCCCCCAGCCCCACAGCGATTGATAGCGTTCCAGTCTTCTGGTCGTTGGAAGCGCCAGGCGGTAAGGCAGGGGGCGCCACTCAATTTCTGCTACGGGGCGCCACAAGGGCGTTGCACCATGGAATGATGTCACAATCTGCGCGCGCAGGTGGTCGCAGCGGTAAGTTTTAGCGCCGCCGCACAATCTCAAGTTAAGTTCTCGAGCGGCGCAAACATCGCTGCGCCCGGGCGTTAGCGGCTTTGCGCCCCATTAGCGCCCTCTTAAGGCGCTAACGGGAGGCGCAACCAAGTGAATTTTTACCCCAAAGTATTTATTTAATTTCTCAGCCATTTCCTCATTCCCCATTATAAATTCTCCAGTCTCTGACTGTAAAGGACCTACATTTACCTTCGCCTGTCTTTTCCTTTTCACATACCTATAGAAGCTTTTACAATCCGTTTTTACATTTTTCGTTAGTTTGTGCTCATATTCCATTTTCTCTTTCTTTATCAATTTCTTGTTCCCCCTTTGCTGATTTCTAAAAAAAAATCCCAATCCTCAGGCTGACCGCTTTTTCTGGCAACTTTATAAGCTTCCTCCTTTGACTTGATACTGGCTTTCATTTCTTTTGTTAGCCATGGTTGGATGACTTTTCCTTTCGGGTTTTTATGCCCTAGAGGAATATATGTTTGTTGCAAATTATGCATTATTTCCTTGAATGTTAGCCATTGTATGTCCACCTTCATACCTTTTAGTGTAGTCTCCCAATCTACCATGGCCAACTTGTCCCTCATACCCTTGTAGTTTCCTCTGTTTAGATTGAAGACCTTAGTTTCAGATTGGAATACATCACTCTCAAACTTAATATAAAATTCAATCATATTATGGTCACTTGTCCCTAAAGGCCCCTTTACCACGAGATTATTGATTAGCCCTTTCTCATTACACAGTACCAGATCCAGAATAGCCTGTTCCCTGGTTGGTTCCTCCACATACTGATCCAGGAAACCATCTCGCATGCATTCCAAGAATTTGTCCTCCACACCATTAGTGGTAATTTGATTTGCCCAGTCAATATGTAGATTAAAGTCCCCCATGATTACCGTATTGCCCTTGTTGCATGCACTTCTAATCTCTAAAAGGTTGAACATCCTGCGTCGTTCCATCATCCTGCTGCCATTTAAAAAAAAAAAAACTTTTTTTTTTCATCTTGCCCCTTATTCATGATTCTTCATCCAATTGAAACTGAAACAGTAACGGCAATGAAAATACAATATTGTACTCCGTATACAATGCAGCTTATTGCAGATAGGGGCTTAACAGATATTCCTATATTTTGAAGAACTTAGATGACATGGTGTGCTTCATTTCTGAAATAGCTATCTCAATCTCTCTGCTTGGCCATTTGAAGCATAGAAAAAGGTAAAATTATCACAGCCATATATTAAGATATTTCAGTTTTGACTTCTGTTTATTGCATCAAACCATAGTGAACAGCCTTTGTAAAACCAGGCTGAGAGCTTAGGTGGCAGCTTTGAAAGTGTGAGGCCCACGGACGTCAGATAAAATGAAAATCAAGATGGGTAATCTACTCCATATTTTGAAGATGAGAATATTGATATTCCTGCTGTTCAGACAAATTGATCATGGAAATTGTTAACCAAATCGAATATGTTATGCTTCTGTTAGCCTATAAAGAACTGACCCATTACAGTACAAATACTGTGGATGCTGGAAATCTGAAATAAAAAGTTTCTGCCATTTTCCCGGCAGTCCCGCCTCCCCAGGGCTGGCAAAATTCCCCCCAACGTTTCAGGTCGATGACCTTTCGTCAGAACATCATCAAAAGGTCATTGACCTGAAACGTTAACTGTTTCTCTCAACACAGATGATGCCTTACCTGCTGAGTATTTCCAGCATTTTCTGTTTTTATGACCCAGCAGTTAGTAACTCAGCCAGTTGGGTTGATTTACAAGATAATTACAGATGGGGAAGGCCATTCTTAATTCATCCATCAAGAAAGATCCTAATGTCTCCCCATTGTAGCATCCAGTTGTTTCTTAAATTATTCAGTGGTTTTTGCCTACATAGAAACATAGAAGATAGGAGCAGGAGTAGGCCATTCGGCCCCTCGAGCCTGCTCCGCCATTCGATGAGATCATGGCTGATCATCTAAACTCAGTACCCTGTACCTGCCTTCTCCCCATATCCCTTGATACCTTTAGCTTTAAGAAATATATCTAACTCATCCTTGAATATATTTAATGACCTCGCCTCAACTACCTTCTGTGGTAGAGAATTCCACAGGTTCACCACTCTCTGGGTGAAGAAATTCTTCCTCATTTCTGTCCTAAATGGTTTACCCGTTATCCGTAGATTATGACCCCTGGTTCTGGACTCTCCGACCATCAGGAACATCCTTCCTGCATCTAGTTTGTCCAGACCTGTCAGAATTTTATATGTTTCGATGAGATCCCCTCTCATTCTTCTATACTCCAGTGAGTATAAGCCCAATCGACCCAATCTCTCCTCATATGTCATTCATGCCATCCCAGGTATCAGCCTTGTGAATCTTCGCTGAACTCCTTCCATGGCAAGAACATCCTTCCTTAGATAAGGCGACCAAAACTGCACACAGTACTCAAGGTGTGGTCTCACCAAGGCCCTGTACAACTGCAGCAGGACATCCCTGTTCCTATACTCAAACCCTTTCGCTATGAAGGCCAACATACCATTTGCCTTCTTCACCGCCTGCTGCACCTGCATGCTTACTTTCAGCGACTGGTGCACAAGGACACCCAGGTCTCGTTGCACTTCCCCTTCTCCCAATCTATTGCCATTCAGATAATAGTCTGCCTTTCTGTTTTTGACACCAAAGTGGATAACCTCGCACTTATCCACGTTATATTGCATCTGCCACGCTTCTGCCCACTCACCCAACCTGTCCAGATCATCCTGGAGTTTCTCGCTATCCTCCTCGCTGCATACACTCCCACCCAGCTTTGTGTCATCTGCAAACTTGGAGATATTACATTTAATTCCCTTATCTAGATCATTAATGTATATTGTGAATAGCTGGGGTCCAAGGACCGATCCCTGCGGTACCCCACTAGTCACTGCTTGCCACTCGGAAAAAGACCCATTAATTCCTACTCTCTGCTTTCTGTCCGCCAACCAGTTCTCTATCCAAGTCAATACCTTGCCCCCAATCCCATGTGCCTTAACTTTACCCGCTAATCTCTTATGCGGGACCTTATCGAAAGCCTTTTGAAAGTCCAAATACACCACATCTACTGGTTCTCCCTTATCTATTTTCCCAGTTACATCCTCAAAAAATTCCAGTAGATTAGTCAAGCACGATTTACCTTTTGTAAATCCATGTTGACTTTGTCCGATCCTGTCACTGTTTTTCAAATGCTCAGCTATTACATCCTTTATAATGGACTCTAGCATTTTCCCCACTACCGATGTCAGGCTTACCGGTCTGTAATTCCCCGCTTTCTCTCTACCACCCTTTTTGAATAGTGGGGTAACATTAGCTACCCTCCAATCCATGGGTACAGTTCCAGATTCCATCGAATGTTGGAAGATGATCAGCAATGCATCTACTATCTTGAATTTTATTCCACATTTTGATCACTCTTGTGTGAAGGAGAGTTTCCTGTGATAAAATAACCTTTTACTAGATTGAACCTGTGCAGTGTAGTTCTACTCTCCTAGTTTAATTCACCTGCTGTTTCTCTTTCATCTTGTCTAGGAAGGGTTAACAATCTCAGCATGTATGCAATTTCCAAGAGTTTTGTTGACACAATAAGTGGAGTATTCAAGCATTAAATTTTCCAAACATGATTTGATTACAGATCAAACTTTGAATGGCTCAATCAAATTGTAGTTCTGCAGTACCCCACCCTGCCTCCACACTTGCTTAAAACCTTATTATATGTCTAACTTTTTCCAGTTCTGACGAAAGGTCATCAACCTGAAACGTTAACTCTGTTTCTCTCTCTACAGATGCTGCCTGACCTGCTGAGTATTTCCAGCATTCTCTGTTTTTATTTCAGATTTCCAGCATTCGCAGTATTTTGCTTTTGTTGTAGTTCTGGGCTCAAGACTCCTGAACTAAAGAAATTTAGTAAGCCAAATTCTTATTGGTTGACTCCACTTAGTAAGAGAAATTCAGGTGGATTTAGGGCAAGGTTTTTATTTCTGTCTCGGTTTGTTAAAATTACAAAGATGGTTTCTGAAGCCAAGATTTGAACAATTTGTCTATTCTGTTAAAATTCAAGAAGTGCTTTTGAGTTTTCTGACCATGGTGGATTCTGCATACTAGAACCTAAAAGAACTGCTTACTTTATTTTGACTGCAGATATCAGCAAAGCAAGTCTGTCAAGCCAAAAAGCAAAATGACTGGTAGTGAATCAGCATTGCAACTTCTTCTACTCGCTCGCAGACCCTCCAGGACACTGTATTCATAGTTAAAATGATCTGAAGCCTGGTTTCTAAGGTTATTTCTGGGTCCTCCAGGGTCATCTGGAATCGTTTAAACCAGCTTTGAGTCGGTAAAACTTCACTGGTTCACGGGCACTGATGGGGATAGTTGTCTGCATCCACTGCAGTTCCTTGTATATAATTACTTTTACTGAACTGACTCCATACTCTTCTTTATGTCAAATTCTTTGTCAAATACTGCAGTAAGTTTTGCTGAAGCTTCAGGGTGCAGTCTCTGTTCCTGTTTTCCCCTCCCTCAAACAGGGACAATGAATGGGCCAAAGAGCACCTGGAACACTATACCTAGAACAATGTGTTGCAATAATGAGCAGTATAATGAAGTAGCATTTTTTTTGCAAGCTCAGCCTTGAAGTCTGTCTTTGTATGGATAGTTTTCAATACATCAGTCAATGAGGAAGCACAAGATCCTTGACGGCCAAAGGATTGGGATCAATCTGATGACCAACTAATCAACCAGTAGCCTTTAATAACACCTTGGTTCTTCTCAGAATAGAGCCTACATAATGGTCTCTACATCTTGAATTTTGGCAGGACAGTAACTAAAACCATATTTAAGATCATCATAAGTGTCTTTAGTTCTTTTTGTCTTGCTTCCTGTATGTCACTGTTCTTCACGTTCAATGAAAAAGAGAGCATTCAAGTCCAGCTCTATCAAGTAGTATGTGCTGTGGTTATTTTTACTTTTCTGCATACTCCTAGGAAAGCACCTAGTTATTTCCAAAGTTAATGGGGCCTTGGAGTTAAAATTGGAGAGGGGGAACTTCAAGCTCTTTTAGTGACGGAGTGGCTTTGTTAATTGGTTAGGAGCAGGACCTAGAAAACTGTTCTGCCTGACCTGTGACTGCAGTAAACTATCCCTCCTCATCCTTCTCGACCTATCTGCAGCCTTTGATAACGGTTGGCCATACCATCCTCCTCCAACGCCTCTCCTCCGTCATCCATCTAGGTGGGACTGCCCTCGCCTGATTCCATTCTTATCTATCCAGTCATAGCCAGAGAATCACCTGTAATGGCTTCTCTTCCTGCTCCCACACCGTTAACTCTGGAGTCCCCCAAGGATCTATCCTTGGACCCTCCTATTTCTCATCTACATGCTGCCCCTCGGCGACATCATCCGAAAACTGGTCAGGTTCCACATGCACGCTGACGACACCCAGCTCTACCTCACCCTCACCACCACCACCACCACCTCGCTCGATCCCTCCTGGATGAGTAAATATTTCCTCCCAACTAAATATTGGGAAGACTGAAGCCGTTGTTTTCAGGCCCTGCCACAAACTCTGTTCCCTAGCCACCAACTCTATCCTCTCTCTGGCCACTGCCTGAGGCTGAACCAGACTATTCACAACCTTGGCATCCTGTTTGTCCCTGAGCTGAGCTTCAGACCACATAGCCGCTCCCATCACCAAGACCACCTACTTCCACTTCCGTAACATTGCCCTTCCGTAACATCACCCGATCTACGATCCTGCCTCAGCTCATCTGCTGCTGCAATTTTCATCCATGCCTTTGTTACCGTTAGACCTGACTATTCCAATGCTCTCCTGGCTGACCTCCCATCTTCCACTCTCCATAAACTTGAACTCATCCAAAACTCTGCTGCCCATGTCCTGGCTTGCACTGGGTCCTGTTCACCCATCACCCCTGCACTCACTGGCCTACATTGGCTCCCGGACCAGTGGTGCCTCGATTTTTAAAATTCTCATCCTAGTTTTTGGGTCCCTCCTTGGCCTTGCCTCCTCCCTGTCTCTCTGGCCTCCTCCAGCCCTGCGGTCCTCCAGGATCTCTGCTCCTCCAATTCTGGCTTCTTGCGCATCCCCAATTTTAATCGCTCCACCATTGGCGGCCATGCCTTCAGCTTCCTGGGCCCTAGGCTCTGGAATTCCCTCCTAGATCTCTCCATCTCTTTCTCCTCCTTTTAACACGCTCCTTAAATCTGACCTCTTTGACCAAGCTTTTGGTCACCTGTCCTAATATTTCCTTATGTGGCTCAGTGTCAAATTTTGTTTGATAACTCTCCTGTGAAGTGCCTTGGGATGTTTTATTATGTTAAAGACGCTGTATAAATGCTCCTTGCTACTGTTGTTTTGGCTTTTGCTGTCATAAACAGTGTGTACCCAGGGAGTGGTTAGCAAGGAGAAAAAAAACTAGGATAGGAAAAGAGGCAAGGAAGCTTAAAAATACATGGATTACAAAACTTCACAAGCAGCACAGGTTATATCCTGAAATTCATTTCAAAATAAATCTTATTCTCCCTCCTTCTCTCCATGATTTGTTTATTGTGCTTTTATCCATGGTATGCACAGGTGGACAGTTAACCTTTCCTTTATCAGGTTCAGCGGATTGTTGAATTTGTTCTATATTAATAAACCTGTTGGAGTCCTCTGAAATGAGCTAAGTGAATGTTAAAGGTGAGATTAGATGTTGAATTCAAAATGCTGCATTGCCAATACTGCACTTAGCAGTGGTGCAATAAATACTTATTTGCTGACTACTGAGCTCCAATACTAGGATTTGCTTAGTACCTCTTAGAAAACCTGTTAAATCTTTCTTTTAATCTCTGTCAAAATTCTTCAAGGAAATGCTAGTAAGGGTTAAAAACCCTGTACGCTCTGAATAAATTTAGAATGTGAAAAGGAAACTAAATGGAGGTTCTTCAATCTGAACAGCTGGCTATGTGGATATGTTTGCTATAGAAGCCGTTTTGCCTGCTCTAATTTATTTGTGACCTTTGTTTGGACTGGCTATTTTGAAGTAGGCTTTTTCTAATTATAGTTTTAGTTCATCCACGAGAAACTTGATATCTGTCAAACATCCAACTAAAAGCTGGGAGGTTTGCTGTTAAAAGGAGCTGTTTTCAAATGTGCATAGACCATGAGATTGTGTACTCCCTCATGCAACATACAATTTTAATTCCAGATTACTATATGCTTTTAAATTTGAATCCTTAAAACAAATTTGTGCATGCGCAGTCCGTTCTTTAGACTTTATTCATATGAAGTGGCCGCAATACATGCTAGAGTTACAGGTCTTTAACGCTCCCCCTTTTTTTCCTCCACCATCATTGCCCTCTCCCAAGCTTAGTTTTTGCTTCAAACCAGCTACACCAATTACCTCACTGTTTCCTTGTCGTCTATTTATTTATGGTGCTGAAACACTGTCTGAGGTGGCTCTTGCCTTCCTTTTATCACATATTAATGTTCAAACTCTGGCCCATTTGAATCCTGCAATTTGCACACAATTTCAGAACAAGTTCCTTGCAACAGCCATAGCATATACATGCACTGACACAAATAGGAACTCTAGCAACCAGAATTGCTCAGTTACAAATTTAGGTGCTAGCATTGCCACTTGGATGTCTGGCAAATGTGCACAGTAAGTGGAACAGAATGGATAGGACAGAGCAGAAGGGAAGTTTCTGCTCGTTATAAATCCCTTGAAGGTAGCATGCTTGACTGAAGAATATTATAATGCTGTTACTGGAATCAACGACAGGCATTGATGGGCACGACTAATTCTACACATTGAAATAACTTGCCAATCTCACTGTTTAATCTACATCTCAATCAAAGTAAATCTGATTGCAACTTTCTTAATAACAAATGACTGAATTCATAGCCCATAGTCAGATGAGTGATGACTTGGTGCCGCATGCAAAATGTATTAATTGGAGGGAGTGTGTTTTGGCATGATACATTTCCAAATCTATTTACTCTTGTTACATAGGTTACCGATATCTGTTATTTGTTGCATAACTTTTTTCTAATCACTGCTAATTAAATGATTTTTTTTCCCTTTTTTGTGAATTGCTTTCTTTTATACTTGTTTCAACCTATAGTAAACGTTTCAACCTATAGTAAACCTAGGCTTAACTTGTGTGTTGCAAACCTGTTGCTTCCAAACATGGGAAATTTATATAGACAGGTGGTCAGTTTCAATTGAAGCCAATTGACTTATTCAAATAAGCAGGGAATTTGGGCAATCCAGTGATTGTTTTCACACAAGTAAACAAAACTGTCCACTGGCATGGTGAAATACCCAGCACACAGACATTTTAGAAGTTATTGCCATTAGATCAGTTGATCTATTTTCCATCCTTCTGCTAATTTTGGATTTTTAAATGCAGTTTTTTTAAAAAGGGGGTTTGTCATATCAACTAGGATAGTCCTTTTGGAGGAGAACTAAATTCAATTTGCTACATGCAAACATGCTTAAAAGTTAGACCATCTTTAAGCGTAAAACAATTGTGTACCATCAGAGGCAACCCTGCATTGTAAACAACGTGCACAGCAGCATTTGCACTGCATTCACCATTTTGCTGCTGGCCATGGATGGGCTGAGCACTTCAGTCGGGCTGCAACATGTGTTTTTGCCATTGGTGAATCGTAAAGACCTTCTCTTAACATAGAGGATGTTCTGTGGCCAGAATGAAAAAGTCACAATGGCAGCTGTATACTACCAAAAATTGCATTTATATTGCACTTCTCATGTCTCAGGGGATAGGTAGACACCAAGGAGGAAGTATGGAATGGGAGGAGGGGTGAGGAGAGTAAGGGGGACAAAGGCACAATCTAAGGGATCAATAATTAGGACTTTTTAAACCGGGAGGCATGCACAGTTCTGATAAATCTGATTCAAAAGTATATATAGGGCAAAATTGGCATCAAGCGAACAGGCTTACAGTGAGTTCTGTCATTTCTTTCAACTCTTCCTAGGGATGCAAGGCAACATTTATTGCCTATCCTGGAGTGTGAGATTGGAATCACGTGTAGGCCAGACTAGGTAGGGGTGACATGTTGAATGACAATCTAGCAGCTTTCAAGGTCTGTTAATTTCTGGACTAGCACATTGAAAATAATCAGATTTATTGAATCTCACTACCAGACTTATTGAACTCATGATCTCTGGTTTACTGTTCATTAACATGGGCTCTTGGGAAAGAGCGGGGAAATGGGACTAATTGGATAGCTTTCAAAGAGCCAGCACCGGCATGATGGACCGAATGGCTGCCATCTATGCTGTATGATTCTATGACCAATAGGCTACTGTAGCCTCAGTTGGTTAATAAAGGCATATTTGTACAATCTAAAGTGTTTACTGTGTCACTATCTAGTGCTGGTTTAATTAGTCCTGTTGTAAATTTGCTTACAAGTAATTTATTAAACTAGACCACTACCTTTCACGATATTCACTTCTTGGTTTGCTTGGCTTCTGTTTAGTTACAACTGCAGTGTGAAAGATCTTGAAGCTCTTCTGGTGCTACTCCTTGACCACTTAGTGGCATCATTCTAAACCAATTTAAAGTACACTGCAACTACATTTTCAGTCAGCAAACATATTTGTTTCTGTACTTATTTAATACCACATTTATAGTAAAGCGCCAGAATTCTTCAAATTGACTGGGGTAAATTTATTCATAGAAAGGTGAAAGTCACAACCAGAAAACATGAGTTTTAATAGTTTACCTGCTCAAAGTCTTCCAGCTCCTATCTGTACTGGTACTGTAATGGATTTACTAGCGGGTACCAGTACATTGTCTTTTTCGATAAAGCTTCAGAGTTGAGTTGCAAGAGTTATCTAAATTGCTTATGCACAGTTGCCGGTACTTGAAGGTCTTCTCTGCCCAGTGGCCCATCAGGGGTGTGATGGAGGGTATATGGAGTATGCCCACTTAATGTGGATTAAACACAGTGTGTTATGCTTAGTCGTCTTCAACTTGAATCCTTATGCATACCATGGACCCCATTAGCATTATACATTTATGTATAATCCACACTTTTATGCATTCCCATTATCATTATATACCTTGCTTAATCCTTGTTCCTCTGTATTCCATATTTTATGCCATAACATTTTACCCCCTTCCTTAACTTAATAATATGGGCTGATGAGAAATCCCTGCCACACTATTAACTGTTCAGTATTGAATGGTTTATGATCCATAACTTGACTTCTTTCCGCCTATTGCTCAAAACTGGCATCTCCATTAATGTCTTAGCTAGATCTCTTCCTTGATCCTACCAACCCTTACTGGAAGACTAAACTATATAGTTCACTCAAATGAGTTCACTGATTCACTTAATTTAGATCGAACCCCAGTTTTGAAGAGTTACATATTAATGAAGGGACAGAGTAATCCACATAATGAAGCATAAAGAGCAATAATAAACATGGCAAATTTCAAATTGTGAACCTGAATGTATCACCTCTCCTGTTGAGATGTAAAGAAGTACAGCAGATCCTACTTCCAAAAGCAGATAAATCACACAAGGTCAAGGTAACGCAAGCAACCATCTTCTGATGATAGTAAGAGTCTCTGTCAGTTACTGTAATTTTTTTAAATACTATTGTGCCGTCATTTTTAGGCTTTGGTCGCAATGAATCATTAACAATAGGAGTAGACAAGCATTAGTGAAATTCTTTTAAGATCTTTTATGTCTACCTGAACACAGTGAACAGAAATGGCCCAGAACGTAACTGTGTAAGATATCACTACCCACTTCCAACCACACTGAAAAACTGTCCTTAATTCCTATTGTCTTCTCTCCTCTAACCATTTTTTACTTTAGTTAACTATCTTCCCCCAATTCCATACCTCTTAATCTTCTCTAGTAATCTCCTGTTTGGTACTTGGTCAAAGGCTTTCTTAAATTCTATGCACTACATCCACTGCATTTATTTATGGCTTACAAGCATATCTGTAATCTCTGGGTCTGCACTGGAAATTAGAGTGACTAGAAAGAGATTTTTTAAATTGTTTTTGTTCTTTCGGATGAGACGTTAAACTGAGGCCCCGTTTGCTCTCTCAGGTGGACGTAAAAGATCCCATGGTACAATTTTGAAAAAGAGCAGGGGAGATATCCCCGGTGTCCTGGTCAATATTAATCCATCAATCAACATCACTAAAAACAGATTATCTGGTCATTATCACATTGCTATTTGTGGGAGCTTGCTGTGCGCGAATTGACTGCCGTGTTTCCTACATTACAACAGTGACTACGCTTCAAAAGTACTTAATTGGCTGTAAAGCGCTTTGGGACGTCCGGTGGTCGTGAAAGGCGCTATATAAATGCAAGTCTTTCAAGTCTTTTTTTCTTCCCTGAACCGCACGGAGCTTGAGACAGTGACTCACTTTACAGTTTAGTAACAAACGAATTTCAGAGCCAGCTTCTCTCCCCAGGTCCCTTTTCCTACAGGTCACCCCACTGAATGTGTCTGTCAGACACCGCAAGCCCCTTTCTTATCAGCCTTGCCTGTTGGGGCAGCTCAGGCTTGGGAGCCCGGCCTGATTGAAATAAGCGAGAATAAAATAGAGCAGCTTATCACCGTGTCAGAATGTCTCAAGGTGCTTGGTCTCCTTATCTGAGGAAGGATATACTTGCCTTGGAGGTGGTGCAACGGAGGTTCACTAGATTGATTTCTGGGATGAGATGGTTGTCCTATGCGGAGAGATTGAGTAGATTGGGCCTGAGAGGTGCTCGATTGTTAGAAATCCTGAGGCTTGAAACATCAGGACTGAACAGGACAATATTGTATTTTTTGAACTTCAGGGCTGGCCAGCTGGACTGAGAGGGTCTTTTCTGCTCAACAAAACTAAAATGAGTGAATGAACATTACGTAATAAAGGAGAAAAATTAACAGGGCATTGACAAGTCTAATCACAAATATTATATTTAAGTTGCATGCAGAATAATAAGTGAATAGATGTGGCTAGACTAGCTGGGGTTGTTCTCCTTGGAACAGAGAAGGCTAAGAGATTTGATAGAGGTGTTTCAAATCATGAAGGATTTAGATAGAGTAAATAAAGAGAAATTGTTTCCATTGGCTGAAGGATCGATAACGAGAGGGCACAGTTTAAGGTGATTGGCAAAAGAACCAGAGGCGACATGACAAATTTTTTTACGCAACGAGTGGTTAGGTATTGACTTTGGGGGCAAGGTATTGACTTGGATAGAGAACTGGTTGGCAGACAGAAAGCAAAGAGTTGGAATAAACGGGTCTTTTTCCGAGTGGCAGGCAGTGACTAGTGGGGTACCGCAGGGATCGGTCCTTGGACCCCAGCTATTCACAATATACATTAATGATCTAGACAAGGGAACTAGATGTAATATCTCCAAGTTTGCAGACGGCACAAAACTGGGTGGGCGTGTGTGCTGCGAGGAGGATGCCGAGAAACTCCAGGATGATTTGGACAGGTTGGGTGATTGGGCAGAAGCGTGGCAGATGCAATATAACATGGATAAATGCGAGGTTATCCACTTTGGTGTCAAAAACAGAAAGGCAGATTATTATCTGAATGGCAATAGATTGGGAGAAGGGGAAGTGCAACGAGACCTGGGTGTCCTTGTGCACCAGTCGCTGAAGGTAAGCATGCAGGTGCAGCAGGCGGTGAAGAAGGCAAATGGTATGTTGGCCTTCATAGCGAGAGGGTTTGAGTACAGGAACAAGGATGTTTTTCTGCAGTTGTACAGGGCCTTGGTGAGACCACACCTTAACTACTGTGTGCAGTTTTGGTCGCCTTATCTGAGGAAGGATGTTCTTGCTGTGGAAGGAGTTCAGCGAAGATTCACAAGGCTGATACCTGGGATGGCAGGAATGACGTATGAAGAGAGATTGGGTCGATTGGGCTTATACTCGCTGGAGTTTAGAAGAATGAGAGGGGATCTCATTGAAACTTATAAAATTCTGACAGGACAGGACAAACTAGATGCAGGAAGGATGTTCCTGATGGTCGGGGAGTCCAGAACCAGGGGTCACAGTCTAAGGATAAGGGGTAAGCCATTTAGGACAGAAATGAGGAAGAATTTCTTCACCCAGAGAGTGGTGAACCTGTGGAATTCTCTGCCACAGAAGGCAGTAGAGGCCAATTCATTAAATAGATTCAAGAAGGAGTTGGATATATTCCTTAAGGCTAAAGGGATATGGGGAGAAAGCAGGGACAGGGTTCTGAATTTGGATGATCAGCCATGATCGCATTGAATGGCGGAGCAGGCTAGAGGGGCCGAATGGCCTACTCCTGCTCCTATCTTCTATGATTCTATGTAATGCACTGCTTGATAGGGTGGTGGATACAGATTCAATAGTAACTTTCAAAAGGGAATTGGATAAATACTTGAAGGAGAAAAAATTGCACCTGAGAGAGCAAACGGGGGCTCGGTTTAACGTCTCATCCGAAAGAACAAAAACAATTAAAACAAATCTCTTTCTAGTCACTCTAATTTCCAGTGCAGACCCAGAGATTACAGACATGCTTGTAAGCCATAAATGGGGAAAGAGTGGGGGGGGGGGGCTAACTGGATTACTCCTCCAAAGAGCCGGCGCAAACTCGATGGGCCGAATGGCCTCCTTCTGTGCTGTACTATTCTATGATTCTGTGATTTCCCCTCAGAGTGTTGTGGATCTTTGGAATTCTCTACCTGAAAGGGCTGTGGATGCTGAGTCGTTGAGTATATTCATGGCTGAGATAGATAGACTTTTGGACTCTTTAAGGGAATCGAGGGATATGGAGATCGGGCAGGAAAGTGGAGTTGAGGTCGAAGATCAGCCATGATCTTATTGAATGGCGGAGCAGGCTCAAAGGGCCATATGGCCTATGTCTGCTCCTAATTCTTATGGTCTTACTACCTTCTCAAAATAATTCTGAGGGCTTTTAACTAGATAGGTGGTAATTTCAGCCTTGAAGACTCTTCAGATTTTCCCTACCACTGGCCTGTAATTACAGGGATTAAAACATAAGAACATAAGAAATAGGAGCAGGTGTAGGCCAGATGTTGTCAAGCTTCTTGAGTGTTGTTAGAGCTGCACTTATCCAGGCAAGTGGAGAGTGTTCATCACACTCTTGACTTGTGCCTTGTAGATGGTGGAAAGGCTTTGGGGAGTCGGGAGCAATGTTCTCCCAAAGGTGCGCGGCCGAGCACCAATCAGGAGGTCCTGCGCAGGCCGCTCACCAGCTGCAGCTGGAAGATACCGCGGCTGCGCAGCAAATTCAAAGGGACTGTGCACTTAGACCGCAAATTAGTGTGTACATTGGTCAGGAGGTGAGTCACTCGCTGCAGAATACCCAGCTTCTGAATTCTTGTAGCCACAGTATTTATGTGGCTGGTCCGGTTTAAGTTTCTGGTTAATGGTGACCCCCACCCAGGATGTTGATAGTGGGGGACTTTTATCCATGACCTCCAAGCTGCAGGTCAGGCTACCTTTTATTTATGGGATGGCGTATAAAGGCGCTCGAGACATTGTGGCTTCAGAATTCTGTGATTCAAGTATTTGCATTAAACATTGTGTGATATCTGTATGCTGATGTACTGTTTTTAATAATATATTGATGCTGTGCAGCTGAGCATTGATGAAATGTCATTAACAACAACTTGTATTTATACTTGCCTTTAACGTAGTAAAACATCCCATGGCGCTTCACAGGAGTGTTATAAAACAAAATTTGACACTGAGCCGCATAAGGAGATATTAAGGCAGATTGGTCAAAGAGGTAGGTTTTAAGGAGCCTCTTAAAGGAGGAAAGAGAGGCAGAGAGTTTTAGGGCGGGAATTCCAGAGCTTAGGCCTTTGGCAGCTGAAGGCACGGCCACCAATATAGAAGAGGTCCTCTCCTTCAGCTGTGCAAACTGAAGGCTCTTTTTCTCTGGTTAGCTTAATGATTACCACTACTGGTGGTTTTACAGGAATTTTAAGAACTTGATGAGACTAGGAATATTTCCTCATTTACTTGGATACCAGTACATTTCTAAATTTCCCTTTTCACAGTAGTGTAGTGATGAGGGGTACCAGATTGACCTTCATGGATAGAAGTTTGGCTGTGCTTGTAGACAAGAGGCTAAATTGGTAAGGCTCTTTTTATGGCGTACAACTACTCAATCAAGACTTCTTTTAAAGGCCAACCAAATTGGAAATGGCATAGTGCATTGCGACATCAGTGCTCCATTCCACAGAGTGGTGGGACAAACTGACATCCTATCTGGGAAGGTGCCTAACCCATTCCCACAGTAAAGGAAAATCAAAGTGAAAGTTATCACCAGGCCCAGGATAGCAGCAGAATTGGTGGAGGTAAAGTGCTGCCTTTTATTTTTCAATTTAATTAGTCAGCTGGCATAGCATTGTCCCAAAGGCGATTATCCCACTTAGCATTCCTGAAAGCACTTTCTGCACAAGGCCAATTACCTATAACTTCAACAAAAGCAAAATACTGCAGATGCTGGAAATCTGAAATAAAAACAGAAAATGCTGGAAATACTCAGCAGGTCAGGCAGCATCTGTAGAGAGAAAAACAGAGTTAACATTTCAGGTCAATGACCCTTCGTCAGATAACTTCAAGTTGGATTATACGATCCTCTCGGATGCAGCATTTGATACCCTGGATACAGGAGTTGGGACTATGGATTAGAATATAATCTTCTATAGAAATGCCTGATTAAGGATACAATGCTTTAAGAACCTAAACCAATGATTGAGAAAAGATTATTATGGCCACCAAGCAGCTCTTTCAACAGAACTTGTACCTCCAAGCCCATCACAGACTCCACTCCACCGATTTAAGCTCTGCAGAATTTAATCAGGGAGATTCAGGGAGAATCTCTAAATTCTCCCTGATCCATGAAGATGACACCTTATTACTTCCTCAGTACTGTACCACAAAACTGCCATTCAAAATGATGAGCCTGATAAAATAAATGGATTTCTCCTTTTCCATTTTGTGTATATAATTGTGTGTGTTGCAGTTTTTGTCAGACAAAAGTGGCTTTAAATATCTTAGTATAATTAAACATTTGTTTACTTTCATAGGCCTTATGTGGTTGTACAGTTAATATTCCTACAATTGATGGCAGAGTGATTCCCCTACCTTGCAATGATGTTATCAAGCCTGGGACTGTGAAGAGGCTGAGAGGTGAGGGTTTACCGTTTCCTAAGACTCCTACTCAACGCGGTGACTATATAGCAGAGTTTCAGATAAAATTTCCTGACAAAATGCCTCCAACAACAAAAGAAATCCTGAAGCAACACCTTCCTATCTCTTAGAACTCAAATCAAAGCAATATTTGATACTGTGCCAGAAGTTTGAAGAAACGAACAAAGGATCATACATTTTCTAATATAATGTAATACCCTTTAAAGAAAATTATTTTAAGTCAGAAACTTTCAGTTCTTTAATATGCTAAGCCTTGTAAGCATAACAATGGTAATGTGCAAAAAAAACCTGTGGAATCTGTTTTAGTAGAATAAAATTCTTAATGCATACTGAAATCACTTTTCACCAGTGTTTTTGGGGGGGCGGGGGAGTTTATTTTAAATATGTCTGTATTTGAAATGGTATGTTGCAGAGCTACATCTCTAAAGCTGGGTTTGTCCAATACAGAGCAATTAATGTAGAAGCTGAACTACCTGCATAATAAACTAGAGATAGTAATTTGAAAGTTGAGCTTTAAGGGTATTATCCTTCAAGAGAAACACTAGATAATTGCAAACTAAAATGACACAGGTCAGTAGTATTAATGCACAAGTCATCACAGTACTATAAAATGGTAGGATTTTGTTTGAACCATGGAATAACTTGTGCAAGTTTACAAAAATCCACTGCAGCAGAAAAGTTTCAAGTTTTGTAAAGCTATATAAGTTTGCAACAATATTGGCTTTAATTTTTTACAACATGTTCCACAATTTGAGGGGGTAAATTACTGATCAGAATTGCATTTGGACAAGTATACTGGAAGTAGTAGAGACAGAAGCAACCTTGTATGTAGAAGAGCCCTTATTTCAAGTAAGTTTGCTTTTTGAGAAGCTATATGCACTTCAAATACTGTTAATAATGGAGAAAATGAAGTTTTTTAAGTGTCGAGTTACAATTAGCTGTGACAGTACAGAACTAAATGCAGAATTTCAGATTTTATATATAAAAACAAGCACCGTCTTACAAAGTCATCTGTGAGCAGCAGAACAGGTAGCTTTGGAGGCTGAGGTAACCTCAACAGGGGTTACACATTTAAAATTGAAGCAAATTTGAGCTGGAATTTTGTGCATTGGGGAAATCTATTAAAACTGGTACGCTCGACTTTCCCTCCGTGCTCATTTGAAAAATATTTCTATTCAGTATTTGTCAAATGTCCGACGTTGTATTTTCTTCTGTTTTGTATGAGTTCCTAAGTATAATATAATGTTTAAGTTTTCTAGCTTTCTGCTAACAGTCACTGCAGTTCTTATACCTGATAGGCATTTTAACAAAAATTGTTTTTGGTTTTCCTTGTTTTGTGTATTATTACGACTTGTACTGCTTTTTAATTCATCCAGCTTTCCCTATACCACCACACATTAATTCTGAAATTAGATTTTATATTCACCTTTTCAGTTATTGACAGCCATTACTTTTTATAAGCTTTTTTGCAGTACAGCCATACCATTGTTCTCCACAGCCGAGCCAAGCCAAATTTTATATTTTGCTTTCAATGAGCTCAAACACACTCCAGTCCAGTTCTCACCAATTGTTTAGACATGTAGTTATATATGAGCTTTGTTCATTCATACTAGTGTTATGGCTGAAGTTGGTGCATACAAGACTTGGACAGCAGTTTCAAAATCTTACTGGGCAAGGAGATGATGTAAGTAAAGGAGACATTCTAACTGAGGGATTTTTTTTGGTGGTTTTTTTGGGCCCCCTACAACTAATATAGAAAAATCCCTGTGAAAAAAGTGTTTCTGCTGTGCACTGCAACTCAGGGCTGCATGTTTTTGCTGCTGAGTACCTGCTGCTATGAAGCTTTCTGTGCATTGAATAGAACAATTATCACTATTTTATAATCTGGTAAATAGGTCTCTTTAGTAGGGGATTGCACAAACTATTTCCGAGTTTTATCAGATGCAAAATTATTTGGCAATGTTTTTGTTTACCATTTTCCCTCTTTCTCCCCCACCCCCACATAAGTCAAAACAAATTGCCAACTAGAGAAGGAAAAAGTGCAATCTGTGTATTGACTGGAAGTTTTGAAAATGTTCCACCTTTTTATATGTCCGTATGACTGCATACAAAATTATGAACAATGGTTCAAATGTGTAACGTGGCAATGAAAATCTCTTAAATTAGTGATTTAAAAAAAAATAGTTGATAGTACTTCAGTACCAATAAGGTGCTAGATAAATTTTTATTTTTTGAACCTGCCTTTTGCACATTTTATTCAGTGGAATTGACAAGAAGCAGAGTGGCCCCTGCACAGCTGGTATTTTGTAACTGAAAACTTCATATTGTGCAAATAGGAAAGGAATGAAAGTAGCACAGGTGCTGCTTGAGAAAGAATGTCGAACCTTATTCCTGAATCTTATTTTATTTTTTTATTGATTTTAAAGAGACTTTCAAAAGAGGAAAAATCCACACAGGTCCTTTTTCAAACCTATAAATTGTTCACTGTTAATACTTCCATCTGTATTTTAATTCTAAAAAAAAATAAACTGCATTTTGACTGAAACTTTCTCTTTTCTGTTTTTTCTTTTGGCGTTTTATGTTGCAGTATTTATCAACAGCAGTTTAATTCAGATACTTTATTCATTTTTTTTGTAATGGAGAACTCAGACTATCTGTTCTTTATTTATACAAAGCATACAAGTTGAGCAGTTTTATAAATGTAATGCTTTTCTAATTGATGATTAGAAAAACAGGCCTATGTTCTTGTACTTTGTTTTTCAAATCTCAAATTTCAAGTGAACTCAATCAGATTTCCAAACAGGCCATTTTTTTTTTTTAGATGCAGCAAGGGGAATGGGGTGTCAAGAAGTAAGATATAGTTTAGTGTAAAGATAGGCATCTCAAAATAATGACCAGGGGATTCAGGTTCTTAACTAATTTGTTTGTCTCCACCAGTCCACCTCTGGTATTGCTCAGAGTAGTTGCTTCCGCTCCAGAACAAATGGGATCAGTGACCAAAAGCTTGGTCAAAGAGATGTTTTTAAGAAGGATCTTGAAAACTGAGAAGGAGGTGGAGAGGCTGACGTGTTTAGGGAAGGAATTCCAGAGTGTGCGGCTGAAGGCAAAACTGCTAATGGTGGGGAGAAGGGAGGAGGATACAAGAAGGCAGAGGCAGCGGAACAGAAAAATAGGATGTGGGGGTGGGTGGGCGGGGTTGTCGAACTAGAGAAGGTTACAGAGCTAAAGAGGGGTGAGGCCATGGAGGTATTTAACCACAAGGATAAGAATTTTAAATGCCAGTTCCCCAGTTTAGCTGAGTGAGGACGTGTGATGTGCAAGTTAAGATTTGGTGCATGATGGGATAAGGGCAGCAGGATTTTGGATAAGCTGAAGTTTATGGAGGTTGGAGTATGGGAGGCTAGCCGGGAGAGTATTGGATAATCTGAAGATTACTAGGTGTGAATGAGGGTTTCAGTGGCAGTTGACCTGAGATAGACCAAGGTGGATGGGGACAGTCTTTGTACTGGAGAAGATATGGGATCAGAAGCGCAGCTGGGGATCTAACAGGATGCCTAGCTTGCAAACAGCTTGGAAGGGGATGAAGTCAGTGGCGAGAGTATGGAGTTTGTGACAATACAGATTGATTCTTGATACCCACATACTTTGTTGGGCTTGAAGTTGAACAAATGAAGCATATGAATCCAGCCCACTGCTGTTGTCAACAGTTGTGGAGATCCCTTAAGGTTTTTTTTTTAATGTTCTGTCCTTAACCATTGAGAATCTGCATTAGCTACTCTAAGGGAAACTTCGATGTTACACAGATAAGTAGGCTTGTGGCCCCTACTGAGTTGATAGTGACGAGTAGAGTTGTCAGGTGAATTCTTCAAGGGAGAACCAGACCAAATACAATAAGTTGAGAGGGGATGTGAAGATGAAAATAAGATTGGCAAAAAGAGAATATGAGAGTAGAATGGCGGTTAACATAAAAGGGAACCCAAAATTCTGCATGTAAGTAGCATGCGGGTAGGAAGAGGCGGGGTGGGGCCTATTCGAGACAAAGAAGGTCATATATGCTTAGAGGCGCAGGGCAAGGCTAGAATACTCAATGAGTACTTTGTATCGGTGTTTACTAAGGAGGTGGATGCTGACAAACTATCGGTAGAAGTGGAAAAGGTAGAAGCAATGGAAGGGGTGCAAATTGATAGACTGGATGTACTAGAAAGGCTGAGTATGATTAGAGTGGACAAGTCGCCTGGTCCAGATGGCTTGCATCCCAGGTTGCTAAGGGAATTGGGGGAGATAGTGGAAGGGCTTGCCATAATTTTCCAATCTTCCCTAGATGCGGGTGAGGTGCCTGAGGATTGGAAAGTGGCAAATGTGACACCATTGTTCAAGAAAGGGTGTAAGGACAATCCTAGTAACTACAGGCCGGTTAGTTTAACATCAGTGGTGGGTAAAGTTTTAGAAACAATAATCAAGGAAAAAATTAACTGGCATTTGGAGAGGTTTCAGCTAATTAAGGAGAGCCAGCACGGATTTGTAAAAGGAAGATCGTGTTTGACTAATCTAATTGAATTTTTTGATGAAGTAACAGGGAGGATTGATGAAGGGAATGCAATGGATGTTGTCTACATGGATTTTAGGAAGGCGTTTGACAAAGTACCACATTGAAGGTTGGTTAACAAAATTGAGGCTCATGGAATAGGTGGGTCAGTGGCAACATGGATAAGGAATTGACTTAAGGACAGAAAACAGCGAGTTGCGGTAAATGGCTGTTTTTCAGACTGGAGGATGGTAGACAGTGGTGTTCCCCAAAGGTCAGTGCTGGGGCCACTGCTTTTTTGATATATATAAATGACCTGGATATTGAATACAGAGTAGAATTTCTAAATTTGCCAATGACACCAAACTTGGGGGTGTGGCAAACAGTGATGATGATATCAATCGACTGCAACAGGACATAGAAAGGCTAGCAGAATGGGCAGACAAGTGGCAGATGGAATTTGATACAAAAAAGTGTGAGGTGATGCATTTTGGCAGAAGGAACAGGGAGAGGCAATATACACTTAATGGCACAGTTTTAAAGAGTGTGCAGGGACAGAGGGACCTGGGAGTTAATGTGCATAGGTCCCTGAAGGTGGCAGGACATATTGAGAGAGTGGTTAACAAAGCATATGGGATCTTGGGCTTCATAAATAGAGGTATTGAGTACAAAAGTAGAGAAGTTATGCTGAACCTTTATAAAGCGCTGGTTAGGCCACAACTCGAATATTGCATCCAGTTCTGGTCACTACACTTTAGGAAGGATGTGAAGGCTCTTGAGAGTGTACAGGGGAGATTTAGCAGAATGGTTCCAGGGATGGGGGATCTTAGCTACAAGGACAGGTTGGAGAAGCTGGATTTGTTTTCATTAGAGCAAAGGAGGTTGAGGGGTGATTTGATAGAGGTGTACAAGATTATGATGGGTTTGGATAGGCTAGACGGGGAAAGGCTGTTCCCATTAGTTGATGGTACAAGGACTAGGGGACACAGATTTAAGGTTTTGGGCAAGAGATACAGGGGGGTTGTGAGGAAAAACTTTTTTACACAGCGAGTGGTGATGACCTGGAATTCGCTGCCGACGGAAGTGGTGGAAGCGGAGACACTCGGGGAAAAATTCAGTTTGTTGCGCCTCCCGTTAGCGCCTTCAGAGGGCGCTAATGGGGCGCAAAGCAACTAGCACCCGGGCGCGGCGATATCTGCGCCTCTCGCAAAATTGACCAGACATTTTGCGGCGGCGCTAAACACTACCACCACGATCTCCTGCGCCGGCAGATCGTGACGTCAGTCGAGTGCGCAACGCCCCGGTAGCGCCCCGGAGCGGATATTGAGTGGTGCCCCCTGCCTTAACACCTGCCGCTAGCAACGACAGGTTGAGGGGAGCGTTTTGCAGTCAGGAAGGGACTGGGGGAGCGCTATTTAAAGGCGAACGCTTCCTGCCTTTTTTTGTTGGTGACATTTTTGCACCACGCATTCTGAGAGAGAGAGAGAGAGACTTCTGGAGAGATTCAACGCTGTGTGAAGGAGTTTTGGGTACTGAGCAGCACTTTGCAGGTTCATTTTGATTTGCCCTTCCTTGCATCTATTTAGAAGAGACTGTGGGGGCTGCACTCTGAGCTCTTTCCCTGGTTCTCTCCATTGTTCTTTCCAGCAGATTTGATGTACAGGTCTCTCCAGGCCGAGATTCAAGGCTGCAATGAGCAGGATGTGGATGGAGAGCAAGATCAACCCTCCCCTTTAAGAACTGGCTGGCGCCATTGTGTCTCTGTTCCATTGCTGACTGACATCACATGAGCTTTGCCAGCGTTCTGAGGTAGCACCTCGCTCCTCGGCCTTTGCGCCTTCAGACAGGTGTGAAGCGCCTGATTTAGCGCTCCAATCACCTCGAGGGGCAATAAAAGCCAAGTTTGCAGTCGGAGGCGATAATTAACGGCAGGCGTTAATCTTTGCGCCCGGCCGATCATTGTGCCCCAAATGGGGCGATACTGAATTTTTCCCCCTCAATGTTTTCAACGGGAGACTAGATAGGCACTTGAGGGAAATAAACGTGCAGGGCTACGGGGATAGAGCGGGGGAATAGGACTGACTGGATTGCTCTACAGAGAGCCGGCACGGATTCGATGGGCCGAATGGCCTCCTTCTCTGCCGTTATGACTCTATGGGGGGAAAATTCAGTTGGTTGCGCCTCCCGTTAGCACCTTAAGAGGGCGCTAATGGGGCGCAAAGCAACTAGCGCCAGGCGCGGCGATGTTTGCGCCGCTCGCGAAATTAACTAGACATTTTGTGGCGGCGCTAAACACTACGGCCACGATCTCCTGCGCCGGCAGATCGTGACATCAGTCGAGTGCGCAACGCCCCGGTAGCGCCCTGGAGTGGATATTGAGTGGCGCCCCCTGCCTTACCGCCTGCCGCTAGCAACGACAGGTTGAGGGGAGCGTTTTGCAGTCAGGAAGGAACTGGGGGAGCGCTATTTAAAGGCGAACGCTTCCTGCCTTTTTTTGTTGGTGACATTTTTGCACCACGCATTCTGAGAGAGAGAGAGAGAGAGACTTCTGGAGAGATTCAATGCAGTGTGAAGGAGTTTTGGGTACTGAGCAGCACTTTGCAGGTTCATTTTGATTTGCCCTTCCTTGCGTCTATTTAGAAGAGTCCGTGGGGGCTGCACTCTGAGCTCTTTCCCTGGTTCTCTCCATTGTTCTTTCCAGCAGATTTGATGTACAGGTCTCTCCAGGCCGAGATTCAAGGCTGCAATGAGCAGGATGTGGATGGAGAGCAAGATCAACCCTCCCCTTTAAGAACTGGCCGGCGCCATTGTGTCTCTGTTCCATTGCTGACTGACATCACATGAGCTTCGCCAGCGCTCTGAGGTAGCGCCTCGCTCCTCGGCTTTTGCACCTTAAGACAGGTGTGAAGCGTCTGATTTAGCGCTCCAATCACCTCGAGGGACAATAAAAGCCAAGTTTGCAGTCGGAGGCAATAATTAGCGCCAGGCGCTAATCTTTGCGCCCGGCCGATAATTGCGCCCCAAATGGGGCGATACTGAATTTTTGCCCCTATGACTCTAGTGCCGGTCCATAGGAACAGTGGCAGAATGACATGCTAGCCCTAGTTTATGAAGGTTATCAGGAAAATGCAAACCATTGCTCCTTGGAGCTTCACTGCAAGGATTTGGTCCAAGCAGGGTACATCTATCTATGTAGCTCTAATCAGGAAGAAAGTAATTGAGGATTCTTGAGTTGAACTGATCTAGGATGAGGGGAATTTAGATCTAAATAATTATCCTTAAAACATGATATTTTGGATGCAGAGGTGAAGATTGACGCCAGACTCATTCAAATAACACAAAAGTCACACATTTCCCCTCCGACAAAATCAATGTCTGAAACAACTGGCCATAGATAGCCCCAAATGGATTTGCTGGACAACCAAGTTTCACCATCATTATGGGGTGATAGCTGCTGGACTAGCAAAGTACTAATAAGTAGCACTTAGTAAGTTTTTTTTGTTTAAGACAAGCTTTAACTTCTGTTTGCTAACTTTATAATTGAATATTTCATACAATTTCTACAATGTTTAATAAGTCATCCAAGCTGCTTTTACTAATAAAGTTGATTCCATAGAACATGGCATTTAATCTGAACATTGCATTGCTACATAACTGACGCATTTTTCTCTCGTCAAGTGGATCCACTGAGAAATTTAGCAGCTGGACTGAGACCTGCAAGGGAGACAGCATGGCTTTGTACAGAATGTCCAACAAATAGTCATGCTGCAGTAACTTGTAATCAATTTCTGACCCTCTTGATCTAAAGATCTCTCTGGTGCCCTTAGCATTTGATCAATAACTATGAGTCACCATTTGATGGCCAGAATTTCTCTGGGTATTTAAAGGTTCCTAGGGTAGGATAAGGTTGAAAGGTCAAGATTGCTCAAGTTTCAGAGCATCTTTTATGTTTGAACCCACTTTTAACTCTAGGACTCTAATAATTAAAATGTTAATTTTTTTAATTTTTGGGGATAGAAATTGGGCACCTCCCGTTATCGCCTCCGGGGGGATAATGAATTTCTCCCCTTTGGACTTGCCAATTTCATGAATTAGAACATTTTAATTGTAGGTCTGATTTGTCTGATCCTATTATACAGAATACAGAACAGACTATGTAGCTCATGATGATGTATATAAATGCAATTTCTTTCTTGCCTTCTTTATGATTATTCACTGCCACCTATGTTTTTATGTTTGGTTGAAAACGTATCGGACAAAAAAAAAGAAATGTGATAAACATCTGTAGAACCTTAGGGGGAAAAATTG
This sequence comes from Squalus acanthias, assembly GCA_030390025.1. Lineage (NCBI taxonomy): Eukaryota > Metazoa > Chordata > Chondrichthyes > Squaliformes > Squalidae > Squalus > Squalus acanthias. The sequence continues at coordinate 55,043,918 of CM059426.1, forward strand.
GGTTGCGCCCCCTTTGGGGTGCTAACTTCGCGGGGGCACTACTTTTAGTGCCCCGAAAAAATGAGTGCCCCCGCACCCAAAATTCACTGGTAGCGCCCCAAAAATGTAAAAATAAAAATTACCGATCGTGACCTCCGTCACAGTTGTATAACATTGTGTATTTTGGTGGTACTGAAACCTATAAACCTTTATAGAGATGCTATTCTTAAGTTTTGCTTTGACCAGCTGTCTGCTTTTGTTTTTCAGTAATTATTGCTGCAAAAATCAAGTTTAATACCAGCAGTCTATGTATTGAAAAGCAACCAACAGTAGCAGTGCTCTTATTGGTTCTACCCTGCACTTTTTGGAGAAGTAGGCTTATGCTACTTTAGTATGTTTATACAAGTAAATGTTTCAAAATATCACGCGTAACACAATAAACTATGACACTTTTAGCAACAAAAACACAGTTCAGATAATAGGAAACCATTTACAAGTGGGGTCTTTTTTAATTATGGGGAGATTTCATTGTTTTTCATTTGTAGCTGAACGAGTGTGTGCAGAGCTCAAACAACAGCTGATCAGCCCTAATAAAAGTCACTAAGAGTTACTGTGTTTATATCTGATGTCATCAAACTTGTTTTTCAAATACATTTTTTCCTTAAGTGTAAGGATGTTTTAATAAATGAGTAATACAAATGATTTTTTACCAGATATGGTAAACCTTAGGCACACTGCAGTGACCTTGGTTTTCTCTTTACAAAAATTTGGCTGTTTTGCCAGACCATATGTGGTCATCAAAGAACTCCAGCTTACTGTATTGGAAAATAGAACAACCATCTGTACAAATCAGTTAAGCTGTACCATTAAAGCACAGCACAATAACCATTGGTCAGTAGTATTTTTGTTCAACAGTTTATTGGTATTTTCAACCAATCTAATGGATGGATCACTTAAAATTGATAGCTTAAAAATAACACTTTTTCATGAAGTTAATGAGAATTTAGTTGTATAATTTTTTTTTTTACTGATGGTGTATTGGGCACGCTTATAAGATTTTAAAAAGCATATACATAGATACATAGATACATATAAGATAGGAGCAGGAGTAGGCCATCCGGCCCTTCGAGCCTGCTCCGCCATTTAATGAGATCATGGCTGATCCTCCAATTCAGTATCCCGTCCCCGCCTTCTCTCCGTAACCCTTAACCCCTTTTGCCTGTAGAAATATATCTAATTCCCTCTTAAATATATTTAATGAGCTGGCGTACACTGCCCTCTGTGGCAATGAGTTCCACAGGTTCACCACCCTCTGAGTGAAGAAATTCCCCCTCATTTCTGTCCTAAATGGTTTAGCCCTTATCCTTAAATTATGTCCTCTAGTTCTGTTCTCACCCGCCAAGGGAAACATTCCTTCTGCATCTAGTCTGTCTAGACCTGTCAGAATTTTATACACTTCTATGAGGTCCCCTCTCAATCTTCTAAACTCCAGTGTGTACATCCCTAAACTACATAGTCTCTCCTCATAGGTCAATCCCGCCATTCCTGGTATCAGCCTGGTGAATCGCCGCTGCACCCCCTCCATGGCAAGAACATCTTTCCTCAGATGAGGCGACCAAAACTGTACACAGTACTCGAGGTGTGGTCTCACCAGTGCCCTGTACAGCTGCAGCAAGGTATCCCTGTTCCTGTATTCCAACCCTTTTGCTATGAAGGCCAGCATACCGTTTGCCTTCTTGACCGCCTGTTGCACCTGCATGCTCGCCTTCAGTGACTGGTGTACAAGAACACCCAGGTCTCTCTGTACTTCCCCCTCTCCCAATTTATTGCCATTTAAATAATAATTTGCCCTCCCGTTCCTGCACCCAAGGTGGATAACTTCGCACTTGTCCACATTATAGTGCATCTGCCATTTATCCGCCCAATCACCCAGTCTGTCCAAATCGCTCTGGAGCTTCCTGGTCTCCTCCTCTGAGCCCACCCCCCCTCCTAGTTTAGTGTCGTCTGCAAATTTGGAAATGCTGCATCCGACTCCCTGATCCAGGTCATTAATGTAAATTGTGAACAGCTGAGGACCCAGGACAGATCCCTGTGGTACCCCACTTGTTACTGCCTGCCATTCAGAAAATGAGCCGTTTATTCCAACTCTCTGTTTTCTATCTGACAGCCAGTTCTCTATCCACGTCAATACTTTCCCCTTTATCCCATGAGCTTCAATTTTCCATGCTAATCTTTTATGTGGGACCTTGTCGAAGGCCTTTTGGAAGTCCAGGTACACCACATCTACTGGCTCTCCCCCATCTATTTTACCAGTTACTCCCTCAAAAAATTCCAATAGATTCGTCAAGCACGATTTACCCTTTGTAAATCCATGTTGACTCTGTCCTATCCTGTCCCCATTTGCTAAGTGCTCCGCTATTTCATCCTTAATGATGGACTCCAGCATTTTTCCCACAACTGATGTAAGGCTTACAGGTCTGTAATTACCTGCTTTTTCCCTACCCTCCTTTTTGAATAGTGGGGTAACGTTAGCTACCCTCCAATCCATGGGCACTGTTCCCGAGTCTAATGAATTCTGAAAAATCATACTTAGTGCATCCGCTATCTCTAGGGCCACCTCCTTCAGTACCCTAGGATGCATGTTATCAGGCCCTGGGGATTTGTCCGCCTTCAATCCCTTTAGCTTCCTTAACACCATATCCTTAGAGATATTGATTTGCGTCAGTTCCTCCTTTGCCAATGTCCCTATTTTTCCCGATATCCCAGGGAGGTTTTTTGTGTCTTCCTTCGTAAAGACTGACCCAAAGTATGCATTTAGTTGGTCTGCCATTTCCTTATTTCCCGTTATATATTCCCCCGTATCTGACTGCAATGGACCAACTTTGGTTTTCACCAGTCTTTTCCTCTTGATATACTTATAAAAGCTTTTGGAGTTAGTTTTTATATTTTCCGCCAGCTTGCTTTCGTAAGCTATTTTGCCCCTCTTGATTAAGCCCTTTGTCCTCCTTTGCTCTATCTTAAACTGTTCCCAATCTTCCGCCCTGGCGCTTTTTTTGGCTAATTTATACGCCCTATCTTTGGATTTTATGCTGTCTCTAATTTCCCCTGTTATCCACGGTTGAGTCACCTTTTTAGATTTCCTTTTATGCCAGATTGGTATAAACAATTTTTGCAATTTTGTCATTCTATCTTTAAATGCTTGCCATTGTTTATCTACCTCCAGTCCTCCCAGGAACGTTGTCCAATCAGACCTACTCAGTTCCCGTCTAATGGCATCATAATTCCCCTTGTTTAAATTCAGGACCTTAGTCTCTGAGTCAATTTCTTCGCTCTCCATTTCGAGTGAGAAATCGATCATGTTATGATCGCTCTGACCCAAGGGTCCCCGTACAACAAGATTACTAATTAGTCCCTTCTCATTGCACAGTACCCAGTCCAATATAGCCTGTTCCCGAGTTGGTTCCTCGACATATTGATCCAGATAACCATCCCTTAAACACTCAAGGAATTCCTCCTCCTCATTATTTTTACTGATTAGGCTAGTCCAATCTATATGTAAGTTAAAGTCACCTACGATGACAGCTGTGCTCTTATTGCACGCTTCTCTAATTTCCCTCGTGATACCCTCCCCAACCTCTATTTTACTATTTGGAGGCCTATATACCACTCCTATTAATGTTTTTCGCCCCTCGCTATTTCTTAGCTCCACCCATATAGATTCTGTATTAACTGAGTTAATATCCTTCCTTTCAATTGCATTTATCCCCTCTTTTACCAGCAATGCTACCCCTCCTCCCTTTCTTTTTTGTCGATCCTTCCTAAATACTGAATACCCCTGTATGTTAAGCTCCCAGCCCTGCTCACCCTGCAACCATGTTTCCGTAATCCCAATTAGATCATAATTATTAACCTCTATTTCCACAGCTAATTCATCTACCTTGTTCCTGATGCTTCTCGCATTAAGGTATAAAATCCTCAGGCTTTTTTTATGCTCACATTTTTTATGAATTAGTTTGGCCCTTTGTTTTTTGTTCCTCACCCTTTTACCATTTATTTCTGTCTGCCTTTCACTTTCCTCTATTTCACTACATAGGTTTCTAGCCCCCTGCCATACTAGTTTAAATGCTCGCGAACTGCTTTATCAAAAATTACCCCGAGAACATCAGTTCCATCTTTGCACAGGTGTAGACCATCCCTTTTGTATAGGTCACACCTACCACAAAACTGGTTCCAATGCCTCAAAAATTTAAAACCCTCCCTCTTACACCACTGCTCAAGCCACGTATTTAGCCTAACTATCCTGTTCTCTGTACTCTTACTAGCACGTGGCACTGGTAGTAATCCAGAGATTACTACCTTCGAGGTCCTACTTTTTAGCTTGGCTCCTAACTCCCTAAATTCTACTTGTAGGACCTCTTCCCTTTTTTTAGCTACGTCGTTGGTACCAACATGTATCACGACAACTGGCTGTTCCCCCTCCCCCTCCAGAATGTTCTGCACCCGCGCCGAGACATCCTTGACCCTTGCACCAGGGAGGCAACATACCATCCTGGAGTCTCGGTCGCGACCACAGAAACCCCTATCTATTCCCCTTACAATCGAATCCCCTATTACTATAGCCCTGCCACTCTTTTTCCCTCCCTTCTTTGCAACAGAGCCAGTCATGGTGCCATGAGCCTGGCTGCTGGTGCCTTCCCCCGATGAGTCATCCCCCCCGACAACAGCACCTAAGGCGGTGAACCTGTTGCTAAGGGAGACAACCCCAGGGGATTTCTGCACTACCTTCCTGCCCTTGCTCTGCCTTTTGGTCACCCATGTACTATCTACGCTGGCCTTAACCTGCGGTGTGACCAACTCACTAAATGTGCTATCCACAACCCTCTCAGAATCGTGGATGCTCCAAAGTGAGTCCATCCGCAGCTCAAGGGCCGTCATGCGGTCCCACATGAACTGCAGCTGGACACACTTCCCGCACACATGGTTGTCAGGGACACAGGAAGCGTCCCTGATTTCCCACATGTTACAGGAGGAGCATGACACAGGTCCGAGCTCTACTGCCATGACTTAACCCTTATATTACTTTTTAATTTTCTAGTTTTAGTTTATTTATTGACTTTTGTTTTCAGTGGAAGCTGAGAAATGAAGTTTGTATTCACTGTTTACTGAAATATGGATGCCACTTTCTGACCAAAACTATATGGGCAGGACAATAGCACACGGGTTGATTTTGTCCAATTTTTCTCATCAAATTTTTTTTCCCTTTCTCGGCATTACCTAATGATTGGATTGAAGGGAGCTCTGAAAATACCTGTTGTTCTCAGTTCAGATTTTTAAAAATTCAGCTTGGCCTCGCACCTTATTATCCAGCTGAGAATGGGCAGGCATATCTACAACCAGCACCTGTTCTTTGGGCTACTCGCTCATAGGGGCGCTGAAGTGGCAGGAAGCCCAAGATGGAAAACCCTGCCCTTTTATACTTTTATTTTTTTACTTGTCTGCTAGGATCTTTGCCTCCATTCGGTAACAAAATTTAAGTTATTTTTCTTTTTCTGCCCTTGCATACCACTCCCTACTTCACATAAAATGAATGTTGAGAGTTGAAGTCCCAGTATACCCACATATGCATTGAACTCTCCAGGGTTTTTGTGGCTTTCTCATCAGGAATTAATGAGGACAGCCTGATAATTTTTTTAATGCAGTGCTGAAAGTAGACATTGAAAAGAAAGAAAATGAAAGACTTGTATTTACATAGTTATCACATATCAAAACATTCCAAACCACTTCATATACAATGACTTATATTTGATGTGCATAAACTGCTGTTACTTAGGCAAACATTGATAGCCTTTTGCACATAGCAAAATTCCCCCCCCCCCCCCCGCCCTACCATGAGTTGAATGAGCAGTTAATCTACTTTTGGTGGTATTGGTTGAGGCTGAAATGTTGTCAGGATACTGGCAGAACTCTTGCTTTTCTTTGAAGAATGCAGTGGGATCTTTAAAAACTACCAGCGGCACCGCAGCCATTGGGCCAAATCCCATTTTAGTGTCTCATCCAGAGGGCAATACCTCTGACACTGTTGCCCTCCATTGGTACTGCACCAAAGTGCCATCTTAAATTATGACTTCAAATTCCTGGTATGGTGTTTAAATCCACAATAAAGTTGATGAATTGCATTCAGATAATGTCTTTAATGTAGTGAAACATCCTAAGACACTTCAGAGAAGAGGAATGGACATCAAGCAATGGCAGAAGAATTAGGAGAACTGTAAGATACCCTATTCTTATATACATAGAGTATATGGAGAGTCTAGACTAGGGGTCATAGTCTCAGGATAAGGGGTCAGCCATTTAGTACAGAGATGAGGAGAAATTTCTTCCCCGAGGTTTGTGAATCTTTGGAATTCTCTACCCCAGAGGGCTGTGGATGCTCAGTCGATGAGTATATTCAAGACTGAGATTGATAGATTTTTGGGCACTAAGGGAATCAAGGGATATGGGGATAGGGCGAAAAAGTAGAGTTGATATAGAAGTTCAGCCATGATCTTATTGAATGGCAGAGCAGGCTCGAGGGACCATATTACCTACTCCTGCTCCTATTTCTTATGCTTTTATCGTAGGATTAGGATTTGGTTTAATCTCATATGATTAATGCTTTTGGTTTCTTTTTACTTATAGCTTGGAGATTTTTACTGTAGCTAAAAATAATGAAATGGTTAACGTTGTCCATTCCCAGGATGCTTTAGGGTTTAATATATCAGGGTACAATGTAACTGACTGTTTAGTTTTTGCAGAAAGTTCAGGATGTGTGATTCGTGCCTGTTGACTTATTTTTGTGGCCACATTGTGAAACGAGATAGCTAAGGCAATCTTGAGATAGAAAGTGGGACAATGGAGCTCAGGATGATTAGTTACATCCTAGATGATAAACAAGTTGGCATCTGGTGTTTCTGAAGGAAATACCTCATTTCTGGGGGTCTTGTTCACAATAACACCTGTCATGCCAAAATGAACCAGCAATGACAGTGTTCGTGAGAGGTGGCCTAGAAAGATCTTGAGCTTTCCTTAACAAGTTGTAGAGAGTCAGGATCGACGAAGGTTACCTGTCTACCCAGGGGAACACGGGTAATATTGTTTATTTCTCTGCATGTCTAATGCTCAAAGACATTGCATGCGCCTGGACTTGGTCGAATACTTTGCAAACCATATTTGGTGTTGGATTCAAACTGTCTTACAGAAGTGTTTGAAAGCATAGTCAAAAAGATAAGACTTAGTGCAGGACAGGATGTGGACAGCAGAGCTTAGGGCAAGAGTAGAGTTTGTGTAAGATGAATCTCCGGAGACCATTGGAAAAATCCGGTCTGCAGGTAATGAAAGTATGGGTAAGAGTCTCAGCAAAGGTGCGTGATGTTGTAAAGGTGGAAGTAGTTGGTTGATGATGGATAGGATTTGGATTTGAAGCTCAGTGCAGGGTTGAATAGGATACAGAGGTTGCAAACTATTTATTTGGTTCAGTCTGATCGAACAGCCATGGAGGGTGATGGAGTTAATGTAAAAGGTACAAAGTTTTTTGGTGGGAGTCATGCAGGATTGCTTCAGTCTTATCAGTCTTCAGCTGGAGGGAGCTCTGCCTCAATTATGACTTGATGTCTGACAAACAATCTGAAAGTACAGAAGTAGTGGTGGTGAAATAGGATTAGTCGCATGTCAATGGATAATGTCGCCAAGGAGACATGTAAATTAGGAAAAGGAAGGGTCAAGAATGGAATCTTGAGGTATTCCTAAGAACATAAGAAACAGGAGCAGGAGTAGGCCAATCGGCCCCTCGAGCCTGCTCTGCCATTCAATAAGATCATGGCTGATCCAATCTTGTCCTCAACACCACTTTCCCGCTCTCTCCCCATACCCCTTGACTCCCTTGTAGTTCAAATGTCTGTCAATCTCCGCCTTGAATATATTCAGTGACTCCGCCTCCACAGCTCTCTGGGGTAGAGAATTCCAAAGATTCACGACCCCCTGAGAGAAGAAATTCCTTCTCATCTCTGTCTTAAATGGGCGACCCCTTATTCTGAAACTATGCCCCCTAGTTCTAGATACCCCCACTAGGGGAAACATCCTCTCAGCATCCACCCTGTCAATCCCCCTCAGAATCTTATATGTTTCAATAAGATCTCCTCTCATTCTTCTAAACTCCAATGAGTATAGGCCCAACCTGCTCAACCATTCGTCATACATCAACCCCTTCATCCCAGGAATCAACCTAGTGAACCTTCTCTGTACTGCCTCCAATGCAAGTATATCCTTCCTTAAATATGGAGACCACAACTGTATGCAGTACTCCAGGTGCGGTCTCACCAGCGCCCTGTAAAGTTGCATCAAAACTTCCCTACATTTATACTCCATACCCCTTGCAATAAAGGCCAACATTCCATTAGCCTTCCTAATTACTTGCTGTACCTGCATGCTAAGTTTTTGTGTTTCATGTACTTGGACCCCCAGATCCCTTTGTACCGCAGCATTTTGTAGTCTCACTCAATTTAAATAATAATTTGCTTTTTCATTCTTCCTTCCAAAGTAGATAACCTCACATTTTCCCACATTATACTCCATCTGTCAATTTTTTGTCCACTCACTTAACCTATCTATATCCCTTTGCAGACTTTTGTGTCCTCCTCACAACTTGCTAACCCACCTATCTTTGTATCAAATTTGGCTACAGTACACTCGGTCCCTTCATCCAAGTCATTAATATAGATTGTAAATAGTTGAGGCCCCAGCACTGATCCCTGTGGCACCCCACTAGTTACTGGTTGCCAACCGGAAAATGACCCATTTATCCCAACTCTCTGTTTTCTGTTAGTTAGCCAATCCCTTATCCATGTCAAAATATTACCCCGTGCGCTCTTATCTTGTGCAGTAACCTTTTATGTGGCACCTTATTGGATGCCTTCTGGAAATCCTATGACTATGTGGGTGACAGAAAGAGAAGACATTGTTTGACATTGGCTGGCGACTTTGGGATAGGCAAGAGTAGGCCAGCCAAGGTAGTCCGTCCATAGCCCCCGCCCCCCCACCCCCACCCCACGCGCCTGCCCAGTGGTGGATTACAGAAGAGTGCCAGTGGAGGAGAATGGTTTACTATTGAACACTGCAGAAAGGTCAAGGTGGGATAATGTGCCACAGTTGCAGCCATTAGTTACTTTGATGGCTGTTTTGAAGAGAAGCAGAACAGTGCCTCTGCAGAGGGGACTGTTTATAATATGAGTGATCACTGAAGCAAAGAAAGCTGGCCAGGAGTTGGAGAGGGGGAGGTCAAGAGAACAGGAGGTGAGTCTCATGGAGAAGATGATCTGGTAAGGGATGGAGGAGAATCCACAGTGTAATGTGGGGACAGGGCCGAGTTGAGGATCATTAATAAAAGGAATCTGAAATCGTCCTTCTAGGATGGTCCTAGAATTTTGATTTTGTCATTGAGAAGGAGGCATTGGATGCTTGATGTGGTCAAGACAGATCTGTTGCACAGCCAGGTCAACCATATGCCAAATGTCTGCAGCCCTCAGACTTGAGAGGGCAGGGTTAGCAACTGTATCAGAGAGAATGGTTGGGCTGAAAGCTTCAGACATTAGGCAGGGACAAGGGCGTCATATGCAGAACAAAGGGAGTAGTTCAGTAGGTTGACAAGCGTTAATGAAACCATAGCAGGTGGAAGGCCAGAGAACAGGTGTGGGACTGTGTTAAGTTTTTGTTTCCTAGGGTGAAGATTAAGGATAGATAGGTTGGAGGTGGACAGTGAGATGTAGATAGTGAGGGAGACAAGGAGGTGTTGAGGCCTCCTAGCATGGTAAAAATTTAGGGAGTGACTGTGGGTAGGGAGTTTTTATGCAGGGTGAGCAGGAGGGCAGAGAAGTCCGAGGAAATGGGGCACAGAGAATTAAGATGAAGGTCGAAATCGCATGATGAGTTGCTCAGTGCAGAGAATAATATAATATGAATGTAGGGGATCTTAGGGAAGAAATCACCATGGGATGTGAGAGGAGAGTAAATGAAGAGAACTTTAAAGGAGAGCAAGGAGAGATGGGAAAAGGAAGTGCTCAACCATGGGAAAAGTATCAGAAGTGGGGATGAGATTCAACAATGAGAGTCAGCAGAGAAATAGCATCAAGTAAGATAGGTAACTGAGGGGTACATCTCAGAATTGGGGTGTTGGTGGCAGAGGCTGGAGAAACAGCGTGAACTAGGAAACGGCAGTTAGAAAGATAGAGGAACTTAGGTGAGTGGCAGCCAATGTGTGCACAAAATGATAGGGAAGCTAAGCATGGTTAAAACTGCCCTTGTGTGTGGGCCGGGAGATCATGTCTAACCAATTTGATTGAATTTTTCGAGGGGGTGACTAGGTGTGTGGATGAGGGTAGTGCAGTTGATGTAGTCTACATGGACTTCAGTAAGGCTTTTGACAAAGTCCCGCATGGGAGACTGGTCAAGAAGGTAAGAGCCCATGGGATTCAGGGCAATTTGGCACATTGGATCCAAAATTGGCTTAGTGGCAGGAGGCAGAGGGTGATGGTCGAAGGTTGTTTTTGTGACTGGAAGCCTGTGTCCAGTGGTGTACCGCAGGGATCGGTGCTGGGTCCTTTGCTGTTTGTAGTGTACATTAATGATTTAGATATGAATGTAGGAGGTATGATTAGTAAGTTCGCAGATGACACGAAAATTGGTGGAGTAGTAAATAGCGAGGAGGGAAGTCTCAGGCTACAGGACGATATAGACGGGTTGGTCAGATGGGCAGAACAGTGGCAAATGGAATTTAACCCTGAAAAGTGTGAGGTGATGCATTTTGGGAGGACTAACAAGGCAAGGGAATACACAATGAATGGTAGGACCCTAGGAAGGACAGAGGATCAGAGGGACCTTGTTGTGCATGTACATAGATCCCTGAAGGCAGCAGGACAGGTAGATAAGGTGGTTTAAAAGGCATATGGGATACTTGCCTTCATTAGCCGAGGCATAGAATATAAGAGTGAGAAGTCGCACAACACCAGGTTATAGTCCAACAGTTTTATTTGAAATCACAAGCTTTCGGAGCTGCTGCTCCTTCATCGCACTTCTAATTATCGGCACTGACGGGAAACTTCACTTTTACCGCCCCGGGAGGTGAGTGGAGCACTAAAGCAGGCGCTGCACACCTCTCTTAAGGCGCAAAGGCCGAGCAGTGAGGCGCTAACTCGGAGTGCTGGCGAAGCTCATGTAATGTCGGTCAGCAATGGAACACACACACAATGGCACGGGCCAGTTCTTAAAGGGGATGGTTAATCTTGCTTTCCATCCACATCCTGTTCATTGCTGCCTTGAATCTCGGCCTGGAGAGACTTGCACATCAAATGTGCTGGAAAGAACAATGGAGAGCACCAGGCAAAGAGCTCAGAGTGCAGCTCCCACAGTCTCTGCTAAATCGATACAAGGAATGGCAAATCAAAATGAACCTGCAAAGTGCTGCTCAGTACCCAAAACTCCTTCACACAACGTTGAATCTCTCCAGAAGTCTCTCCCTCTCTCTCTCAGAATGCGTAGTTCAAAAATGCCACCAACAATAAAAGACAGGAAGAGGCCCCCTTTAAATAGCGCCCCCCCCAGCCCCACAGCGATTGATAGCGTTCCAGTCTTCTGGTCGTTGGAAGCGCCAGGCGGTAAGGCAGGGGGCGCCACTCAATTTCCGCTACGGGGCGCCCCAAGGGCGTTGCACCATGGAATGACGTCACAATCTGCGCGCGCAGGTGGTCGCAGCGGTAAGTTTTAGCGCCGCCGCACAATCTCAAGTTAAGTTCTCGAGCGGCGCAAACATCGCTGCGCCCGGGCGTTAGCGGCTTTGCGCCCCATTAGCGCCCTCTTAAGGCGCTAACGGGTGGCGCAACCAAGTGAATTTTTACCCCTTGGACTATAACCTGGTGTTGTGCGACTTCTCACTTTTGTCCACCCCAGTCCAACACCGGTATCTCCGCATCATAGAATATAAGAGCAGGGAGGTTATGATGGAACTGTACAAAACGCTAGTTAGGCCACAGCTGGAATACTGTGTGCAGTTCTGGTCGCCACACTATAGGAAGGATGTGATTGCATTGGAGAGGGTGCAGAGGAGATTCACCAGGATGTTACCTGGGGTGGAGCACGTCAGCTATGAAGAGAGACTGGACAGGCTGGGGTTGTTTTCCTTAGAGCAGAGAAGACTGAGGGGGGACCTGATTGAGGTGTACAAAATTATGAGGGGCATAGATAGGGTAGATAGAAAGGAACTTTTCCCCTTAGTAGAGGGGTCAATAACCAGGGGGCATAGTTTCAAGGTAAGGGGCAGGAGGTTTAGAGGGGATTTGAGGAAAACTTTTTCAGCCAGAGGGTGGTTGGAATCTGGAACTCACTGTCTGTCTGAAAGGGTGGTAGAGGCAGGAACCCTCACAACATTCAAGAAGCATTTAGATGAGCACTTGAAACACCATAGCATACAAGGCTACGGACCAAGTGCTGGAAAATGGGATTAGAATAGACAGGACTAAATGGCTGGCGCCGACACGATGGGCCGAAGGGCCTCATTTCTGTGCAGTATGACTCTATGGGGGAAAAATTCAGTTGGTTGCGCCTCCCGTTAGCGCCTTAAGAGGGCGCTAATGGGGCGCAAAGCTTCTAGCGCCCAGGCGCGGCGATGTTTGCGCCGCTTGCGAAATTAACTAGACATTTTGCGGCGGCGCTAAACACTACCGCCACGATCTCCTGCGCCGGCAGATCGTGACGTCAGTCGAGTGCGCAACGCCCCGGTATCGCCCCGGAGCGGATATTGAGTGGCGCCCCCTGCCTTACCGCCTGACGCTAGCAACGACAGGTTGAGGGGAGCGTTTTGCAGTCAGGAAGGGACTGGGGGAGCACTATATAAAGGCAACCGCTTCCTGCCTTTTATTGTTGGTGCCATTTTTGAACCACGCATTCTGAGAGAGAGAGAGAGACTTCTGGAGAGATTCAACGCTGTGTGAAGGAGTTTTGGGTACTGAGCAGCACTTTGCAGGTTCATTTTGATTTGCCATTCCTTGTATCGATTTAGAAGAGATTGTGGGGGCTGCACTCTGAGCTCTTTGCCTGGTACTCTCCATTGTTCTTTCCAGCAGATTTGATGTGCAGGTCTCTCCAGGCCAAGATTCAAGGCTGCAATGAGCAGGATATGGATGGAAAGCAAGATCAACCCTCCCCTTTAAGAACTGGCCCGTGCCATTGTGTGTGTGTTCCATTGCTGACTGACATCACATGAGCTTCGCCAGCGCTCTGAGTTAGCGCCTCGCTCCTCGGCCTTTGCGCCTTAAGACAGGTGTGAAGCCACCTGATTTAGCGCTCCAATCACCTCCAGGGCCGATAAAAGTCAAGTTTGCAGTCGGTGGCGATAATTAGCGCCAGGCGCTAATCTTTGCGCCCGGCCGATAATTGCGCCCCAAATGGGGCGAGACTGAATTTCTCCCCCTATGACTCTAAATGGTAGTCAAGAAACTGGGGTGGGCGGGCTGTCCAGGCCTGTCATGAAGTCGAGGTTCAAAGCCGATGTAATATTTGGGGCCCAGATTGCTGGTCCAAGTGGATGGGCACGATGACAGTAGTGGTCCTGGGTCTGGCCAGTGGATGGAGGTAGGTGTCCATAATCTCTTTACTAGGAGGTGAGAATGGTACCAAATGAACCTAGCTAACATTGTGTGCTGCCAGCCAACATTGAAACCACTTGTTCTAGACTGCAGAATCTAGAGCTCTGGTACTCTTTTTTGCTTTTCAAAACCATAAATTAACAAGTACTCAGCAAGCACTGTAGAGAATGTGGGTCCAGTATCACAGAAAGTTAAGCGGCAGGAGCACTATTACTATCGTGAACTGTTGCATCTTATTCATACATTCTTTCATTTTGACTCCATTTTCCTATGAGTGCTTAATATTAAATTAGTAACTGTTAATACTATATTATGTTAATAACTTGAATTAGATACATCTTAGTCTTAAGCTTCTGTAAGGTTAGTCGAATAAATAGAGGCATGGCAGGGCAGCTCGGTCCAGCGAATGCACATTCTGTACCATGTGGGAACTCCAGGACGCTTCCCGTGTCCTGGACAACTACGTGTGCAGATGGTGTCATCAGCTGGAGGAGCTCAAGCTCCGGGTTTTGGAGCTTGAACAGCAGCTGGCGTCACTGTGGTGCATCAAGTGCTATCAAGCGGCACTTACTCACCAATAACCTGCTCACTGATGCCCAGTTTGGGTTCCGCCAAGACCACTCGGCTCCCAACCTCAATACAGCCTTGGTCCAAACATGGACAAAGGAGCTGTCTCACCTCCTGACTCCGCAAAGCCTTTCCACCATCTACAAGGCACAAGTAAGGAGTGTGATGGAATACACTCCACTTGCCTGGATGAGTGCAGCTCCAACAACACTCAAGAAGCTCGACACCATCCAGGACAAAGCAGCCCGCTTGATTGGCACCCCATCCACCACCTTAAACATTCACTCCCTCCACCACCGGTGTACCGTGGCTGCAGTGTGTACCATCTACAAGATGCACTGCACTGCAGCTCGTCAAGGCTTCTTAGGCAGCACCTTCCAAACCTGCGACCTCTTCCACCTAGAAGGACAAGGGCAGCAGGCGCATGGGAACACCACCACCTCCAAGTTCCCCTCCAAGGCACACACCATCCTGACTTAGAAGTATATCGCTGATCCTTCATCGTTGCTGGGTCAAAATCCTGGAACTCCCTACCTAACAGGAGTACCTTCACCACACGGACTGCAGCGGTTCAAGAAGGCGGCTCACCACCACCTTCTCAAGGGCAATTAGGGATGGGCAATAAATGCTGGTCTTGCCAGCGACACCCACATCCCATAAACGAATTTAAAAAAAGGGCAGGATTGGGTATTAAATATTCCTGGATACAGGGTGTTCAGGAAAGATAGGAGGTGGTGTGGCAGTATTGGTTAAGGAGAATGTTACAGTGCTGGGGAGAGAGGATGTCCTGGAGGGGTCAAGGACAGAATCTATATGGCAAGAGTTAAGAAATAATAGAGATGTCATTACACTACTAGGTGTATTCTATAGACTACGAACGAGTGGGAAAAATATAGAGGAGCAAATTTGAAGAGAAATTACAGAGAGATGCAAGAACTATAGAGTAGTAATAATGGGGGACTTCAACTATTCTAATATAGACTGGGATAGTAATAGTGTAAAGGGCAGGGAGTGGGAAGAATTTCTGAAGTGTGTTCAGGAGAACTTGATCAGTACGTTTCCGGCCCAACGAGGAAGGAGGCATTGCTGGATCTGATTCTGGGGAATGAGGTAGGTCAAGTGTCAGTAGGTGAACATTTAGGGAACAGTGATCATAGTATCATTAGCTATGGAAAAGGACAGGAAGCAATCTAGAGTAAAAATACTTAATTGGAGGAAGGCCAATTTCAGTGAGATGAGAACGGATCTGGCCCGGGTAAATTGGAATCAAAGATTGGCAGGCAAAACTGTAGTGGAACAATGGGCTGCCTTTAAAGAGGAAATAGTTCGGGTACAGTCAAGGTACATTCCCACTAGGAGGAAAGGCAGGGCAACTAAAGTCAGAGCTCCCTGGATGACGAAAGAGATGGAGAGTAAGATGAAGCAGAAAAAGAGCGCGTATGACATGTCAGGTCGAGAATACATCTGAGAATCAGGCTAAATAAAGAAAGTTCAGAGGAGAAGTGAAAAAGAAAATAAGAGGGGCAAAGAGAGGGTATGAGAATAGATTGGCAGCTAACATAAAAGGTAATCCAAAAGTCTTCTATAGGCATATAAATAGTAAACGGGTAGTAAGAGGAGGGGTGGGGCCGATTAGGGACCAAAAAGGAGACCTACGCTTGGAGGCAGAGGGCATAGCTGAGGTGCTAAATGAGTACTTTGCATCTGTCTTCCCCAAGGAAGAAGATGCTGCCAGAGACATAGTGAAGGAGGAGGTAGAGGAGATACTGGATGGGATAAAAATTGATAAAGAAGAGGTATTAGAAAGGCTGTACTTAAAGTTGATAAGTCACCAGGACGCTGAAGGAAGTGAAGGAAGAAATCGCAGTGGTACTGGCCATAATCTTCCAATCCTCCTTAGAAATGGGGTGGTGCCAGAGGACTGGAGAATTGCAAATGTTATACCATTGTTCAAAAAAGGGTGTAAAGATAAACCCAGCAACTATAGGCCAGTCAGTTTAACCTCGGTAGCAGGGAAGCTTTTAGAAACAATAATCAGGGACAAATTTAACAGTCACTTGGACAAGTGTAGATTAATTAAGGAAATCCAGCACGGATTTGTTAAAGGCAAATCGTGTTTAACCAACTTGATCGAGTTTTTTGATGAGGTAACAGAAAGGGTTGATGTGGGCAATGCGGTGACATGTACATGGATTTCCAAAAGGCGTTCAACAAAGTGCCACATAATAGGCTTGCCAGCAAAGTTGAAGTTCATGGAATGTAAGGGGCAGTGGCTGCATGGATACAAAATTGGTTAAGTGACATGAACAGAGAGTAGTGGTGAACGGTTGTTTTTCGGACTGGAGGAAGGTATACAGCGGTGTTCCCCAGGGGTCGGTTCTAGGGCCACTGCTTTTCTTGATATATATTAATGACTTGGATGTGGGTGTACAGGGCGCAATTTAAAAATTTGTAGATGACACAAAACTTGGAAGCATAGTGAACAGTGAGGAAGATAATGATAGACTTCAAGAGGACATAGACAGGCTGACAGAATGGGCGGACACGTGGCAGATGAAATTTAACACAGAAAAATGCGAAGTGATACATTTTGGTAGAAAGAATGAGGAGAGGAAATATAAACTAAAGGGTACAATTCTAAAGGGGGGGTGCATGAACAGAGAGACCTAGGGGTATATGTGCACAAATCGTTGAAGGTGGCAGGACAGGTTGAGAAAGCAGTTGAAAAAGCTTACGGGATCCTGGGCTTCATGAATAGAGGTATAGAGTACAAAAGTGTGGAAATGATGATGAACCTGTATAAAACACTGGTTCGGCCTCAACTGGAGTATTGTGTCCAATTCTGGGCACCGCACTTTAGGAAGGATGTGTAGGCCTTAGAGAGGGTGCAGAAAAGATTTACGAGAATGATTCCAGGGCTGAGGGACTTTAGTCACGTGGATAGACTGGAGAAGCTGGGTTGTTCTCCTTAGAGCAGAGAAGATTGAGAGGAGATTTGATAGAGGTGCTCAAAATCCTAAGGGGTCTGGACAGAGTAGATAGAGAGAAACTGTTCCCATTGGCAGAGGGGTCGAGAACCAGAGGACACAGATTTAAGGTGATTGGCAAATGAACCAAAGGCGACATAAGAAAAAACGTTTTTACCCAGCAAGTGGTTATGATCTGGAATGCACTGCCTGAAAGGGTGGTGGAGGCAGATTCAGTCACAGCTTTCAAAAGGAAGTTGGATAAGTACCTGAAAGAAAAACATTTGCAGGGGAAAGGGCAGGGGAGTGGGACTAGCTGAAGTGCTCTTGCAGAGAGCCAGCACGGGCTCGACGGGCCGAATGGCCTTCTTCCGTGCTGTAACCATTCCATGATTCCAATATGCTGCACTTTTCAGCACCTACCTTGCCCACCGCCCCCAGTAGATAGCTGCACAGTACAACCCACTGCTAACTCCTTCCATGATCAGCACTTACATGCTGCGCATTTCTGTCTTCACAATACCAGCAGAGAGCACCCTGATGCTTGACTTTTGGGAGATGCCATGCTGCCAGTGTCAGCTAATCAATGCATGCTTCTGTTTTTGTAGAAAGCACAGCGGAGAGTGAGTACATCTACTGGAAGAGGTCTGGCCACGTTGTGACCTCTGACTCTGTGCAAAGAGCAGGTCCTCCAATTACTTGGATGAGGAAGCAGGCTAGCTCCGGCTCAGGGTTTGTATAAGCCTTGTCGTTCTTTCACACTCCATTCTGTTCAGTTATCCAATCACTGACAAAAGGTTTCAAAGACCATCAGCTCAAAGATAGCATTTTAGTGAAGGTTGCTTGACAACAAGTTGTAATGCAGACATGTTGCAAACACATTTTCTCTTTGTGTCTGTAGGTACAGCAGAAGAAATTCTCGAGGTCCTCAGAACTGGAGTCACCAAGCATCTCACCTGGCACCCCAGCAACACAGATCCATCCACTCAGGATTTTAGTCAGTATGTTTGAGGGCATCACACTGCGTGAACCACAGGGTGCAAATGAGAAGGACATAAGGGGCAGAAAGCACCTAGCCGGAGAGTCATCTTACATCTATCCACAGCTGATGAGAACAGGAATCCTGATCTCCAGGTCTCAGTTTTGGGGGGAAAAAAGATGTTTTTGGAACACAAGACTGTTTGAATCATTGGGGTATGTGCCTAGAGCTTTCAACTCATGGCAGCTATTGTAGGTCTGCATGTGTGGGGTGTTCACACTTACTTTTAATGCTTTGCAAGAAGCCTTGGAGCAAGTGGCAATTCCAAGAACATCTGGGGCGCAGCCACTTACAGCAGAGGGCTTTTATGCAAGTCTTTGCGTCTCTCACAAATGCTAAGACAGCTGCAGGCCTTTGGCTGCAATGTCACCTCCTCCTTGGACAGGATAGTTGATCACCTTGCCTGAATGGACAGCCATTTATAAGGACATCAGCAATGTCACTGGTGCCATGGAGTCTGTTCAACCACAAATTAGTAGCCACAGTGACAGGCCAGGGGAAGGCTAGACCAGGAAAAGGATGGTATTATTGCCTCTCCTAATAGCAGTGCATCCACTACTGTCCATCACCCTGCTCTGATGACTTCATCTGCATCAGAAAATGGGTAGAGCCAGGTTACTTCTGCACCTACAGAATTGCAGCAGCCTCCAGTAGGTACTTTTTGAGGTGTGCTCATGGATGTCAAGAGCCACATGAATCCCAGGAGCCTCTCACAGACACTCAGTTGCCAGCCACCTCACGGGCTACAGCCACAGCAGTTGCACCAAGCACCAGATTAAGTAGTCGAACACAACGCAAACAGACTGTTAAGAAGGAGAAACATCGGGGTAGCAGGCATGAAACTCAGAGATACTTCACATTTTGGCAAATACACTATGTTGCCACAGGTGTTGTAGCATATGTAAATGAGGCTGAGGAAAGATATGAACAGTGAAGCAGTGTGACCTGCCTGACAGATAAGAAGGGTGGCAGTGGAAATGTGATTTATTGCAGGGGACAGGGAAGACACAGGAAGGACTGCTAGTGGGAAGTGTCTATGGGGACATTAGGAGAAAGTGTCCTGTATAATGGTCTGCCAAATGATTCTTACAGCTGCCAAAGATGCTTGTGCTAGTGCCTCCTCTGGTTCCTTATGTTCCTTAGCGATGCCATCTAGCTGCTTTTCAGAAGGCTCTTGCTTTAGATGTCCCATTGATCCCTCTTTGAATTGTGAGGTTGTGGAACGCAACAGAACATGATTGAGAAAATTTGGCTGGGTTATACTGGGCTACCTCTCCACACCCCGCCTCCCCACCTCCCAGACCTGTCAAGGCATTGGGAGTGCTGCTTCAGATAACGAATCTGGTGGAGGCATGCGCCTCAGTATATCTGGGTGTGGGATTTCTGCAGAGTAGTCATAAGCCAAGGCAGCAAGAGCTATCCTTTGTCTCTGAGGATCTATCCCTTGATTTGCTGGGGATCTGCAAATAATGGAGGCATGGTGAACTGTCATAACGTGCATGCTTCATGAGTTCTGACAGGGAATCTGGCGTTCACCTGCAGTATCTGATGCAAATAGTTGCACACAAGCTAAACATTGATGGGATAAAAGTCCTTGCTGGTGCAGGAGCAAGTACGGCTAAATGAATAACATCAATGACATCCTGAACTTTTGGGAATCCTACAACGTGGAAAAAACGTAAGGTTCTGTCCTGTTGCCCAAAGGGAAAATAATGTTCCTGCTTTCTCCAACAATCATTAAATCAGTGACCTGTTTCAGGCAGCATTGCACTGCAGACTAATTGAACCCACTGGCCCCCTGGAAAGAGCCCATGGCAAAAACAAAAATGTACGGCAGCTATAAGTTTCATTGCTAACAGCAGCACATTGCCTTCCTTGGAGTTGGGCTGGAGGTTAGTCGCTGCCTTTCTGGTGAATTGAAGCCTCTGAAGGCACTGTTCCTCTATCAGGTTCTGGTGTTATATTTGGTTGGCAGGATAACAGTGGGTGGGAATTCTTCTGCAATGATGCTGCACATCCCTAGCATCAAAAAGGTTTTTTTCTGGTCCTACTCCTGCTTTTACTTCAAGTAGCACATGTACAATGAGATTTCCATTAAGCTAAGTTGGAGCCAAAAATTGTGATCAACACCCCAGCTCCTAGATTCAGTGCACCCTAACTAAAGCAAGTTGCTGTCTGTCCCTTTAGATGCAGCCTAGCAACAAAGAAAACCCAGTTAATATGAGCAGTGTTTGCACATGACCTAGAACCAGCTTAAGGGAAGAAGTTGATGTAGAAGCTATTTTGACAGCCTTGGCTCAGTGATAGCGCTCTTGCCTGAGTCAGAAGGTTGTGGGTTGACGTCCCACTCCAGAGACTTGAGCACTTCAGCGCTGCACTGTTGGAGGTGTCTTCTTTCGGATGAGGTGTTAAACTGAGGCCCCATCTGCCCTCTCAGGAGGATGTGAAAGATCCCATGGCACTATTTGAAGAAGAGCAGGGGAGTTCTCCCCAGTGTCCTAGCCAATATTCATCCCTAAACCAATATTACTAAAACAGATTATTTGGTCATTATCTCATTGCCATTTGTGGGATCTTGCTGTGCACAAATTAGTTGCCGCATTTCCTACATTACAACAATGACTACAATTCAAAAAGTACTTAATTGGCTGTAAAGCACTTTGGGATGTCCTGAGGTCGTGAAAGGCGCTATATAAATGCAAGTTCTTTCTTTACTTTCCCTTGCACAGTTTAAATCTTAGGGCCAATTTCAGGTACGATGAATCTACCTCTATCCAACCCACAACCAGAAATACATTCAAGTGCAAATGGCATAGAGAAAGGAAGCAACAGATCTCTGCCCTTTTTTCCTCTCCATAACGTCTGGGAAATAGGTGCACACAAAGAGGTGGTGTTCGGCAGAGAAAATTTGCTCCACTAAATATAGATTAATAAGAACATAAGAAATAGGAGCAGGAGTAGGCCATTTGGCACTTTGAGCCTGCTCCGCCATTCAGTAAGATCATGGCTGATCTTCTTCCTCATCTCCACTTTCCTGCACTATCCCCATATCCCTTGATTCCCTTAATATTCAAAAATCTATCGATCTCTATCTTGAATATACTCAACGACTGAGCCTCCACAGCCCTCTGGGGTAGAGAATTCCAAAGATTCACCACCCTCTGAGTGAAGACATTTCTCCTCATCTCAGTCCTAAATAGCTGACCCCTTATTCTGAGACTGTGACCCCTGGTTCTAGACTCCCCAGCCAGGGGAAACATCCTCCCTGCATCTACCCTGTTAAGCCCTGTAAGAATTTTGTATGTTTCAATGGGATCACCTCTCATTCTTCTAAACTCGAGAGAATATAGGCCTAGTCTACTCAATCTCTCCTCATAGGACAATCCCCCCATCCCAGGAACCAGTCTGGTGAACCTTCATTGCACTCCCTCTATGGCAAGTATATCCTTCCTTAAGTAAGGAGACCAAAACTGTACACAATGCACCAGGTGTGGTCTCACCAGGGCCCTATATAATTGCAGTAAGACATCTTTACTCTTTTGGTCAAATCCTCTTGTAATAAAGGCCAACATACCATTTGCTTTCCTAATTGCTTGCTGTACCTGCATGTTAACTTTCAGTGATTCGTGTTCGAGGACACCCAGGTCCCTCTGAACACCAACATTTCCCAATCTCTCACCATTTAAAAAATACTCTGCTTTTCTATTTTTCCTACCAAAGTGGATAACTTCACATTTCTCCACATTATATTCCATTTGCCATGTTCTTGCCCACTCACTTAGCCTGTCTATATCCCCTTGAAGCCTCCTTGCATCCTCCTCACAACTTACATTCCCACCCAGCTTTGTATCATCAGCAAACTTGGATATATTACATTTGGTCCCCTCATCCAAATCATTGATGTAGATTGTGAATAGCTGAGGCCCAAGCACTGATCCTTGCAGTACCCCACTAGTTACAGCCTGCCAACCTGAACATGACCCGTTTATTCCTACTCTCTGTTTTCTGTCCATTAACCAATCCTCAATCCATCATATTACCCCCAATCCCATGAGCCCTAATTTTGTTTAATAACCTCTTGTGTGGCACCTTATCGAATGCCTTCTGAAAATCCAAATACACCACATCCACTGGTTCCCCCTTATCTATTCTGCTAGTTACAACCTCAAAAAACTCTAAACAGATTTGTCATAAATCCGTGTTGACTCTGCCCAATCCTATTATTATTTTCTAAGTGCCCTGTTATCACGTCCTTAATCATAGATTCTAGCATCTTCCTACTGATGTCAGGCTAACTGGTCTGTAGTTCCCCGTTTTCTTTCTCCCTCCTTTCTTAAATAGTGGGGTTACACTTGCTACCTTCCAATCGTGGGAACCGTTCTAGAATCTGTGGAATTTTGGAAAATGACAGCCAATGCATTCACTATCTCCATAGCCAACTCTTTCAAAACCCTAGGATGTAGGCCATCAGGTCCAGGGGATTTATCGGCTTTCAGTCCCATTAATTTCTCCAGTACTACTTTTTTACTAATATTAATTTTCTACTTCCAAATCTATCAGTTGACTAAAAGAGTAAATAATGACTTCTCATCTTTAAAGCTGAAGGGGAGGATGTATAGTCTGTTGTGGGAAAAGAAAGAAGTTTGTGCTATGACAAGTGAGTAAATATTGTTTACATTTTAAGTTTGGAAGTTTTCCCAGAGCATGTTGTGTATAAAACATATGGCTTACCAGAAGCTTCTGTGGAATTCTCTGAGATCAGCAGTCATGGCAGAGCAGTGAGTGCAAAGTTACCCAGTAGTCATGTACAGAAAATTATCTAGGCCAAAGATACCAGCATGACGTTGTGCACTGTTTTAAATTTTGTGGAAAAAAGGCAGCTTATTTGTTTCTGAATCTGTTTTGTTCAGTTTTTTTAATTGCATTTTGCATTTGAGCGTTTATAAATACACGACAAACACATTCAAATAAAAAAGGACAGATCTTCCCTAATGGGTCAGTGAGCAAATGTACAAAGTGATACCAAACTGTAACGGTGTCAAGATTCCACCCCTAGTTTATGGGAGAGATTGGGGGCGGGGGGGGGGGGTTGCGAGTGGAGAGGAGAGTTTGAGGTGGTTCCACAGTTGGGCTCTGTGGCCCTAGGTTTAAAGTTAGTTTGGTAGTGCAGGTGTTCACTCTTGTTCACTCATATTGTTGGAACCTAAAATGGTTATGATGTTTGGGGGATGGGGGGAGTGGGAGGGGGGTGTGGTGGGGACGTTAGGCCACTGTACCACCAAGAAAAGTGAGCAGGGTAGATTGGAGGAGGAGGTCGGTCATGGCCTGAAGCACAAAATGGCCAGCCACAATTGGGTTAAGTGGATGGGGGAAGCCTGCAAATGTACAGGAAGGTCCAGAGAGTCCCATTTATTAGGTGAAAAACACAAAAATCGATTTTAAAGACCTGATAAATGGGGAAATAGCTTTTTTTTTAAAAAGCGGGTTAAAAATACATAAAAGGGAGAGAGCCTGGGTGATTTGTGCCACAGCGCTACCAGTGGTGAGATGTCTGCAACTGCACTAATACAAGCAGTTAGGCTTTTCCCATTATAAAAATGTTGACATACGGTTTTTCCATTATAATATGTTGACATGTTGAAATAGGGTTTTGCCATTATATATGTTGATGTAAAATTGCGACACAGGAAGTAAGATTATCCCCCACGGCAATCTTCATGAGTGGTCTGGAACACTGTCATAATGTCTTGTTGCTATCTGATCCACGCATTTATGGCCATTGCTCATGCACTCCATATGGGAAAGTTGTCTAACTAGGTAGTGAGGTTAATCAGAGAATTCATTTGCTGTTTAATGAGGGAAATTTGCAGATTGCCAGTTGCTTTTAAATTTTTAGCTGCAGGTCAGAAAAAAACATGATGGGGCAGAATTTGCGGTCGGTATGATGGCATACTCTCAGAATACGCTGTCATACCGCCTTTGAAATGGGCAGCAAGTTCAGAGCACATGCGCTAAATTCCAAACTTGCGATCTGTCAAGTTCAAACTTGACAGATCATCCGCTCCGACATTGAAATCCTCATTGCTGGCACAGATTTGGGCTAATTGCCCACCAACTGCCCAGCAATTACGCATGAAAATGTTACAACTGGTGCAAACAGGCGCAGGAGCCTGTTTGCGCGCCATACTTGTGAATTCTACAGACTTGAGCAATATATATTGCCAGAAAATAATACCCTGATAGCTTTAGTTTTAATCCAATCCGGCCAATTACTGTCCCATCAGTCTATTCTAAATCATCAGCAAAGTGATGGAAGGTGTCATCGACAGTGCTATCAAGCAGCACTTACTCACCTATAACCTGCTCACTGATACCCAGTTTGGGTTCCGCCAAAACCACTCAGCTCCCAACCTCATTACAGCCTTGGTCCAAACATGGACAAAAGAGCTGAATTCCAGAGGTGAGGTGAGAGTGACTGCCCTTGACATCAAGGCAGCATTTGACCAAGTGTGGCATCAAGGAGCCCTAATAAAACTGAAGTCAATGGAAATTGGGGGGGGGGAAACTCTCCACTGGCTGGAGTCATATATGGCACAAAGGAAGATGGTTGTGGTGGTTGAAGGTCAATCATCACAGCCCCAGGACATCACTGCAGGAGTTCCTCAGGACAGTGTCCTCGGCCCAACCATCTTCAGCTGCTTCATCAATGACCTTCCCTCCTACATAAGGTTAAAAATGGGGATGTTCGCTGATGACTGCACAGTGTTCAGTGCCATTCACAACTCCTCAGATAATGAAGCAGTCCATACCCACATGCAGCAAGACCTGGACGACATTCAGGCTTGGGCTGATAAGTGGCAGGTAACATTCGCGCCACACAAGTGCCAGGCAATGACTATCTCCAACAAGCAAGAGTCTAGCCACCACCCCTTGACATTCAACGGCATTACCATCGCCAAATCCCCCATCATCAACATCCTGAGGGTCACCATTGACCAGAAACTTAACTGGACCAGCCACATAAATATTGTGGCAACAGGAGCAGGTCAGAGGCTAGGTATTCTGTGGCGAGTGTCTCACCTCCTGACTCCCCAAAGTCTTTCCACCATCTACAAGGCACAAGTAAGGAGTGTGATGGAATACTCTCCACTTGCCTGGATGAGTGCAGCTCCAACAACACTCAAGAAGCTCGACACCATCCAGGACAAAGCAGCCCGCTTGATTGGCACCCCATCCACCACCTTAAACATTCATTCCCTCCACCACCGGCGCACCGTGGCTGCAGTGTGTACCATCTACAAGATGCACTGCAGCAACTCGCCAAGGCTTCTTCAGCAGCACCTCCCAAACCTGCGACCTCTTCCACCTAGAAGGACAAGGGCAGCAGGCACATGGGAACATCACCACCTGCAAGTTCTCCTCCAAGTCACACACCATCCTGACTTGGAAGTATATCGCCATTCCTTCATCGTCACTGGGTCAAAATCCTGGAACTCCCTCCCTAACAGCACTGTGGGAGTACCTTCACCACACAGACTGCAATGGTTCAAGAAGGTGGCTCACCACCACCTTCTCAAGGGCAATTAGGGATGGGCAATAAATGCTGGCAGGAACAACATCTGTCAACCTAAGGCAGGAGTTCTGTGTCCATTGCTCCAGCTGATTACTTGACAGCATCAAATGTTTAGTAAAAGCTCCCACCTGACAGATGATCACTTTCCTCAGGCAGAAGCTGTTGCTCAGTCCATTTCCAGCACAAATTCTGTAGCCTGCAAGTGTTTCCAGCAAAGTCTCCATCCAGTCTTACCTCATTGGAAGAACTCTCACTATTGACAGAATGCTTCTGTCATCTGTACTTCACCTGCCATCTATTCCATCAACATGGGTGCCGTTTATACTGTCTCACCCTGGTCTTCAGAATTGGACCACGATGAGCCCCAACACCAGCAGCACCACCAACAACACCAACCTTCTCCGCAATCACCTGATGCTGCACAGGACACAGGGCATCAGAACCTGTGCACATTGCTGCCCGGGAGGCCAGGGATGGCCTCACCATGGCCAGATTTAGTTAACTTTATGCTGTACACCCATATGGCTGCCGCATGACGTGCCAGGTTGGCACTGCCCCACACCAACACCATAAAGTATCCCTACAATGACCAAGCCATTCCTTTCACACTCACCACCATTGCAGGGGGTACCGTTATGTCTCACCATTCACTGTAACTCACTAAGCCACTTCCAAAGGTGCACACAAATCTGTCCAAGACCGGAAAGTGTTGAAAATAAAGATTTTTATGTTTGACACCACATGAACAGAAACTTTACATAAACATTGGATAAAACTACCAAGTGCCTACCCTTGTGTGTTGTTAGTTGGTATGATTGCACTAGGATGAGGGTGAGTGTGAGGGTGACTAGTGAGATGGGGATGTGATAATGTAGATAGAGAGGGAGGGATGGGTGAAGGTGCAAGGTATGTTAGTGTAAGTAAGGATGTGCAGGAGTAGGGTAGAAAAGGCAGAGTGATGGGGATGTGATGAGAGGGACAGCAGGCTGAAGTTGAGTGTGGCTTTATACTAACATTTCCTAATCTAATGAGATCATTGAAACATTTGCAGCACAGCACCCAGGTCCTCCTGACCACATCTCTGCTTGTGACCTCCTCTGCAATGCGCAACCAGGCTGTCTTGGTCTCCTGGGGAGGTCTCTTCCACCCATCGGAAGGGAAGAGGACCTCCCTGCGTGCTCTGACTCCCTCCATAAGCATATGGAGGGAGTCATCGGAGAACCTGGGTGCAGCCCTCTGCCTCTGTGCAGTCATTGTCAGTGTTTGAAGCACTCCAGTGCTGGAGTGCACTGACAGCACTATGTTAGATCAAACTTCAAATATAATGTGGCCATGGTTCCCTTAAAGATCCCAGCTGAAAACGCGTCATGAATAATGTCACCAGACCCGCTCCATCTCATTGGGCTGGGTAACGTGCTGGGTGGGCTTAATAGGCCCCATTAAGATAAGTTCATTTTGTACAGCGGGATGGAGCCAGCAGCGGGTTCGCGACCCGCCACGGACACCACCCACACCGGACCCGCCCAGGTAGGCAAAATTCCGGCCCTTCTGTTTCCTGATTGTAGCACCGGCCCACATGATCCTAGGTATGCTTACGCACACTGTGCGCCCCTGGGATCCGTGGGTCACTAAGTGTGCTCAACTCCACAGCATCTGACAGCAACTTCTCGAAGGCGGGTTCCCAGTAGGTAAGTGCACATTCCGTTCGGATGCCGGCGGCGTAATCCTTAGTTACGCCGCCGACCGCAAAATCCAGGCTGATGTCTGTTACAAATTTGGGTCTGCCACAGGTATCTATGACTTTGGTTCCATCATTCACTCCTCTAAGCGATCTGGTTGCCTGGTTTTGAACAGAAGTTGACTCCCACTGTTCTGTATCCACTAGCACAGTAGTAGGTGCAGGGAGTGTAGCCATGAAACTCCCTTGTAATCTGGACCAAATCTCTCTGTTTTAAGCATGTGTACAGCTTTCATCTCAAAAGGCAGATTGAGTTAATACTAGGTGAGGCATTGCTTTATTTGGTTTGTAAGTTGCTTTATTCCACAGTAGACAAAACATACAGAATGAAGAGTATGATGAAAGTCACTATCAATTCAATTTCTGTTCACATACTCTTTCAAAAATAATTAACACACGTACGCTAGCCCAGTTCTGTGGGCCATTTACTTAAGTAAAAATACAAACTCTCCTTTAACTTTCCTTTAACAAAGCAGAGGATCCACACCTGCAGCCTGCTACTGCCTGACTTTGGGTGTCTATATTGATTTTTAAAAAGGCCCACTTGAAAGACTCGTAGAGATCAAAGACATTCATCAATACCAAGGTGTTAGATGGTAGGAAAAAAATTGGGCCACTGTTTGGGATTTGCACAAAACAACTCCATCCCATCAGTCCCAAGTGCTTTTTGTGGAAGAAATGGCAATAGAATTACCAACCGTGACAAAGGGCTCGATTTTGCCGGCGCTCAGGGGGCGGGGTTGGAGGCGGGTCAGGCGGTAAATTTGAAAAAAATGGCGGCGGGTTCCGATCCCGCCGTCAACCCGCCTCCGTCCAACTTTTCCAAAGGCGGGCTCACAGACTCCCGGTCGGTCCCGCCACCAAGCGGCGGGATAGGCCCTTAAGGCAGTTAATTGGTTGTTAACTGCCTGTGTAATCCTATTTTACCTGGCCTTTTAAATTTTACCACATTTTCAGCGTGTTCCACGTCGTTCCCAAACCACGCCAGCTAATTGTGTCGGGTTCACAAGTGGCAGCTTCCTGACAGCTGCAGCTCCAGCATAAAAACAGAGCTTTCAACAAGGATCAGTTGCAGGTGGCAGAACTTTGTTTTTTCAGGTCTTGGCAAACTTTTTGCAGCTCTACTGATTTTGGAAGTGGTGAAGCTGAAATCCATTTCCATTGTGGCCTCCTGGGAAAACCTTCTCCCCACATTGACTGAGCACTTCCTCAACTGAGATATCTAATGGCAGCATGGGAACCATTTATTTTCTTTCATCCTGGTCCTCAGATTCGGAGGAAGAGCAGCCGCGGCAGCAGCAGAACCAGGAACAACAGCAGCAGCAACAACAGGAGCGCCAACCTGCTGCTCACCCACCTGAAGCTGCACAGGGCAGAAGGCGTCAGTGCAGGGAAGCACGTCGCCACAGGAGATACCCCCAACACAGGGTTTACAGGCCGAGGAGGAGCTTCCTCAACATGAGTGAGCAGCAGTGCCAAAGGAGGCTGAGACTTTCGCGAGAGGTAGTCGCTGACATCTGCGCAATGCTGCACCAACACCTGGAACCCAGAGGAACGGGTGGATACCCCTTACCAGTGGCTGTCAAAGTCACCACCACACTCAATTTTTTTGCTTCAGGGTCCTTCCAGGGATCATCAGCAGACATCAGTGGCATCTCCCAGTCGGCTGCACACACTTGCATCAGGCAGGTAACTGATGCCCTCTTTGCCAAGGCGCACAATTACATACACTTCTCGATGGATCAAGCAAGTGTAACTGCGCATGCGGTTGGCTTTGCAAATATGGCAGGCTTGCCAAGGGTGCAGGGCGTCATAGACTGCACACATGTGGCCCTTACGGCACCCAATCACAACCCAGCTGTTTTTGTCAACCGCAAGGGCTTTCACTCCCTCAGCTGGTGTGTAACCACGGGAAGGACATTTTGCATGTTTTCGCGAAGTACCCTGGCAGTTGCCATGACTCGTTCATCCTGCGGCAGTATAGTGTGCCTCCACTGTTCAATCTGCCAAACCAACTTTCTGGGTGGCTACTTGGAGACAAGGGCTATCCCCTGAAGACGTGGCTGATGACACCGTTGAGGAGGCCATCGAACGAAGCTGAGGAGCGCTACAATGCGAGCCACATTTCCACCAGATCCATCATCGAGCAAACCATCAGCTTGCTGAAGATACGATTCAGATGCCTTGACAGAACAGGTGGAGCCCTACAGTATTCAGCAGCCAGAGTCTCCAGAATCGTCGTGGTCTGCTGTGCACTGCACAACAGCGCACAGCATCGTGGCTTGCAGCTGCCTGAGGAACAAATGGCTCAGCGCACAGCCTCCTCAGATGAGGAGGAGGAAGACCTTGCAGAGGCGGATGCGCCAGTTTCAGCAGCACGCGAGCACATTGCTGCCCGGGATGCAAGGGATGCACTAATCTTTGCCAGATTCGCTTAGGTAGACGAATCAAGCACATGTGGCTGGCACCTTCTTATCAGACCATAGACAATGGACAAGAACCTGTGGGTTCCTATCAATCTCACCACCATCATGACTATTGCAAGTCGCCCTGAGCCCTCAATGTGCAAGTTCCATTTCCCAGATCACATAGGCCAGAACTTCAACTGTTTGCCATCACTTCTGTTTATTCAATGCACAAAAGGATGGCTATGACAAAAAATAAATACAACAGAACATAACAACCAAGTGACTACCCTTGTGACTAATTGTGCTTTATCTTCCTCTTACGCGTGCTTCTACATGGTGCTTCCCCTGTGGCTTCAGCAGATGTGGAGGCACCTTGCTCACTTTCATGCTACTCTTTCAGTCATTGGGCATATTCAAAACAGAAGTCGATAGATTTTTGGCTGGTAAGGGCATCAAGGGATATGGCAATATGGCCGGTGAATGGAGTTGAGGCAGAAGATCAGCCATGATCTCATTGAATGGCAGAGCAGGCTCGAAGGGCCGAATGGCATACTCCTGCTCCTATTTCTTATGTTCTTGCTCTGAGGGCTCGGCAACTGTCTGCTCCTCCTGCATCTGTGCAGGGGCTGAGACGCCCATCTCAGTTGGGTGAGGACTCTGGTGGGGCTCTGACCGAGGGCTACTTACTGGCATAGGAATGTGAGCGCTTGGAGAGGAGCCCCAGAGGCACAGTGTCCACAAGCAGCTGAGCAGAGCTGGGAGCGCCCTGCGGCCTCCGACGAGGACTCTCCACTGCTGTCCCTGTCTCCACCATCTGCTGATGCTCACTTGTGAGCTGTGATACACCAGGTGACAACACTACTCTATATCCCAAAAGTCTCACCGAGGTGTACGTATCTGCGCTGGTGCTGGGTGCACTTAATTCTGCTGACGCTGCGCCCTCAGAGGTTGCAGGTTCCTCTGAGGAGTGTTCTGGCTCCTCTTCTTCCTCCTGGACAGTGGGGAGGGGGGCTCTCGATGGTCCTGTGGGGGAGTAAAGGCATGAGTTAGGCATGTGATATTAATGTAGCATGCACATGGAATTGTGCAGATGATCATAAGTCAATCTGTATGAGCATCAGAAGCCATATCAGTCACTCATGCAATGTCAATGAGAGAGATGCAAAACTATTCTGTCACCAGCTTGCTCTGATGCGCCCGTCTGTCCGTCCCCCACTTCCACATCCTCCTCGGCTCCAACGATCTGTAGGGCCGCCTCCTCAGTGCTGGTGAGATGGGCTATTGAAGGTGGCCCTCCTCCTGTCTTCGCCCTTTCCCTCTTATTGTGGGCTCTCTTTTCCTGCAATGAGGGACACAAGTGGAGTTTGAGTGAGAATGATGGAGTGAGTGTAGAGAATCCATAGCATAGATGCTTAGAAGGAGACAAAGATGGAGTGAGGTTCCAATACCAAGGGCCCTCCCTGTGTGTTGTTAGTTATTGTCATTGCATAACAGTGGTAGGGAGTGTGAGGGCAGCATAGTCGAAGAGTGAAGTGATTGTGTACATAGAGAGAGAGGGATGGTTAAGGGTGCAAAGGGTGTAAGGGTAAAGTGGGATGTGTAGGAGTAGGTTGGCAATGCAGAGTGCTGGTGATGAGAGGAGGTGGGGAACAGAATGAGGGTAAAGGTGATGATCTACTCACTTTTCCTGTGCGGACAAGGTCATTAAACCTCTTTCGGCACTGCAGCCAGGTTCTGCTGCACATTGATCTGGAGCTGACCTCCTGAGCCAGTTGCAGCCACACAGCTTTGGTTTGCTGGGGAGGTTTTATCCCCCCAGAGGAAGGAAAGAGCACCTCCTTTTGAACTCTGGCTCCCTCCACCAGAGCATAGAGGGAGTCATCATCGAAACGTGGTGAGGCCTTGGCCCTTGAGCTCGACATTTCAGCAGTAGCACACACTTTAAGCAGTTGTCACTCTGGAAGAACATAGGCACAAAATGAAGCAATGCTGCTTGGAGGCCTTAAATGCAGCTGGAGAAATGATGTCAGCTGAGACGAGTTTCAGGCCCAAAAGACTAATTGGGCCAGGGGAGCGCACATGCAGGGAATCAATTGCCCAATTAGGGCAAAATTGTAATTTTATCCCGCCCGACAGCGGAGGCGGAATCGGGACCCACTGACCACCTGACCCGCACCCAACCCGCCACCAATGGCAAAATCGAGCCCTCTGTCTTTCTCTTTATCTGGGACTTTTAAGTGTGATGTGTAGAGTGTTATACACCCCCAAAACTTTTATATGACTATAGGATATAGTGCATTGAATATATTCTTAATTTGAATACTTGAATCACTTTCACTCTTTTTATAGTCCAGTCGGTCCCCAGAGTACCACAGTAAATACTACAAAAATATGTGTTATATAGGAAAAGAAAAGTAAAAACACCATTAGGTCCATCTCATGCACCACTCTTCCCAGCTGCTCATATTGCTACCTCCTGGGAATAAAAAAACTGTGGCTCATTTCAAGAAAAATTCTCACAAACATCTTCCCAACTCCCTAACACAATCTCCAGGAGATAATAGTTACCCATGATGTATCACATACTTAAATCCTATCCCGCTCCCCCATGTCCCAATTTTCTTAGAAACACAGGACTATAGAAGAAATTATAATTTCCATCCATTGGGCCAAGTTATGGAATCTTTACTCAAAGATGTAATTGAAAAACATCTAGAAACCAAAAATATAATAAAGGTTTTCAGCACGGTTTTCAATAGGGAAGGTCATGCTTGACCAACTTTATTGAATTCTTTGAAGAAATAACAGAAAGAGTAGACAAGGTTAATGTAGTAGATAGAAACATAGAAACATAGAATCTAGGAGCAGGAGTAGGCCATTCGGCCCGTCGAGCCTGCTCCGCCATTCAATACGATCATGGCTGATCATCCAAATCCAGTACCCTGTCCCTGCTTTAATCCCCACAGTACACATATCCCACCCTACCCCCGTAACCCCACGTATTTAATTCCCCCTAACATATCCCATCCTATCCCCATAACCCCACATATTTAATCCCCCTAACACTAAGGGTCAATTTATCATAGCCAAATCAACCTAACCCACACATTTTTGGACTGTAAAATGATGTAAAATATTTGGATTTTCAAAAGGCCTTCGATAAGGTACTGCATAGTAGACTCATGGCTAAGATCAGAGCATGTGGAGTCATGGGACAGGTAGCAGAATGGATAGCAAGCTACAAAACAGAAAACAGAGAGTAGGGATTAAGGGTAGCTATTCAGACTGGCAAAAGATGGGAAGTGGATTTCCACAGGGATCGGTGCTCTTGTTCACAATTTACATTAACAATTTGGACTTGGGAATTGGAAGTACAATTTCAAAATTTGCGGATGACACCAAATTAGTGGGTGTAGTTAACAGTAATTTAAGAAGACATTAATAAATTTGCAGAATGGGCGTGTAATTGGAAAATAAATTTCAATATAGATAAGTGTGAGGTGGTGCATTTGGTAGGAAGAATAAAGAGGCCACATACTGCTTGGATAATAAGGGCTGGATTTTCATTGACCCGTGGAGGCGGGTTTGGAGGCGTGTGGGGGGTTAAAGTTGCAGATTCGGGGGTCCCGAACCCATCCCACCCCCAACCCGCCTCCATGCCAGTTTCGCTGGAGGCGGGTACCTGACCTGTGCTGGGACCCGACTCCCCGAGGCGGGAAGGGATTAGTGACAATTAACTGCCTGTTAACAGGTAGTTAACAGGCAGTTTTTTGCCTAATGCCTATTTTAAAAGCTGAAATGTGGGCTTCCCGACAGGTCCCAACCACGCCAAGTTAGCGAGGCGGACCGTGGGTCTGCAGGGGTTGGAGGGGTCGATATGTCTGGTGGGCAGGTGAGTGATGGGTGCATGTGTGCAAAGGTAAGTGTGTAAGGTAAGTGTAAAGTGTGGAAAAAAGTTTTACTTACCTTAACTTCCTCCTGCAGGTGTCAGCCCTTCAGGTCTCGGGAGTCAGAAATCTCACCAGCACAGAAAGCACAATGGCCGTGGTGCTGTCAAAAACTGCAGCCTTCTGCTTTCTGTGCTGGAATGATTTCTAACTCAGCCTGAGAGGAAGAACTCAAGTTAGAAGACAGATTGTCAGGGCTGGATTTTGTCTTGGGGTCGGGTTGGGGGTCGTGTTACCCGCATTTCGTGTTCCCCCCCACCCGACTCCAGAGTAATGTGGATGAATGATGCAATTTTAACTTAATTGGGCAATTGAGCTCCAGCATGTGGGAACCCATGAACCAATTACTGGTTTCAGTCTGAAAGTCGCCTCTGATGATGTCATCATTGCAGGTCAGAGACTGAGTGCCTGGTCTCAGAAACTGCTTGGCCTTTGCTGTGAGTGGACCTGGATGCAAAATGAGCAGCTGAGAGAGAGAGAGAGAGAGAGAGAGAGACAGGTCCTCTCACAGCAAGGCCAGGCAATCTCTGAAGACATTCAATGTAGCAGCATCAGAGGCGACTTTTAGACCTAATACTACTACTACCTTCATCACAATACTACTACTACCTTCATCACATCTCCATTGTAATAGTGGACCTGCAGCTGATAGTCAGCTATCCACTTGTGCTCCCGCCAGGTTTCACTGGAGTGTTTCACATCAGGCGTACTTCACGTTGGAAAAGGGTTAAACTAGCTAAAACATTTCAAAATGGCATTACAGAGGCAATTTAGGGCTTGTTAAGGGCTTTAATGGCCTCTCCCGCCTCTTGGAGGCGGGACGGAGTCGGGAACCCCGCGACCGATTTTGTCAAAATTGCGTGGAGGCGTGTTGGAGTCGGGATGGGGTCGGGACCCCCGACCCCGCAACTTTAACCCCCCACACGCTTCCAAACCCGACTCCATGGGTCATTGAAAATCCAGCCCTCAGCGTTTGACAGCTTCACAGAGCTGTCAAACGCTGATATTTCATCTGTCAAAAGCTCTTGACAGATGAAATGTCAATCTGTGACGTCACCTGTTGCCGGGTGGCCCTTAATTGGCCTGCTGAGCTT
The DNA here is from genome assembly GCA_030390025.1 of Squalus acanthias. Taxonomy (NCBI): domain Eukaryota; kingdom Metazoa; phylum Chordata; class Chondrichthyes; order Squaliformes; family Squalidae; genus Squalus; species Squalus acanthias. Next base: position 55,078,899 of record CM059426.1, read on the forward strand.
GCTCAACAAGGTCAATCAAGTGAAAATACAGTGGGTTGGCCACAAGTCGATGGAGGTGGGACTACAACCCAAAAAGTGGGAGTCCCGCCTCCATCACGTCCACAGTATCAAAATGAAGCCCTAAGAGTCTAAATGGGGTAGAGGAGCAAAGGGATCTAGGGGTACACATTCACAAATCACTAAAAGTAACAACACAGTTTAATAAGGTCATAAAACAAACAAGCACTCGGGTTCATTTCCAGAGGGATAGAAAAGCAGAGAAGTTATGTTAAACTTGTATCGAAATTTAGTTAGGCCACACTTGGAATCTTCTTCTCCTCTTAGGCAGTTCCTCGGAACCGAGGATGACTTGCTTCCACACTAAAAATGAGTTCTCAGGTGACTGATGAGTCCAATGCGGGACCTACAGTCTCTGTCGCAGGTGGGGCAGACGGTGATTGAAGAGGCGGGTGGGTGGGGTGCTTGGGTTGACGTGCGCTCCTTGCGCTGCTTGCGCTTGGCTTCCGCTTGCTCCCGGCGAAGAGATCGAGGTATTCGGCGCCTTCCCGGATGCTTCTCCTCCACTTTGTGCGGTCTTGGGCCAGGGATTCCCAGGTGTCGGTGGGGATGTTGCACTTTTTCAAGGAGGCTTTGAGGGTGTCCTTGAAGCGTTTCCTCTGCATATACTTAACAGGAAAGACTGGGGCTCTTTTCTCTAGAAAAGAGAAGACTCAGGGGTGACCTGATAGAGGTCTTTAAGATAACGAAAGGGTTTGATAGGGTAGACACAGAGAAAATGTTTCCACTGGTTAGACTCTCTCACTCACTCCTTGCTTTCCCAATTCCATGATGCAGAAATGCCGGTGTTGGACTGGGGTGGACAAAAGTGAGAAGTCGCACAACACCAGGTTATAGTCCAACAGTTTTATTTGAAATCACAAGCTTTCAGAGCGGCTGCTCCTTCACCTGACGAAGGAGCAGCCACTCCGAAAGCTTATGATTTGAAATAAAACTGTTGGACTATAACCTGGTGTTGTGCGACTTCTCACTTTTTTCCCAATTCCAATTAGAGAAATCCATTAAGAACAATTGCTCCATAGAAGAGCTGCTATTGATAATTTGGAAATATATTTACTTTTTACCACTAATGTTTAGTGCTCAATTATGCCAATCTGTGATCTAACTCTCTGAAACAGATGACTCTAACCCTGTACAATTATTATATGGAGTTTTGGGCACCTAACTTTCAAAGGACATTGGTCCATTGAATAGAGCTCAGAAAAATGACCAGGATGATTCTGGATCTTACGACTGTAACTTACAGAACTGAAATTATTCCTATCAAAAAACAGATTGACAGGAGGTCTGATGCAGCCCGTTGATGAGAGGCATAGATTATGTCAATGTAAGCAAGTTATTTAACATAGGCTGTGACTCCAGAACTATAGGATATAAATACAAAATTAACCCCAAATGGGAGAGGAGATGAGAACACCCCTGCTCCTCAACCCATGCACACAGAATTGTAGATGTGATGAATATATTTATGGTAAAACCAATTAATGGGGTATTGATTAAATCCTTTAAAAGCAGAATAAGTATCTATTTAACAATAGGATTGGATATTATAACGGTAAGGATATGCAGAGATAACCAAATTCTGTTTGGAAGATGTTGGATTTGTGCACTCTGGGACCACAGGTGAATCACATATAGAATTTAATTGATCACAGTTAATTAGTGTAGTTTGTGAAGTTGGATCAATATCTTGGATTAATTTTGGAGTCAGGGATAAGTATCAAATGGCTTTTGAAGGTTCTGTCTGTGGTTAGCCAGTTCAAATAAATGATTAGACACATGTGATAGTGCATGATAAAGAAAATTGTCCATGATCTATGGAGGGGATGGGGTTGATGGGTTCTATACTTTCTTACGTATTTAAATCAAGATGAGCATTTTGATAAATTCACATTTCAGGATAATCCAATACTTGCTTTATGTAGCACCTCGTAACATTGAAACATCTCAAAACACATTTACAACTTTGAGTGCAATAACTGTTGTTATGCAACCAAATCTGTAACAGCAGCATCTTCTAACTAGCAATGAGATGAACAGTGAGGTTGAGGTTTCCTTTTTTCATATTCTTTGCCCACTTCTGTTTCTAGGCTACTGCTACACAACGTACCTGTTACATTCTAGGACTTCCATCGAGATAATGTTTTCATGCCTATTGCCACGGTCTACTTCCATAAGTGAGCCCTTGCTCCCTGTGGCCATATGCGCATAATGTCTGGTAACGTATCATTACCCAAGGTTCAAATGGGACACTTTTGTTACTGTAAACAGCTCAGTGAAAATGGCACATGCCTGCTGATGATCTCTTAGCCTTCAGATAACAGAAGAATGATCACTCTTTTGGACTATATGGCTACCACCTACAAATCAGTTTTATTGAAGAAACAAGAAATCAAACTGTAATAAAAGATTAACACAGCAGATTTCACTTCAACATGCACCTGCTCAGATAAAAACTAATACAAAGAAAGAACTTGCATTTATATAGTGCCTCAGGGCGTCCCAAAGCACTTTACAGCTAATGAAGTACTTTCAAAGTGTAATCACTATTGTAATCTAGGAAACAACTCTTCTAATAATATTGGATTGATTCTATGATCTAGCACTCTCAGCAAGGAGCGGTGGTCAGGGAGGCACAGGCCCACAGTCCAATATTTCCTGAGATGCACCCCCTGCAAGCATCACTCCCCAAAAGGAGTGCCAAGTCATGGAATCACTCCGACTGAACCTGGACCAGTATCTATACAAAAATTTTATATGCAAGGTTTAGTATAACCCCAGGTAGCTTCTGCATGCTCACTTCTACACAGGCTGTAGTACAGTAGAACATGAAGCACAGAGGCCTGCCAAATACATTTCATTGGCTGAGCATAGGGCTGTCAATCAACGCCTTGTGGGACATGCTCCGACTACAAGAACTAGTTACTTAAGTTCAAGGCAGGCAGTTGGGTTGAGCAGCCAACAAATAAGAGATACAAAGACACATGTCTGGCTTCTATACAGAGCAGAGGTGATAGCTCAGGCATATGCATCTGTAGCCTCCAGGTCTGTGAAATCTGTGATAGGCCTGAACAAACAATTGAAACAGTAATAGTGATTCGATAGCAAAATACTGCAGATGCTGGAAATCCGAAATAACAACAGAAAACGCTGGAAAAACTCAGCAGGCCAGGCAGCATCCGTGGAGAGAGAAAGAGAGTTGACGTTTCAGGTCGATGACCTTTCATCAGAACTGGGAAGAGCTGGAAATCAAATAGATTTAAGGCCAGGGTAAAGCTGGGAAAAGGGGGAGGGGATAAAGGAACAAAAGAGGAGATGAAGAGACATTAAGAGATATGCAAGGCTAGAGGTGGTGTTAATGTGACAGATTAAGGCTGAATGAAGTGTGAAATCTACTGGCAGAATGAAGGACAGCTGCCAGCTTCTAGGAGGAAAAAAAAGGTGGGGGGGACAAATAAAAGGGTGGATAAAATAAAATATAAATGTGATTGGAGCTGAGGTTATGATCTAAAATTGTTGAACTCGATATTGAGTCCAGAGGGCTGTAGCGTGCCTAAACGAAAGATGAGGTGCTGTTCCTCGAGCTTACGCTGAGCTTCCGTGGAACAGTGTATTAGGCCGAGGACGGTGAGGTCAGAGTGGGAGTGAAGCGGTGAATTAAAGTGACAGGCCACCGTTCAGTCCGTAAGGGGGACCCCGAGCTCCCGGTGGCCTGTCACTTTAATTCACCGCTTCACTCCCACTCTGACCTCACCGTCCTCGGCCTAATACACTGTTCCACGGAAGCTCAGCGTAAGCTCGAGGAACAGCACCTCATCTTTCGTTTAGGCACGCTACAGCCCTCTGGACTCAATATCGAGTTCAACAATTTTAGATCATAACCTCAGCTCCAATCACATTTATATTTTATTTTATCCACCCTTTTATTTGTCCCCCCCACCTTTTTTTTCCTCCTAGAAGCTGGCAGCTGTCCTTCATTCTGCCAGTAGATTTCACACTTCATTCAGCCTTAATCTGTCACATTAACACCACCTCTAGCCTTGCATATCTCTTAATGTCTCTTAATGTCTCTTCATCTCCTCTTTTGTTCCTTTATCCCCTCCCCCTTTTCCCAGCTTTACCCTGGCCTTAAATCTATTTGATTTCCAGCTCTTCCCAGTTCTGATGAAAGGTCATCGACCTGAAACGTCAACTCTCTTTCTCTCTCCACGGATGCTGCCTGGCCTGCTGAGTTTTTCCAGCGTTTTCTGTTGTTATTTCAGTAATAGTGATTGTTTGTAGCCACCTGTCCGAACAAAAGGCAGACTGACCCCCTATGTCATGGCATAAAGAATTGGATTCTCTCCCACCCCAGAGAACCCAAGGCTGTAGTAAGCAAAATTAAAGTGACTATCAGAATCCCGCGCATAGAAATTAAAATATAGTCTTTCTTGAAAAGTGACAGAACTTTCCATTTGACACAGTACCATTCCCAGCTGGGAAGCTGGACAGGCGACTTTCTCCCCCACCATAGCGGCTGCTTGGGCTACTATGAACCAGCTGGGAGGATTATGCAAGTGTGATCGAGGGTGGTTCGGTTTAAACTCTAACCTTTTTACTAATTCTGTTAATTTCACAACTAGCAGGTTTAATTAATGGTCATCAATTATTTACCAAAGTATAAATCCTTTGAGCAGAAGCAGATGATCAGCACAAAGCAACTGACAATTGTGTACTCCAGACTAGCTGTCCACCAGGCAGCCTCAACGTTTTCTGCAACAGTAAGTACTGGAGTATTCAAGTTAGCAAAATGCAAACAACTTTTTAAGAAACCTTAAACATGTATGAAGTAATTATTCTTTTAAAGAGTCATATTTATTGGTGACTTTCTTTAAATAAGAGCAGATATATGAAATTACAGTATTATAAATACTAACAATGGCATCACTTGTTAGAAATGTATCTTTTCTAGGTTTACATTATAAAGAATTGGTTATTAAAGAGGTGTTTTCTAACTAGAAAATTTACTAAACAGATAGCTTAGGAACTATGATGAGCAGACTCAAGATTTAACATAATTAAATACATTTAAATATAGTGACACACTCCATATTCAATCTTCCTTGTGATGTGTTTGATGTCTCTCAGGATGGCTATGCTATGGATTATGCAGCATACTGCTGCAATCTTGCATGTTTTGGCTGTCTCATATTGTAATATCGTATTATGTAGTATCGTATTACGCTCCTGTGAAGTGCCTAGGGATCTTTGCCTGTGTTAAAGGTGCTATATAAATGAAAGTTGTCGTTGTAAAGTGCGCTCTGAATGATTCAGGCAACAAACTTTCTGTTTTAATAGACCAAAGGTTCTTTCTCTGATAGTGGACAGACATTTGTCTGCCCAGTTTTATTCATAATCTACTAGTATGTGCTGTTTACAGACCCGTGTTCATAGCCATTTTTTTGAAGCTGCAGTCCAAATGCCCCCTAAATAAGCTTTACAGTCAATCACAGTTGTTCAAATGTAGCCAGGACAAAATGGCTAAGAATGAACACTTTCCAAGGATTGTGTAGTCATGGAAGATCTTTTTACTCATCACAAATCACCTGAACATTGCTTGAATTGAATACTTTCCCACTGAGGTAAGCCATGTGCACAGTTTAGGACATTGATGACCCTTGGGAAGGCAGAAATAGAACATAACAGTGACCATCTGTCTAGCTGCTCAATGATCAAAATGTATTAGGATGCTTTTTGTCCAGAACAGAACTTCGGTGTCTATTATACAGATGAGTAGCATTTAATTGATCCCCACTGGATCCCCACCAACTGCTTAGAGTTAATGGATTAAAATTAAAGACCAGAGTAACATTGACAATCATGTGCATCGTGGCCACAGTTACTGAAGTCAATAGCTAGCATTTCACAATTCTCAATGATGCCGTCTTAGAAAACCTCAACCTTCTCTGGCACTGCATTTGATATAGAAATGTTTTTCCTATACATCCTCTCCCTGGGATAATGACGTGTTCCGAGACTTTGGCCCCTGTGTACCCGTATCTCTTATTCATCCCATTTCTTGTACAACAGAATGATAACAGCTGCAATAGGTGACACAAGGCGTAGTTCACTGGGTCATGCAGGGTTTCATGAATGCTTTGTCCTATGAGTGATAGCTTACAACAGCTATATGCATGCCAGTTTTATGTGAGGGAGCTAGTTCATAGACTTCTTTAATTGGGTCCATGCACCAGTTAATGACCTTAATTGGAGTTTTGCCAACAGCATCATAAAAACATTTCCAGCAGCTGAAACACATATAGGAAACTTTAAACCTTGGTGACTTGTCAACAGCGAACAACTGTTTCATTGCATGTGCCATTGCATTTTCCAAGTACCTTTAGGTCATCAGAAATATTTCCAACAACAGAATTTCCCCCACCCCCCAACCTCCTTACCAACCCAAAGTGTGTGAAAGTCACAACCAAAACACAGAGTAAAAGCATAACTAAGCAGGAAAGTAAATGACATATAAATTGAAGAACACATGAAATGATGTTTCTAATATTTGACTAATTTTAAGTTGCGAAATTTGCCTTTCTCATTCCTTCTCCATTATTTCTGCCAATGTCTGCATCTCCCTTTCCCGCCAACCGCAGCCCCCCCCAAGTCTCCAGTCAAAATTAGGAAACACTCAAGCTTTTCAGGTTAAATGTGGAACAAGCTATTAAGTCATTCATCTGGGAAACAAACAAAATGGCCACCAAGATTAATCAAGGTTTTCAGAAATTTTCAATAGCCATTTTATGAGTTTCCAACCTGTCTGACTCACGTCGTTGCTCAGCAGCCATTTTTAACTCAAGCATGACAAATGGCAGAACAAAGCCCTGCAGAGTTTGTCATTTTATATCCTTTGTCAGCTAATTCCTGTTAAAAATAAAAATCCTGGTATATATGAGAGCACTGCCAACTCCAGGGCTTGAGCACATAATCTAAGCTGACACTCCAATGTAATACACAGAGGGTGTAGTTCGAGATGCATTCTTTCAAATGTCATGTTAAGCTGAAGCCTTGTCTGCTTCCTCCAATGATTCAGCTGGATGTGAAAGGACTCATGGCACTATTTGAAGAAAAGCAGGATGTTCCCCAGTGTGTTGGCCAACTTTCCTCGCTCAGCCAACACCACCAAAAATACTCTCACTGGTCATTCATCTCATGGTTGTTTATGGAATCTTGCTGTGTGGAAAATGGCTGCCATTCTTTCCTACTTAAAATTCTCATGCTTATTTTCAAATCCCTCCATGGTCTCGCCCCTCCCTATCTCTGTAACCTCCTCCAGCCCTACAACCCTTTGAGATCTTTGCACCCTTCCAATTCTGGTCTCTTGTGCATCCCCGATTTTCTTCGCTTCACCATTGGTGGCTCTGGAATTCCCTCCCTAAATCTCTCCACCTCTTGACCTCTTTCTCCTCTTTTAAGATGCTTCTTAAAACCTACCTCTTTGACCAAGCTTTTGGTCATCTGTCCTAATATCTCTTTATGTAGCTCGGTGTCAAATTTTGTTTGATAATCGCTCCTGTGAAGCGCCGTGGGACATTTTACTTCTTTAAAGGTGCTATATAAATGCAAGTTGTTGTTGTTAACAGTCACTGCATTTCAAAGTAATCAGTTCTATGCAAAGTGCTTTGAGATGTTTGTGATTGATATGATAATCTGCTATATAAATGAAAATCTACTTTTTCATCTAATAAGCCTATAGCTTTTTTGTTAATTTATAACTATTGAGCTATCAAGATGTGAATCAATCATTTTAACCAAAACCATTTAAAAAAAACTTATTGGTTACTAGGAATTATTCTTTAACCATGCGCAAAAATGCAATCATCACGTTGGTTCCAAAGTACTGTTTGGGTTAATTTCCACAAAACAGCAAAGATCACCATGGAAACTGGGCCCTCTGTTCCCAGAAAATGCAGTTCAACATTGCATTATGAGCTTCAGCAGTCAGGCAGTAAATATCAGCCGCAATGAATGAGAAGTGTGTACTTACCATGGGTTTTAGTACATTAAGGACCATTTTATCAGGAGGTGAAAAGACAAATATGTAGGTTTGTTTCTTTTGACTGTTAAGTAGGCAAGCGTGACAGCCATTTTGCACAACTGGTTCATTCATAGAAATCATGGAAATTTACAGCACAGAAGGAGACCATTTGGCTCAATGTGTCTGTGCCGGCTGAAAAAGACCTATCCAGCCTAATCCCACTTTCCAGCTCTTGGTCCATAGCCCTGTAGGTTACAGCACTTCAAGTGCATATCCAAGTACTTTTTAAATGCAATGAGGGTTTCTGCCTTTACCACCCTTTCAGGCAGTGAGTTCCAGACCCCCACCACCCTCTGGGTGGAAAAAAGTTCTCCTCAGCTCCCCTCTAATCCTTCTACCAATTACTTTAAATTTATGCCCCCTGGTTATTGACCTCTCTGCTAAGGGAAATATGCCCTTCCTATCCACTCTATCTAGGCCCCTCATAATTTTATACACCTCAATTAAATCTCCCCTCAGCCTCCTCTGTTCCAAAGAAAACAACCCCAGCCTATCCAATCTTTCCTCATAGCTAAAATTCTCCAGTCCTGGCAACATCCTCATAAATTAACTCTGTACCCTCTCTAGTCTATCCTGTAATGTGGTGACCAGAACTGTATGCACTCCAAGGTCCCTCTGTTCCTCTGCACTTCTCAGTATCCTACCATTTATTGTGTATTCCCTTGCCGTGTTAACCCTCCCCAAATGTATTACCTCACACTTCTCCGATTGAATTCCATTTGCCACTTTTCTGCCCACCTGACCAGTCCATTGATATCTTCCTACAGTCTACAACTTTCTTCCTCGAAGTGTTTCCTAATTTCACTCCTGAAAGGTCTGGCTCTAATTTTTAGACTATGCCCCCTAGTCCTAGAATCCCTAACCAGCGGAAATAGTTTCTCTCTATCTACGCTATCTGTTCCCCTTAGTATCTTGAAAACTTCGCTCAGATCACCCCTTAACCTTCTAAATTCTAGGGAATACCACCCTAATTTGTGTAATCTCTCCTTGTAACTTAACCCTTGAAGTCCGGGTATCATTCTGGTAAACCTACACTGCACTCCCTCCAAGGCCAATATATCCTTCCTAATGTGTGGTGCCCAGAACTGCTCACAGTACTCCAGATGTGTTTTCATATCCGCATTTTATTTTTCCCACTTTTCTTTCCTCTCCCTGTTTAGTTTCTCCTTTTCTCCCTCTGCCCCCACCCTCCCCCCATACATGTCGTGGGTTGATCCTCAGCTTGAAGGGCAGGTAGATGACCCTTTCTGGATCTCTTCCGATAGCGTTGTATAAACAGCAGCTAACACAGGAATGGTGTGGGATAACTAGCCTTCCTTTTTTCCTCTTCCTCTCTCCTTCTGAGAGGTACTTCACCTCCAATCAGTGCTTGTCCGTAACTCACTGTTCACAATTAGAAACCCACTGTGGAAATTTGCAATTGTGAATCTACTTTTTCCCAATCCATAGCACAGCACATTAAATCACCACTATTAGTTTATTGGGTAAATTCAGCGAACCCAGCGCTTCCAGCTGGGAGCTGCACTCAAAGGGAATCAGAGCTGTAAGGTTGTAGCTCTGCCTCCGACCTGCACTCCCTTCAAGAACAGCTCCTTTACTGAGAGTGTGGGAACACTGAATTTATTCTTTAGAATTAAGAACAATTGAAGAAAGGCCATTGACTTGGTTTGCCAATGTGTTGCATTATGAAGTGAGGGGATGCCGATTTGCGGCAGTGTCAACAAAAATATTTTTTTTGACATCTTTGCCATTGCGGAAGAATGGAGCAAAGACTAAATGCTTCCCTTCGGTGGGAAGGAGGGTGGGGGATTGTTGTTGACCAAATCAGTTCAGATTCCTCTCACAGTCAGTTAGAGAGTATGGCTTCGCTCATTGTATGTTTGGTCAGGAGTTTCACATCATTCAGTATTTACAGGTGTGTTTTTTGTATTTTTGTGGCTTTCCACAGGTTGTGTTTCTATAACAATTCACAACTCTGCAACAGGTATTAAAAATGAGTTGTGACTATGTTACACTTGCAACAGGGCAGAAAATGCCCTTAGTTGGATTGGGAACATGGAAGAGTTCAGCTGGCCAGGTAAGAGCCTTAAAGTTGTAGTACTCTTATTGGTCAATTGTTCGTTATTTTAATACATTTAACTATTATATTTTATTTATTGGTGGTTTATTTTATTTTCTACTTATCAAGTTGAAAGATGCTGGTGCTGGGGAATAAAACCAGTGCTAGCACTGAACTCTCCAAAGTCATCTATAGGAAAGCTTAGATTCCGAATAAGGTTCCCTCCACTCTGAGTTAACCTCCTCTCCAACCTCAGACAAATACCTTCAGTGTAACGTTTTCCACTTCCCACACCAGCCATTCGCATAGCTTTTCTGAGTGAGACTAATGCTAATTTGTGAATTTTGAGAAATGTTGCCACTCGGCTCAGATAAGGCTGCCCAAACTCAGTTCATAAGAACATAAGACGTAGGAGCAGGAGTAGGTCATTTGGCCCCTCGAGCCTGCTCCGCCATTCAATAAGATCATGGCTGATCTGATCTTGGCCTCAACTCCACTTCCCTGCCCGCTCCCCATAACCCTTGACTCCCTTACCTTTCAAAAATCTGTCTATCTCCACCTTAAATATATCAATGACCCAGCCTCCACAGCTCTCTGAGGAACAGAATTCCAAAGATTCACGACCCTCTGAGAGAAGAAATTCCTCCTCATTTCCGTTTTAAATGGGTGCCCCCTTATTCTGAAATTATGCCCCCTAGTTCTAGATTTCTCCACGAGGGGAAACATCCTCTCTGCATCTACCTTGTCGAGCCCCTTCAGAATCTTATATGTTTCAATAAGATCCCCTCTCATTCTTCTAAACACCAATGAGTATAGGCCCAACCTGCTCAAACTTTCTTCATAAGACAGCCCCTTCATTTGGAATCCCTTTAGTTAACAGATAAGAACTTCTTCCCATCGGTGTGGGTTGGATTCAAGCCTTGTTCCCAGAGGTGTCCTAACTCATTGCACCGTGCAGCCTAAATATTTTATTGTTTCTATGAAACTGGTATCAGATCTATCTGTAAGTATAGATATTGTACCCCACAAACATTTTCTACTGTTACTTTGCTTTCTGCAGGTGAAATCAGCAATCTGTTATGCCCTTGAAATAGGATACCAGCATATAGACTGTGCTTACGGCTACAGCAATGAACATGAAATTGGAGAAGCTCTCCATGAAAAAATACAAGCCAGTAAAGTAAGGATGCTGCAGTGTTTGTAGTCTTTTGTAAGAGATATCAAGGTGGGATTAATTGGGCCGTTTTGACAATAGTTAAGAATAAAGTGTGTTTTATACTGTAGAAGTGACCCTTGACCATGGATCTTGTTCACCTGGTATCTACAGTAACTGGATGCATCTGACCAGATCACTGGGTATGCCACATTGCTATCTGCAGAAGGAAGTGTTCATACTAAAATGTATTTACTTTATGACATGTTAGTAATCAATGGTAATAGTGTATTCAGTAATATACCACTGAATACTAGAAATATTCATGATTTTTTTCATCATTAATCATGCAAATTACTCATTATTTGTCACATCTTTATGACCTACCTGCCACATGTCCTATAAATATTAAACATAGGATCGAAAGGTAATTATTCTTCTGTCTATTGTACCGGGCACTCCCCACATGCTATGCACTATACAAACAATATTCACTACTACAGCACATTTGTTTTAGTGAGTAAATGCACTACCTGGTGCGGTACTGAGCCGTACCTACCAATGCAGTTTTGGACCTTTGCTGATTTAGCATCAGTGGCAGTCAAAATGCTTTATTTGGCCTCAGTGCACTTGGGGAAGGGGAAATTCAGCCAGGGTTTTCACTCCAATCATCTGCTCCTGCTGGATATTGACTGAGGACAGAATTGGCCTTGGCTGCATTGGTGTCCACGATCAAATAGCTTACTGACCCCCCCAGCTTAGATTTCCCTCATGGTTTATGCCCATTTTCGGGCAGATTGTCAACAGCCAGAAGAGGAAATAGGATCAGGGAGGCCGAGCGCGGAATCCTTCCTCATGAAAATCTTTCAAATGCAATGTTGATTGTAGTCAACTGCCACTGAAATACAGGCCACTGCATACATAGAAACATAGAAACATAGAATCTAGGAGCAGGAGTAGGCCATTCGGCCCGTCGAGCCTGCTCCGCCATTCAATACGATCATGGCTGATCATCCAAATCCAGTACCCTGTCCCTGCTTTAATCCCCACAGTACACATATCCCACCCTACCCCCGTAACCCCACGTATTTAATTCCCCCTAACATATCCCATCCTATCCCCATAACCCCACATATTTAATCCCCCCTAACACTAAGGGTCAATTTATCATACCCAAATCAACCTAACCCACACATTTTTGGACAAGTATTCCCATACAAGTTTTACTTAAACAGCTCTTTCGTGGCCAACGTTATATCTCCTTCCCTTGCCACCTGTGGCCCATCTCTCTAAATGAACACTGGTATAAGAAGCAGCCAGGTTTGCTTGGTGGTTGCCTGGAGGCAGAAGTGGATTTCAAGATTGAAGATTTTGTTTTAGCTTTTACTTTGCTGCTGGATGCTTTTTTAAATTATGTTATTCCCATTTCAACCTTGTTAACAGGTTGCTTCTACTGCTATGGTCCTTTATTGTTATCACCTTTAGGCATTCAGCACAGCACAGACTTCTCGTAAAGATTCCAGTTCACACCTGCTACAATGAGGAAGATGAGAAGGAGGAATGCAAGTTTTTGAAAATATTTCAGTAGTTGCCTTTTACCTTTCCTTTTTAAAATGTAATTCTTAGGACCAATTATGTGAGAGAGTCTGTACAGTGAAACCACAAAGATGTCTTGGGTGGCACAGTTGTGCATTGACCTGCTGGTCTAACGTGCTATGCCACAGAGCGGTAAAGTACAGGTTCACAAATACACATACAATTTCTACCTGATGAGTTTCCAATCTTCGGTTTGTTATTGGGGAGAGCACTAACCAGAGATCAGGTACTTCTGCAAAACGAAGAAGGTGCTTGGATATTTGTGTGTATTTCCTCGTGGCCTTAGGCACTGGAAAACAACCATGTAACCAGCCTGCCCTATCAGCAAGGAGAAACTTAAAGACCAGGGTTAGAGAGGGGAAATTAAAAATGATTTAAACACAGAGGAGGATAAGACCCTGTCTATAGCACCGTCTGACATCAGTCTTAAATTTGAACCTGAATTCAAAGGCCACCTTTTTAAAGTGGCCACTTCAAGTCTGTGTTAGAGACTGTTGTTAAAAGGCAGGTTTCACCACTTTGTTCACAGTTCCTCTGTATTTTAATATTTGTTTTGAATGTAATCATTGTAGATATTGCCAGGAGAAAATATCTCCCTACAGTACGGAAAAGATATCTGGTACTTCAGAGTGATTAGTACATAGTGTAACTGTATCCTTCAGACAGCATGCTTCATGCTGCTGGACTGCTGCTGTAAGCCAGGTCTGGATCTACTTTCTAGAGAAACCATATGACAGGCAATGTGCCCATGACTATTTTGACTTTGGTATGCAGTGACGCTGGTCAGCGTCAGCTCTCATGGTACTCGTATTGCCCTGCAGTTTAAAAGTGCTGAGTGCACATTGGAGTGACAGTTCATTTTCCCCAAGTTGGACCAACATTCTCCCACTCCTTGCATTGCACTTCGAAAATTATTTGCTTTCTGCAATTATTCCTTTGATTCTTCTCATTGTTAATATATTTTTCAATGCCCTTCAGGCTTACGAGATACTGTCCAATGCATTGGGAATTACTCTCGCAATGCACAAATCAGTTCATCAATGCATCGGTCAACACCCAACCAGTGCACAGTATGGCTCACTGCCCACATCATTGGACACATGTGGTACCTACTCTCTCTCTTAGGCAGTCCCTCGGAACCGAGGATGACTTGCTTCCACACTTAAAATGAGTTCTCAGGTGACTGATGAGTCCAATGCGGGACCTACAGTCTCTGTCACAGGTGGGGCAGACGGTGGTTGAGGGGGCGAGTGAGTGGGGTGCTTGGGTTGATGTGCGCTCCTTCCGCTGTTTGCGCTTGGCTTCCGCTTGCTCCTGGCGAAGAGACTCAAGGTGTTCGGCACCTTCCCGGATGCTTCTCCTCCACTTTGTGTGGTCTTGGGCCAGGGATTCCCAGGTGTTGGTGGGATGTTGCACTTTTTCAAGGAGGCTTTGAGGGTGTCCTTGAAGCATTTTCTCTGCCCACCTGAGACTATAGTCCCAATGATATCTGCCTCTAGCAATACAAAAGGTTTTAAGCTCTGCTGTAAAGAGATGCTGCACCTTTAGTATTGCAATGAATACAATAACTGCCTATGCTGCCTTTCCTTTAAACATGATGTGAGATACCAGATTTGCCTAAGAATCTTGCATGCACTGATAAGGATCCTCTACAGCATATGTCCTTTTAATACAGGAACACAAAAGAAAATGAAAACAAATGTAGTTTGGTCTCACCTTATTCAAAAAGGGTGCCACCAGCTCCTTGGTATGAGCTGGAACCAAATGACGTACATATCCATAGCTGTTAGCCCAGAAAAGAAAAAAATCTCCACTCCCAGTGCCAGACATCGGTAATTTGGGCACCGGCTGGGGCCACACCACACAGGTATTGCCACACAGTGCCGGTGGAAATCCACTTTGATGCGAATCAACACCGTTGCCTCTGTGCTCTGGACTAACATAGTGGCCTATATCCTGTTCAGAATGGGATGAACTTCAGCCCATCCCCACATTCCTAATGTGAATCATTGCATGAGACTTCGGTACTGGTCGAAGCCTCAGTTTCCACTCTTCCTGTTGTTATGGCACTGGTCAACACTGATCAACCGACACCCAATTGATGCGGTCTGTTAAGCACTTCCCAGTACCAGGGATCCCTTTATTTTGCTCAAGTGTTATGGATGGTTTTGGTCCGAGCCCTTCTGTGTTGTAAAGTTGCTGTTTATAATGTAATAGATTATTTAGAAGTGGGGA
This sequence comes from Squalus acanthias, assembly GCA_030390025.1. Lineage (NCBI taxonomy): Eukaryota > Metazoa > Chordata > Chondrichthyes > Squaliformes > Squalidae > Squalus > Squalus acanthias. The sequence goes on from CM059426.1 coordinate 55,094,079, forward strand.
CAAAAACAAGCTGTGTATTGTTTTCTGATAATACCAAAAAGGGGGTCTACGAATTACAGGGAACAAGTGAACAAAATATAGAGGGATTTAAAAAGGTTGGGCAATTGCATCCTTTCCACAGCTGCACTTTGGGCCTGAAGCAGGTATTGATTTCAAAATATCTATAAAGCCACTACATGGAGTACTCATTAAATATTAGTCAATTTAGTGGCTGTCAATGATACCACTTTGTCCAATCTGTTCTGATGGCCAAGTCTCTTTCTCCCCCCACCCCACCACCATTCCCCCATCATTCCCGCCTTCCTCTTCTTGACTACTACTGAGTTAATTTCAACAGTATCTGGAGGATGCTGTGTAAAGAAGAAAAATGACCTATCTTGCAGGGTGTTTCTTCCTCAATGACAAATTCTAATCCCACTGAGCCATATCCTCAGACCTTGCACATGGTAGAATAGTGGCCAAATCAAACTGCTGCTCCACTGTGCGTGAAGTATGTTTACCCCCTGTGCCGACATGGCCCAATGTCATTTTGATCGCGTGTTTCCAATCAAAATGATGATCAGGGCATCATTAGTCAAGTTTCCCCAGAATGTGGATCCATGCCTGATTTTACTCAGTGGTGTTTGAAGGATGTATCATAAAAGAGCAAAGAAACCGTATAAGGTCGGTCATAGAATCATTGAATGGTTACAGCACAGAAGGAGGCCATTTGGCCCGTCGAGCCCATGCCTGCTCTCTGCAAGAGCACTTCAGCTAGTCCCACTCCTCTGCCCTTTCTCCATAGCCCTGCAAATTTTTTTCCTTCAGGTACTTATCCAATTCCCTTTTGAAAGCCACGATTGAATCTGCCTCCACCAGCCTTTCAGGATATGCATTCCAGATCCTAACCACTTTCTTTTATCTCATTGTCCTTCTGTAGTCTATCAAGCGGAAGGATATTTTCATTACATCCAAACTTTGGAACACCAAGCATCACCCGGATGATGTGGAACCAGCGTGCCGTAAGACGCTGGAGGACCTACAGCTGGACTACCTAGATTTGTATTTGATGCACTGGCCGATGGCATTTGAGTATGTATCAATTCACCTAATCAACTTTTTTCTTTGTTCCAATTTACTAAGCCACTGCCATACGTTGTGTTTCTAAATTATAAGAATAATTCAAACTACTATTTTCTCATCCTTTCTTAAGTAAGGTAACAAAGCCAAATAAAACCAAACCAGATCAAAACGCAGTGGGCCAGAAATTCGGCTTTCCGGCTTCCTGCGGGTGCAAGCATCGCGCGCGTACTTGCCTACCGCGCCTGCCGTTGTGCTTTGGGCCCATGAGAACTTCGGGTCCTGGGCCTCCTGCAGCTGCCGGCACGCAGTGCTTGCGTATCCCAGGGGCGCAGTTAGTTCGAAGCGTCCCCTGGGATCACGTGGGCCATGGAGAGCCAATCCTAGCAGGGCATTTTCATTCATAGATTTGACAGGAAGACCTGTCAAATCTATGAATAGAGATCGGCCCCAAAACCACACTTAAACTTCAAATAAATTTTTTTTAAAACATCACATTTTTAAAATAACTATAAGTTAAATAAATTAACTACTTTAAACAAAAATTTAAATTTTTGAAAAAATTAATTATACTTTTTAACGGTGCTAAAAATAAACTTATCTTTCTTTAAAGTATCTAAAAAAGATAAACCTGTTGAAAAAATGTTTAAATTGTAATTAATTAACCACTTACCTTGTTAAAAACAGGCCTTGCGCCTCCTTTTTAAAAGTGCAGCTTCTCCATACTTACCTTCCCGGAGAAACCTGAAAAAAAAATGAAGTTCGCTGCGTGTGCGCAGCCTCTCCCGCGCACGCGTTCGACTTCTGAACCCCTCCCTTCAGGGGAACGGAAGTTCCGGTTTCCCACGCATGCACAGTGCATGCAGGAAACCGGCACTTCAGGTGGCCTTACGGGTGAGTACACAGCGCGTACTCACCCGACAAGAGCCGAATTTCTGGCCCAATATTTATTTACATACGCAAAATACTGCGGATGCTGGAAATTTGAAATAAAAACAGAAAATGCTGGAAATACTCAGCAGGTCAGGCAGCATCTGTAGAGAGAGAAACAGAGTTAACGTTTCAGGTCGATGACCTTTCATCAGAACTGGAAAAAGTTAGAGATGTAATAGATTTTAAGCAAGTGCAGGGGCAGGGAGAGGGGGGAGGGAAGGAACGAACAAAAGGGAAGGTCTGTGATAGGGTGGAAGGCAGGAGAGATTAAATGACAACAGGTATGATTGTACAAAGCAAAAGGAGATGATAATGGGACAAGTAAACAAGCAAAAGATGGGTCTAGATGAGGTGTAAATGGATATAGCAGAATCATCAACAGCTGCCATCTGAAAAAATAGGGGCAGAGGTTATGATCTGAAATTGTTGAACTTGATGTTGAGTCCAGAAGGCTGTAAAGTGCTTAATCGAAAGAAGGTGCTGTTTCTCGAGCTTACGTTGAGCTTCGTTGGAACAGTGTAAGAGGCCGAGGACAGAGAGGTCAGAGTGGGAGTAGAATGGAGAATTAAAGTGATAGGCGACCAGAAGCTCAGGGTCACGCTTGCGCACTGAACAGAGGTGTTCCGCAAAGCGGTCACCCAATCTACGTTTGGTCTCCCCAATGTAGAGGAGACTGCATCGTGAGAAGCAATACAGTACATTAAGTTGAAAGAAGTACAAATAAATCACTGTTTCACCTGGAAGGAGTGTTTGGGGCCGAGGATGGTGGGAAGGGAGGAAATAAAAGGGCAGGTGTTGCATCTTGCATCTGCCTGTCACTTTAATTCTCTGCTCCACTTCCACTCTGACCTCTCTGTCTTCGGCTTCCTACACTGTTCCAATGAATCTCAACGTAAGCTCGAGAAACAGCACCTTCTTTCGATTAGGCACTTTACAGCCTTCCAGACTCAACATTGAGTTCAACAATTTCAGATCATAACCTCTGCCCCATTTTTTCAGACGGCAGCTGTTGATGATTCTGCCATTCCCATTTACACCTCTTCTAGACCCATCTTTTTTTCTTTACTTGTCCCATTACCATCTCCTTTTGCTTTGTACAATCATACCTTTTGTCTTTTAATCACTCCTGTCTTCCATCCCATCACAGACCTTCCCTTTTGTTCTTTCCGCCCCTCTCCCCTATCCCTGCTCCTGCACTTGCTTAAAATCTATTACATCTCTAACTTTTTCCAGTTCTGACGAAGGGTCATCGACCTGAAACGTTAACTCTGTTTCTCTCTCCACAGATGCGGCCTGACCTGTTGAGTATTTCCATTACTTTCTGTTTTTATTAGAGCATTTATTTAATTCTCCTCACTGTTTGCTATTGGGCAGTAATAATCCATGTGGTTTGGGATTAGTAATTTATGGGAAATTATTGTCTGGAATATGCTGCAATAATGAAATTACAGGATAAGTTATAACATTTAGTGAATACCACGGCCCTGAAGCCCTACAACACCCTGACAATGGTGAGTATCTCCATTTTAGTTTGTATATAAAACAAAAGCAAGCATGATGACATCTGTATATGAAGGTAATTGAAAAGGATAACATTGACAGCTTCCTGGAAGGAGTAACTATAGTGCAGCAAACATAAGAACATAAGAATTAGGAGCAGGAGTAGGCCATACGGCCCTTCGCGCCTGCTCCGCCATTCAATATGATCATGGCTGATCATCGACCTCAACTCCACTTTCCTGCCCGGTCTCCACATCCCTTGATTCCCCTAGAATCCAAAAATCTATCTATCTCAGCCTTGAATATACGCAAAGACTCAGCATTCACAGCCCTCTGGGGCAGAGAATTCCAAAGATTCACAACCCTCTGAGTGAAGAAATTCCTCCTCAACTCAGTCTTAAATGGCCGACTCCTTATCCTGAGACTATGCCCCCTAGTTCTAGACTCTCCAGCCAGGGGAAACAACCTCTCAGCATCTACCCTGTCAATTCCCCTCAGAATCTTATACATTTCAATGAGATCACCTCTCATTCTTCTAAAACTCCAGAGAGTATAGGCCCAATCTACTCAATCTCTCCTCATAAGACATCCCTCTCATCCCAGGGATCAATCTAGTGAACCTTTGTTGCACTGCCACCAAGGCAAGTATGTCCTTCCTCAGATAAGGAGACCAAAACTGTACACAGTATTCCAGGTGTGGTCGCACCAGCCTGAGCAGTAATTGGAATACCTTGTTTATCTTTCTGCTCTGTGTACTTTATCTATAAGTAATCAACAAGTAGTTTTAGCATGTATGCAGTGGTTAAGTGGATTGGTATTTTTTCTTCTTCTGAGCTGAACAGAGAATGTGGTGTGCATCTCATTTATTCTCCAGTAAATAATTTACCACAATCAAGGTTCAATGATAGACCTAGGCTACACTATTGCATAATCAAACTTGCACAATATACAAACTGGGCTGACTGTTTAAAAAGACAGAATGCATACTTATTACAACCCATCTCAGCAAATTCTTAGAAACACGCAGTCTCTGAGCCAAGATTGTTCTTATGGAACTTAAAGACGCAGATTTTAGTTCATTAGAGAATCAAGCTTAGATTTTCTGATTAGTCTTATTTTAAGACCAGATTTGACCCATTCATTTTATATGGATTAATGCTGAGATGAAAATAATCTAGGTCGTGGTCTTCAACAACAACAACTTGCATTTATATAGCGCCTTTAACGTAGTAAAATGTCCCAAGGCGCTTCACATGAGTGTTATCAAACAAGATTTGACACCGAACCACATTAGGCGATATAAAGACAGGTAGGTTTTAAGGAGTGTCTTAAAGGGGGAGAGAGAGGCGGAGAGATTCAGGGGTGGAATTCCAGAGCTTAGGACCTTGGCAGCTGAAGGCACGGCCACCGATGGTGGAGCGATGAAAATCAGGGATGTGCAAGAGGCCAGAATTGGAGGAGCGCAGAGCCTAACTACAAAAACCTGGCAAACTGTAAACACAAGAAAAGGCGCTGGGAAAAAGCTGTAACTGTAACACACCCTACCCACTAGGGCATTGATCTGCAGGGTTAATGACCCACACTGCTGTTACTATTCAAGAGGATATTCAGCAGAAAAGAAGCCTCCAGCTGCTATGATTGTTGTACGTGTTTTCCACCATTTAAAAATGCAGTTACACAAATTGTGTCATGCTTTATATAAGTAGGTTTAAATATGGCAATGTTTTTTTCCAACCATAATTGTTTCATCACGAGGGAGCCTGGAAGGGTTTTATTAGTGTAGTTACTCAGATCTAAAACACATGCCAGGGTATCACCCAATGGCTCAGTTGATGAATGCAGCATCCAGTATGCTAACTGATTCATACAGGTCAGGAGGGCCCCAGGTTCAATCCCTTGGATGATCTGAGTTAATTGATCTCTTTGGCACTATTCTAGTGAGCACTGCTAGAAAATGGATGTATGTGGATAGCAGGTGAGGACAGGATCGGAATCGGAGGTGATGTGCCCCACCCACCTACCGTCACCATGCTGCCAGTCAAATAACTTGGTAACATTGATTGCGTGACTTACATGTGAAGAATGGCTACTCGGTGAAGTACCAGGGGGTGATCAGCGCCTGTGGGACTGGACTTCAGCATGAATTAGTGCCTGCTGGAGATGAGTGAGGGAAAAGTGACTAAACAATTATGGTTGAAAAAAAAACCACTGCCATATTTGCAACCTATTTATATAACTCCCATCCAGAGGGAAATTCTGTGTTTCCGCTAAAGCTCTAGTCTGGTTTTTATTTCAGAATCCCTCTGCATTACAATTCTTTGGGAACCCCTTTACAGTAATTTATCTGAATTGTTAGGTAATTCCTTTGGCTACAGCAGCCTAAAATCAGCCAGGATACACACTCCTGATTGGTATACAATCATCCCTTGTGGAAGGGCATGGGCGTGAAGACAGGATTGGGCTCGGCTGCAATGAATAATGGTCATTTGGGTGAGATGCGGGAGCGTAACCACCACGAGCTGAATAGGTGTTCAAGGCAGACTCACAAAGCAGTGCGATCAAATGAAGCAAATTAAAGGGCCAATTTTTTTCCTATAGGCAAATAATAATTAGTTTGATATCCAGGTACTTTGGATCAAAATAATTCAAATGTGCTAAAGGAATTACCTAATAATTCAGACAAATTATTGTAAAGGGGTTCCCAAAGAATTGTACTGCAGAGGGATTCTGAAATAAAAACCAGACTAGAGCTTTAGCGGAAATGCAGAATTTCCCTCTGGATGAGATTTATGTAAATATGGCACAGTGTTTTATTTTCAACCATAATTGTTTAGTCACTTTTCCCTCACTCATCTCCAGGAGGCAGTAATTCCTGAAGTCCAGTCCCACAGGCGCTGATCACCGCCTGGTACTTCCTGCTAAAGGCACTTTATAAATGCAAGTTATTGTCAAGTGGGTAGGAGGAAGTCAGATAATGTGCTGGGCTACTTAAAGAATTGATAAAATATTAGCCCTCAAAAATACACAAGTTTAGAAATAAGTTCTCTCACCAACATCACTGTAAGTCCACCAAATATCAACTGGAGGCTCAGTAATTATGGAACAGATGGAAAGGGGAGCAGTGATGTCAACCCTACCTTAACATTTGTTGGTCTAGTGCAGCACAATCAATCAGACAGCAGCAATGCTTTGAGGTTGATTTAAGTGCAACTTTTAATGTAAAAATAATATTGCTGCTTAAATCAGCAATAAGATTTTAGAATGAGTTTTCCACTCTACTGCACACAGTCACTATTAATTTTGCACTCATGCCAAAGCTAATAATGGAATAAGTTAATGGCAGATCAAACTGCTCTCACAACAAGTTTCTGGCTCAACAGCAAAGGTCTAAGATTAGGATGATTACTTGTCCTCTTGGTCTGAAAGTTAAAGAATGTTGGATGCTGGGAGGGACAGAAAAGCAGAGCAGATCGTTTACAAATTAAGGGGTGGGGGAAGGAAAGACGAGGTGAGGTGCCTCCAGTCCAATCAAACTCATGAGCTAAACTGAGACATAAATGAGAGTGCAGGCTGCAGAAGCTCTGAGCTGCAGTGTGGAGATGAACACCCCCTCCGAGCAGATAATTACATTGTTTTATCTCCCTGCAGACGCGGTAACGTTATGATTCCAAAGAATGATGATGGAACAGTGCGTTACGCCAATACTGATTACAAGGATACCTGGAAGGCCATGGAAAAACTACTGCAGAAGGGTTTGGTCAAGGCAATTGGCTTATCCAACTTCAATGCAAAGCAAATAGATGACCTATTATCTGTTGCAACATACAGACCCGTTGTTAATCAGGTTTATACCAACATGACAATGTTTGCAGATTTCCCTTATCTTTTAGAAACCTTTTTTTGTGAAACTGATTTACAGTGAAGGACATACATTTATCATACTGTGCAACACAACTTGAACATATATGTAGGGGTCAAACAATAACTGAAGAAGTACACGCAGGGGAATGGAATAAATCATCAGGAATATTTGATGTATGGGATTCATTCCAGGTGTCTATCTCTGAGGCATCACTAGGTTCTTTGCACTCAAGGAGCCTGCATCTTTAGTGCGACTAGGAGTGCCATAAAGTCCATTCCCTCTTGTACTACAGTCTCAATTTGAATACTACTGAGTATATTTTCTTCTGATCACTAACTTGAGTGAAAAACACTGTGCAAGTATAGAAGAGAAGTGGATAAATATTTGAAATGAAAAATGTTAGTATGGGGGCAAAGGGAAAGCCAATAGTTCATTTAGAGAGCTGGCACAGGTGCATTGGACCAAATGGTTTCATTCTGTGCTGTACAATTCTATGGCCTAGAAATTGGCCCACTCACCGCCACGAGTTTTCGCCACGATCCGGTCTAAAAATGGCGGTCGCCACTCTAGCACCCTTCTCTGGTGCAGGACTCGGCGGCCACCATTTTGGTGAGGGCCTTAGTGCTGCCGATAGCAGCACTGGCCCTGGATTTGTAAATTAAGAAAGGGTGACGTCCACGCCGAGTTAACGTCACCTCAGCGAACTTGGACCTTAGCACTGAGTTCAGCACTGGGTCCTAAGCTCGCCAGGAAAACCCAGCAGACTGACAGAGACGCTGTCAGCACCTCTTAAAGGGGCACACACATCTTTTAGTAAGTTTGCATTTAAGCTTTTGGACTGGATTTTTTTTTATTTTGTTGAAATAGTGGCTGGTGCAATACATGTTAAAAGTTTTTTAAGTGAGCAGGGAGTGTTGCTGGATACTTGCAAGGCCTTGGATGGAAAAGGAAGGCCTCTGAGAAGGCAGAAAATGCTGGAAATACTCAGCAGGTCAGGCAACATCTGTGGAGAGAGTTTGTGTCTCGGGTCGAGATGCTGCCTGACCTGCTGAGTATTTCCAGCATTTTATGCTTTTAATTCAGAGCATCCGCTCGCAGAGGGAAGAGGAAGACACAAAAGAGGAAGAGGCAGAAGAGGAGGACACAGAAGAGGAGGAAGCAGAAGGAAGGATGCAACCCAGACAGCCCCTTTCTGGCCAGGATATCTGGGATGCTACCAGTGACCACAACCCCAATTCCCCTTTCAACATTTGTCCTACACCTTGTCTTCCCTCTGTTACTGACCATCACAGTATCCTCTTGGCCACAATGCTGAAATAAAAGCCACCACAAAGCAAATTTTCCAATCCAACTTTATACATCTATCCATCCAATATGACCTCAGAAATCAACTCAGCACCATTATGCATTCCCTTAGTGATAGTCTTGTGTGTGGCTTTGCCTGTCCTACTGATGTCACGCAGTGCTACCCCAGTGGCTGCAGCATGGCTGGTGGAAGGCTACTGACTTTCAGTGGGGGACACTGCAAATGGCCTTGCTGGTCGACATTGAGGAGCTGGTGGCTGGGAGTGTGAACTTGAGCGATGGTGTTTTTCCTTCTTCTTCCCTCTCCTCTCCCTCTTCTTGGCCAATCACTGGCTGGGCAGGCTGCATTTCTTGGGTGTGTGAAATGAGGAAGGCACAAGGGTGGAGTTGTGGTGAGGGGAGGGCGGGAAAGCAAGAGGTGCATGTGAGAAGGAGGATAACGGGTGAGGATACCAGCATCTTGTATCCTTTCAGTGCCGCCACTGGCCAAGGGCTCAGCCATGCACCTGCCAAGAATGGCCAGCACCGTCTCCTCCAATGGGGTGAGGTGAAGCTAGAAATGGGAGGTGTGCCTCGTGATTGGTACAGATGGTTGGTAGGTGCGTGATTGGGTGGGTGGGAGTCGTGCATTGAGTAGTGTGTGAGGCTAGTGATGCAGTTGGTAGGAGACAGCTTTTGAAGATGCTTTCACGGACCTTGACCACTGGTCTGAGGTCATGAAGCTTCTTGGGACACTGGAGCCAGGTCATGGGGGCAACAGCGACACTGCTGGCAGTGTTGGCCTCAGTGATCTGGTCCCACATCCTTCTTTCTGGACCCTGTGGGTAGAGGACCTCTTTTTGCAGTGATGACACCCAGCACAAACCTGGAGTGCTGCGTGCGAGACCCTGGCTGGCTGATCCATTTGTTTTAGTGCTGAAGCACGTTTCCCTTTTGTTTAGGTGCAGAAGGGAACTCAGCTTTATGAGCTGAAGACCCCCATTGGGAAATTCTTTTTAATGTAAATTTATTTTTCAGAAGGCTGTAACAGCTAAAAACTGCATATTTTTACATGATTTTTATTTTTATCATTTCAGAAGGCATTGCCCTTTTAAGAATCCCACAATGCTTTGTGAAATCACAGCCTTGCTTTCAGAGGCTGTTGAAGCAGCTTCGCCACTTGGGCCACATTGGAGCCTCCTGCCGGGACCAATAGCACCAGGACGGCGTTACACTGAGAGTTTAGCGCTGGGCTAATGATAATTAGTCCCCAGCGCCAATTTTTCAGTCCTGCCAGTGCCGCCATTTTCGGCGGCCGTTAAACCCCGGCCACGGTGGCACCGGCAGCTTTTGTGGCGGCCACAAATCTCTAGGCCAGCGATTCTAAAAAGGGCCTCCTACTGCCAGGGCCTGTTGAGCTGATTTCCATTAAGTGCAGGATGGTTCCATCTGATTTGCCTTCCTTTCCCACAAGGAAGAGTCTAGTCTAGTCTCTGTTTGGTGCCTCCCAACGACAGCATAGCTGAGATTGGCCACTCACCACATGGGAAGGTGCAGGTGCAAACTCATGACCTAATACTCCATGGTTCATGACATTGGAGCTGTGTCAATATCTCACTCACAGGAGCATCTATTTTGTTTTAGCAAATTTCAAATAAATAGTGAAATCTTTATATAAGTAACACCACATACCTGGATATAATCGTTCAATGTCTACAAATCTGTCCGTAAACTAGATAGTTCAAGAAAAGTGAATAAATCAGGAGTAGCCACTGAAGATGTTGTAAAATGAAAATGCGATGTTCTGCCTTTCCTCATCATGAATTGAACCTTTATCTGTTTTCTACTGCAGATAGAATGTCACCCGTACTTAATCCAAAATCAGCTTGTGGACCACTGTACAAAACAAAGCATCATTGTTACAGCATACAGCCCTCTCGGGTCACCTGATCGTCCCTGGGCCAGACCCGGTGACCCGAAGCTGTTGGAAGATCCAAGAATACTGAAAATTGCAGAGAAATATGGAAAATCCCCAGCACAAGTTATTATACGGTGAAGTTCCAGTTTGATATGTAAAAGATTAAATTTCACTGAAAAAATACAATTATTTCTTACTTCACATTTTCTATAATTACACATACTTTCACTGACTAGCTCAATTTTTCTATAACTAATCTGCTCAGTAATTCACACAGCTGCTAAATAGTGCTGTGTTTCAAAGACAACCACTGATAAAATAACATCATTTCCCTTCATCTCCAGTTCGACTTTCTTCTTGGTAGATATTGATTGAACTTTCTATTTTTGTTCCCTTCACTTTCTTGGTTCAAGTTGTTTTACATAAAAGTAAAATCAGTTTAGTATCACATCCAAGTCTGGCAAAAGAACCAGAGGTGAGATGAGAATTTGTTTTACACCGCTAGATGTTATGATCTGGAATGCACTGTAAGGGTGGCGGAAGCAGATTTAATAGGAACTTTCAAATATATACTTGAAACAGAAACATTTGAGGGACTATGGGGAAAGTGCAGGGTAGTGGGACTAATTGGATAGCTCTAGCAAAGATACGGCACAGGCACAATGGCTCGAATGGCCTCTTTCTCTGCTGTAAGATTGTAGGATTCTATGATACGTATCAGGAAGGCTTGCGCCCACACCTCCCTGTATGACGAGATCCACGCAGAACATCTTGGAAAAAAGAAATCGGGGCAATCAGAAGACAAGTCTCTCCAGGTTCCCCCCCACGTACCTGCTAGTAGCAGATTTTAAACCAGCATTGACAAAGGCGTGGGAATGATGCATGGTGATGGGAACCCCCCCAACCCAAAAAAAAGGAATGAAATAATTAAGAATTTAAGGGTGTTTTTTTTTCAAACCTGAGCATACTGTGGACACTGGGAATCACTTTCTTGCTTTTGCCCTGGGTTGTGTTTCTCAAGGTGCAAAAAAATCCAGAAATTATTTTAATTTCTATACCTAAAATGATTTGTCTCTTTTCATCCGTAACTCTTATTAAGCAGTGCACGAAGCAGCGTACTGAATTATGATGACATTTTCCAGTCAGTTCAGTTTTTCAGATATAACCAATACTTCCTGTGTCCAGGAGTTTTGGTGAATTTTCATCAAGTCCAGCTCAGGATTTAATAAGTAATTAACAATTTAATAAGTAACATGCAGCGAATGCGCTGAGTCCCTCTTAGAGATCAGCATGCTCCAAATTCTGGCTCTGGTTCTGAAATTTATTACAGGCAGACGTTTTCAGGTCTGGGCATTTCTCAGGCACCTCGGACTTTTGACAGCCGCTATTTACTTAGTAACAGATATACAGTTGCGCAAGAAAAGACATTTGCACACTTGAGTCAAGCCCTGATTTTCCAATTATCATTATTTTAATGCCGGTGTTAGCCATTTACTTGAACTGGGTTAATATCAAACTGTTGCTGAATCCAACATCTGGGCAGTGTCTGTCAAGACTATTCAAGCACCAAGACTGCACAGCCAAACATATTCTAAAGTGAGATGGAGATGAAAGGGCTGTCTTATGAAGAAAGGTTAAGCAGGTTGGGCCTATACTCATTGGAGTTTAGAAGAATGAGAGGGGATCTTATTGAAACATATAAGATTCTGAAGGGGCTCGACAGGGTAGATGCAGAGAGGATGTTTCCCCTCGTGGGGGAATCTAGAACTAGGGGGCATAATTTCAGAATAAGGGGGCATCCATTTAAAACGAAAATGAGGAGGAATTTCTTCTCTCAGAGGGTCATGAATCTTTGGAATTCTCTTCCCCAGAGAGCTGTGGAGGCTGGGTCATTGAATATATTTAAGGTGGAGATAGACAGATTTTTGAAAGGTAAGGGAGTCAAGGGTTATGGGGAGCGGGCAGGGAAGTGGAGTTGAGGCCAAGATCAGATCAGCCATGATCTTATTGAATGGCGGAGCAGGCTCGAGGGGCCAAATTACCTACTCCTGCTCCTACATCTTATGTTCTTATGTAGTCTTTGAATGCTACTATACACAAGTCAGTTAGGGAACTTATCAGACTCCATTCAAGGGCACTAGACTGAGAAGCAGTTGGCTTTTCACATCAATCTGTTGGAGTTGTTCATTTTTAAAGGGAAGTGAAGCTGACTCCGCCTCAGCCACAGTAGGGATTTTTGTATTTTAAGAAAAGAACAATATTATGAACAAAAGTTGCTGTTTCCATTATTCATTAAAAATATAGATGTATTATCATTTGTTATATCCGTGTCCTGTGCCCAAGCAACAATAATAAGGGTTGCATATAGTGACACCACTATTCCCAGGCAAAATGGATATGATTGGGTAATTCCCCTGGTGTCAATAGACACGCCGTTAAAATTATGAGTGACATAGATAATGTATGTGTAAATAACTAATTTGCTTTAGACAATGACTGCCAAACTAGGGGATACAGGTTTAAAATTGATAATTCTTGAACAAAAGTAGAAATCAGAAGAATAATTTTTCCCTCAGAGTAGTGGATATATAGAAAAGATTTCAGCTGAACCAACTGATGCTATGTCAATTAAGTCCATCAAAAAGCAGCCGGATAAATATTTGTTTTGGAAACATGATTGGAGGTTACCAAAATAGATATAGACATACAGGCAGCCTTGAGGAAGAGTTTATTGAGTGTATTAGGGATGGATTTAGGCAGCCTTGAGGAAGAGTTTATTGAGTGTATTAGGGATGGATTTCTTGAGCAATATGTAACTGATCCTACAAGGGGGCAAGCAACCTTGGACCTGGTCCTGTGTAATGAGTCAGGATTAATTAATAATGTCCTAGTTAAGGATCCCCTTGGAATGAGTGACCATAACATGGTTGAATTCCATATCCAATTAGAGGGTGAGACGGTTGGTTCTCAAACAAGCGTACTGAGCTTGAATAAAGGAGACTATGATGGTATGAGAGTGGAATTGATTAAAGTGGACTGGGAAAATAGATTAAAGGGTAAGACGGTACATGAGCAGTGGTGTTCATTTAAGGAGTTATTTTACAACTTTCAAAAGAAATATATTCCACTGAGGAAAAAAGGGTGTAAAAGAAATGACAGCCATCCGTGGCTAAGTAAAGAAATTAAGGATAGTATCCGACTAAAAACAAGGACATATAAGGTAGCCAAACTTAGTGGGAGGATAGAAGATTGGGAAGTCTTCAAAAGACAGCAAAAAGTAACTAAAAGATTGATTAAGAAAGGGAAGATAGATTATGAAAATAAATTAGCAAAAAATATAAAAACAGATAGCAAGAGTTTCTATAGTTATATAAAAAGAAAAAGGGTGGCTAAGGCAAACGGAGGTCCCTTAGAGGATGAGACCGGGAAATTAATGGTGGGAAACATGGAGATGGCAAAAATGCTGAACAAATATTTTGTTTCAGTCTTTACGGTAGAGGACACTAAGAATATCCCAACACTGGACAAACAGGGGGCTCTGGGGGGGAGGAGCTAAATACAATTAAAATCACTAAGGAATTGGTACTCAGTAAAATAATGGGACTCAAGGCGGATAAATCCCCTGGACCTGATGGCTTACATCCTAGGGTCTTGAGGGAAGTGGCAGTAGGGATTGTGGATGCTTTGGTAATAATTTTCCAAAATTCCCTGGACTCAGCAAAGGTCCCGGCAGATTGGAAAACTGCTAATGTAACACCCTTATTTAAAAAGGGTAGTAGGCAGAAGGCTGGAAATTATAGACCAGTTAGCCTAACATCTGTGGTGGGTAAAATTTTGGAGTCTATTATTAAGGAGACAGTAACGGAACATTTAGATAAACATAATTTAATAGGACAAAGTCAGCATGGCTTTATGAAGGGGAAGTCATGTCTGACAAATTTGCTTGAGTTCTTTGAGGACATAACGTACAGGGTGGATAAAGGGGAACCAGTGGACGTAGTGTATTTAGACTTCCAGAAGGCATTCGACAAGGTGCCACATGAAAGATTATTGCTCAAGATAAAAAATCACTGGATTGGGGGTAATATTCTGGCATGGGTGGAGGATTGGTTATCTAACAGGAAGCAGAGAGTTGGGATAAATGGTTCATTCTCGGACTGGCAACCAGTAGCCAGTGGTGTTCCGCAGGGGTCGGTGCTGGGTCCCCAACTCTTTACAATCTATATTAACGATTTGGAGGAGGGGACCGAGTGTAACTTATCAAAGTTTGCAGATGATACAAAGATGGGAGGGAAAGTAGAAAGTGAGGAGGACATAAAAAACCTACAAGGGGATATAGACAGGCTGGGTGAGTGGACGGAGATTTGGCAGATGCAATACAATATTGGAAAATGTAAGGTTATGCACTTTGGCAGGAAAAATCAGAGAGCAAGTTATTATCTTAATGGCGAGAAACTGGAAAGTACTGCAGTACAAAGGGATCTGGGGGTCCTAGTGCAAGAAAATCAAAAAGTTAGTATGCAGGTGCAGCAGGTGATCAAGAAGGCCAACGGAATGTTGGCTTTTATTGCTAGGGGGATAGATTATAAAAACAGGGAGGTATTGCTGCAGTTATATAAGGTATTGGTGAGACCGCACCTGGAATACTGCATACAGTTTTGGTGTCCATACTTAAGAAAAGACATACTTGCTCTCGAGGCAGTACAAAGAAGGTTCACTCGGTTAATCCCGGGGATGAGGGGGTGGACATATGAGGAGAGGTTGAGTAGATTGGGACTCTACTCATTGGAGTTCAGAAGAATGAGAGGCGATCTTATTGAAACATATAAGATTGTGAAGGGGCTTGATCGGGTGGATGCGGTAAGGATGTTCCCAAGGATGGGTGAAACTAGAACTAGGGGGCATAATCTTAGAATAAGGGGCTGCTCTTTCAAAACTGAGATGAGGAGAAACTTCTTCACTCAGAGGGTAGTAGGTCTGTGGAATTTGCTGCCCCAGGAAGCTGTATCATTAAATAAATTTAAAACAGAAATAGATAGTTTCCTAGAGGTAAAGGGAATTAGGGGTTACGGTGAGCGGGCAGGAAATTGGACATGAGGCTGAGTTCGGATCGGTCAGGGCCCTGTGGGTGGCGGAGCGGGCCCAGGGGCTGAGTGGCCGGGTCCTGCTCCTACTTCTTGTGTTCTTTAGATTTGAGGTTAGGATCAGATCAGCCATGATCTTATTGAATGGTGGAGCAGGCTCGAGGGGCCGATTGGCCTACTCCTGCTTCTATTTCTTATGTTCTTATGTTCTTATATATAGATATAAGCTAATCATCTTCAAAAAAAAGTCAAATATCCTCATTCTTCCAAAAGATGTATTTTCATACATTGTCTCCACATGATTATTTTGCAAATTTGTTCAGTCAGTTTTGACTTTTATTTGGATGGATCAAAAGTTGAACTGAGGGTAATTGAGAATAACATAACTTTAAATGGCTTTTAGTTATCATGTAACAACACAGCCAGATTGTTTGAATTGTATTTCCACCATTCATCCACTAGCGAACGTAAAATCTGATGAGTACGTGCAGGGCAAACATTAATTTTTTTAAAACAAGTAAATTCTACACTATTAAATCTTAAAGAAAAAAATTCTGAGGGGACTCTGATATGAAGTCATAATGTAGTACAGAATGAGCCCAATTTTCACTTGCTTCGCCTGGCATTAATGGGCCTTAAAATGGGTTTGGTGTCCTTACTGGCCCGTTAACACGGGCGCCATTTTGAAAGGTGCCTACCACTGGGCACCCAAAGCGCCTGCCTATTTCAGGTGGTAGGCCCGTTTTAATATGTAAATCGGGGTCCTAGGATTTAGTTTGCCATTTTTAGTCAGTACTGTTCAGAGCGTGTCCCAGGATTCTCCCTCGGGATTGCGACCCCCCCCCCGCCCCTGCCAAATGAACTTACCTAGCTGTCAGCCGGGGCGGCCCGATATTGTCCAGCCTCAATCCAGTGAGCTGCATTGGAACACCTGTTTGGCGCCCCAATGTAAATGAGGCTGGGGCCTCAAAATGGTGACCACCTCTTCACCATGGGTACAGGAGACCGTCGGTGTGCTCTGCCGGTCCATTGCCCAAAAGTCAAATTAAGCCCCAATCATTTTACAACTATGCATCAATGCATAATCAATGCCCTTCAATCTTAACCTCAGAAGTGCCACCAGCTCTTCACAGATTAATACTACTTTCTTTATAAGTACGTTGTTTAATATCACTCAGTCATTCCCTAGACACATCAGTCGCCACCACTCACTAAACTGAGACATCAGTTCCCTCGTGAGTTTTGGCAGCTTGAAAGGACAATTGAGTTTATTTTCCTAAACTGGTTCAAACCTTGGTCCCAATGGGGACTAACTAAGTTTAATTTCATATTTATTATATACACTGACGGACACTAGAAGTGTTCAGATTAATAATTTAAAATCCCCTGCCACACAAAAATGATCACATTGAAAATATAATCACATTTTTTTCACGTCTAGGTGGCAAGTGCAAAGAGGAATAGCATGTATACCAAAGAGTGCTACACCCTCCAGGATTAAGGAAAATATTGAGGTAACACTTTTGTCTTGTCAATAGCATAACGTTTTGCAAACTTCAACTAGTTTTAGGCATCTGAGTGTGCAATTAACAATATTTGTCATGCTTCGGAATTAATAATACAAGACCAATACAATTCAACAAAGATTTTAAAAGTGTATGCATGGCATAACAAGAAGAAGAAGAACTTGCATTTATGTAGCTCCTTAAGGTAGAAATGTAGAATAACTTCCCAAGGTGCTTCACAGAGGTATAATCAAAAAAATAGATGCCAAGAAAAACAAGGAGATATTAGGAGTTGTGACCAAAAGCTTGGTCAAAGAGGTGGGTTTTGAAGGAGCTGTAGAGGTAGAATGGTTTAGGGAAAGAATTCCAGAGCATGATGCCCGGGCAGCTGAAGACACAGCAGCCATTGGTGGGGAGATGGGAGGGGAGAAAATTGTGGGGCTGGAGGAGGTTAAAGAGATAGGGGGGGTGAGGCCATGAAGGGATTTAAATATGCAGATGAGAATTTTAAATTTTGAGGCTTTTGGGGGACTGACAGCCTGTGTAGGTCAGCGTGGAGTGGAGTGATGGGTGAGCGGAACTTGGATATATGGGCAGCGGAGTTTTGGATGAACTGAAGTTTAGTCAGCCTGAGACAGTAGCTGGGGAAGGGGGTGGAATTGGTGGCAACTGTACGGAGTTTGTAGCAGGGGCAAAGATGGTGGCTTCAGCCTTCCCAAGGTGTAACGAGAGGAAATTACAGCTTATACCAGATTGGATGTCAGACAAGTAGGGCTGGATTTTGCCAGTGTAGGCGGGCTGGGGCGTGTCAGGTGGAAATCGTGTCAGGACCCCCACTCCGAAGTGAAGTTTTGAAAAAGTGGGATTTTCCCCATATTGGGCAATTGATTTCCTGTGTGTGGGAACCCCTGGCCCATTGAGTCTTTTCATACAGAAAGTCGCCTCCGATGACATCAATGCTGCTGGATTTAAGGCCTGCAAGCAGCCTTGCTTCTTCTGGAGACTGGAAACGCTTTGCAAATTGTATGAAGGAGTTGATTTCCCGACAATGTCCACGATCAAGCAAAAAGTTTGCACCTCGATCTGATGAGCCCTCCCTCCAAGCTCTGGTGCACGGAGCCAGATGTAATAAGGAGGTGCTGTTCCCTTCCTCAGGGAGAAAAAAGCCACCCCAGCAGACAAAAGCTGTGTGGCTGCAAGTGGCCGAGAAGGTGAACTCCATTTCAATGAGCCGCAGAACCTGGCTGCAATGCAGGAAGAGGTTTCATGACCTTCTCCGCACAGGAAAAGTGAGTATGACTTTCCCATCACCCTCAATCTGATCCCCATCGCCTCTCCTCACCAGCACTCTGCTTTGCCAACCTCTTCCTCCACATCCCACTTGACACTTACATCCCTGCATCCTTACCCATTCCCTCTCTCTCTATGGTCACATTCACTTAACTATTCGACCATGCAGCCCTCACACTTCCTATCACTGTGATGCAATGACAACAACAACTTACAACACACAGGGAGGGTCCTTTGTATCCTTCTAAGCATCTATGCTATGGATTCTCTACACTCACTCCTTCATTCTCACTCAAACTCCACTTGTGTCCCTCATTGCAGGAAAAGAGAGCCCACAATAAGAGGGAAAGAGCCATGACAGGAGGAGGGCCACCCTCAGTAGCCCAGCTCACCCCTTGGGAGGAGGCGGCCCTGGAAATCGCTGGGATCGAGGACAATACCCAAGTGGGGGACGGACAGACGGGCGCATCACAGCAAGCTGGTGACAGAATAGTTTGGCATCTCATTGACATTGCATGAGTCACTGATAATTATTCTGATGCTCTAACAGATTGACTAATGATCATCTGCAATATTCAATGTGCATGTAACCTTGGCCTCACATCTCTAATTCTTTCCTTTACTCCCCCACAGGACCATCGAAAGCCCCCGTCCCCACTATCCAGGGGGAACAGCCTGAGCCTCCAGACTCCTCAGAGGAAGCTGCAACCTCTGAGGGCGCAGCGTCAGCAGAATTCAGCACACCCAGCACCAGCGCAGACACTCACACCTCGGTGGGACCTTCGCGAGATAGAGTAGTGTTGGCACCTGGTGTATCACAGCTCACAAGTGAGCATCAGCAGATGGTGGAGACAGGGACAGCAGTGGAGAGTCCCCGTCACAGTGGAGAGGACGCTACCAGCTCGGCTCCGCTGCATGTCGACCCTGTGCCTCCGGGTCCATCCAGAAGGAGAGCGGTGCTGGAACTCCAGGAACAGGTGCAGGAGTCTCTGGCAGGTTTTGTCTCCAGGGTCGCTGCGAGTGTGGAGCGAATGGAGGAGTCCATTGTGAACATGAGCAGAGCCTTTGTGGAGGCATTGGCGCATGAACACTTCACCGCAGAAAGGATGGCAACCTCCATGGTAAGGCTGACTACCGTAGAGAGAGGATGGCTCCGGTAGAGGAGAGGATGGCTACAGCCATGGAGGAGCTTAGTCGCCAGGGTATTGAAAACATGGTTATTGTTCAGAATAGAATGACATCTCTTGAGGAGCGATGGTCAGCTATTGAGCATACAAACCAGACCTTCATGGAAGTCCTCTGGAGTAGGACTTCCAGTGCAGAAACGGGTCCTCATGGCCCCCCTGAAGTGCAGCAACGTGCTGTCAAGCCACTTGCTAGCTCTGAAGTGGGGCTGACCCATGAGAGGGATGTTGGTGGCAGACAACAAGGATGTGGGGGCTCCTCTCCAAGTACTCACACGACCATGCCAGTGCAGAGCCCTCGGTCAGAGCCCCACCAGAGTCCTCACCCAACTGAGATGGGCGTCTCAGCCCCTGCACAGCCGCAGGAGCAGCAGACTGTTGGCGAGCCCTCACAGGTTCGCAACCCCAGAGGATGGCTGCCAAAGGCGTCGAGACAGGAGCACCAAGAAAGTGAGCAAGAGGCCTCCACATCTGCTGAAGCCACAGGGGAAGCACCACGTATGAGCATGAGTAAGAGGAAGATAAAGCACAAGTAGTCACAACGGTAATCACTTGGGTGCTGTGTTGTTTTGTTTTTGGACCAGCCATCATAGTGATTGTATTATAAAGTATTTTGATGGCAAACTGTTGAAGTTGTGGCATGTGTCATTTCGCAAATGGGACTTCCACATTGAGGGCTTAGGGCGCCTTGCAATTGTCAGAATGGTGGTCGGAGTGATAGGATTCCGTAGGTTCTTGTCCATTGTCGATGCTCTGGTAAGAAGGAGCGAGACTAAAGTGTTTGATTGTGCAGGCTAAGCAAATCTGGCCAGGATGAGTGCGCCCCTTGCATCCTGGCCAGCAATGTTGTCGCGCACTGGCGCCTTCTGGCCTGTGCATCTTCAGGTGGGTGACTAGTAGCTTGGCACTCCTGTTGATGCTCCTGCTGTTGGTTCTGCTGCTGCCACAGCTGGTCTTCGTCCGAATCTGATGTCCAGGAGGAAAGGAATTAAATGGTCGCCATGCTTCTGGTATACGCCTCAGTTGAGGAAGCACTTAGACAAGGTGGGGAGAGGGGTTTCCCAGGAGGTCACACTGGAGATGGGTGTCAGACTCCAAACTTCCACAACAATGAGTATGCCTGCTAAAAGTGCCCCCAGACCTGAAACAACAAAGTTCTGCCACCTGCAAATGACCATTGGTAAAAACTCCTTTGTAATGGTGGAGCTGCAGCTGTTAGTAAGCAATCCACTTGTGAGGCCGCCAGGATTACCTGGCATGTTCCAGAGGAGGTGTGTAGGATGGGGGGAATGTCTAAAAATCAGAAAGGCCTCTCAAAATGGGATTATAGAGGAAATTAAGTGGTTGTTAAGGGCCTTAAGGGCCTATCCCGCCTCTTGGAGGTGGGATGGAAAGGGGGTCAGAAAACACGCATTTTGGAAAATTGCTCGGAGGCGGGATCGGGCCCGCCCACCATTTTTTGCAATTTTACCACCTCGCACGCCTCCAAATCCGCCTCCTCATGCTTGGCAAAATCGAGCCCGTAGTCTCACAACACAGAGGCAGTGGAGGGGTCGAGAGAGGTGGGTGGAGAGGTAGACCTGGGTGTCGTCAGCATACAATGGAAGCTGAGCCCATGTCTGAAGGTGATGTCACCAAGGGGCAGCATATAGATGAAGGGGAAGGGGCCAAGGATAGACCCTTGGGGACTCCAGCGGTAACGATGTGTAGGTGCAGGGGGTGGGAAAGGAAGCCATTGTTATACATGCTCTGATTACAATCAAATAGCTAAGAGTTGAACCATGCAAGGGCAACAGAGGAGAGGCGTAAAGGAGGATGGTTTGGTCAACCATGTCAAAGGCTGCAAGGATGAGGAGGGATAATGCACCACGGTCTCAGTCACAAAGGATGTCATTTATGACTTTGATTAGGGTCATTGCGGTGCTGTGGCAAGGGTGGAGATAAACGGAAGTGTGCAGTGACTCAATTATTCAGTTTCCAGTGAGTGTTTACTAAAACATAATAATATTCAGTCGCAGCCACAAGAAACAAACAAACCAGTCTGTAAATAGACTGACAAAATTACAAACTTACCAGATCTACTTAGGGCACCCTCATGGAGCCCTGTAGATATATTTCTGGGAAAGAGCAGTTGAGTAGATAAAAGAATTTGTATAGTCCAATGAAATACACCGAAGTTTAGCTTCATGAACCTCACAGTATTGGGGCAGTGGGACTCCCCAAAGAGCCTTAAACCAGTAAACATTATATAAAACAACACATGTCAGGAGTGTGTTCAGAGTTGCAATCTAACCTCAGGGTTAAGAGTCAGATGATAAACACTGTCTGTATCCATCCATTACTTAGATTGTGACTCACACTGAGACAGTGGTTATTGTATATATGTTGAGGAATTATAACTAGACATCTGAGACAGGAATCGAAAATTATAATGTGAGAAGTCGCACAACACCAGGTTATAGTCCAACAGCTTTATTTGAAATCACAAGCTTTCGGAGCGCTGCTCCTTCGTCAGGTGAAGGAGCAGCGCTCCGAAAGCTTGTGATTTCAAATAAAGCTGTTGGACTATAACCTGGTGTTGTGCGACTTCTCACATTTGTCCACCCCAGTCCAACACCGGCATCTCCACATCATGAAAATTATAATGACAGCAATTGAGAATTAGAAATGGTGAAAATTGACCGGAGATCATTATTGAAAATTCATTCTTGGGATGTGGCAATCATTGGCAAGACTGGCATTTATTGTCCATCCCTAGTTATGCTTGAGAAGGTGGTGGTGGGTCTTCTTCTTGAAACGCTGCAGTCCATGTGGTGAAGGTGCTTCCACACTACCGTAAGGTAGGGAGTGCCAGGATTTTGACCTAGCGACGATAAAAGAAAAGAGATATGTCCAAGTCAGAATGGTGTGTGACTTGGAGGAGGACTTGGAGGTCATAGTGTTCCCATGCACCAGGAATGAACCTAGAATCTACCTAGTCTGTGCCGGACGATGCAGATCTATTTTGCAAATTGGACACTGTGTGGTTATCACAACAAATCAATTGATTAGTTATTTACATTTTTGTTATTGTTCTTTACTTTGATAGTGAGGAGTTTACTACGTGACTAAAAGAAGTGAAACATTTCCTTTAACGTTTTGTGTATATCAATGCAGTTACAATATTAACTGAGGTAATGTTGAACTCAAAATTTATCTAATAGGAACTTATGAAAATATATGTCTCATAAAACAGGTCTTTGATTTCATGTTGTCGAAGGAAGATATGAAACAAATTGAATCATTTGACTGCAATGGAAGATTGATAGTCCCAACAATTGAAGTAAGTAAAAAATAAAAGTAGACTTCATAGCTGCGATTTTAACCAGGGGTGTGCATACATGGAACAAAGCAGGCAGCAAGCTCACGTGGCCGCATTGATGTGAGTCCCAGGCCATTTTAACCTCCGGGATTCATTGTCATGTTGGAGCTGAGTGTCCCACCCAAAGATGGCGAGAATGACTTGGAGGTAAGCGGGTGGGAGTGGGATTTCGGGTGGCGTGAGGCCACCACCAGGGACCTCCAGAAACAGCCCTGGGTATTAATGTAAGCTCTGCCTGGTCCACAAGGAAACCATTATAAATCTTTTAAAACTTACCTTGCTTGGGCCTCTTCAGGAGTAAAAATTGCGGCTGGCGATAGTGCAACACCAATAGGGAGGTAACACGCCCTGTTCTTGTCGTTTACTGCTTCTCCTCAAAAGCAAGCTGATTTCTGGAAACTCCTCAAACATAGTGGGCTGGATTTTCATTGACCCGTGGAGGTGGGTTTGGAGCCGTGTGGGGGGTTAAAATTGCGAAAACTGGCGGGCGGGCAGAAGCCCGCTTCCATCCCGCCTCCACGCAATTTTCATTAAATCGTGTCTGCTGGTCCCGCCTCCGTCCCGCCTCTTAGAGGCGGGATAGGCTGTTAAGGCCCTTAACAAGCACTAAATTGCCTCTATAATGCCATTTTGAAAGACTTTTGTGATTTTAACCCTTTTTCTACGTGAAGCACGCCTGTTCTGAACCACGAATGTGAAACCTGGCGGGAGCACATTTGGATGGCTGGCTGCTGGCTGGCTGGCTATGGGGATGCATATGTGGATGGATGGGGAGGAGACATATCTGGGAGTGGTGGTGTAAAAATATCTGGGAGCAGACTGAGGGCTGCTGCTGCTCATTTTGCATCCAGGTCGTCTCACAGCAAAGGCCAGGCAGTCTTTGAAGACCTTCAATGCAGCAGCAATGATGACATCATCAGAGGTGTCTTTCAGACTGAAAACACTAATGGGTTCATGGGTTCCCACATGCTGGAACTCAATTGCCCAATTAGGTGAAAATTGCATCAATCTCCCACATCCAATTGCAGTCGGGTGGATAACATGAAAAGTGGATGACACGACCCCAACCCGCCCCAGTATCAAAATCCAGCCCAGTGTGTGTACCATAGTGCTGTGTACCCTTCCATGTGTACCATAGTGCTGTGTACCCTTCCATGTGTACCATTTTGTATCATTCTGTGTGTACCATAATGTCATCCCGTGTCCAAGAGGATAAGCAACTGTCCTCCTAGCCACTCTATAACTTGCCTCCACCAGTCTCGGGTGATTTGCCATTTTCCCCCCCTTACTCTGTCTCCTTGTGGAAATGCCTCCCAATTAATGTCATGGCAGAAAATGCTCACTGCAGAAGGCCCACTGATAAAGATGTGGAAAAGCAGCACAACTTTACCCAATTTGCAACCTGCAACGTCAGTTTATTTGTGCATTCCAATGACCTGTGTTGGAAATAAAAAGCAAAAAAACTGCAAATGTTAGAAAGCTAAGAAACACAAAATGTTGGAAACATCAGCAGGGTGTCTCTTGAGAGAACAATGTTTCAGGTGCTGACTAATCAGTTTATACACCTGCTCCTGCACAGAAATCTACACATTTCTAAATGCCATTGAATAAATGTGAGACTCGCCAGAAACACTACAAGACCTGATTGATCTTTCCTTACTTTTGCAGAGAGACGGAATGAGAGTTTGGAGAGATTCAAGTCATCCGAACTTCCCTTTTAATGACCCTTACTGAAAGTCAATCTACAGTTCCAAAAACATCCCTAACATATTTTGGAGATTTTCCTTTTTTAAATCAACTTTTATTTCTCTTAAGTTGGTGGAACAATTAATAAAATACAGGGAAATTATTTTAATGTCAAGGATATAAACAGATATTTCTTTAAGACTTATATAATTGCTACCATATCTGGTTGGGTAAGGCAAGTAGCAGTGGACAAACTTGATTTTAAAAATGGCAAATCTAACAAAAACAGAAACATTTCTGAACAATTCAATAAATAAACAAGACATAATCATCAGCAACATTCTGGGTGCAGCTTTGCAGTGGGGTTTTCAAGAACCTCACTAAAGACAGTGGGCTTCCGGTAAGAATACAATTGTGCAGTGTTAATATGCACACTGCTAGCACTGCATTGTAAGAGCTAAGATATGTACGTTAAATCATTATTTTTACTAACTGTCTTCTACACATCAAAAATTAAAGAAACTGTTTAAAACCAGATACCAAAGTGATTTGTTTTTTCAATGATGTGCTATTCTACACCTGAATTGCACATAATTTAATTTAAATACAGTGCACTTGTGTTAAGTGTATAACTACTGTCTCAATTTTTTAATATAACTTATTAAGAGTAAACACTTGATTCTTTGTAAACTGTGCAGCAATACACATATTAATTTAAGAAAAACAAACTTATATATAGAAAAGAACAATTTACGACAGCTTAGTTGAGTTTTGAATATTTTTCCATTGGCTGGATTTACGATGCTGAGAATGGAGGTCGGGAGATGGGCTTGTAATAGTATACAGCAATCATTTTCCTCTAATAGAAGAGGGGCTAGATCCTTCTGCTTATAATTATTTTTTTCTGAGTTCATACTGACCCCTAGGTAAGGTTACTGCTGATGCGATCAAAAATCCACGACCCTTCCTGTGCACACCCACTGTAATGGCGAGGTTTACACTTTAGCCAGGCCATACCAGGTCAGGCAAGGAAGAGTCAGTTGCACCACCTAAGGATGCACTATTGTAAACATGCTTGCTACATGCAACCACCTTCCCCATATCATGTTAAAAGGCTTCAAGAGGTTACCATTAATATCCAGGAGGATTGGTTGCCCGCCCCCCCCGGCCCCACCACCTTCACTTGCAAGTGTGCCTTCGTTCTCAGCCTGTCATGCATGCTGCCCACTCAAAACATTGCTTAGTTTGTAATTGCTTGTTTCATGGCAACAAGAGGGCATGTATAATGTCCACATTCTTCTTAACAAGAGAAAACAACCCATAACACAGAGAAAGACTGGCCAAAAGTGGTGGTGGCTCCCCCAGCTCTCCCGGACTCTCACGCTTTACAAGGATGAAGCCTTGGTGCTGCTTGGGAAGCACATAGGAGAGGTAGCTCGAGACAGGGAATTCGGAGGGCAGGTGCCAGCTACAAGTCTGGAATGACCCTGTAGCTTAAAAATTCAGGGTTATGGTGACCTACAGTGAAGGTCGATTGCTGGTGAGGCTGCAGCATGTGACATAATTCACTTATGGCACCAGCCACTACAAGCCCTGCTCCTGGGTCAAGTGGAGGTAGCAGTGCTGTATTTTGTATAATCCGGAGTAGGGGGATTGGTGAGTGACTGTCATATCTCTTCTGTGGTATCTGACTCCTCCTCATCTTCCTTCAAAAATCACAGAGGTATTCCCAATTTTAATCCTGTAGAATGTGTGATGGGGCAAAAATAAAAGCCCCACTTTAGAAGACACAAAGGTAGACATTGAAGCAGTGGTCAGTATTGCTGTCACCTGTCACCCTTTAAATTTATTTCCATTTTTTCTAGCACCTAGCAACGCTATATGCCTCTAAATGAGGCAGTAATGACAGAAAATATGGTCTCATCATGACAGTACGGCCTGAAATTGTGGTACAATAAAGGAAAATCCAAGCCTGTGGCACCAATCCAACTCCTCTTGCAATCTTGGCATTTTATCTGCTGAAGATAAACTTTTTTTATTAAAACAAACAAAAATGAGAGGATTCTTCTTCTTGAAAAGTACACTCTTGCAGTTCACTGAATAAAAATGGAAAAAGCACAAATTTAAAACAACACAAAGCATAAAGTAGATATTTGAAGCCACTGATGTACACCAGAGGTCACTGTAACCTGTAGGCCACACATTATTGAATTGCTTGTGCTATGACTGAGAGCAACAGCTCTTCATTTGAAAGGAAAAATATGTCCTTCTACTCAAAGACTAAATGTGTATCAATATTGCTTCGTGTTTATTGCAGAAATGCTATGAATTGGAAGTACTCTGCTGTTGATGCACAACAAAATGGAGTATCAACGTGTTATAGCACAGGGCTCTGGGAGGTGAGCATCTGCACTGTTCCCAATTCTGAGTGAAGACCAGGTGCCTCAGGAAAAGAGAGCCATGCCTGGGCTGCTTTGTGCACCTCCTAGTGGCTGGTTTCAGAGAAGCTGTGGTGGAAGTCTGGTAGCAAGTATGCCTGCACATCCTCTCCCCCACAATTGGGTATTGCACAGGAAAGCACTGGCACAACCATCAACCATGAAGAGCTGGCTTGTCAATTCCTCACTCAATAAACAAGAGGTGGTGGTGCGGAGTGAAGCCAAGCTGACTGCTGTCACCATGACGGATGTTTTTTAAAAATAATGGGCCGTATTTTGCGACCCCTGCGGGTGCGTACGAGGTGTGTACGCGCCCGTAGGGGCTGTGCAAGTTCCAGGTTTAGGCATGCAAAGCGCAAGCGCTGAAACCCGGCACTTGCGATCTGTCAAGAATTCTCTTGACAAATCCTCCACATGACCAAGAAAAGTGTCTCTGCGGGTGGAGAGTTGCGCTATTTGCACAACTTCCGCCCGCTGAAAGCCTGTCAAATTCTTACGCCTGCTTTTACCAGCATAAGAGTTTTAAAAAATAGAAAAATAAAATTTTATCACTCATTTATAAATTAAAAATATTCTTCAGAAAGGTAAGTTTATTTTTAACCCGTAAAATGTTTTTAAAATTAAATTTTTGTTTAAAATATTTAATTAAATGGCATTTTAATTAATTTTAAATATGTAATTTAAAAAAAAAATTATTTCATGTGTTAGTGTATTTTTTAAGTGATCCCCATTCATACTTTTGACAGTTCTGTACGTACGGACCTGTCAAAATTATGAATGGGGATTCTCTTCTTTTATTGGTTGGGCCGGCCCACGTGATCCCAGGAGCGCCTACGAACCGCAGTGGCCCTGGGATACGCGGGGCTCTGCCTGCGCGGACCCGGAGAGGCCCAGGATCGCAAGCCTCCATTCCTCCCGGGCCACCAGGTACTTTCGTAGAAATTTTGCAGGTCGGAGGGGTCTGCCCGCGGGAAGCCTCCGATCGCAAATGTTGGCCCAATAAAAAGTGGATTTACCGAGAGTGAGACGCACACCAGAGATGTTTGCAAAGTGAGAGGAAACTCAGCATGAAATGTCACATGCTGAGTTTGAACGGGACAAGCAAACAGGAATAAAACATTCAGAGGAGAATTATCATTGTTATTTCCCAATTATATTTAGTTCTACAATTTCCTGGGTTCCTGGTGATATGAAATAATCAGGCAGGCAAGGTAGTAAATTCGGGGAGGGGAGGAAGAGAGAGACAAAAGTGAGGGAGGTAAGAAACAAAAGTGGAGAATTAACAAAAAGTGAGAAAATCCCATGTTCAGGGTCAGTCGGGTCTAAGAAAAAAGTGAGAAGTCGCACAACACCAGGTTATAGTCCAACAGTTTTATTTGAAATCACAAGCTTTCAGAGCTGCTGCCCCTTCGTCAGGTGACTTGGCAGGTAATCACTTCACCTGACGAAGGGGCAGCAGCTCCGAAAGCTTGTGATTTCAAATAAAACTGTTGGACTATAACCTGGTGTTGTGCGACTTCTCACTTTTGTCCACCCCAGTCCAACACCGGCATCTCCGCATCGGGGTCTAAGAAAGGCTGCCAGAAGGCAGATCTTATCATGAACTGAAAACTAAGATAGAGTAGGTCAGTTTTCCCAGCTGGAAGCTGAACTTGGAGGGCATAAAATAAGTGAATGTTTTGTCCGCTATTCAGGATAGCATGGTGTGATTGTGTTGTTACAGAAGTGTTGCAGAAGTTTTAAAAAGTCTGGAATTGCTACTTTTATTCAGTCATGAATGCTCTGCAAAATAAACCATAGACCTCTTCTTACCAGAGTTCATCAGTTCCATCTATCAAAAGATTGGAGGCGTGCATGTGGGGGTGAGGGTGAGTTTACGGTAACCAGTTCATATGTCATGGTGGGGGTGTTGTTATATCCATGGCCCACACTGCTATATACGTAGTTATTGTGCAGTGCGAGTCAACTCCAGAACATAAGGGAGATGGGATCTACTTACGGGACAGGCTTAATGCTACTGAATCCGAGAAGCTATCTACGACAGACCCTGAACTTGTAACATTTGTATGGATTTTTCATAAAACATGCAGAATATTTCCATATGAGTGTTCCAAGCTATATTTCCACTGTGCGGTTTTGCCTCCTGCATCACACTTTCATTATGGTTTTCCACTTACCCTGGCATATCACCAGCTATTTTTCATAAAAGGAGCCAAAAATTAAAAATAACTTATAACACCAGGAAAGTGGCTGCAAGACCAATCTTGTGCCAAATAGAACTTATCAACGTGTATGGTACTGGCACACATCTTAACCATTTCATCTTGTGCACCAAATGACCTCTACAGATCTGACTGTATGTACAAAATGTATTATCTTTAGCACTGAAAAATGTTGGTATTTATTAGCACTTTCTTAGTAGAAATAAAGCATATGAAGGGGTCTGTTAAATATCAAAAATACTTGACATAATTTGCTGATATAATGGTGAATTTCAAGATAACTCATGAACTAACTTGGTCACTCACTAAATATTTTTCAGGCTTCTCCGTGGCATATTTTCTAAGCTAAAAACCATATGATCAGAGGCTGTCATGATGTTCCTTGTGGTGTTAGCGTTTGTGTGGGACAAATCTATGAACTCCAAAGAACTGAAAACTTTCTTGTTGATCTCCTGAAGATACACACATTACGTATTTAGAATCACTTATATACTGAAGGGCTTAGAATTGTATTAAAGAAAAGGTGATTTTATTGTCTAACTGCCAAGTCAGCTCCATGGTGACGAGCTTCAAAACTCTCCAAATGACTTAGCAATACTCAACACCACAGATTTTAAATACACTGGCATGGAGTTCCCTTCACCCTTTGTTTAAAATGTTCAATCTGATTTCAATTCTTAATAGTATTTATACTTGGTGACCTGGTATTTGTGAATCATTTGTTAATCAGCATCATAATTTTGAAAACCTCAATTGGGTCGCTCAAAATCTACATTTCCATCCCCTCCCCCCCCAAAAAAAACTTAGTTACAGGAAACTCTTTATTATCCGGCACCGACGGGACTGGCGTGGTGCCGGTTGATCGAAAGTTCCGGATTACAGAGAGGTATACTTACCAAGGTACGAGAGCCCCGTACACAGCCACAGGCTTAAAAATTGGGACCCGGAGAGGGAAAGTAAACTAACACGATGGGAGGAAACCTTTACAGTATTCCAATTGTTTTAACAATTTTTTAGAGTTTGTGGAAACCGAGCAGAGAGTGCTTGGGGCAAGCGCAACCATCATCGCACCCTTTATATCCTGAGGGAGCCGGTTTACGGGAGGGCAGCCTCTGCCGAGGGGGCAATGGGTCTGAGCTCCCCGAGCCGGTCCTGTATTCCAAATCACGAGACTCCGGTTTTTTCCTCCGTGGCGGCGACAGGTCCGAGTCGGAAGAACGTTGACCCCCCTTTCGTGGGGGCGAAAGGTCAGAATCGGGGTCTTGTCTGTATAGTAAAACTTACCTGAACCTACTCCTGATTTTTGCCGGTTAAGCGAGAATTCCGGATATTTGGGTGCCGGATAAACGAAAGTTTCCTGTATCTTAATCTTTCCTCATATCTTTAATTCCTGATATTATGAATTCACTTTCAGCAAGTCTGCTCCAAAGCAGAGGAGTCAATAATGCTCGATTATTTACAGGCTGTTTACAGGCCAGTTTTGTTTTTAGCATATACTCAGCATGGAGCCCATTTGGGTTGGCCTGTAGTAGCTTCTGGATATGTGCTGCCAAATCATCCTTCTTAGTACGCAGAGTGCCGCTGTTACTCTGCTAAGCGCCAAGTAAACCTGCCAAGAAACTTTACCTTTTTTTGTGCCACCAAGCAAACGTTGTTTTAGCGTAATCAAACTTTCTCGGTTTGCTGCCTGTGATTTTATTTTGGAATTGCTGGGAGAATGTAAACCTTCAAAAGAAATGCACACAAAGCACATAGTCAACTAATGCTGTTAAGTTTATTTGGTAAATTCAAGGGATCCCCTGACTATGCTGCCTGCATGTAGCCCAACTGCTGAGCTCTCTGGTTGTTGGACTTGTGGGCATATTTAGGGCTGTGAAAATCAGATTTAATCGATACCATTCATGCCCATAATGGAACAGAATGCAACACTCTTTACCTCAATCAAACAGTTTATGTTAGCCGAGTGCAGAACGGTACTTTGAGTACTATTGCTGACCTCAACAAACATGTTCCAACACTGAAGAGAAAACTATTGAAAAGCAAGATACCATAGCAAACTTACAGTACCAAGCGAAAATAGTCAATAAAAGGAAGAGGAAAGTGGAGACCCTGTTTGCAGACAGTGAAATAAGTCAGAAACAGAACAACAAAATGGAATAACTTTCAAAGGAAATAAGTATTCACTTCCACAGCTGCTGGGCCATAAATTCTCTCTGGTGCACTTGACATTGACCATCTGCACAAAATTACAGGTCAAATTGCGTAAGTACATTATTAGCCAAAGTTCTGACATTTAAAGTTACAAAGATCCTATTGGCAACTAGTAATAATGGCAGAATATGGATTAGCGTAGCAAAAATTGAATAAGACGTTGTTGGAGTTTCCATCCTTTGGATGAGACATTAAATCAAGACCTTGTTTGCCTGTTCCTGTGGTTCACAATCCTATAGCGCTACTCAAAGAAGCTCTACTGGTTACTTGGTCAACATTCCTCCCTCAACCAGCACCACCAAAAACAGATTCACCAAAAACAGATTCAGCAGTCATTCATCTCTTCACAGCTCAGTGTGTGGGATGCTGCTATCTGAAAAATGGCTGCCATGTATATCTACATCTTTAAAATTTGATCACGGGCTGTGAGCAACACTGACAAGGCCACATTTATTTGCCATCCTTAGTTGCCCAGAGAAGGTAATGGTCGACCACTTTGAACTGTTGCTGTGTAATGAAGGTACTCCCATGATGGTGTTAGTTAGGAAACTTCAGAATATTGACACAGTGACAATGAAGGAATGGCTAAATATGTCCAAGTCATGATGGTGTGTGCCTTGAAGTGTAACTTGAAGGTGATGGTGTTCCCATGATATGGCAGCTCGTCCTTCTCAGAGGTAGAGGTCATGAGGCCAGGAGGTGCCATCAGTGCAAGCTTAGTGAGTTGCTGCAGTTCATTCTGATGGTATGCTGCAGTCACAGTGAGTCAGTCATGTAGGTGGATATTGATTTCAGTTGCAGAGGAGACTTAGCAAGCAAAGTTCTTTGTCCTGGATGGTGCCAGGTTACTTGAGTATTGTTGCAGCTGCATCCAAGCTTGAGCTATGTTGATGGTTGAGAGCCACTGCGAGGACAGGAGCAAGACACTCGTTGCAAAGTATGCAGCTTCTGCCCTGCTTTTGTACCCGTGGTATTGATATGCTTTTAAGACGCTCCTTAAAACTTACCTCTTTGACCAAGCTTTTGTCACGTGTCCTAATATCTCCTCATGTGGCTCAGTGTCAAGTTTTGTCTGATAATGCTCCTTTGAACGCCTTGGGATGTTTTATTACGTTATGTGTGAATGGGACTTTGTGCGAGCTAGGATACGGGCAGCAGATTTTTGGATGAGCTGAAGTATACGGAGGGTGGAAGATGGGAGGTCGGCCAAGAGAGCATTGGAATAGTTGAGTCTGGATGTAACAAAAGCATGGATGAGGGTTTCAGCAGCAGATGGGCTGAGGCAGGGGTGGAGACGGGCAGTATTATGGAAGTGGAAATGGGTGATCTTGGTGATGGAGAGAATATGGGGTCAAATTGGGTTAAATAGAACAGCAAGGTTATGAACAGTCTGGTTCAGCCTCAGACAGTGGCCAGGGTGGAGTCGATGATTAGGGAACGGAGTTTGTGGTGGGAACCGAAGACAAAGGGCTGGATTTTCAATGACCCGTGGAGTCGGGTTTGGAGGCGTGTGGGGGGTTAAAGTTGCAGATTCGGGGGTCCCGACCCCATCCTGCCTCCAAACCGCCTCCACGCAATTTTGACAAAATCGGTCGTGGGGTTCCCAACTCCGTCCCGCCTCCAAGAGGCGGGAGAGGCCATTAAAGCCCATAACAAGCCCTAAATTGGCTCTGTAATGCCATTTTGAAACGTTTTAGCTAGTTTAACCCTTTTCCGACGTGAAGTACGCCTGATGTGAAACATGCCAGTGAAACCTGGCGGGAGCACGTGGATAGCTGACTATCAGCTGCAGGTCCACTATTACAACGGAGATGTGATGAAGGTAGTAGTAGTATTAGGTCTGAAAGTCGCCTCTGATGCTGCTGCATTGAATGTCTTCAGAGACTGCCGGGGCCTTTGGAGGACCTGGATGGAAAAACAAATTTTCTCTCTCTCTCTCTCCTGAGATGCTGCTGATTTTGCATCCAGGTCCTCTCATAGCAAAGGCCAGGCAATTTCTGAGACCAGACCAGGCAATCTCTGACCTACAATGATGACATCATCAGAGGCGACTTTCAGACTGAAACCACTAATTGGTTCATGGGTTCCCACATGCTGGAACTCAATTGCCCAATTAAGTGAAAATTGCATCAATCTCCCACATCCAATTTCAGGCGGGTGGATAACACGAAATGCGGATAACACGAACCCAACCCGACCCCAAGACAAAATCCAGCCCAAAGACTTTGGTCTTCCCGATATTTAATTGGAGAAAATTTCTGCTAATAAATTCAAATTCATGAATTCAGACGGGGAGACATATAGGCCCAAAAATTAGTCTTAGTACGCGAGAGTACGCACTGTGTACTCTCGCGTATTCTGTCTCCAATTGCCGGTTTTCTGCATGCACTGCACATGCGCTGAAAACCGGCACTTGGTGAACTCAAAAGGGGGCGGTTCCTAAGTGAACCGCGTGCGCGCTACAGGCTGCGCGCACGCAGTGCACTTAGTGCTTTGAACGCGCAGGTAAGCATGGAAGATTTTGCACATAAAGAAAGGAGGCGTAAGACCCTCTTTTAACAAGGTAAGTAGTTAATTAAGTATTATTTTAAATTTTTTTCAACAGGTTTATCTTTTTTAGAGACTTTAAAGAAAGGTAAGTTTATTTTTATAACTTTTAAAAAGATTTAAAAATTTTCAAAAATTTAATTTTTTGTTTAAAGTGGTTAATTTATTTAACTATACTTATTTTATTAATGTGATGGGGTTTTTTTTTAATTTAATTGAGGTTTAGCTGTTCTTTTGGGGGGGTATAGATTCATAGCTTTGACAGCCCTTGCTGTCAAAACTATGAATGAAAGATGGTGTGCTGCCATTGGCTCTAACTGAATCACGTGATCCCACAGCTCACACGAATTAACTGCGTCTGTGGGATACGCACACACTGCACAGCTGCAGCCTTGAAACTAAAGTTCGTGTGAGCTCGGAAGGAAAAGGCAGGCGCGCAGTGAGATATCGTGGGGAAGCCTTACCCCCGCAGGAAGGCTCCGTCTTTAATTTCAGGGCCATGGATCCCAAAATTTCTGGGGTCTGCTTTGCCAGTGCAAGTTCCTCCAGGCTGGAGACTCAATGGGGGTGAAATTCTATTAAGCTCAAAAACGGGCGCGGGGAGCGTGAAACGTGATCTGCTCGCGTTCTTTCAAAGTGGTGCAGGGGGGCAGGTGGCCTTCGAGGCAGCACGCCAGAAGGCAGTGGGAAGAGATAGCAGAAGCCATCAGTGCCACGTGTGTTGCCCGCAGGACATGAATCCAGTGCCACAAGAAGTTTAATGACCTCACACGAGTGGTCAAGGTCAGTGAATGTATCTTCAAATGCCGTATCCCACCAACTGCACCACTAGCCTCACACACTGCTCAATGCACCACACCCCCATCACTCACCTACCAACAATCTCTAGCAATCACCACTCATACCTCACAAGCATAGCTTCACCTCACCCTCACACACTTACCACTGCTGCAAGATTCACACCCACATGTCACACCTTGCACATACTGCCAGCTACTCAACCATGACAGGCACATCACCCAAACACATTGCACCACACTCACTGACACACTGCTCCTTCTCTTTCTCTTGCAGGCAAAGGTGGCACACAACAGACGTGAGCAGCAGCAAATGGGCGGAGGGGAAGCTCGTCTTCAGAACCTCACTGAGCTGGAGGAGACAGTGCTGGAGATCATTGGACGGGCCATCACTGAGGCTGTGGCGAGCGGCGAGGTTGAAAGCTGCTGATGACGGTATGCTCATAGCTAAT
Source organism: Squalus acanthias (assembly GCA_030390025.1). Lineage (NCBI taxonomy): Eukaryota > Metazoa > Chordata > Chondrichthyes > Squaliformes > Squalidae > Squalus > Squalus acanthias. The sequence continues at coordinate 55,129,412 of CM059426.1, forward strand.
CCTTCTTCTCACATCCCACTTCCTCCTCACCCCACAATCTCTTCTCACTTACAAGCTGCTGATGGTATAAGCATGCACATCTGGCTTCCCCCACCCCCACACCACAACCCAACTCTTGTGCCTTTCTCCTTTCAGATACCAAAGAACTGCCACCAGCCCAGCCTGTCCCCAACATTGCAGAGGAGGAGAGTGAAGGAGAAGAAGAGGCACCGTCACTCGATCTAACACTTCCAGTCACCAGCTCAGAAAATGGCAAGGCGCGTACTTTAGAGAGTAGTATAGAGGTGGGATCTGCACGTGGTGAGTCATCAGGCACGAGTGGACTGTAGCCAGGCCGGGGGAAAGGGTAGCTTGGGTGCCAGCTCCTTGGAGGGTGAGTTTGCACACGAGTTCTGCTGCACAAGACTCAGATGATGACGTCGATGGGGTAGCCTTCAGAAGAAGGATGATGGGCATGCACGCAGAAATGCTAGGTAGGCAAGCCTGCCAGAGAGCCTCTTGTCAGTGTCAAGGAGCGTGGAGGAGTCCGGCTCCAACATTGCATGGGGCTTTGCACGGAGCTTGGAGCCCATGATTTTCAGGATGGAAATGATGGGCAACTCCATTAGGATACTTGTGGACCCAACCACGATGCTGGGTGTGATGGGCGATGTCGCAGCTTCCATTGCAGCACCAGCGAAAGTGACTCAATGTCTGAGTGCTGCACTGGAAGTTCAGAGTGCTCTCATGCAGGCTCAGCTTGCTGCCATGCAAGCTCAGACTGATGGCATCGTGGCTGGGTTTAGGAGTGTGGAAAGGGTCTCACAGCAGTCCCGCAATCTATGCTCCAAAAGATGGCCAGGAATGCTGAGGCGCGTCCCGGGGGAGTGTCAGTGCCTCCATGGAGCAAAAACCTGCTGTCCTCTCTCAGGATGACAGTATTCTTACTCCCACCACTGCCACTCCGCCAGTGCCCTTGCTGCTGCCTATCAGCCAGCCAGCCCAGACTGCTGTCGCCCATGCCGAGGTGGTGCAGTCTATAGCTGGGCCTTTAAGGCCCAGAGCTGCTCAAGGCCATTCTGCAAGGCCATCTGCAGTGTCCTCAACGGAAAGTCAGCAGCCTTCCACCAGCCATGCTACAGCCACTGGGGTAGCACTGCGTAGGAGCACTAGAGTAGGCAAAGGAACACAAAAGACAGACACTAAGAGAATGCACAAGGGTGATTAGTTGACGTTGTGTAGTTTTGCATTGATTAATTTATAAATTATGTTTGGAATGTTTTTTTTGTAGTTGCTCTCATTTCAGCTTTGTGCCCAAGAGAATGCTGTGATGGTCCATGACAGAGGGATGTAAAGGTGGGGAAGTGGTGAGCAACAGGGATCTGAGATTTCATTCAGGGGAACTGGATTCTGATGTGGTGCTCACGGACAGCCTGTCCAGAATGGGAATCTGCTGCCTGCCTCCTCCCTTCCTCCTCCTCTTCTTCCTCTTCCTCCTCTGCCTCTTCCACCTCTTCAGGTGGTCGCAGAACCCATGGTGGCAAGGACTGCACCCTCATGATGGCCAAGTGGTGGAGGATGCAGCAGACCACCACGAAATGGGACACCTGCTCCGGCGTGTACTGGAGGGCAGCAGAACTGTTGCTTTAGCACTCTGATGGTCTGCACGATGAGGTTCCTTGTCATTGGCTGTCATTATATGAGTACTGGCCACGAGTGGTGGGATTGTGGAGGGGAGTCATCAGCCAGGTGTAGAACGGATAGACCTTGTCTCCAAGCAGCCACCCTTGGGTTCAAAGTGGTGGCGGGAAGATTGCTGGCACACTAGACTGAAGCAGGGCGAAGGCATCATGACTGCTGCCAGGATACTGGGCATTGACCACCATGATGTGCTGGGCGTGCACATTAAGCGAGTGGTAGCCTTTGTGGTTGTGGTACATCTCAGGATTGATATGCGGTGTCCTCAAAGCCACGTGCGTGCAGTCAATGGCGCCTTGCACCATGGGGCAGCCTGATATTCTGGCAAAGCCACGTGTGCGTTCCTCCTGATTTTCTCTGTTCAGAGAGAAGACAAGAAATCCCATCTCCTGGAGTACAGTGCCTCTGTGACCTCCCGGATGCCGCGATGGACGGCAAAATGGGAGATGTTAGCTATGTCTCCTGCTCCAGACTGGAAGGATCCGGAGGCGAAAAAATTGAGAGCCACGGTGACCTTGAGGGCCACTGGCAGTGCTGTCAGTCGCCCTGCTCTGAGGCTGCAGATGTGGTTCCAAGAGATGGCAGAGTTCTGTAACCTCCTCCTTGATGAAGCGGAGCCTCCTAATACACTGCTCCTGGCTTAAGTGCAGGTAGGAGAAGTGCTCTCGGAAGACCCTAGGTCGGTAACGCCTCCTGCTGAGAGCCCACCTGCCCCTCTTCCTCCTTCTCCCTCTGTGAGCAGCTTGTCCTTGGTCTGAGCAGAACCTTTGAAATCAGAAGCAAAGCGTTCTCTGCTTGCAGCACCACTCCCTGTCACCTCACCAACTTTCAATAACTGTAGAAAGCTCCAAACAGTTGCACAAACTTACACGGAGCCAGTAGAAATCAAAAAGCAAGTCAGCTGCAAATTGTTGCTGATCCCTTTAAATAGCGCTGTTGGGGGGTCCCTCGTGCAGCTGAACGCACATTGAACTGTTTGTGTTTCGGAGAGGGCGTTGAATGGAGCGGCGACATCCAAAATGGCAGGTCATGCCGTTGTGCGTCAAATCAGCGTTGCACACTGATTGACGTCACGATCTGCCTCATTACCATTTTTCGAGCGAGCGCAGGCAGCGGCCACGCTGCCCACCTGCCCAAAATGACAGCCGTCACTGGACACGCCAGAAGTGGGTGGAAGTGAGTCGGCCGCCATTTTCTTTGTTGCCAAAACCGGCCTTAACAGCCGGTGCTAAGGGGCCGATTTTCATGGCCAATGCCAACTAATTTATTTGATAAAGTGCCACATAATAGGCTTTCCAGCAAAGTTGAAGCCCATGGAATAAAAGGGACAATGGCAGCATGGATACGAAATTGGCTAAGTGACAGGAAACAGAGAGTAGTGGTGAACGGTTGTTTTTCAGACTGGAGGAAGGTATACAGTGGTGTTCCCAGGGGTCGGTACTAGGACCAATGCTTTTCTTGATGTATATTAATGACTTGGACTTGGGTGTACAGGGCGCAATTTCAAAATTTGCAGATGACACAAAACTTGGAAGTATAGTGAACGTGAGGAGGAGAGTGATAGACTTCAAGAGGACATAGACAGGCTGGTGGAATGGGCGGACACGTGGCAGATGAAATTTAACGCAGAAAAGTGCGAAGTGATACATTTTGGTAGGAAGAACGAGGAGAGGCAATATAAGCTAAAGGGTACAATTCTAAAGGGGGGTGCATGAACAGAAAGACCTGAGGGTATATGTGCACAAATCGTTGAAGGTGGCAGGGCAGGTTGAGAAAGTGGTTAAAAAAGCATACGGAATCCTGGGCTTTATAAATAGAGGCAAAGGGCTGGATTTTCATTGACCCGTGGAGGTGGGTTTTGAGGCGTGTGGGGGGTTAAAATTGCGAAAACTGGCGGGCGGGCACAAGCCTGCCTCCATCCCGCCTCCACGCAATTTTCATTAAATCGTGTCTGCTGGTCCCGACTCCGGCGGGATAGGCTGTTAAGGCCCTTAACAAGCACTAAATTGGCTCTATAATGCCATTTTGAAAGGCCTTTGTGATTTTAACCCTTTTTCTACGTGAAGCACGCCTGTTCTGAACCACGAATGTGAAACCTACCTACCTGGCTGGCTGGCTGGATGGCTGGATGGATGGATGGATGTATGTGGTGGTGCAAAAATATCTAGCTGCTGCTGCTCATTTTGCCTCCAGGTCATCTCACAGCAAAGGCCAGGCAGTCTTTGCAGACCTTCAATGCAGCAGCAATGATGACATCATCAGAGGCGACTTTCAGACTGAAAATACTAATTGGGTCATGGGTTCCCACATGCTGGAACTCAATTGTGCCCAATTAGGTGAAAATCGCATCAATCTCCCACATCCAATTGCAGTCGGGTGGATAACACGAAAAGTGGATGACACGACCCCAACCCGCCCCAGTATCAAAATCCAGCCCATAGTGTACAAAAGCAAGGAAGATATGATGAACCTTTATAAAACACTGGTCTGACCTCAACTGGAGTATTGTGTCCAATTCTGGGCACCACACTTTAGGAAGGATGTGAAGGCCTTAGAAAAGATTTACAGGAATGGTTCAAAGATGAGGGACTTCAGTTACATGGATAGACTGGATTAGCTGGGGTTGTTCTCCTGAGAGCAGAGAAGGTTGAGAGGAGATTTGATAGAGGTGTTCAAAATAATGAGGGGTCTAGACAGAGTAGATAGAGAGAAACTGTTCCCATTGGCGGAAGGCTCGAGAAGTAGAGGACACAAATTTAAGGTGATTAGTAGAAGAACCAAAGGCGACATGAGGAAAAACTTTTTTACGCAACGAATGGTTAGGATCTGGAATGCACTGCCTGAGAGGATGGTGGAGGCTTTCAAAAGGGAATTGGATAAGTACCTGAATGTAAAAAATTTGCAGGGCTACAGGGAAAGAGCGGGAGAGTGGGACCAGCTGAAGTGCTCTTGCAGAGAGCCGGCACGATCTCGACGGGCCAAATGGCCTCCTTCTGTGCTGTAACTATTCTATGATTCTATGACAATATTGACAATTTATACTTTGTTATTGCGCTAATTTGATTATAGAATGTAGGGTCAGGTCATGAGAACCTATTGTCATAATGTTCCATTGATGTTGTCAAGATTCCTTTGTTTAACTGTATGTCTTGTTTAGGTGCATATACTGTAATTCTATATAGACATTAATGTCCACGGTGATGTGCTTATCAATGTTTAAGAACCACTGACTATGTATTTTCTCTTACTTCAGTCTGAGTGTGTGTTTACACTGCAAGTTTAGCACTGGTGCAAAACGATTTCCATTTCACACCTACACTAAACTTGTTAACCAGAAGAGTACACTAAACTTGTAATGTAAATCCGGATTCCAGAGCGAAGCAGATTGAGGCACTCTAGTGGAAGGATTCTCACACAGGGTGAGTTCAACACTGCATGGAGTGTCAATCCAGTGCAGTCTCAAACCTGGTTTACAATGTGCTCAGGTTGTCTGTTGGATCCTCTGGGCAATTTTTAAACCTAAGTACCTTGATTTAAATGTTTAGGAAGCGGAGACTTTGCCCCCTGCGCTTTCCAAACATTTAAATTTCTAACTTTTGGAGAGAGCTCTGCAAATGCATGTATACAAGTATGCGTAGAACTCTCTCATAAATGGGTCTTTCAAGAATCAGCCAGGCAGGAGTCAAGCAATGCAAATGCATCCTAAAATCAAGGCCAAATTTTGTCATAAAATATTTAACTCTAACCAAAAATCAATATTAATATTTCTTGTGTATGGTCAGCAGACACAGGAATGGATTTGGTAGTGATTTTTATCCTGATACACTATATATTCTAAGTTTTATGGTCCTGTTTTTTCTATAAATATTTTGAGTGCACTTGTAAGCAATTTAAATAGGCCTTTTGTGTGTTAATGACCATTGTAAAAAAAATCTAAAAAAGGCAGGAAAAAAACAGTTTGTTAACTTGAAATATTAGGGGGAAAAATTCGGTATCAACCATTTTGGGCACTAACATCGCCTGGGCGCTAACTTTAGCGCTCGGTGCTAATTAGCGCCGGCGACCGCAAAATTGAGTTTTAGCACCCCAAAAGGGAAGTGGAGCACTAAATCAAGCGCTCCACTTCGTTCTTTGGGCGCTAACGTCGGAGAGCGAGACGGAGACATCAGCAACGCTGCACACCGGGCCGTGCAGCGCTGCCGCGTTCAAAGGCTCCCTCCCTCCCTTAAAGGGAAGGGCCATCGCTGCAGGCTCTGCAATTTAAAAAGTACCTACCTGGACCACCAAGGCAGCCGCGATCCCGCGCGATCAGCCCGGCACTCAAGCAGAGTGCCAGGCTGATCGATCGCGGGCAAGAACCCACGAAAAAAAGTAGAACAGGGAAGGTAAGATGTTTTTCCACTTACCTCAGCCACCTCACCTTTAATCATTGCCCCCGAAGCGGCCAGCCGCCCGATGCACGCCTCCTGCAGCTGTCGGTGTTTTTGACCGGCGCTGCTGCAGGGGGTGGAAGTCAATTTCGGGTCCGGGGCACTACCGAGGCGATGCGCACAGCGATGACGTCACGATCTCCGGACGAAGGAGATCGGGGTGCAACGCCGTAGTGCCGCCGCAAAGCTCCCACCAAATATGGCGGGAGTCGATGTCAGCTCTGCGCCCGATCACAAAGCCCCGGGGGCGCTAACAGGAGGCGCAAAGGCACCCAATTTCACCCCCTTAGTGTCTGATACAGCATTCATGAATTGTTTATTAAGGTCTGAAATATTGAATATAGAAGAATTCAGCTGATAGAATATTTGATGTTAATAATTTAAGTGATTAAAATCTGCATTATACCAATAATACATAATGACCATTATCCTTCTGTTCATAAATATTATTATAATGGATATGTTGTGTCTTTTTTGACCCATGTTCAAACACATCACAATTTTATGTTTAAGATTAGAATTACATTTTTTTCATATAGATAATGCTTAATGCATCTCCTGACTGTGCCAAAAACAGGAAGAGGATTAAGTCACCAGTCCAAAATAAAAATAAATGTGCTTACTACATAAGAGGGTAAATAAATATATTTTATTTATATTCTATGAATGTGTTGACCTAATAACTCGCAAGTGACAAATGGCCAGTGCTACAGGTGGGATACAAGCTGTCTCCCACAGGTCTCCACCCGGAAGTAATTCATAAGAACATAAGAACATAAGAAATAGGAGCAGGAGTAGGCCATTCGGCCCTTCGAGCCTGCTCCGCCATTCAATGAGATCATGGCTGATCTTCTGCCTCAACTCCATTCACCGGCCCTATCGCCATATCCCTTGATGCCCTTACTAGTCAGAAATCTATCGACTTCTGTTTTGAATATACCCAATGACTGAGCCTCCACAGCCCTTTGGGGTAGGGAATTCCAAAGATTCACCACCCTCTGTGTGAAGAAATTTCTTCTCATCTCAGTCCTGAATGGCCTACCCTTTATCTTGAGGCTGTGGCCCCTGGTTCTAGACTCCCCAGCCAAGGGAAACATTCTCCCAGCATCCATCCTATCAAGCCCTGTAATAATTTTGTATGCTTCAATGAGATCCCCTCTCATTCTTCTGAATTCAAGAGAATACAGGCCTAGTTTACTCAATCTCTCCTCAAACCTTCCTAGAAAGTAAAACTAAAACTAGTGGGATTTGGTTAGTTTAAAAAGGAATAAGAGGAGTACAGTATACATTGGTCTAAGTAAGCTTCGGGAAAACAAAAGTCAATAAATAAACTAAAACTAGAAAATTAAAAAGTAATATAAGGGTTAAGTCATGGCAGTAGAGCTCGGACCTGTGTCATGCTCCTCCTGTAACATGTGGGAAATCAGGGACGCTTCCTGTGTCCCTGACAACCATGTGTGCGGGAAGTGTGTCCAGCTGCAGCTCATGTGGGACCGCATGACGGCCCTTGAGCTGCGGATGGACTCACTTTGGAGCATCCACGATTCTGAGAGGGTTGTGGATAACACATTTAGTGAGTTGGTCACATCGCAGGTTAAGGCCAGCGTAGATAGTACATGGGTGACCAAAAGGCAGAGCAAGGGCAGGAAGGTAGTGCAGAAATCCCCTGGGGTTGTCTCCCTTAGCAACAGGTTCACCGCCTTAGGTGCTGTTGTCGGGGGGGATGACTCATCGGGGGAAGGCACCAGCAGCCAGGCTCATGGCACCATGACTGGCTCTGTTGCAAAGAAGGGAGGGAAAAAGAGTGGCAGGGCTATAGTAATAGGGGATTCGATTGTAAGGGGAATAGATAGGGGTTTCTGTGGTCGCGACCGAGACTCCAGGATGGTATGTTGCCTCCCTGGTGCAAGGGTCAAGGATGTCTCGGCGCGGGTGCAGAACATTCTGGAGGGGGAGGGGGAACAGCCAGTTGTCGTGATACATGTTGGTACCAACGACGTAGCTAAAAAAAGGGAAGAGGTCCTACAAGTAGAATTTAGGGAGTTAGGAGCCAAGCTAAAAAGTAGGACCTCGAAGGTAGTAATCTCTGGATTACTACCAGTGCCACGTGCTAGTAAGAGTACAGAGAACAGGATAGTTAGGCTAAATACGTGGCTTGAGCAGTGGTGTAAGAGGGAGGGTTTTAAATTTTTGAGGCATTGGAACCAGTTTTGTGGTAGGTGTGACCTATACAAAAGGGACGGTCTACACCTGTGCAAAGATGGAACTGATGTTCTCGGGGTAATTTTTGATAAAGCTGTTCGGGAGCATTTAAACTAGTATGGCAGGGGGCTAGAAACCTATGTAGTGAAATAGAGGAAAGTGAAAGGCAGACAGAAATAAATGGTAAAAGAGTGAGGAACAAAAAACAAAGGGCCAAACTAATTCATAAAAAATGTGAGCATAAAAAAAGCCTGAGGGTTTTATACCTTAATGCGAGAAGCATCAGGAACAAGGTAGATGAATTAGCTGTGGAAATAGAGGTTAATAATTATGATCTAATTGGGATTACGGAAACATGGTTGCAGGGTGAGCAGGGCTGGGAGCTTAACATACAGGGGTATTCAGTATTTAGGAAGGATCGACAAAAAAGAAAGGGAGGAGGGGTAGCATTGCTGGTAAAAGAAGGGATAAATGCAATTGAAAGGAAGGATATTAACTCAGTTAATACAGAATCTATATGGGTGGAGCTAAGAAATAGCGAGGGGCGAAAAACATTAATAGGAGTGGTATATAGGCCTCCAAATAGTAAAATAGAGGTTGGGGAGGGCATCACGAGGGAAATTAGAGAAGCGTGCAATAAGAGCACAGCTGTCATCATAGGTGACTTTAACTTACATATAGATTGGAATAGCCTAATCAGTAAAAATAATGAGGAGGAGGAATTCCTTGAGTGTTTAAGGGATGGTTATCTGGATCAATATGTCGAGGAACCAACTCGGGAACAGGCTATATTGGACTGGGTACTGTGCAATGAGAAGGGACTAATTAGTAATCTTGTTGTACGGGGACCCTTGGGTCAGAGCGATCATAACATGATCGATTTCTCACTCGAAATGGAGAGCGAAGAAATTGACTCAGATACTAAGGTCCTGAATTTAAACAAGGGGAATTATGATGCCATTAGACGGGAACTGAGTAGGTCTGATTGGACAACGTTCCTGGGAGGACTGGAGGTAGATAAACAATGGCAAGCATTTAAAGATAGAATGACAAAATTGCAAAAATTGTTTATACCAATCTGGCATAAAAGGAAATCTAAAAAGGTGACTCAACCGTGGATAACAGGGGAAATTAGAGACAGCATAAAATCCAAAGATAGGGCGTATAAAATAGCCAAAAAAAGCGCCAGAGCGGAAGATTGGGAACAGTTTAAGATAGAGCAAAGGAGGACAAAGGGCTTAATCAAGAGGGGCAAAATAGCTTACGAAAGCAAGCTGGCGGAAAATATAAAAACTAACTCCAAAAGCTTTTATAAGTATATCAAGAGGAAAAGACTGGTGAAAACCAAAGTTGGCCCATTGCAGTCAGATACGGGGGAATATATAACGGGAAATAAGGAAATGGCAGACCAACTAAATGCATACTTTGGGTCAGTCTTTACGAAGGAAGACACAAAAAACCTCCCTGGGATATCGGGAAAAATAGGGACATTTGCAAAGGAGGAACTGACGCAAGTCAATATCTCTAAGGATATGGTGTTAAGGAAGCTAAAGGGATTGAAGGCGGACAAATCCCCAGGGCCTGATAACATGCATCCTAGGGTGCTGAAGGAGGTGGCCCTAGAGATAGCGGATGCACTAAGTATGATTTTTCAGAATTCATTAGACTCGGGAACAGTGCCCATGGATTGGAGGGTAGCTAACGTTACCCCGCTATTCAAAAAGGGGGGTAGGCAAAAAGCAGGTAATTACAGACCTGTAAGCCTTACATCAGTTGTGGGCAAAATGCTGGAGTCCATCATTAAGGATGAAATAGCGGAGCACTTAGCAAATGGGGACAGGATAGGACAGAGTCAACATGGATTTACAAAGGGTAAATCGTGCTTGACTAATCTATTGGAATTTTTTGAGGGAGTAACTGGTAAAATAGATGGGGGAGAGCCAGTAGATGTGGTGTACCTGGACTTCCAAAAGGCCTTCGATAAGGTCCCACATAAAAGATTAGCAGGGAAAATTGAAGCTCATGGGATAAAGGGGAAAGTATTGACGTGGATAGAGAACTGGCTGTCAGATAGAAAACAGAGAGTTGGAATAAACGGCTCATTTTCTGAATGGCAGGCAGTAACAAGTGGGGTACCACAGGGATCTGTCCTGGGTCCCCAGCTGTTCACAATTTACATTAATGACCTGGATCAGGGAGTCGGATGCAGCATTTCCAAATTTGCAGACGACACTAAACTAGGAGGGGGGGTGGGCTCAGAGGAGGAGACCAGGAAGCTCCAGAGCGATTTGGACAGACTGGGTGATTGGGCGGATAAATGGCAGATGCACTATAATGTGGACAAGTGTGAAGTTATCCACCTTGGGTGCAGGAACGGGAGGGCAAATTATTATTTAAATGGCAATAAATTGGGAGAGGGGGAAGTACAGAGAGACCTGGGTGTTCTTGTACACCAGTCACTGAAGGCGAGCATGCAGGTGCAACAGGCGATCAAGAAGGCAAACGGTATGCTGGCCTTCATAGCAAAAGGGTTGGAATACAGGAACAGGGATACCTTGCTGCAGCTGTACAGGGCACTGGTGAGACCACACCTCGAGTACTGTGTACAGTTTTGGTCGCCTCATCTGAGGAAAGATGTTCTTGCCATGGAGGGGGTGCAGCGGCGATTCACCAGGCTGATACCAGGAATGGTGGGATTGACCTATGAGGAGAGACTATGTAGTTTAGGGATGTACACACTGGAGTTTAGAAGATTGAGAGGGGACCTCATAGAAGTGTATAAAATTCTGACAGGTCTAGACAGACTAGATGCAGAAGGAATGTTTCCCTTGGCGGGTGAGAACAGAACTAGAGGACATAATTTAAGGATAAGGGCTAAACCATTTAGGACAGAAATGAGGGGGAATTTCTTCACTCAGAGGGTGGTGAACCTGTGGAACTCATTGCCACAGAGGGCAGTGTACGCCAGCTCATTAAATATATTTAAGAGGGAATTAGATGTATTTCTACAGGCAAAAGGGGTTAAGGGTTACGGAGAGAAGGCGGGGACGGGATACTGAATTGGAGGATCAGCCATGATCTCATTAAATGGCGGAGCAGGCTCGAAGGGCCGGATGGCCTACTCCTGCTCCTATCTTCTATGTATCTATGTATCTATGTATACGACAGTCCCGCCATCCCAGGAATCAATCTCGTGAACCTTCGTTGCACTCCCTCTATGACAAGTATATCTTTCCTTAGGTAAGGAGACCAAAATTGTACACAGTACTCCAGTGTGGTCTCACCAAGGCTCTATATAATTGGAGTAAGACTTCTGTACTCCTGTACTCAAATCCTCTTGTAATGAAGGCCAGCGTACCATTTGCCTTCCTAATGGCTTGCTGCACCTGCACATTCACTTTCAGTGACTCATGTACAAGGACACCCAGGTCCCTTTGAGCATCTGCATTCCCCAATCTTTTACCAAATACTCTGCCTTTCTGTTTTTTCTACCAAAGTGAACACCTCCCCCCCCTCCTCCTCCCCCTGGGATCGCGATTCGGGCCTGGGGTCGAGGATCGGACCCCACGCCCTGCCAGGATCACAACTTCCGCCCACCCCGGGGACAGGGAATGGACCCCCCCAGGCCTGGAACACCCCCTTCCCACCCCTGGGATTGGACACCCCCCCCGGGCCTCAAACACCCCCGGGGGGGGATCGGACCACCCCTGGTCTTGGAAACCACCCCCCCACCACACCATCCTGGGCCCAGCAAAAACCTGTTGCTGAGACCTCCTCCTCCGAGTTCCCCGCACGAATGGAAGCCAGCAGGCTGATTTCCGGGCGGGGAACCCGTCCCTGTCGTCGCACGCACGCTGTGGAGAATTCCACAGCGTGCCTGGAAACCCGACCTTCCAGGTTTCCCGCCGTCTCCCGGGTCCCCCCTGTACCGTGGGACCCGGGAAAATCCAGCCCATGTTTTTGGTTTTGGACTGATTTAAACTGTGAATAGTCCCTGGGCTCGTGACCTGGAAATATCATGTAAAAATTTGGTACGTTCTGTGTTCATAACCCATTACAGGGAACAATATTTCTAAATTGCCTGAAAGTGTGAGTGTGTTTGTTGCCTATGTTCATTTCAATTTAAGATTGTGCACCTGGAAGAGGGAAAACTTTGTGATTTACATTTTACATTTTAAAGACGCTGGTGTGGATTTATTTTGGCTAGGGCTTACTTGTGCCACTGTAAAAACAGGCAGTTTGTTTAAAAAAAGATAAGATTCAGCCATGGAGTTACAGTTCCTATGGTGCCTGGTGGTGAATTTGAATTTTCCAAAGCACTTTGATTTAATTTGTGAAAACTATTTTTTCTTCAGTTATATTCAGTATTTTTAGTCATTTGGAAAGGTGCCTGAAGAAAGATGACGTAATTTACTGGATTTTTCTCAGCATGTGCTATTTTGATTATTTCATCTGTTATGAATTGTGTGCAGTTAATAAAATATTGGTTTGAATTAAATTTGAATAATGGAGGTTAACTAACCTATTAAATTGTGAAAACCCGACTTTCATTGTGGCCACAGTGAAATTCTGGTTATTGTAAATTGTGCAGAGGTCTCTAATTCCAGACTTCAGACGTGGATATTGGCAGTTTTGAATTTCTTAAATGTTTAATGATTTGGAGTAGAAATTGCTATCTCTATGGCAACAATCTGGAAACACCTTGTAATTGGACTGTACTAACGAACCGAACAGTTAGGGCTAGAAATTCGGCTCCTTTGCGCCTGCCGTTAGCACCTCCGGGGGGCGCTAATGGGGTGCAAAGGGCTCATCACCAGAGGGTGGGGGGCAAAAAAAGCGCCTCCCGAGAAATTCGGCGGGGCATTGTTGAGGCGCTACCCAATAATGCCGCGCCCCGGCCGCTGCGCCGCCAGCGATGACATCATCGCCGTGCACCGCAACCCCTTAGCGCCCTGCCGCGGCCACTTACCGCCCCACGGCAGAAATTTGGCTGCGCCCCGCAAGGCTGGCACGGGCGGTGTCAGCGCCAGTCTCGCGGGTCGGGAGCCGGGCCGACCTCCACTCGCAGGGCAGTATTTAAAGGGGAGGTGCGACCATGACCTGCGCCGCCATTTTCTTTTTTTGGCCGACCTCCAGGTTGGCCCTCCGTGGTGTGCCGTGGCGTGGTCCTGGCCGCCATCGCGCAGCTCAACACCGTGTCTCGGCGCCGGACTGCGGCCGCAGCACCACGGTGACCTAGTGTGGGCCATCGGAGGCCCTGCAGAGTGCGCAACGGCCTTCCCCTTTAACTGAAGGGGAGGGGCGTTGAAACGTGGCAGTGCTCCGTGGAGCGCTGCCAATCGCGCCCCAACATCACCTCAGTTACCGCCCACCAGGAAGTGGAGCGCCTGACATTGTGCTCGACTTCCTGGGCGGAGCGATAAGCCGAATTTAGTGGCCGGAATTTTTACCTTAGAGTTGGGGCAGGTGCGTGCGGGCCGCACAGCGGGTCACCATCACGAAGTTTTCAACAGCATGTTCTGCACTCTGCGTTTAACTGAATTAGATCAATTGAATAAATCATCCGGGTTTCCCGGCCAATTAACTGGAGCCGGTCTGATGACATCACCGATGACTCGCTTTCACCTCAGATATTTAAAGGAGCCTTGCACATATCAGCTTTGAAGGTTGTTGCAGGAGGCTTAGAGGTAGTTGGGAGAGGTGGCTATTCTTATCTATCGAAGACTTTTGTGAGGGTGCAAGGAAGGATGGAGCCTCAGCACAGGAAGGCTGCACCCAGGTTCTCGGATGCCTCCCTGGAAGTCCTGGTCCAGGGAGTCAGAGCACAGAGGGCGGTCCTATTCCCTGGTAACGGCAGGAAGAGACCAGCCAATGATACCAAGAAGGCATGGCTGGAGATCGCCCAAGAAGTGAGCAGCAGGGGTGTAGTGAGCCGCTCCTGGATACAGTGTCGCAAGAGATTTAATGATCTCATGAGGTCAGGAAAGGTGAGTACAATGCCATATTCAACTACATCCTGATGTGCGAATCACCCCATCCCCATCACTCTGCCTTTCCAAGCCTACTGCGGCACACTACTCCTCACACCAACCTACCTTGCAGGTGCACCCATCCCTCACTGTCTATGCACCTACTCACATCCCCATCTGACTATCCACCAATGATACTTACCCTCAACCTAATGCAATCCTAGAAAGTAATGCCACAGAAGGAGGCCATTTGGCAATGTCAGGCCACTCCCTCATAGTCACCCTCTACAGATGTGGCCCATCCATCCCTTACACTCATTGCATCACTCTCGCTCAAAGTTCTCTTCTTTCTCTCCTTGCAGGAGAAGAATGCGCAGAGCAGGAGAGAAAGAGAAAGAACCAGAGGTGGCCCTCCAATATACACTAATTTGACGCCAGCAGAGGAAGATGCGTTTGCAGTAAGTGGAGTGGCAGAGCTGCTGGCAGTGGGAGACAGAGAGAGGGGGACCTGCCAGCAACTTGGTGACAGAGTTAAATATCCCACATGGCACACAACAGACACTCATGGTAACTGATGTCAGCAGCCAGTGAAATATGCATCATGTGCATAATGGTAACGTTACACATTCCTATCACAACAGTTCTAATTCATCTCTTTACTCTCCCACAGGTCCATCAAGTGCCCCCCCACCCCCCACCCCGCCACTGTCCAGCTGGAGGAGGACGACGACTCCACAGAGGAAGCTCCATTCTCTGCGAGTGCTCTGGCAGCAGACCCATGTGTACCCAGCACCAGCGCAGATACGCACACGTCGGTGGGTACTGTGAGAGAGAGAGTAGTCTTGTCACCTGGTGTCTCGCACATCACAAGTGAGCAAGAGCAGATGGTGGAGACAGGGACAGCAGTAGAGACTCCTCGCCGGAGGGCGCAGGACATTCCCAGACAAGGGAATACACAATGAATGGTAGGACCCTAGGAAGGACAGAGGATCAGAGGGACCTTGGTGTGCATGTACATAGATCCCTGAAAGCAGCAGGACAGGTAGATAAGGTGGTTAAAAAGGCATATGGGATACTTGCCTTCATTAGCCGAGGCATAGAATATAAGAGCAGGGAGGTTATGATGGAGCTGTACAAAACGCTAGTTAGGCCACAGCTGGAATACTGTGTGCAGTTCTGGTCGCCACACTATAGGAGGGATGTGATTGCATTGGAGAGGGTGCAGAGGAGATTCACCAGGATGTTACCTGGGCTGGAGCGCTTCAGCTATGAAGAGAGACTGGACAGGCTGGGGTTGTTTTCCTTAGAGCAGAGAAGGCTGAGGGGGGACCTGATTGAGGTATACAAAATTATGAGGGGCATAGATAGGGTAGATAGAAAGGAACTTTTCCCCTTAGTAGAGGGGTCAATAACCAGGGGGCATAGTTTCTAGGTAAGGGGCAGGAGGTTCAGAGGGGATTTGAGGGAAAACTTTTTCACCCAGAGGGTGGTTGGAATCTGGAACTCACTGCCTGAAAGGGTGGTAGAGGCAGGAACCCTCATAACATTCAAGAAGCATTTAGATGAGCACTTGAAACGCCATAGCATACAAGGCTATGGACCAAGTGCTGGAAAATGGGATTAGAATAGACAGGGCTTGATGGCCGGCGCGGACACGATGGGCCGAAGGGCCTCTTTCTGTGCTGTATAACTCTATGACTCTATGAAAGATGGTTCCCGACGTGCTGTCAATTTCAGCGCTTTTAATTGCCGACCCGTTCCCAAACCTGCAAACTCTGCAATGTGAAAATTCCGTCCATGGTCTTCAGAACCTCATGAATGTTGATGGTGAAAGATTACCGAAAGTAGTTCTTTGATAAAGAAATGGTTTCACAGAGTTACGAAATATCCTTTGAAAATTTTGGTGCAGCAAGAGATTTTAGAATTTAAGACCTTATCTGCAGACATCGTCAGACATCAAGTGTCACAACGTGGTTATGATTTTGACTAAAGGCTTTTCCTTTAAAATGCTTGGACTGAACCCATTCAGGGTCATTTGTTATCTTCTAAGGGGCAACACGGTGGCATAGTGGTTAGCACTGGTGCCTCACAGCGCCAGAGACCCGGGTTCGAATCTGACCTCGGGTGACTGTCTGTGTGGAGTTTGCACATTCTCCCCGTGTCTGCGTGGGTTTCCTCCGGGTGCTCCGGTTTCCTCCCACAGTCCAAAAATGTGGGGGTTAGGTTGATTTGGCTATGATAAATTGACCCTTAGTGTTAGGGGGGATTAAATATGTGGGGTTATGGGGATAGGATGGGATATGTGTACTGTGGGGATTAAAGCAGGGACAGGGTACTGGATTTGGATGATCAGCCATGATCGTATTGAATGGCGGAGCAGGCTCGACGGGCCGAATGGCCTACTCCTGCTCCTAGATTCTATGTTTCTATGTTTCTATATGTTTCTAAGACAGAGTGCCTGAGTTGGGAGATGTGGGAGTTACCATTGCAAGCACGTTTGTCTCTAATGTAAAACCACCAAGCCTGGGCACCATTTGTTCTTGAAATTGGAATTGATGAAGATAAACTGATATGAATGGCTGTTTCAAGCATTCAAGAAAGGAAAATTTACCTGAAGTCAAAGGCTTAATTAAATTTTCATTAAAAGAAAAGAGAGGACTGCAGTCTAGGTGGTTCCTATGCATCAAGGAAGAAGGTTTGGGGGAAATAAAATTGAGCATTGACGAGACGTGCCAGTTCAACAATACTGCTCTTTAGATTTCGAATCATTTTGAAATAATAAAATGGACTCAGGCACAATATAATGGGTTATTTTGGGAAATAAAAGGCTTCTAAAATAAAAAAACAAAATGCGTTAAAACTTGGATCAAGTAGGAACGTTTTATCTATGTTTTAAAGATATAATGATGATGTTGTATTGAACAGTAAAGTTCCTCCAGGGCTCATGAATGAGATAAAATGGTAATAACTGTGTAAAATTGAATGAGAGGAAGTGATTGGAATGGCTGAGCGCACTGGATAGAGCAAAGGCTATGGGCCCCGACAACATCCCGGCTGTATTGCTGAGGACTTGTGCTCCAGAACTAGCCATGCCTCTAGCCAAGCTGTTCCAGTACAGCTACAACACTGGCATCTACCCAACAAAGTGAAAAATTGCCCAGGTATGTCCTGTCCACAAAAAGCAGGACAAATCCAATCTGGCCAATTACCACCCCATCAGTCTACTCTCAATCATCAGCAAAATTATGGAAGGTGTCATTGACAGTGCTATCAAG
Organism: Squalus acanthias; assembly: GCA_030390025.1. Lineage (NCBI taxonomy): Eukaryota > Metazoa > Chordata > Chondrichthyes > Squaliformes > Squalidae > Squalus > Squalus acanthias. Next base: position 55,146,965 of record CM059426.1, read on the forward strand.
TGGCACTTACTCAATAACCTACTCACCAACGCTCAGTTTTAGTTCCGCCAGGACCACTCAGCTCCAGACCTCATTACAGCCTTGGTCCAAACATGGACAAAAGAGATGAATTCCAGAGGTGAGGTGAGAGTGACTGCCCTTGACATCAAGGCAGCATTTGACCGAGTGTGGCATCACGAGCCCTAGTAAAATTAATGTCAATGGGAATCAGGGGGAAAACTCTCTCCTGGCTGAAGTCATACCTAGCACAAAGGAAGGTGGTTGTTGGAGGCCAATCATCTTAGCCCCAGGACATTGCCGCAGGAGTTCCTCAGGGCAGTATCTTAGGCCCAACCATCTCCAGCTGCTTCATCAATGACCTTCCCTCAATCATAATGTCAGAAGTGGGGATGTTCGCTGATGATTGCACAGTGTTCAATTCCATTAGCAACTCCTCACATAATGAAGCAGTTCATGCCCGCATGCAACAAGACCTGAACGACATTCAGGCTTGGGCTGATAAGTGGCAAGTAACATCCACGCCACACAAGTGCCAGACAATGACCATCTCCAACAGAAGAGAGTCTAACCACCTCCTCTTGACATTCAACGGCATTACCATCTTTGAATCTCCACCATCAACATCATGTCACATAAATACTGTGGTTACAAGAGCAGGTCAGAGACTAGGTATTCTGCGGTGAGTGACTCACCTCCTGACTCCCCAAAGCCTTTCCACCATCTACAAGGCAAAAGTCAGGAATGTGATGGAATACTCTCCACTTGCCTGTATGAGTGCAGCTCCAACAACATTCAAGAAGCTCGACACCATCCAGGACAAAACAGCCCGCTTGATTGTCAACCCATTCACCACCTTAAACATTCACTCCCTCCACCATCAGCGTACCATGTCTGCAGTGTGTACCGTCTACAAGATGCACTGCAGCAACTCGCCAAGGCTTCTTCGGCAGCACTTCCCAAACCCGCGACCTCTTCCACCTAGAAGGACAAGGGCAGCAGGCGCATGGGAACACCACCACCTCCAGGTTTCCCTCCAAGTCACAATCCATCCCAGCTTGCGAATATATCGCCATTCCTTCATCGTTGCTGGGTCGAAATCCTGGAACTCCATACCTGACAACACTGTAGGAGTACCTTCACCACACGGACTGCAGCAGTTCAAGAAGATGGCTCACCACCACCTTCTCAAGGGCAATTAGGGATGGGCAATAAATGCTGGCCTCACCAGCGACACCCACATCCCGTGAATGAATTTTAAAAAAAGGATGTAAGATAGAAACAGGAAAATTATACCACCAAATGGAATTTTCCTAACATTATAGTGAAAGTCAGCAAAGTGTAGGTGAGAATAATAAATTGATAGCTTTCCCTTAGAGATGTTTGTGTCCTTGCCTACACTGAACAATAAGAAAACTGCATTTGATAACCTGGCCATTACCCAAGACACGAGAACCATGCAGAGGGAGATGAGCAAAGATCTCCAGACACCCCGCCCTCCACGATCTGTTGATGAGATCACCTGATAGCATAGGATTACATAAGATATACAGCACAGAAACAGGCCATTCGGCCCAACCAGTCCATACCGGTGTTTATGCTCCACGCAAGCCTCCTCCTGTCTTTCCTTATCTAAATCTATCAGCATAACCCTCTATTCCCTTCTCCTTCATATCTAGCCTCCCCTTAAATGCATCTATACTATTGGCTTCAACCACTCCCTATAGTAGCAAGTTCCACATTCTCACCATTCTCTGGGTAAAGAAGTTTCTTCTGAATTCCCTATTTGATTTCTTGGTGACTATCTTATATTGATTGCCTCTAGTTTGCTCTTCCCCGCACTGGATAGAGCAAAGGCTATGGGCCCTGACAACATCCCGGCTGTATTGCTGAGGACTTGTGCTCCAGAACTAGCCATGTGTCTACCCTATCAAAACCTTTCATAATTTTAAAGACCTCTATTAGGTCACCCCTCAGCCTTCTCTTTTCAAGAGAAAAGAGACCCAGCCTATTCATCCTTTCCTGATAGGTATAGCCTCGCATTTCTGGTATCATCCTTGTAAATTTTTTTTGCACCCTCTCCAGTGCCTCTATAGCCTTTTTATAATATGGCGACCAGAATTGTACGCAGTACTCCAAGTGTTGTCTGACCAAGGTTTGATACAAGTTTAGCATAACTTCCCTACTTTACAATTCAATCCCTCAAGAAATAAACCCTAGTGCTTGGTTTGCTTTTTTTATGGCTTTGTTAACCTGTGTCGCTACTTTTAGTGATTTGTGTATTTGTACTCCGAGATCCCATTGCTTCTCTATGCCATTTAGATTCGTAATTTCCAAGTAATATGTGACCTCCCTATTTTTCTTACCAAAATGTAATACCTCACATTTATCTGTGTTGAATTTCATTTGCCAATTATATGCCCATTCTGCAAGTTTATTAATGTCCTCCTGTAATTTGTTGCAGTCCTCCTCAGTATTGACTATGCCCCCCCCAATTTGGTGTCATTCGCAAAGTTAGAAATTGTGTTTTTCATTCCAGAGTCTAAATTACGAATATAAATTGTGAACAACAGTGGTCCCAGCACTGATCCTTGTGCAATACCACTTCCCACTTTCTGCCACTCTGAATAGCTACCCTTTACCCCTACTCTCTGCTTTCTGTCTTGACGCCAGCTAGTTATTGATTCTGCTACTTGTTCCCTTACTTCACATTCTCATTCACATACATAGGGTGTATTTGTATGATTTAGTAAACATTTTTGTATAACTATAATATGTGAAATTGTATGTTAAAAGCCTAAAAACCTGTATAAAATGGCAAATGGCTGAGAGAAAAGCAGGATGGGAAATTATGCCAACCTGACTGAAACTCGCTCTGTTTTCAATTAATGAAGTAATGGAATGGAATGCTAAGTTTATGGACACTGTCAGGAACGTGGTATTCAGTAATGTGATGTAAAAGAGATAAGAGAAGAGAAGAGAGAGAGAAATGGAAGGCACTCCTCAGTGATGCCACTATAAAATGGACAGACTGTTTAGACAACATCTTGGGAAATGGTCTTTGAAAAGAGAACATCTAAAGATAAAGGGCATTTTGATATGCACAAAGCGAGACCGAGTGGGATCAACAAGGTCATAAACCATGTACCAGGTGTCGGATAGCTGATTGCAGTCACATAGGCAAAAGAAGGGAAAGTGTATAAAGATACAGATATTGAACACTGAAGGCAGCGCGAACCAAGTAATCAGAGTTGAAGGAGCTTCAGTCGACAGAACACAGCAAGAAACCAGAGAAGCGAGCTTCAGTCAACAGAAAACAGCAAGAGGATAAAGAGACCGCGCCACAATCGCTCGGAAGGAACGCTGAGGCTCAAACGAACAAGACTGTGACTATCTCCTTGTTAAGTATTACTTCTTTGTACTGGATGTTTAATGCTTAATAAACCTGTTTTACACAATATACCTGTACCCAGAGTGGTTTGTGTAGTCACGGACAAATTATTAGAGCTTTTGGAAGGTATAATTTGGTGCCCAACGTGGGGCTCGACTATTAACTGAAACCAGGTCTATTGTGCATAAAGCAGGTGTTTGGATTTTCGCTTGGATTTTCGTCTGATCAACGAGAATCCTCGTGGAAAGTTAGGTTTTCTAACAGATAGTGTCTCTTTAACGTACAGCAGAATGTCGAGTGAGAATTTTCTTGTAGACTATAAAGCGAAGTTAATGAAGAAGTGCGATGAGGCACAGTTACAGATGTTAGTAGAATGTCTAACAAAGGATGCGAAGGTACTTTTCGAGGATGTTGTGGCGTTCATTGAAAGACAAGTTAAGGAAAAGAAATGGAAGCCGGATAGGGCAGCGCAGCTAATGGCCTATGCCGCAGTGTATTGTGTAGAACAAGATAAAGAAACTTTCCTAGAGATGGAAGATGAACAGGATAAATTAGAAAAAGACAAACTACGGCTTATAGAAAAGAATCTAACGTTACAGGGTGAGAAATTAAAATGGGAAAAAGAAGCTGTAGAATTAAACAACAAACAAGAAGTCTTTCAAGGACCAATCGGTGCTGCAATAGCAATAATACAACAGCAGAGTATTACTGCAGTTCATGCCAGCGCTGCAATACAGAATCTTGAGGAGGCTAAAAGCCAAATAGCCTTCTTAACAAAAGATAATGACCGTCTGATCAGCCAACTAAATGATTCACGAGGGGCCCTGAGAGAGGCTCTTCAGCGCCCCCACAGGGAGTTAGACCACAAGCAATGTCAGAATACTATACAACAGTTAGAAAATCAGTTGGGTAAACAACGGGCTGCAATAGCGGCAGTCGCGGGAGTAGACCCCCCCATGAGTTATGATAAACAATGCGAGAGGTTAAGAGAGGAGCTATATTCTCCCTTGATATTTCCTTCCGGTGAGGTCCCCGTCTCATATGCCACCATCGACCTGGCTGAAAGACCACCAGCCTATGATAATAAAAATATAATCGAAACCTCAGCGGACGAACCTTTGCCCGTTAGAGCTCCGGTTAATGTCCTGACTCGTACCCAAATGATTCTTAACGCACCACCAGCACTAGTAGCTGATGGTGTTCAGGGACAAGCAGCACAACCAGTGGCACCTCCAGGAATACTGTGGGCAGGTACTTATGAAAGGTCCCAGCCCCTAAACTACAGGCATGTGTCCAGCAATTCAGACCAGTTAACCCACAAACATGCCCTATAGAGCTAAGGCAACGTATCGTGGCATTCCGGAATTACCATCCTAATTTTGAGGACAATGACATGAAGAATGTTGTACTGTCTGCCCTGACTCCGGACATACGGACTAGTCTCCCCTTTTTGGCCTTTAATGTGGGGAACACCCTGAATATCTTAATCACATATATACAAACAGCTTTAGGCTTGGATACTATTGATTTGGTCCAGAAATTAAACCAAACCCAACAAGGGCCTCATGAGACCCCTCCTGCTTTCGGAGATCGGTTGTACATTATTTATGAAATGACGCAAGCACGCCCCAATGCTGCTGCATTGAACGGGAAGGATGAAGCGGCATTTAAGAAAATATATTTAAAGAATATTCAGACCTCACTGCAAGCAGCTTTAGGGCACACGGTCAGCCACAACTTGCAATGGACAGCCCTTTTAAGAGACGCTACTTCTGCATGGGCCTATGTTAAAACTCAGGTCCAGGCATCAACAACAGAAACGCCAGTAAGTGTAGTTGAGGGACCCCAGGCTTCTCTAGTATCAAACCCCCGTAGACAATCGTTCATGTGTTACAACTGCGGCAAGATAGGACACTTTGCGAAAGATTGCCGAAGTCCTAGACAAACAGGCTTGGGAGGTGGGAGGAATAACAATAATTACCCGCGATATGGTCCGTCCCGTTCACCTCATCCAGTGGATAGCAGGCTGGACGCTATGGACTCACGTATTGAGAGAATGTCAAGTATGATGCAGACACTTACAGGAACCCAGATGTTGGGGAGTCCTGTGGCCCCAACTATGAGTTTGAATCCGACTCCCCCTATGAGCTCATTATTCCCGCCCCCACCACTGCAACAACCCAATGGCCCACAATGACGGGATCCGGCCCCACCGGCCTGGTCTGAAATGGGGTTCAGACGAGACGACCAGTTGTCTCAGCTTTGCTGCCTGGGGGCCGACAGCAGACTATGCTAATAGACACTGGGTCATCTGTTACAATCCTGCATTCCCCAGACCTGGAACGCCAACTGGATATAGGCAAAAGTAGCTTCGTCATAACGGGAGTCACCGGGGCACAAGCACCCGTATATCCAGGGGAGGAACTTAATATTTCCCTCGAGGAATTCCCCGTAAAAATTACCGATCCATTGTACATGTGTATGACAAACAGAATGGGGATACTTGGGAATGATACCCTAAGGGGAATGACAGCCATTATAGATTACAATCAGAATTGTTTATGGGTTGAGTCTAAACCAGGAGATGTAGTTCAAATCTCAGATGCTCACTCGGTGTTTGCTATAAAGAAGCCTGAGCAAGTAGCACTGCCGACACATCCCCTGCCTGCTGTTAGCTCCTTAGTGACCAAACATGCAGCAGCCTTTGCTAAATCTAAACACGACTGCGGGAGGATGGAAAGGGAGACGCGAATTAATGGGCCACCCCATCGCGCATGTAAACAATATCCGATTCCCCGAGAAAGTATTCCGTATTTGCGAACAGTCATTGCCTCATTGGAAGAACAGGGAGTACTGCGCAAAGGTTCTTTTACTACCAATTCCCCTGCATGGTCAGTTAGGAAGCTGGATGAATTTTGGAGGCTTACTATTGATTACCGTGCCTTAAATAAAGCTTCCCCACGTCAAAGCCCGACTGTTAGTCAAGCCCCTTCGCTACTGACATCCATACCCCCCAAGGCCACTGTCTTCTCCACCTTATGATGTGGAGATGCCGGCGTTGGACTGGGGTGGACAAAAATGAGAAGTCGCACAACACCAGGTTATAGTCCAACAGATTTATTTAATTTTACTTTTTTATTTAAAATTAAATAAATCTGTTGGACTATAACCTGGTGTTGTGCGACTTCTCATTTTTCTCCACCTTAGACATAGCGAATGGTTTTTGGACTATTCCAGTTGCTCAGGAGGACCAGTACAAATTTGCTTTCACGTTTGAAGGGCAAGGGTACACATTTACGTGTCTACCGCAAGGGTTTCATAACTTGTCATCGATCTTTCATCAGTACATGGCACGAGCAGTTAAAGACTTTTCTAAACCTTCAGCCCTTCTACAGTATGTTGACGATCTACTTTTGGCTACTGAAACAATGGAAGAACACCTAGAACTCCTAGATGAGCTGATAGGACTAGTACAAAAGGCAGGGCTGAAAATAAATCCAAAAAAGGTTCAGCTGGCAAAAGATAAGGTTACCTTTCTGGGAGTAAACATTTCAGCGACTGGCCTTAGTCCGGACCACAAGAAGATAGAGACTATTCAGCGACTCCTATTATCAGTTTCAAAGACTGCATTGTGATCCTTTTTAGGTTTGGTCGGATACCAGCAAAATTTTATTCCGAACTTTGCAGACTTGGCTAAACCTTTGTATGATCTTTTAAAGGGAGATACGGAAGAGATACAACCCGTATGGGAAGATCACCATACTGCTGCGGTTAGTGCTTTGAAACAAGCCATGATACAGGAAACTGCTCTCATCTCCCCGGATCACGGTCAGCCCTTTCACCTTGAAGTAGGCTCCACCCCTACCAGCCTAACTGCCGTTTTGAGTCAGAAACAGGCAATCAGCGAGACACTACGTCCTATCGCGTATGCTTCACGTATACTTCGAGGGGTGGAAAGTACATTCTCAGCGTGTGAACATCATCTGTTGGCCACATTTTGGGCAGTCAATCATTTCACCTACATTACCGGACTGCAGAAAGTCATTTTGCATTCACCACACACGCCCCTTAATCTGCTGTTAAAAACCAAGTGAGACCAAGGTATCCTCTCAGCGAATAAGTAAATGGATACTCAAATTGTTACAGCGTGACCTGGACATTTCGCCTAAACGAACCACGCTGTTACCCCTTATGCTCGCCTATGAGGGAAGCCCACACTAGTGTCCATTACCAGTACTAGATATGGAACCAAATCCAGTAAAGGCTAACACCATACCCGGAGCTCGAAATGTGTACGTTGGCGGGTCATCATACTATGTAGACGGCCATCCTAGAACTGGATGTGCCCTTATTGATATCGACGCTCACGATTGGTCAGAGGGAGTTCAAGTTCCCGTCCACTCCTCACAACAGGCAGACCTGATTTCTGTAATTCTAGCTGTAAATTACACGACTATGGATGAAACAAATATCTGGTCCGATAGCAGTTACATTTGTAACACAGTTATGGCTCTTCCCCTCTATAATACAAATGAGTTTTGCTCATCAGATGTTAAATCTTCACTACATTCTGGTCTCCTCCGTAAGCTATGGAAAGTGCTCCAGGAACGAGTCGCCCCTTGTCACGTGGGTAAGGTAGCAGCCCATCAGAAAGATTCATCCCCCCATTCCCGAGGTAACCAAATGACCGATCGCTTTGCTAAGGAGGCGGCCGAGAACGGAAAGTTACTACCTTGGTGGGTGATGAATGATACTCAGACCCCCGTAGTGGGTGCGGTGACTAAGACTAAAACCATTGATCTTTTGGCCCTGCAGGATTCATATGCTCCCTATGCACAGGTAATAGCCTGGCATCAACAGGGATGCCCGCTACCAGCACCCACCCTATGGGCAGACTCCACTGTAATGCAACAACGTGTAGGTAAAAACCCTCCCCTACTAATGATCAGGAATAAAGAGGGAGACCGAGTAGTTTGTATTCCTCCTCAGTTAAAGGAAGAAATTCTAGCTCTCTTTCATTCTCACCCGACGGCGGGACATTACTCAGCGGCCTCTACACTACAAAAGTTAATACCTGTTTGCTGGTGGCCTGGAATGGAACAGTATGTGGAACAATATGTTAATCGTTGCCTGCCATGCCTACAGACAAACCCCACTTCATGTTCAAATCGCGCTTTGCTTAGGTCACAGCCCCCTCCCGAGGGACCATGGACACACTTACAGATTGACTTTATTGGTCCACTAACAAAATCCAAGGGAAACTATGAGTACGCACTTGTGATAATCGATCAGTTCACTAAATGGATTGGGGCTTTTCCCACGAGAAATAACACAGCACGCACCGCAGCTCGAATTCTCCTGAGTGAGGTGTTCTGTAGGTGGGGATTGTCATTACAAGTGGATAGCGATCAGGGTCCACACTTTACGGGGGCAGTTTTCACAACTCTGCAAGAAATGTTACAGATAAAACATAAATTGCACATTGTGCACCATCCACAATCATCAGGGATTGTGGAGAGGGGAAATCGAACTTTAAAGACAATGTTGCAGAAGTTGTGTACAGAACACCCCACTCAGTGGACTGACATGTTGCCTTTATGTCTAATGGCAATACACTCTACCCCACACAGGACTACGAGGGTAAGTCCATATGAGGCTATGACTGGGAGACAAATGCGGATACCAGGACATGTAACATTGGGAAATAACACACCATTAAAATTACAACCATGTAGCCAAAAATGGTTACAAACCTTGATAGATCATATGGACGAGGTGAACAAGCTGGTGGCCATTAACATAGGCAAATCGCGTGAACAAATCAAGCGATATTATGATAAGAGGGTAAAACCATTTGAGTATGATGTTGGAGACCGAGTAATGTTACAAAATTTCTCTCCAAAAAAACACTCATTCGAGATAAAATGGACGGGCCCTACTACCATAGTAGATAAATTAAATCCAGCTGTGTATCTACTGAATGTCCCATATGGTCCGAAGGGAGAACCTAAACTGAAATGGTTCCATATCAATCAGATGAAAACTGTTAAGAATTAAGATGTTATATTTTGGTTTACCCACAGGTTAAAGATGCGGCTCTGTATGCTGATACTGATAATTGGATGTGCAGTGAGCTCTCTGGAGGTAACAAAAACTTTTGACATTACCATTAACATCTGTACACTGGACGAAGGAGGCGAATGCGCCCTACTCCCCATCTATGGAACGGAACCTCGAATTGTTGGCAGACATAAACTATCAAAGAACTATAACGGATCATCCGAGCCGTATGAGGGGGATGTTCCAGTTTGGATCAGAAATAGTGCAAACGATAATATAACAACACCATACGTAACGGGTTGTGGTACATTACAAGAAAAGGTGTATAATTGGGAAATAAAAGAAGGATATGGTGTGTGTATCAGGATAACGAACAGGAAAGGCCCAAATGTGTGGAAATTCCTGAAGAAAAAGAATGGAATCTGGGAACAGGTACAAGAATCAAATCAGGGACCAGTAGCTTCGGAAAGTATGGGATATATACAATTATGCTGGCCTCGGTGGTGGAAGAAACATTATTCTTGTATTGGGTCGAATATTATCATGGGCTTTAAAAATCAGGATGATGATTGGCCTCCTATTCCCGAATATGATGTAAAGATTACCTCAGCAGGATATGAGATTCCCAGAGACGGTATAGAGATCACAGTGGCAGAAAATAAACCCTTTATGATAACCTTTAAACGTTGGGGAAATTATAGGGATTTTGGGAATAAAGATAACAGCATAATAGAATTCGAACATGCGATAACTGGATGTGTAAGGGAAGATGGCTATGTCTATAGTGTTAAGCTCACACCCTATGAGAAAGCAAGTCATTCAGAACCACGAGAGGGTGTATCCGAGGAACAATGTCCCCAACTAACACCGGGACCTGGGAACGGTCTTGTAATTATACCCACCTATAAAGCAGTGTATCATCAAGTAATACCAGAAGTGGCTCCTGTTATCCTAAATTTAACAGAACTAATACTACCAAAGTGGTGCCCTGACAAAACAGCACAACTAACTCAGAGAATGCTGCAGCAGGTTTTTAATCAGTACTGGGAAAAGGCGACCTTATCTATAAGTATAGAGAAAACAGAAGGGACCTTCCGTCACGAGTTCAGTATCACTAAAGAGAGCAGCCAGGGATAGAGTAGACAGAAAAGAGGATTGATAAACGATGGACTCACAGGTTTCAACACAGTAACATCGGTAATTAACTCAATGGACAAAAATAATTACAGACGGTAAGGGAAAAGTTGAAGGAGATACTTAGTAGGGAAAACAACATAGTAAGCGAGGAGCTAAGGGAGGATCAGGTAATGACCATACAACTGCAGGACATCATACATGAAATAGAGGATCATGCCAAAAGAATTAATGATTTGATTAGAGAAAACAGAAATGCCTCTGATCAAGCAGCCCATAATGACGTATGCGTTATGTACGGGAATTGGCTGATTGAACAAACTAGGGAAAACCTTCAGACCATCAATCAGGGATGTCTCCCCACTTGGGTCACTAATAAACACTTATCAGGGCTATCCAGTTATTACGATGATGCAGAACTATGTAAGATCAGGAGTTTGATTAGGATCCACCCCGTCAAACACGAATGCCACGAGGTAGGGAGTCAAAGGTTGATGGGACTAATACTACAAATTCCTAGTCTAATGAATCGAACTAGGCCCAACCCCTTATTTAGGATAGAAAATATAGGAGTAGTACTATTACCTGATTTCTCACGGCACCACAATGGTTAGTACAATTAGGAAAACTAACATGGATAACTAGAACAGCCTACGTACGAGAAGGGAGGTAGTGTTTTACCACTTTAGAAAACTCCTATAGTCATGGAACACTTGAATGTTCAATAACCCCGGGGACCTACTGTATTACCCCTACAAAGACTACGGTAATAGGAGGAAGAATTCTCCTTGTAATAGCCTCACATGGCCAACAAGTACTACAAGTAGAAGATGATTTAAAAATAAATCTAGAAGATTATGTCACAAGATTTGGATATGACATCCCTGAGTTACCTGAAGCATTAACCGAGCAATAAGTCAAGTGAGCACCTCTCAACGCTATTATTATACGTTGGTGCAAGGAAATAAAGACATAGCCGAGGAAATTCCAGACATCAAGATTCAGACCCACTGGTGGGATAGAGGAACAAATATGGAAATTTCTCCTTGGATTAGAATAATTTCCCATGTACTGGTCATAGCCCAACTCATAGTACTAATATGCTTACTATACACCTGCTACCTGAAACACCTGATGTCTAATACCCAATCACATTTAAATATGATCACAACCCAAAATACCTTAGAGTTACACAAACGAAAGAGAACTAATCCATATGTAAGAGTTTAGTTTTGAGGGGTCGGCTAATGCCGCGCCCTCAAGATAGGGATTTGTAGGATAGGGTGTATTTGTATGATTTAGTAAACATTTTTGTATAACTATAATATGTGAAATTGTATGTTAAAAGCCTAACAGCCTGTATAAAATGGCGAATGGCTGAGAGAAAAGCAGGATGGGAAATTATGCCAATCTGACTGAAACTCACTCTGTTTTCAATTAATGAAGTAATGGAATGGAATGCTAAGTTTATGGAGACTGTCAGGAACGTGGTATTCAGTAATGTGATGTAAAAGAGATAAGAGAAGAGAAGAGAGAGAGAAATGGAAGGCACCCCTCAGTGATGCCACTATAAAATGGACAGACTGTTTAGACAACATCTTGGGAAATGGTCTTTGAAAAGAGAACATCTAAAGATAAAGGGCATTTTGATATGCACAAAGCGAGACCGAGTGGGATCAACAAGGTCATAAACCATGTACCAGGTGTCGGATAGCTGATTGCAGTCACATAGGCAAAAGAAGGGAAAGTGTATAAAGATACAGATATTGAACACTGAAGGCAGCGCGAACCAAGTAATCAGAGTTGAAGGAGCTTCAGTCGACAGAACACAGCGAAAAACCAGAGAAGCGAGCTTCAGTTAACAGAAAACAGCAAGAGGATAAAGAGACCGTGCCACAGTCACTCGGAAGGAACGCCAAGGCTCAAACGAACATGACTGTAACTATCTCCTTGTTAAGTATTACTTCTTTGTACTGGCTGTTTAATGCTTAATAAACCTGTTTTACTTATACACAATATACCTGTACCCAGTGTGGTTTGTGTAGTCACGGACAAATTATTATAAGAGCTTTTGGAAGCTACATCTGACCTTATTCATTAGTCTATTATGTGGTACCTTATCGAAAGCCTTTTGAAAATCTAGATAAATTACATCTACAACATTACCCTTGTCTACTCTCTCTGTTACCTCTTCAAAAAATTCAATGAGGTTGGTCAAGAAAGACTTTCCCTTTTGAAATCTATGCTGACTATTCATTATTATATTTTTGGTTTCTAGATGTTCTTCTATTTTCTACTTTAGTACCGATTCCATTATTTTTCCTACCACCGATGTTAAGCTGACTGGTCTATAGTTCCCTGGACATATTCTGTCTCCCTTCTTAAATATAGGTATTACGTTAGCTATCCATCAGTCCTCTGGCACTACACCTTTTTCTAATGAATTATTAAATATGTGTAGTAATGCCTCTGCTATCTCTTCGCTAGATTCTTTTAAAATGCGCGGATGTAATCCGTCCGGACCAGGGGTTTTATCCTCTTTGACTTTGATTAGTTTATTTAATATTTCTCTTTTTATTTTAAATGCAGTTATCTCATTTCTAATCTCATCATCCGATGTCATGTCCACCTGTTCTGTCTCCCTGATAAATACTGAAGCAAAGTAATTATTTAATATTTCTGCCATCTCTTTATCGCTGTCTGTGATATTATTCTGTCCATCCCTTAGTGGCCCTATTCCCATCCTGACTTTCCTTTTTTTATTTATGTGCCTGTAAAATATTTGACTATTTTGTTTTATGTTCCTTGATAATTTAATTTCATAGTTCCTCTTTACCTTCCTAATTGTTTGTTTGACTTCTCTCCTAATCTCTTCATATTCTCTCTTGTCATGCTCTCCCCTGCTGTCCATGTACTGAGTGTATGCCACTTTCCTACCCTCAATTTTTCCCTTATGTCTTTAATTGATATATGCTTTTTTTGATATATATAAATGACCTGGATATTGGAATACAGAGTAGAATTTCTACATTTGCCGATGACACCAAACTTGGGGGTGCAGCAAACAGTGAGGATGATACCAATCGACTGCAACAGGACATAGAAAGGCTAGCAGAATGGGCAGACAAGTGGCAAATGGAATTTAATACAGAGAAGTGTGAGGTGATGCATTTTAGCAGAAGGAACAGGGAGAGGCAATATACACTTAATGGCACAGTTTTAAAGAGTGTACAGGGACAGAGGGACCTGGGAGTTAATGTGCATAGGTCCCTGAAGGTGGCAGGACATATTGAGAGAGTGGTTAGCAAAGCATATGGGATCTTGGGCTTCATAAATAGAGGTATTGAGTACAAAAGTAGAGAAGTTATGCTGAACCTTTATAAAGTGCTGGTTAGGCCACAACTAGAGTATTGCTTCCAGTTCTGGTCACCACACTTTAGGAAGGATGTGAAGGCCCTTGAGAGGGTGCAGAGGAGATTTACCAGAATGGTTCCGGGGATGGGGGATCTTAGCTACAAGGACAGGTTGGAGAAACATAGAAACATAGAAACTAGGAGCAGGAGTAGGCCATTCGGCCCGTCGAGCCTGCTCCACCATTCAATACGATCATGGCTGATCATCCAAATCCAGTACCCTGTCCCTGCTCTCCCACACAGAATCCCCATCGAACCTGCACCGACACATATCCCACCCTATCCCAGTAGCCTGAAGCTGGATTTGTTTTCATTAGAGCAAAGGAGGTTGAGGGATGATTTGATAGAGGTGTACACAATTATGATGGGTTTGGATAGGCTAGACAGGGAAAAGCTGTTCCCACTTGTTGATGGTACAAGAACTAGGGGACACAGATTTAAGGTTTTGGGCAAGAGATACAGGGGGGATGTGAGGAAAAACCTTTTTACGCAGCGAGTGGTGATGACCTGGAATTCACTGCCGACAGAAGTGGTGGAAGCAGAGACACTCAATGTTTTCAAGGGGAGACTGGATAGGCACTTGAGGGAAATAAACTTGCAGGGCTACGGGGATAGAGCGGTGGAATGGGATGGACTGGATTGCTCTACAGAGAGCCGGCACGGACTCAATGGGCCGAATGGCCTCCTTCTGTGCCATTATGACTCTATGGGGTAAAAATTCAGTTGGTTGCGCCTCCCGTTAGCGCCTTAAGAGGGCGCTAATGGGGCGCAAAGCCGCTAACGCCCGGGCACAGCGATGTTTGCGCCGCTCGGGAACTTAACTAGACATTGTGCGGCGGCGCTAAACTTTACCGCTGCGACCACCTGCGCGCGCAGATTGTGACGTCATTCCATGGTGCAACACCCTTGTGGCGCCCCGGAGCGGAAATTGAGTGGCGCCCCCTGCCTTACCGCCTGACGCATCCAACGACAGGTTGAGGGGAGCGTTCTGCAGTCATGAAGGGAAAGGGGGAGCGCTATTTAAAGGTGACCGCTTCCTGCCTTTTATTGTTGGTG
Organism: Squalus acanthias; assembly: GCA_030390025.1. Lineage (NCBI taxonomy): Eukaryota > Metazoa > Chordata > Chondrichthyes > Squaliformes > Squalidae > Squalus > Squalus acanthias. Next base: position 55,162,016 of record CM059426.1, read on the forward strand.
CCATTTTTGAACTATGCATTCTGAGAGAGAGAGGGAGAGACTTCTGGAGAGATTCAACGTTGTGTGAAGGAGTTTTGGGTACTGAGCAGCACTTTGCAGGTTCATTTTGATTTGCCATTCCTTGTATCGATTTAGCAGAGACTGTGGGAGCTGCACTCTGAGCTCTTTGCCTGGTACTCTCCATTGTTCTTTCCAGCACATTTGATGTGCAAGTCTCTCCAGGCCGAGATTCAAGGCTGCAATGAACAGGATGTGGATGGAAAGCAAGAATAACCATCCCCTTTAAGAACTGGCCCGTGCCATTGTGTGTGTGTTCCATTGCTGACTGACATTACATGAGCTTCGCCAGCGCTCTGAGTTAGCGCCTCACTCCTTGGCCTTTGCGCCTTAAGACAGGTGTGCAGCGCCTGATTTAGCGCTCCACTCACCTCCCGGGGCGGTAAAAGTAGTGGCGATAATTAGCGCCAGGCGCTAATATTTGCGTCCAGACGATATTTGCGCCCCAAATGGGGCGCGACCTAATTTTTCCCCCGTTGACTCTATTCATCCATGGTGTCTCATTAGTGTTTAGCTTGTTCTTGTTTATAAGCGGAATATATTTTTCCTGGGGGGAGAAATTGGGTATCGCCCATTTTGGGGAGCTGATATCAGCCGGGCGCAAAGTTTAGCGGCCGGTGCTAATTATCGCCTCCGACTGCAAAATTCGCCTCTATCGCCCCTGGAGTTGATTTGAGCACTAAATCAGGCGCTACACACTTCTCTTAAAGGCGCAAACGTCGGGGAGTGAATGGAAACACACAGGTCAAGAAAAAGGCTCATACCCTGTTAAGAGACTAGTTGCCAAGATACCACAATGGAAGATAAAGATTTGGCATATGCACTTAGTGTATTATAAATAAAGTTTCTAGCACAAAGGCAAAGGCTGAAAAGATTAGAAGCTGGGTAAACACCTAAAAATGTGGCCTCAGTTAAAAGTGCAATCTACGTATTATGTAGGCATAGGTCATGGTTGTATTATAGTATAACAATAGAACCTGTTGCCCCTTTAAGGAGAGCATTCCCAGGATGGTCAGGAGCCACACAGAATGACTGGGAGGCCTGGAAGGCTGGAGCTGGTCGCGCATGACCTGGGAAACTGGGCTGTGTGGTTCTCTTGGGGGATGAGCGCTCTCAGGGTCAGTCGGAAGCTCACAGGCATGCAGGCAGCCTAGAGCCAAAAGTGATCATTCCGGGCCTGGGAACCAGGTTGTATTATTTGCAAGTCATCTTGTCATTTAATATAACACTGTAGGACAGTTATATGAAATTGAATGCTGTTATCAGTCAATGTAATAAAGCTTGTTATTATAAAAACCACTCGTGCATGAATCATAAGCGGAGTTATTGTCGCCGGACTAACAACCCTTTGTTGCGATGGTAACCACAGAAGAAATCCGCTAACAAGTTCTATTCACAATTCCTCAGATAATGAACCAGTCCATGCCCACCTACAGCAAGACCTGGACAACAGTTGATAAGTGGCAAGTAACAGCTGTGCCAGACAAGTGCCAGCCAATGACCATCTCCAACAAGAGAGAGTCTCACCACCTCCCCTTGACATTCAATCGTATTTCATAAGGTTTAGACTAGCTATGGAAAAGGATAGGGAGCAATCTAGAGTAAAAATACTTAATTGGAGGAAAGCTAATTTCAGTGGGTTGAGAATAGATCTGGCCCCAGTAAATTGGAATCAAAGATTGGCAGGCAAAACTGTAATCGAACAATGGGCTGCCTTTAAAGAGGAGATGGTTCGGGTACAGGCGAGGTACATTCCCACGAGGGGGAAAGGTAGGGCAACCAAAGCCAGAGCTCCCTGGATGATGAAAGAGATAGAGAGTAAGATGAAGCAGTATGACAGACGTTAGGTTGAGAATACAAGTGAGAACCAGGCTGAATATAGAAAGTTGAGAAGGGAAGTGAAAAAGGAAATAAGAGAGGCAAAGAGAGAGTATGAGAATAGATTGGCAGGTAACATAAAAGGGAATCCAAAAGTATTCTATAGGCATATAAATAGTAAATGAGTAGTTAGGCCAATTAGGGACCAAAATGGAGACCTATGCATGGAAGCAGAGCGCATGGCTGAGGTACTAAATGAGTACTTTGCACCTGTCTTTACCAAGGAAGAAGATGCTGCTAAAGTCATAGTGAAAGAGGAGGTAGTTGAGATACTGGATGGGATAAAAATTGATAAGGAGGAGGTACTAGAAAGGCTGGCTGTACTTAAAGTAGATAAGTCACCAGGACCGGATGGTTTGTATCCTAGGATGCTGAGGGAAGTAAAGGTGGAAATTGCAAAGGTACTGGCCATAATCTTCCAATCCTCCTTGGATACAGGGCTGGTGCCAGAGGACTGGAGATTGTACATGTTACACCCTTGTACAAAAAAGGGTGTAAGGATAAACCCAGTAACTACAGGCCAGTCAGTTTAACCTCGGTAGTGGGGAAGCTTTTAGAAACGATAATCCGGGACAAAATTAACAGTCACTTGGACAAGTATTGATTAATTGAGGAAAGCCAGCACGATTTGTTAAAAGCAAATTGTGTTTAACTAACTTGATTGAGTTTTTTGATGAGGTAACAGAGAGGGTTGATGAGGACAATGTGGCTGATGTGGTGTACATGGACTTCCAAAAAGCGTTTGATAAAGTGCCACGTAATAGGCTTGTCAGCAAAGCCCATGGAATAAAAGGGACAATGACAGCATGGATACAAAATTGGCTAAGTGACAGGAAACAGAGAGTAGTGGTGAACAGTTGTTTTTTGAACTGGAGGGAGGTATACAGTGGTGTTCCCCAGGGGTTGGTACAAGGACCACTGCTTTTCTTGATATATATTAATGACTTAGACTTGGGTGTACAGAGCACTATTTCAAAATTTGTAGATGACACAAAACTTGGAAGTAGAGTGATCAGTGAGGAGGACAGTGATAGACTTCAAGAGGACATCGACAGGCTGACAGAATGGGCGGACATGTGGCAGATGAAATTTAACACAGAAAAGTGCGAAGTGATACATTTTGGTAGGAAGAACAAGGAGAGGCAATATAAACTAAAGGGTACAATTCTAAAGTGGGTGCATGAAGAGAGAGTCCTGGGGGTATATGTGCACAAATCATTGAAGGTGGCAGGCAGGTTGAGAAAGCAGTTAAAAAAGCAAATGGGATCCTGGGCTTCATAAATAGAGAGGTCGCACAACACCAGGTTATAGTCCAACAGTTTTATTTGAAATCACAAGCTTTCGGAGCTATCGATCGCCCCTTCCTCAGGTGAAGTAAAACTTCACCTGAGGAAGGGGCGATCGATAGCTCCGAAAGCTTGTGATTTCAAATAAAACTGTTGGACTATAACCTGGTGTTGTGCGACCTCTCAATTTTGTCCACCCCAGTCCAACACCGGCATCTCCGCTTCATAAATAGAGGCATAGTGTACAAAAGCAAGGAAGTTATGATGAACCTTTATAAAACACTGGTTTGGCCTCAACTAGAGTATTGTGTCCAATTCTGGGCGCCGCACTTTAGGAAGGATGTGACGGCCTTAGAGTGGGTGCAGAAAAGATTTACAAGAATGGTTCCAGGGATGAGGGACTTCAGTTACGTGGATAGACTGGAGAAGCTGGGGTTGTTCTCCTTAGAGCAGAGAAAGTTGAGAGGAGAATTGATAGAGGTGTTCAAAATCATGAGGGGTCTAGACAGAGTAGATAGAGGGAAACTGTTCCCATTGGCGGAAGGGTTGAGAACAAGAGGACACAGATTTAAGGTAATTTAAGGGGGTAGTTGTTTAAGGAAAATCTTGGTGGTACCCTTTCCAATCTGCCAGCCACTTAGAATAGGATCTCTACTAAAAAGTAAGCAAGTATAGATGTCAAGAGAATCAAAGAGCCTGTTGATTCTCTCTTTAGCCTTGCACAATAAGAGTGGCCAGTTGTGTAAGGTAGTGGAGACTGGGCAGCACCTGTCAGAATCCTGCTCCAGCCTGAGTCACTGTCCTAAAAAAAAGGAAAATTGCTATTTCCCTTAAAAGGTTACATAGTTGATTGAAGGAAAGGAGAATAAAGGGATAAGTGAACAATGATAGCACATGGGATTAGGACTATTGCTGGTCACCAACACCAACTGTTTGCATTGAAAGGCCTGTATCCATGTTGTTAATTCTATGTAATCCTATTCTATCAGTGCTACCATTTCTGGTAACTCTGAAGGTCAATAAAAACCAAAATAGATTTTGATAGATGTCAGATCGGAGAGGGCAGCCTGCAAAGATACAACAGAAGTCATGCATTCCATTAAAGCCAGTACTTTACTGCTGACATTAGGATCGGGGCATTAAAAATAAATGATTCATATTAACGAGAGTCTCTGTAACATTAGCTTTAAAGCATGTCTAATCACTCTGAAATTGACAGCTCCGGTTAACTCCAATCTGCTGAACCAGTTTGGGATCGAAACTGATGCAAGATAAAGCAACCAAGCAATAATCGAGGTCTTTGGACGAAGACTCATTTTCAAAGGGGTTTGTCGGTTGATTGAAAGGAATCTAGAGCCAATTAACAAATTGGTTTGGGAGAGGAGGAGAAAGTTCTAAAGTTAACTGGAACCAGTTGTGCCCCAAAGTTATTCAATTATCTAGCGTGTTTCAATTCGTATTATATTTGATGCAATCCGAGTGTCGAGATTTGTCCATACCGAGTAACGTCTTCCTTTGGTTGTTAATACTATTGGGTCTTACCAAGCTGGTGGTTGCTAAATCCTCACGTTTGCCTTCACCAAGCTCTTGAAATCTAATGGGATATTCAGAATCCCTAAATGTGAATGAACTGGGACTAGGAGCGTAAGTTAGCTGGACGTGTTTCTGTCTTAACCATTTGCACTCCACAGCATTGCTATGCCAGGTTCTGATCCATTCATCCAGTTTCTCCGTCTCCGTTGCATCTGTTCTGATGATGCCACATTTCACACCAGTGCTTCCGATATGTCTTCCTTTTTCCTCAACCGAGGATTCCCCTCCACCGTGGTTGACAGGGGTTGCGGAACACCTTCGTTCAGTCCGCAAGCATGACCCTGAGCTTCCGTTCGCCTGTCACTTTAATTCTCCACCCCACTCCCACTCTGACCTCTCTGTCCTTGGCCTCCTATACTGTTCTAATGGAGCTCAACAGAAGCTTGAGGAACAGCACCTCATCTTTCTATTAGGCACTTTACACCCTTCCGGACTCAACATTGAGTTCAACAATTCCAGATCATAACGACTGCTCCCATTTTTTCGGACAGCAGCTGTTGGTAATGATTCTGCTATTGCCATTTACACCTCTTCCAGACCCATCTTTTGTATCTTTACTCATCCCATTGCCATCCCCCTTTGCCTTGCACTATCATCCCTTTTGTCATTTAATCTCTCCTGCCTTCCATCCTATCACAGACCTTCCCTTTAGTTCTTTTCTCCCCTCCCCCCTTTCCCTGCCCCTGCACTTGCTTAAAACCTGTTACATCTCTAACTTTTTCCAGTTCTGACGAAGGGTCATCGACCTGAAACATTAACACTGTTTCTCTCTCCACAGATGCTGCCTGACCTGCTGAGAATTTCCAACATTTTCTGTTTTTATTCCAGGTTCTGAGTTGGCTGCTCCAGCTCCCTTCCGCTTTGCGGAATAGGAAATCCCTGCCCTGAGCGGCTTGATAGCCCTGTTAACCTCTTGTGTGATGCTTTTGTTTTTAAATACCTACCTTTTTACCAGTCAGTGAGTAACTAACTGGAAGAAGAAGAGGAAACGCTGCCACCAAACGAGCCACTCATCCCAATATCAGGGGAAGGGACCGAGCCAGCTCTGGGCAGACTGCCCGCTCGGCCGCTCATGTGGCCACTTTGATCGGAGTCCATCCTTGGCTGCCGGCCGCTTGCTGATACTGCAGAGGAAGTTCTCGGTTTAAGACTGTCTGACAAAATGGTTCCAATGATTTCTAGTGGCCGTGATCTACACTCACGCAGATGCCAACTTTAGCTCGGAGGATTTCCTCTATTTTGTCAGTCTGGGCATCAATCGCTCATAAAACGGTGTCTTCCATTAGTGTGGAGGTCGGCCAAGGCTAGGTGCCTCCAAGCTCTCTTACAACCGCTTCAGTTCAAAGTGTAAGTTTTAATAATGGAGAAGTTTCAGCTTTCACTGTATTGTAGCTTCCATTTGTTTCTTGAATGATTCCAGTACTTTTGCACTACCCTATCTGGAAATTTATTCTACACATTGATCACTCTGAAGAAGAATTTCTTGATATAGATCCTAAAATTACCTTTTTACTAGTTTGAACCTGTCCTCAAGTTCAACTGCTGTAGTTTAATTCTGAAAATATGCTGAATTGCATTTTTTTTCTTCTATACTCAATCTTGTACATCTCTACGATCACCTCTCAGATTCCTTCTTTCCAGGTTAAAATGTCCAAGAGCCTCCACTCCTTCCTTATAACTCTGACCACTGACACTGGGGATCTGTCTTGTAGCTCTTCTTAGGACTGCCTCCAGTACTTGAATGTCTCTCTTGTTTCTTGGTGAGCAGAACTATTCAAGGTGTGGTCTGACCAGAGCACAGTATAGTTTGATCACTACCTCCGCTGATTTGTAACCTACTGTTCTGGCTATTTGGCTTTGTTGATTGCTTCACTTCAGATGTGTCTCTGCTTCATTCTTAGCTATTTCAACACCATTCTAGGAATGCATGTCATCTATTCTTTTCCTTCTATATAGGAATAGGAGTAGGCCATTCAGCCCTTCGAGTCTGTTTCTCCACTCAATCAGATCTTGGCTGATTTGTACCTCAACTCCATTTATCCGCCTTTGTTCCATATGCCTTGAAACGCTTGCCCAACAAAAATCTATCGATTATAGTCTTGAAAAATTCAATTGACCCAGCATCCACAGCCTTTTGGAGGCGCAAGTTCCAGAGTTCCACTGCACCTGTGTATAAAAAGTGCTTCCTGATTTCACTCTTAAATGGCTTAGCTCAAATTTTATAATTATGCCCTCTTGTTCTGGATTTCCCCCACCAGAGAAAATGGTTTCCCATGTAGCTACCCTATGGAATTGCTATCATTTTAAGTACCTCAATTAAATCACCCTCAATCTTCTAAACTCATATGTAGCACCTGACTGCATTAAATTTCATCTGCCCTTGTTCAGTCCACTTGCATATCTTGTCCAACTTATTCTGTAACTTCTGAGCTGCCTCTTCCCAATCCACCACCCGGTTTAGTTTGATATCATCTGCAAATTTGAGCACTGTGCACTGAGTCTCTGAATCCAGGTCATTTATGTAAATTAGAAATAGTAGTGGTCGTAACAATGATCCCAGAGGTACCTCACTTACTAATTCCCTCCCACCCCCCACTCCTCTAACAAGTGCTCATTATTTTCTACTCTTCAGCCAATACCAAATCCTTTCCCAGGGTTTTCCCTAAATCCCTACAGGTTTGAGTTTAGTAGGTTTTCATGTGGAATGTTATCAAAGGCCTTCTCCAACTAAGCATTAGGAAGACTGACGTCATTGTCTATGCCCCTGCTGCAAATGCTGCTGCCTTGTTAACAACTTCAACCTCTTCCCTGGCCACTATCTCAAGCTGTACCAGAATTATTGCAACATGTATGTCCTGTTCAACTGCTCCCTCTCTAAAGCTGAGCTTCTGACCCATATGCTCTCCATAACAAAGGCTACTTACTTCAACCTCTAACATCGACTGGCTCTGCCCCACCTCAACCTATCTAATGCTGAAATTTTCATACATGTCTGTTACCTCCAGACTCAATTACTCCAATGCTCTCATGGTCAACGTCCCATCCTTTGTAAACCTCATCCAAAACTCTGCTGCTTATATACTTTTCTCCACTAAGTCCTCTGCATTATGACCACTAAGTCCTGCTCACTGACTTACATTGGCTTCTGGCCCAAATGCTTCAAATTTAAAATAAATGTTTAAATCCCTATTATGGGCTCACCCCTCTCTGTCTGTAACCACCTCCAATGTGACAAACCCCATTTCCCCAAACTCTCCTTTCCTCAGCCTTTAGCCTTTGATGTATTCTCCCCTAGCCCCACCATTGGCAGCTATGCTGTCAGCCACCTAAGTCTAGCTCTCAGGAATTCCTTCCCAAATTACAACAGTGACTACACTCCAAAAGTACTTCATTGGTTGTAAAGCGCTTTGGGACGTCCAGTGGTCATGAAAGGTGCTATATAAATGCAAGTCTTTCTTTTCTTTTTTTTTAAACCTCTCCCCCTCACTCCATGCACTTTTCCTCTGTGAAACACTTAGGGATGTTTTTCTACTTTTAAAAGTGTTATATAAAGTTTTTATTTTCCCTTGAGTTTAGAAGGTTGAGGGTGATCTAATAAAGGTGTTTAAAATGATAAAGGATTTGGTTGGGTAAATACGGAGAAACTATTTTCTCTGTTGGAGGAATCCAGAACAAAGTTTCTCTGTATCTACCCAACCAAATCCTTTATCATTCTAAACTCAAGGGAATACAAACCAAGTTTATTCAACCTGATCTCAATTTAACGCTTTAAGCCCTGGAATAATTCTGCACAAGGATGGAGTTGTGGTGAGGGGAGGGCGGGAAAGCAAGAGGTGCATGCAAGAAGAAGGATAACGTATGAGTATACCAGCACCTTATATCCTTTCAATCCCGCCGCTGGCCAAGGGCTCATCTATGCCCCTGCCATGAATACCAGCACCGTTTCCTCCAAGGGGGTGAGGTGAAGCTAGCAATGGGAGGTGTGCCTTGTGTTTGTACAGATTGTTGGTAGGTGAGGGATTGGGGGGATGCAAGGGTCATGCATTGAGCAGTGTGCGAGGCTAGTGATGCAATTGGTAGGAGACGGCTTTTGAAGATGCATTCACTGACCTTGACCACTGGTCTGATTTCATGAAGCTTCTTTGGGCACTGGCGCCAGGTGGTGGGGCAACACTGCTGGCAATGATGATCTTGGTGATGTGGTCCCACATCATTCTTTTTGGAGGCCCTCCTCGGCAGAGGACGTCTCTTGCAGTGTTGACACCCTGCACAAAGTTAGAGTGCTGCATGCGAGACCCTGGGTGCCCTTCCCCGGCTTGCAGAGCCATTTGTGTTAGTGCTGAAGCACTTTCCCTTTTTTTTTTAGGTGCGGAAGAGCTTTAAGAACTGAAGACTGCCATTTGGGAAATCTTTTTAATGTTAATTTTTTTTCAGAAGGCTGTTGAGCTGGAAGGTCTAAAAAACTGCCTATTTTTAAATGATATTTTTTCATGGTAGAAGGGAGTTCCCCTTTAAGGGACCACACTGCTTTCTAAATTGACAGCCTTGCTTTAAGAGAACGCTGTTTTTGTTGCAATGGCGCTGGTGCCAAGCGACATTGAGCCTCCTGCTGAGACAACCGCCAGGAGAACCGGCCTTGCACAGTGAGTTTACCGATGCTACCAGCGCTATAAATTTCCACGTCCGTTAACTACGGCCTAGGGTGCCACATGCAGATTTCCAGCCGTCTCAAATTTCCAGGCCCATATGCCACCAAATAGAATAAAATGTATGGGGGAAGGGGAAGGAAAGTGCAAATATGGCACTGGATATGAGATAAGCCACCATCTAATTGTAGGATGTGGAGAAAGTTTCCACTGGGATTAGTTAATTTTGACCTGCATTGAAATATGATACCAAATAAATTGCACTTTGTTGACTACTATTGAACAGTAAATTTTCCAGTATATGATCATATCTGCAATAAATTCCAAAATCCTTGATTTCAGGACTCTTACTACTATGGCTCTTTTCCCTATCTTTCACCCTTCCTTTCCCCCCCCCCTCTTTCCCATTGTTTTTGAAAGTATGTCTATGACAGCCTCTGGATGCCTAGGATTCTTGTGATGGTGCACTAATAATAAATGAAGTTAATTGTCAGACATATTACTGTCTCCAGCTTTTCAAATCTGTTATTAAAAAGGATAAGGAAGGAATTATCCCAGCACACTCCTCTGATTCTTTGAATTTCAAAGGATTATAATATTGATGCTTGGAGTTCTCTGAATTTTTTTGGCGGGAGAAGGAGAGTGAAAGAGCAGTCACCAACTTCTACCCATACAAAATTTATGAAAAAAAAGTTCAATCAACACTCCGAGATAGCCCTCCTACTGATCCAAGTCAAGAATGTCATTGACAGATGCCCAGAAGTAGTTTGCCTGCTCTATTTCTGAACTGGAAGTAGCGCGTGGGACAGCGAGACCTAACAGGAGGATTTAAAATAATGAACTACAAATTAAACTGTTTATTCCAATGATTTTTAATTTAACAGGCCATACCAAACAATCACTACACAGGAACAAGTACTGAGACAAAATAATATTGTCAGCCCTATTGATTCCATTCACTTTGAATATGCCAGCAGTAACATTCCTTATGAAGACAGTATGATTCATACTCCTGCTACATCATCTACAGGACCAGAATTGGAGAGTGATTTTGGAGCCAGTGCAGGTAAATACTGGGATTTGGGAAAACTAGTATTACTGCATGTACTGTACAAAGATTGTTTTATATAATACAAATTTAATTTCCCTTTTCCAAGTCAAGTTTATCTCCAGCAAACATTGTCAAAGAATAGGGTTTGAAAAAAAATGACTGAACCTATAGGCAGTCAGCAGACTTCATGCAGCTTCTCCAAGATATCCACAGATGATGGATGTCTTCAGCTACCCCCTTCAATGTGCCGGCACTACTGGCGTGCTTTCCATTATATTTGAGTTGACGTAGGGACCAATGGGCCAGAAAAGGAGTGACATTTCTTTTAAATTATGGCTAAATAATGATATACTTCAGTTGAAGTGTACCAGAGAATTAATAATGAGCCTTGTGCTATTTCATTCTTCAACTAACCTCACTCCCTAGTATACTATAATCAGTTGACCATTATTTAGTTATTATTCTTAATTAGTTGATCATTCTTTTAAGATGAAGGATATATGAAATTCAAATAACTGAAGTATGCGATTTGGTAATTCTCATGGGGGGGGGGGGCAAAGCATAAACGTCAGTGAAAACTGTCGCGATGAATGGTGGCCTAGCTATAACAATTATTACTGTACATTAAAAATTGCCACATTTCTTAATTTTAGATATTTTTATTTACCCTATGCTATTCTCAAACTGGTATAGTGCATTTAACCTCGTGTGTGAGGAACCAGAGATGCGCCCCACTGCCCATGTGGGATAATTGATCGCAACTGCACGTGATAATTATTGCTGTCTAGTTTTATTTTGACATTTTTTTTCTTGATTCGGGTATTTCTGAGAGTATTATCCTTGAATAATGCTATTCTTTCTTGGATGGAAGGACTAGAATAGAATCACTATAATCCAAGCTTCAAGGAAAAAGATGAACATCACAACACTAATGAAAATCATGCCCCTGTTCTTTGTACTAAACAATGCTGGGTGTAACTATATCCAACCAGTTCGCATCTCTACCAGGTGCACATGGCAATGTTATAATAAATATTTTAAAATGTGTAGATAAACTTTGTTCACCAATGTATTGATCTCACAAGAAACGTCCTCAATCTACTTAAAATTATACAGGCATTTTAAATACTATTTTGCACAAAATCACAAATCTTAAAACACTTTTACTCTTTGTGACCTAATAAGATGCAGTTTTGAAGAACAAAAACTTTTTAAAATGAAATGTGTTCTAGATTAAATTTAACTTTTTGATCATGCCTTCTGACTTTAAAAAAAACTCAATGAACTTTCTTTCTCAGTTCTGAATCAAGTAACTGACCAATTCACAGCAAACACAATGGGGTCGTGGGGAGGAGGAAAGAAGAATGTCTTCCTGTGTTTATATTAGTAACTATCCATCAATTTAAGTTTATGGGTGATCCTAACCAGGTAAACGTGTGGGGAGAGAGGGAGTTGGTCCTTCTGGATGGTGGTTGTAGAAAACCTACTGCAACTGCTATAGAAGTATAAAATCTTTTAATGTCAGTAAAGTTGCAACAAGTTCACTTTGCAAATTATCTTTGATATATTCTGAAAAAGGCTATTTTTAGGGGGGGGAGGGGAACATAATGAGGTCGCCAAGTGATTCTTGCTGAACAGTAATTGTGATGCAGTTTATTTTCATTTACAAGTTCCACATCAAAGACTTCTAATTAAGAGCCCACCAGATTCTAGGGTAGAAAGTGAGTCCAAATAAGTAGTAAGAAGGGGGGCATGTTTCTAACCTACAAAGGTTATCAAATGCAATCCTGCCAAATTTGCTACTGATCCTAAAATGCAGACAACAGAGAATACAGCTAAATATACTTGGGATTTCAATGCGTTATGGTAATTAGGCAAATGGCAAGCAAAATGTAACATTTGAGAAGTGCAGCTAAGATTGAAAAATGCCTGTCATAAGTATATAAATAGAAGAAATAATTGAATTGTCAGTGAAATTTGAAAAAGAACTAAAGCAATACATTCAATACTTAAAAAAACCAATTTGAAGCAATTCTTTTTTAAAAAGCTAATTGAATGGGATGTTATAACAGAAGAGTACAAGTCTTGGTTACATTGGGTACTGTATTCATTTCTGGTTCAATACCATAGAAAACATTTCATGTATTGAAGTGCGTATAGAAAAGAGCAACCAGTAATCACGGAGAGAAGATTGGAGAAGCTCAAGTGTTGTGGTCCAATATTCTAGCTCTCCTGTCACAGCATCTAACTGCTTTAAACATTCCCAATGCTTTTGTTGCGATGACTCCAAACATGTCACTGAGGAGCATTTTTTGAATTTATGTTCTCTGGTTCTGCTACCCAAGATCTCTTTTGGTACACTATTTCTGGTGAATATGCTTGATTGGAAAATTTAATATTGATGTCAAACAGTGAATCTCTGGGTAATTAGAACTAGTCTATAATATCAACTACATATATATTTCTGCCATAAGCTGCTGTTGAACGGATGGGAGTTTAGTGACTCTTATTGTTTATACTAATAAGTGAGACAAAGCTCAATATTTCACCAGTTTGTTTATATCCTAGTTCAATCTTGGCTAATACATAATTTACAGTCTCTTCACTTTCTCACTTCAAAGGTGTCCCATGTGAATTTTCTATAATGTTCCTGTATGTGGACTCAAATAACAATGCTGCTAACTCTGGAAACTAATCGCTGGGATTTTCACTCTAAATCCAGTAATCCACCAACTTTTTCAAGCATAATTGCTTTTTGGTCAGTTCATCTATTTGTGTAGGCTCTTCGAAAATCTGCATTTATCTGTCCTTAGTCCTCTGATATGCACAAGTCTTTGTTTAGATGCTATTACGCTGTGTCCAGATGCTTTTGCTGCAACTCTGGTGGTCTTTACCATGGGTTTATGACTAGGTTTCTAGGACTAGGTATGTAAGGGGTATGGAGTATAATGTAGGGAAGTTTTGATGCAACTTTACAGGGTGCTGACGAGACCGCACCTGGAGTACTGTGTACAGTTTTGGTCTCCATATTTAAGGAAGGATACACTTGCATTGGAGGCAGTGCAGAGAAGGTTCACTAGGTTGATTCCTGGGATGACGGGGTTGACGTATGACAAAAGGTTGAGCAGGTTGGGCCTATACTCATTGGAGTTTAGAAGAATGAGAGGTGATCTTATTGAAACATAAAAGATTCTGAGGGGGATTGACAGGGTGGACGCTGAGAGGAAGTTTCCCCTAGTCGGGGTATCTAGAACAAGGGCATAGTTTCAGAATAAGGGGTCACCCATTTAAGACGGAGATGAGGAGGAATTTCTTCTCTCAGAGGGTCGTGAATCTTTGGAATTCTCTACCAGAGAGAGCTGTGGAAGTGGAGTCATTGAATATATTCAAGGCGGCAATTGACAAGACATTTGAACTACAAGGGACTCGAGGGGCATGGGGAGAGAGCGGGAAAGTGGTGTTGAGGCCAAGATTGGATCAGCCATGATCTTATTGAATGGCGGAGCAGGCTCGAGGGGCCGATTGGCCTACTCCTGCTCCTGTTTCTTATGTAGGTTTCAGGTGCATACATTAATTATCCAGGAGCATATGTTGCATTCTTGGATGGAGATTGATATCTTAAAAATAGAAGCCAAAGTCTATTGATCAGTCTCCATTGCTGCAAGCTATGGCAGTCCTCAAGTAAAAGTCCTGCTAGTGTTTTCTTCTCTACCCAGGAATTTAGTGGCTGTTGTTGAGTGAGATTAAAAAAGGTATTATTTTCCACATGTGCTTCTGGAGAAATACAGCACCTAACCACATACTGACTTATTTTTGCTGATTTTTTTTTCATGGTAATTTACCATTCCAAGCCATTGTAGATTTTTTGGGGATGGGTCCATTATACCATAACTTTGTTATCTAGCTTCATACTATAAAATTTTTATTTATATAGCGCTTTTCAAATGCCCAGGATGCTGTTGTGTAGACAAATGCAGCAGTGAATTTGCATATTGCAAGTGCCCACAAACAGCAGTGAGAAAAATAACCAATTAATGTTTTCAGATTTTCTGATTAGCAGTATCCAATTTAAATTAAGTGCATTAACACCAGCATCAAAATAACACCAACCGAAAACTGAGCTTTACACTGCATCTGACTATGCTACTCTTGACTTAGGAATTCACAATCCTGACATTGATAAAAATGGGAAGAGTTTTCTATTTCCCCAGCATTAACATTGCTCATTTTGAGGTGTACAAACATTCAAGGGAAAAAAAGCGCCATTTGAATCTGAAAGTCCCACAAAATTCTCTTAGGTTTTCTTAACCTTTCATTTTAAGTTTAGCTGACGCTCTCAACAAAAACCAGACTGAACCGTAACAGGTTCCACACTCTCCGCTGGCTTTTCAGTCTTGCATCAGATGAGCTCGAGCCAAACTCAACCCATTGAGAATTTGCCCACTCACACAGGGGTTACTCTGTATCTATGATACAAAGATAGGTGGGTTAGCAAGTTGTGAGGACACAAAAAGTCTGCAAAGGGATGTAGATAGGTTAAGTGAGTGGGCAAAAATTTGGCAGATGGAGTATAATGTGGGAAAATGAGGTTATCTACTTTGGAAGGAAGAATGAAAAAGCAAATGATTATTTAAATAGTGAGAGACTACAAAATGCTGCAGTACAAAAGGGATCTGAGGGTCCTCGTACATGAAACACAAAAAGTTAGCATGCAGGTACAGCAAGTAATTAGGAAGACTAATGGAATGTTGGCCTTTATTGCAAGGGGTATGGAGTATAAAGGTAGGGAAGTTTTGATGCCACTTTACAGGGCGCTGGTGAGACCACACCTGGAGTACTGCGTACAGTTTTGGTATCCATATTTAAGGAAGGATATACTTGCATTGGAGGCAGTGCAAAGAAGGTTCACTAGGTTGATTCCTGGGATGAAGGGGTTGACATATGTCGAAAGATTGAGCAGGTTGGGCCTATAATCATTGGAGTTTAGAAGAATGAGAGATGATCTTATTGAAACATAAGATTCTGAGGGGGATTGACAGGGTGGATGCCGAGAGGATGTTTCCCCTAGTGGGGGTATCTCGATCAAGGAGGCATAGTTTCAGAATAAGGGGTCGCCCATTTAAGATGGAAATGAGGAAGAATTTCTTCCCTGAGGGTCGTGAATCTTTGGAATTCTCTACCCCAGAGAGCTGTGGAGGCGGAGTCATTGAATATATTCAAGGCAGAGATTGACAGACATTTGAACTACAAGGGAGTCAAGGGGTATGGGGAGAGAGCGGGAAAATGGTGTTGAGGCCAAAATTGGATCAGCTATGATCTTATTGAATGGCGGAGTAGGCTCGAGGGGCCGAATGGCCTACTCCTACTGTTCTTATGAAACATAATTTTATCCTTTTATTTCTTGCTCGTTTTGACAATTAGCATATTTTGTGTAGACAGAAGAATTTGAATACAAATAGAATTTGTAATCTGAAGACGACTAGGATATTAGCTCTGATGTGGAATCTGTATGGGCAGAGCTGAGAAATACCATGGGGCAGAAAACATTAGTGGGAGTTGTATACAAACCCCCAAACAGTAATGCTGAGGTTGGGGATGGCATTAAATGGGAAATTAGAGACGCGTGCAATAAGGGCACAGCCGTTATCATGGGTGACTTTAATCTACATATTAAATTAGTAACAATACTGTGGAGGAGGAATTCCTAGAGTGTATACGGGATGGTTTCCTGGACCAATATGTTGAGGAACCAACTAGAGATCAGGCCATCTTACACTGGGTATTATGTAATGAGAAAGGATTAATTAGCAATCCTGTTGTGCAAGGCCCCTTGGGGAGGAGCGATCATAATATGATGGAATTCTTCATTAAGATGGAGTGTGAAGTATTTGACTCAGAGACTAGGGTCCTGAATTTAAATAAAGGAAACTACGATGGTATGAGGCACGAGTTGGCTAGGATGGATTGGGGAATGTTGCTTAAAGGGTTGACAGTGGTTAGGCAATGGCAAACATTTAAAGATCGCATGGATGAACTACAGAATTTGTTCATCCCTGTTTGGCATAAAAAAACAAAAAAGGTGACTCAACCGTGGCTAACAAGGGAAATTAGGGATAGCATAAGATCCAAGGAGAGGACATATAATTTGGCCAGAAAAAGCAGCAAACCTGAGGATTGGGAGCAGTTTAGGATTCAGCAAAGGAGGACAAAGGGATTAATTAAGAGGGGGAAAATAGAATGTGAGAGTAAGCTTGCAGGGAACATAAAAACTGACTGTAAAAGCTTCGATAGATATGTGGAGAAAAAGATTGGTGAAGTCAAGCGTAGGTCCCTTGCAGTCAGAATCAGGGGAATTTATAATGGGGAACAAAGAAATGGCAGACGAATTAAATACATACTTTGGTTCTGTCTTCACAAAGGAGGACACAAATAACCTCCCAGAGATGTCGGGGAACATAGGGTCTAATGAGAGGGAGGAATTGAATGAAATCAGTATTTGTAGGGAAATGGTGTTAGGGAAATTGATGGGATTGAAGGCCGATAAATCCCCAGGGCCTGATAATCTACATCCTAGGGTACTTAAGGAAGTGGCCCTAGAAATAGTAGATGCATTGCTGGTCATCTTCCAAAACTCTATAGACTCTGGAACAGTTCCCATGGATTGGAGGATAGCTAATGTAACCCCACTATTTTAAAAAGGTGGTAGAGAGAAAATGGGGAATTATAGACCAATAAGTCTGACATCGATAGTGGGGAAAATGCTAGAGTCCATTATAAAAGATGTAATAGCAGAGCATTTGGAAAACAGTGACAGGATCTGACAAAGTCAACATGGATTTACAAAAGGTAAATCATGCTTGACTAATCTACTGGAATTTTTTAAGGATGTAACTAGTAGAATAGATATGGAAGAACCAGTGGATGTGATGTATTTGGACTTTCAGAAGGCTTTCGATAAGGTCCCGCATAAGAGATTAGCGTGCAAAGTTAAAGCACACGGGATTGGGGGTAAGGTACTGTCTTGGATAGAGAACTGGTTGGCAGACAGGAAGCAAAGAGTTGGAATAAACGGGTCTTTTTCCAAGTGGCAGGCAGTGATTAGTGGGGTACCGCAGGGATCGGTGCTAGGACCCCAGTTATTCACAATATATATTAATGATCTAGACGAGGGAACTAGATGTAATATCTCCAAGTTAGCAGACGACACAAAGCTGGGTGGGCGTGTGTGCTGTAAGGAGGATGCACAGAAACTCCAGTATGATTTGGACAGGTTGGGTGATTATACTGCATTTGCCATGCATCTGCCCAATGTGGATAAATGCGAGGTTATCCACTTCGGTGGCAAAAACAGGAAGACAGATTATCTGAACGGCAATAGATTGGGAAAAGGGGAAGTGCAACGAGACCTGGGTGTCCTTCTGCACCAGTCGCTGAAGGTAAGCATGCGGGTGCAGCAGGCGGTTAAAGAAGGCAAATGGTATGTTGGCCTTCATAGCGAGAGGATTAGAGTACAGGAGCAAGGATGTCTTGCTGCAGTTGTACAGGGCCTTGGTGAGACCACATCTTGAGTATTGTGTGCAGTTTTGGTCACCTTATCTGAAAAAGGATGTTCTTGCCCTGGAGAGAGTGCAGCGAAGATTCACCAGACTGATACCTGGGATGGCAGGAATGACGTATGAGGAGAGATTGGGTCGATTGGGCTTGTATTCGCTAGAGTTTAGAAGAATGAGAGGGGATCTCATTGAAACTTATAAAATTCTAACAGGACTAGACAGACTAGATGTTCCCGATGGCGGGGGAGTCCAGAACCAGGGGTGTCCAGAACCAGGGGTCACAGTCTAAGGATAAGGGGTAAGCTAGTTAGGACAGAAATTAGGAGGAATTTCTTCACCCAGAGTGGTGAACCTGTGGAATTCTCTACCACACAAGGCAGTTGAGGCCAATTCATTAAATATATTCAAGAAGGAGTTGGATATATTTCTTAAGGCTAAAGGGATCAAGGGATATGGCGAGAAAGCAGGGACAGGGTACTGAATTTGGACGATCAGCTATGATCTCATTAAATGGCGGAACAGGATCAAGGGGCCGAATGGCCTACTCCTGCTCCTATCTATGTTTCTATGTAAGAAAATGTCAAAACTATTTTTTTTAAATATATAAACAGAAATAGCCTCATAACTTCACAACACACCTTAATTCAAAATAAGGATCATCATTAAAATATTGACCAAATCAAGTGCTACTTAACAAGCATTTCAAGTTCTACATTTTAAAGAGACAAGACACCGGAACAAAGAGCACATTGAATAAGTCTATTTGGCAACAATATATTGCAGATGACCATGCTAACCTTGTAACTTCAGTTCCATTTTCAGTGATGCATTAATAACATAACTATATTAGGATTATAATTAGCTTTGTAAGCATTAAAAGCCTTACAAAAACATGTAGTGGATTAATTTCAAATAAAACCTCACCATTACTTACATTGAGTGGTACAACCATCTTAAATCATTTAATCAGATCACAATTTCTATTTATTTTCCTCTTACAAAACTTAAAAGTTGAAGTTTCAAACACAACCAATTCTTCTTGCTTGAGAATATAAGTATCTGGTTTAGCCATGATGGTTGCCACAATTGGATAATTTGAAAACACTCAATGTCCAGGTGGATGAAGAATTGCCACTTGCAAGAAGTGTGATGGCCATCCATGACATTTTACTGCAGTACAAGTTGCTGGCTTCAGAAGAGGAAAAACAAAGAAGAAACTGATCCCATCTGGGACATGTGGATCCTCTTGATACAGAACTCAATACTGCAAATCACTGGATTTTCCCAAAATGAAGCGGTGGAGAACATAAAATAAAACTTTCATATCTGAATTTATCAATACAAATTTGCTTTGAATTTCTGATATAACAAAACATGTTTACTGGTTCTGAAAATAGAACCAACTGCATAAAAGTGTTTTCTAAGAGTTCAGCAAGTTCCTAAATGAAAGTATTCTCCAATCAAATTAAAAACAATGCCACACACAAATATTCTTATTGATATGCATAGTTTTTAATGGACCTTCCCAAGTTATTATGCTGCCAAAGTTGCTAATAAGATAGCAAATCAAAATCCTTCCCTTTGGGTATTAATTTTCAAAACCATTACTTCAAGAGCAGTCCTTAACATACTAGGATAATTCTTAACTGTCAGAATTTTTTAAATCATTCATTCTCAGGATTATGGGCATCACTCGCAAAGCCAGCATTTATTGCCCATCCCTAGTTGACCGAGGTGGTGGTGGACTACCTTCTTGAACCGCTGCAGTTCTCGTGGCGATGCGGTTAGGTAGGGACTTTGGCCCAGTGACGACAAAGGAACGGCTACATATGTCCAAATCAGGATTGATGTGTGACTTGGAAGTGACTGTGTTCCCATGCTCCTGCTGCCCTTGTCCTTCTAGGTGGTGGAGGTTGCAGGTTTGGGAGGTGCTGCCAAAGAAGCCTTGGCAAGTTGCTGCAGTGCATCCTGTGGATAGTACACACTGCAGTCACAGTGGAGGCTTAAATTGGTAGATGGACTGTCGATCATGTGAATTATAGTTACATTTCCTGAAAACACAAAAGCCAGGAATTTCTTTGGAGCTGCTCCGTCTCTGCTGCCATAACTTCGCCAGACGTGCGGCAGAAACAGAAACCCTGTCTACGTATATAAACCATCGAGGAACGCAAGCAAGGATAAGGATTTTGAATTTAGTGCGTTGAGAGATGGGGAGCCAAAGGAGGCCAGCAAAGATAGTGATGATGGATGAGTGGGACTTAGTGTGGGACAGGATGTGGATAGCAGAGTTTTGAACAAGTTAGGGCTTGTGTAGGGAGGAACTCGAGGCTGATTGAGAGCATTCGAGAAGTTTTAAGGTTAATAAAACCAGCTAAAAAGGTTCAACTTTGGTGCAGACCAAACTATCCTCAGGGAAAACTGGAGTGCAAATGGAATCCAGATTGATAGTTTTTGCTTACTTGTAATAAATCCGTTGAACGGTTTTCAGGTTTCACTAATGTTTTTGAAAGGAAACAAAAAGACTCCCAATCCAAGTTGTGGTAATTGTTACAATGGAGCTTACCCGACTACTGTATAAAGTAGGTGCCAGGTATAAAGGGATACTTATGTAGTCAGAATTTGTAAAGTTTAATGAAATATTGCCAAACAATCAAGAACTATGCAATGGTTTAAAAAAATGATTTTGTTCACAAACATTCAAGTCAGTAATGATGGTGCCCATTATGTGTTACTCATCTTTAAAAATCACTACTCAATATTCTCTCAAATCTTTAGTGAACTGATTTAAACTATTAACACCCAGTGCCTTTAAAAAAAAAGTTGGCAAGGCTAACCTTTTTGACAATTCTGCTTAGAATGTTAAATATGCAATAAATTGACTAAAGTGAAAGTATTTTTATCACTGCTTGAAATCACATTCAATTCTTTTCCGGTTTAAAAGCCATAGCAGACGATTATTGCACCTTCAGAGGTCAACAGTAAGCATAATGCAACACATTGAAAATAATCCGTTACTCTGCAACAGGTCAAAAGCTGCAAACAGACCACATAAAATGTCTTTCATGAACCAATTAGGTGGCTTAACCTGAAACTGCAGCTTAAAATTCAGGCAACACACAATTCATTATTGGAGGTGCAACAATTCAGATTTTATTATTGGTTCATATTAAGTTCCTTAACATTTCAAGTCTCCGCTCGCTCAAACGTGTACATTTATCTTATGTCACCTACTGAAATAAAAAAATGAATTTCCATAAGCATTGTATTTTTTCAGGCTACAGTTATACCCACTGCAAAAGCTGCTGAATCTGCTTTATCAATTAGAACAGAAGTTTCCCAGAAGGTAGTCATAGATCACTCTGCAGTGATTTAACAGTTAACTTCACATCCAACATCAAGAATAGGTTCATTAGAAGAAACCCCTGTACCAGATTACTGACAAGCTGCACACGCTTCTCTGACTGGACTGAAGGGGAGAAAAAAAAGCAACAGTCCAAGAAATGGAAATTGTACAACTTGGCCTGGTCAAATTTGGTCCACAATGTATGTTTAACCATACAGATCATCATCATTGTCTTCATTGAACATGTTTCCACCACTTCCACCTCCAGTTCCTTGGCTTGGTCCTGCTCCAGCTTGGCTGCTAGATGGGAATCTACAAGTAGTAGAGGTAATGTTAACCTTAAAATCCATTTTACAATATGCAATTTCTGAACAACTTCTGTCCCTGAAATCACAGAACTTCAATTAGAGTATGAAGGTGTTCAGAAGTACTGAAAATTAAGCAACACCTAGGTTTTATCCACATCTATTTGATATAACCAGGGTGAGGAAACTAGCCAGACGTGCTTTTACTTTACCCCAAACAAATGTTTAAGTTTAAACTGAACACTACACGTGGTTAGCACGATTTAGTACATTGATAAACTGAGAATGCTTGAGGTTATGCTAATTCTTGCTCAGGTGATTATTTCTCCACCCACCCACCCATCAACTTTCTCCCTTACTCATCTTCTGAAGGTGATGACTCGGAGGTATGGCACGGAGTGTCCTTTCAGGCAAGTGTCCATTTTTCATGTGGGAACTTGGATAGTGAATAGTTGGTGCGTTAATCAACCAGAGGCAGTGCAGTGGAGCTCAGTCCTGTTTGGAATCCAAGTGGTCAGGATTGGCCAAATTTTTTTTTGCTCCCTAATTTGAAGAGGACGCCAATTGAGCTGCCTCCACCACCACACAAGGTCAGTTTGACTAGCTTACAGAACCAGAGACATTCTTGGTTTCTATAGCTCAACGTGTGTGCAGTTGCCCAAGCTGTGTCGATTTAGTAGCTTGGTTACTTGATTTAGACATGTGGTCTTCCCAAAACTTTAATAGTAACTATAAATATTACATGTTGATGTTCTGTTTGATAGCAAAAACATTAACAAGAGTTTTACATAAAACCTTGCTTTTTTTAATTTGTTACTGAGATGTGGACTACACTGGTAAGGCTGTGTTTATTGTTCAGCCTTAGGAGACCCGAGGGCATTAAAAGTCAACCATGTAGTGTGGATTAGAGTCACATGTAGGATTAGCAGGTTCCCTTCCCTGGAGGAACCAGTGGGTTTTTATGACAATCCAGCAAGATTTCATGGTTAAAAACAGAAAATGCTGGAAAAACTCAGCAGGTCAGGCAGCATCTGTGAAGAGAGAAACAGAGTTAACGTTTCAGGTCGATGACCTTTCGTCAGAACTGGAAAAAAAGCAGGAAATGGAACAGATTTTTAAGCAAGTGTAGAGGCTGGGAAAGGGGGAAGGGGATGAAAGAACAAAAGGGAAGGTCTGTGATAGGATAGAAGGCGGAAGAGGTTAAGAGGCATTAAGAGATATTCAAGGCAAAAGGGGATGGTAATGGACAGGTTAAGAAACAAAGGATGGCTCTAGATGAAGTGTAAATTGCGCTGGCAGAATGAAAGACAGCTGCCATGTGGGGGAGAAGAAAAAAAGACAAAGTGGATTAAAAAAAAATACATATATGTGGGCCGAGGTTATGATCTGAAATTGTTGAACTCTATGTTGAGTCCAGAAGGCTGTAAAGTGCCTAATCGAAAGATGAGGTGCTGTTCCTCGAGCTTACGCTGTGCTTCCGTGGAACAATGCAAGAGGCCGAGGACTCAGACCTCACCGTCCTCAGCCTCTTGCATTGTTCCACTGAAGCTCAGCGTAAGCTCGAGGAACAGCACCTCATCTTTCGATTAGGCACTTTACAGCCTTCTGGACTCAACATAGAGTTCAACAATTTCAGATCATAACCTCGGCCCCCATATACATATATTTTTTTAATCCACTTTGTCTTTTTTTCTTCTCCCCCACATGGCAGCTGTCTTTCATTCTGCCAGCGCAATTCACACTTCATCTAGAGCCATCCTTTGTTTCTTAACCTGTCCATTACCATCTCCTTTTGCCTTGAATATCTCAATGTCTCTTAACCTCTTCCACTTTCTATCCCATCACAGACCTTCCCTTTTGTTCTTTCATCCCCTCCCCCCTTTCCCAGCCTCTACACTTGCTTAAAAATCTGTTCCATTTCCTGCTTATTTCCAGTTCTGACGAAAGGTCATCGACCTGAAACGTTAACTCTGTTTCTCTCTTCACAGATGCTGCCTGACCTGCTGAGTTTCTCCAGCATTTTCTGTTTTTATTTCAGATTTCCAGCATCTGCAGTATTTTCTTTGTGTAAGATTTCATGGTTACTTTTTTCTTGTCAGGGTGGGATTTGGACTCATGATCTCAGTTGCTAGTCCAGTACCATAACCACTAGGTTATCATTCCTTCTCTCCAGAAACATGCAAAAACAAACTGAATTAAAGATGCATCATGTATAATATTAAAGCAATAGCAAAAAAAAAATCAAACGGATTAGCAAAGGAGAGTGAACCCTTTTCTACAGGAACAAATAGAAAATAATTCACTTTGGTGCATTCACACTACAATTTTAGCATTTGTGAGAAGTTGTTTCAGGTTCACACCAACACTAAACTTGCAAATTGGGTGTCAAGGTCCGAACAGACTCCAAAGTGAAGCAGAGTGAGACTATCTCGCACTGCAATATATCAGGCCCCGATCTGGACTCAGGCTACATTTTCACTACAACTGCAGCAGAAACCACTTCACACTGATGCTGCAGTTACATTGCGAAGACATCCTTAAAAACACTGCAAACAACTTTGGTCAAAACAGGGCCGCAGACATTGAATGCAAGGAAGAAGCATGAAATTTTATAACAAAGTTTAAAAAAAAAGCATCAAGTTAAATTTACTTGTTCAACAAAAGCAAATAAAGATACAAGATTTTTTTTTGTCATGATTATAATTACATTATTTACAATTTTCAAAAAAGCTATTAATATACACCAGGGAAATTTCTAGCATGGGCTCCCAAGGCTAAACTTCTAAAATGTTTGGTCAATCTAGAATAGTAAATCCATCAGACAAATGAAAGATACAAAAAAAAAACTTGCCTGAAGCTGCCAAATCCACGACTCTGCTGCAGTGTTTGTGCAAACATTTCATATTTTCGAATATCATTGTCACTGACGGATCGGCGTGCATAGCGCATAGCTTCCTCAAAATGGTCCTTGCGTATTTCAGGAACTGGATCGTCTTCTTCAACCTCCTGCATTTAGAGCCACTTAAGTATTAGTGAGCATTATTTAAATTAATTGACAAAAACAGAAGCCAATAACTGGTTTAGAATAAACTAGAGCAGACTCTTTCATTGGCAATCTAAAAATGGTTGCCAATTATGCACTTACCATGGCTGAAGGGTTGCCCTGTCTTTCGCGTTCTCGCCTGATCTCACTTTCAATAGATTCTCTGATTGCAAGCTTACAAGCTCGCTGACAGATTTCAGTCAAATCAGCTCCAGAAAACCCATTGGTGGTCTTAGCCAAATACTCCAAGTCAACTTCCTACAAAGAAATCAAATACATGAGACATTAAAGTATGAACAAAATTACAATAAATATATGAGGCTAAGTGTATTGTTTGGCAATCGAATACAGAAATTAGACTATCATATAAAGAACAACTTCTTAGGTTAGCAAGTATCTTCTAATGTAACCCCAGTTCAGGTTGAAGTTTTCAGTTAACACATGCAAGTTACCCAGTTAATAAGCTAAAAGCTTAAAAATACATTTCAGGGTAATGAAATACTAGCAATCCTCTGCCAAAGAAGACATTAGCATCAGGTTAACTTCATCACATCTACTCCAATTTAATTTAAAGAAACCACCTGCGTAATAAGCATAGCCCTAAAGCAGATAAAACTATTACATGTTGAACTCCATTCAAAATAATAAAAACAGAAAATGCTGGAGATGCTCAGCAGGTCAGGCAGCATCTGTGAAGAGAGAAACAGAGTTAACGTTTCAGGTCGATAACCTGAAACGTTAACTCTGTTTCTCTCTTCTCAGATGCTGCCTGACCTGCTGACTACCTCCAGCATTTTCTGTTTTTATTTCAGATTTCCAGCATCCGCAGTATTTTCTTTTTCCATTCACACTAAGTAGGGCTGCTGATTCGTTATGGCAAAATGTCAAAAATCACATAGCGGTTGCGGTAAAAATCAGGTTTCCTGAAAGCCTGGTTCATGAAAATCAACAGAGATAAGTGTGAGGTATTACATTTTGGTAAGAAAAATGAGGTCACATATTACTTGGAAAATAAGAATCTAAATGGGGTAGAAGAGCAAAGGGATATGGGAGTACAAATACACAAATCACTAAAAGTTGCGACGCAGGTTAATAAGGCCATAAAAAAAGCAAACCAAGCACTGGGGTTTATTTCTAGAGGGATAGAATTGAAAAGAAGTTATGCTAAACTTGTATCGAACCTTGGTTAGACCACACTTGGGAGTACTGTGAACAGTTCTGGTCGCCATATAAAACAAAGGATATAGAGGCACTGGAACGGACGATCCCAGAAATGCGAGGTTATACCCAGCAGGAGAGCAAGAGAGAGAGAGAGAGCAAGAGAGAGAGAGCGAGAGCGAGAGCGAGAGCGAGCGAGAGATTCCAGTTGTGGGGAAGAGCAAAACTAGAGGCAATCCATATAAGAAAGTCACCAAGAAATTAAATAGGGAATTCAGAAGTAACTTTACTCCGTGATGAGAATGTGGAACTCGCTACCACAGGGAGTGGTTGAGGCGAATAGTATAGATGCATTTAAGGGGAGGCTAGATAAGCACGAGGGAGAAGGAAATAGAGGGTTATGCTGATAGAGTTAGTTGAGGAAGGATGGGAGGAGGCTCGAGTGGAGCATAAACGCCGGCATGGACTGCTTGGGCCGAATGGCCGGTTTGACTGTGTTGTATATTCTTCGTAATTTATGTAAAAAATCATGTGACTTCAAGGTAAAATGCTTCTGACCACAGGTTATAAAAATCAGAAGAATTTTCAAAGGATGCACTGTAACAAGTTACTAGCCTTCGTAATAACTGCTTCTCAGTGCTGCATTACTCCAAGTAAAAAAAGTTCTTGAAACTTAACCGTTATAGTCCAATGTGACCCTTCTAATGTTTGTTGTTAAATAACATCAAAATTTAAAAAAGAAAATTTAAGAGGTGACTAAATCATACTTGCCTTAGCAATAGGAGACTTCCTCAAGTTAGCTTTCAGAATAGCACCACGAGATTTTTCATCAGGCAGTGGGATGTAAATCAGTTGGTCGAGGCGTCCAGGACGCAAAATTGCAGGGTCAATAATATCAGGACGGTTGGTAGCACCAATGATAAAGACATTCTTTTTGGTGGACATACCATCCATTTCGGTCAAGATCTGGTTGATAACACGATCTGCAGCACCACCACCATCACCAATGTTGCCACCTCGAGCCTTAGCAATGGAATCAAGTTCATCAAAGAACAGCACACAAGGGGCAGCTTGACGGGCCTGAAAAGTTACATGGAGTTCCATTTAGTGCTATATGCTCACTTAAACAAGGATTAGTCAGAGAACATTCGGGTTTGGCGATACACTGAAGTTTAAAAGAAGCAGTTATTTGCACATAAAGGTTAAAGTTCTTTAAGCAATATATTATACAGGAAGTTATTGTAAATGATGTATTTTCAAAGTGAAACACTTACCCCATTATGTGTCCTACAAATTATGCTTTAACTGAGTCATGACTTAGATAAATATTTTTGTGACAAAGGGACCTGAACATTTCAGTAGTGGATATGCTTCATCAGCGTCATCTATATTACTGCAAATATCTATCCTTACTGTTCCGGCTCTGGGGACTGTGTGCTTAGGCAATTGGGCATTTTGTCAGGCTTATTTCATGAGCGCAAATCTTCATGCTCAGTCCCCAACTTGCTGGAAAACCAGCCTTTGGAATAGGTTTTCAGCCAGAAACTAAACTTTGAGAGAAATATCTCTACAGCTGCAGAACGGAATGCGGATCACTCAAAGCAGAAGACACTGAAACTTATTAAAAAAATAAATAAATAAAAGACAAAATAATTAAAATAGCAAGATCAGAGACACACTTAGCCTCGAATCAGGAGGTTCAAGTGTGTAGAGCTTTCCCGTCCGATCGTACCCCCGTTTGGGTGGTATTTCTCATCGGTGCAAGGTCTGGAGAACTCCCTCGGGAACCTCCGCATCACAACTTGAGTTGTCTCTTGGAAATTCTCTTTGTGCCGTTCCACTCTGCAGAGGGATTTCCTGTACGGGCTGCTTCTATGCACTCTTGACTTCCTCGTCCTAGACTTCCACCCGGACACGCCCTGCTGTTCTACCTTGCCATCCGGCAGGGGCCCTTCCCTGCACCACTGGGGTGGAGTGCTGCACGAAGCAGTGGTGTCCAATGTAGTTTTAAGTCACTCCAGTGATACTGAGGCCACTTGCCACTTCTGCTAATTAGATTTTATGTTTAATTATAGTGGTGGTGCCTCCTCAGTTTGAGGGGGAACTTGTGCAGTTGCCTTTCTGTTGCCGACACTGGAGCAACCTATTGGTTTATTTAAAATAAGCAATATCAAGGGACAGTGCGTGTATTCAAGATAGCCATGCTAGAAAAGCCAGTGACTCCGAGGATAAAGATAAATGACAGAAGTTTTTAACAATCTACATTTAGAATTTCAATGCATTTTAGTAGCGTTACTTTAAAGCTATTTCCATTCAAGCAGCATTACTATATTAAGCCCTAAACATCATCCAAAAATAATGTATGATTAACTCCATTTTTCTTATTGGACACTTCAGTGGAAATGTCTGTTGGCAACTGCTCAGCAAACATTCCCTAAAGAAAACTAATCGTGAGTTAGTTTAAAAGTAAAAAAACTCTCTGGGTACAGAATGCTGAAGCCCTGAAGAACAATGTCAAGATACTACTTAAATTCAAACATTTTAGTCACCCTTTTTTGTGCTCCTCAAAATAAGAACTAGGAACTGCCATATAAAAATTAAGTTGCAATTATTTTTAATAATATACTTTCACTACGTACCTTATCAAAGATTTCTCGGACATTTGCCTCAGATTCTCCAAACCACATGGTAAGCAGCTCTGGTCCCTTGATCGAAATAAAGTTGGCCTGGCATTCGTTTGCAATGGCTTTTGCCAGCAAAGTTTTACCACAACCAGGTGGTCCATAAAACAGTACACCCTTTGAAGGAGTCATGCCAAACTTCAGGAATTTGTCTGGATGCTCCACAGGATACTGTTAAAAACAAACAAATCTGTATACTTCACATAACTTTTCACAAAGTATCCCAATCCAGGTAAAACATGAAAGTAACGGTGTTCCCTCAGACATTGTTTAATGTACGAGTCCAATTAAAACTCCAATTTATCAATTATTAATCCATTAATTCTCTTAATAACCTATGTGGTAAAGATACTATCTGGCATAGCTGTAAACCACAAAGATTGGACATTGCCAGGTTCATTTCCCGCTCTGTGCTAAATTAACAAATCTCAGCTGGCCTACTACAATTGGACTCAGTGCTCGTGGGCGAGGGAAGGGGAATTACCTGGATTCCCACTCCCGATTTCTGTCCAATGACGCCTGCTGGAAGATGCACATATGTGGCTAACAATCAAATAGCCCAAATACATTTACTGTCTAAGCTTAAGACTAGGAAAGCCACTTGGGCGAGGTACCAGAAGGGTGTCGGTCCCTGTGAAACCATATTCCAGCAAGACTGTGCATCTTCAAGAGAGAGGGGGGAGAAAAGGGAAGTAGGAAAAAATCCACTGGTATCACTAATGTTAAAGCAAAGTAGTCCCAGCTTTATAGGTATAAATAATTTAATTGGTACCATTTGATTTGAGAGTTACATAATGAAATTTTATGCTAATTCTTCAACTGGAACAAATTTTTCAACCTCTATTTCAGACCAATAAATTTACCACACAATTTTGGAATCTAAAAACTCAGTAGCTTACTTGTACAAGTTCCTGAAGCTCCCTCTTCACATCCTCCAGTCCACCAATGTCTTCCCACGTTACCTGAGGCACCTCAACCACAGTCTCACGCAGTGCTGAAGGATTGCTCTGGCTCAAAGCCCACTGCAAACAAACAATGCATCAGTTTCTATTGCATAAATATTCTAAGTTAGCTCAAAACACAAACATGACATTAAAAAGTTTGATATCTTTATTAAAAGAGTCCTACCCTGAAGTCATCCATGGTAACTGCAAGTGAATTCATAACTTCAGCATCAATGGTTTCGTCTTCCAGATCAATAACATCCATCTTTTTCCTAATAGCCTGAAGAGCAGCTTCAGAGCACAAGGCAGCCAAATCAGCACCAACATGGCCATGAGTTTCATTAGCAACCTAAAGTAAGGAAAAAATGTTTACTAACCAAAAACCATGAACTTTAACTTTCATTTCAGTATTTCAATAACTGGCCACCATATTCAATATATTTGACTGAACAAAACTAACTACACTACATCATACAGAAGTACAAAATACAGGTATCGCATAACAGAGATGAGAGATTTTAATTATGAGAGAATAGAAAAACTGGGGTTACTTTCATGAGAACTAAGAGGAAATCGAATAGAGGTGTTCAAAATTATGAGAGGTTTTGATAGAAGTAAAACCGGAGAAACTGCAGCTACTGGCGACTAGAGGGTATAAATTTAAGATCACCAAAAGAACAAAGGGAGAGGCTAGGAGAATTTTTTTATGCAAAGGGCTGTTGGGACATGAAATGCACCACCAGAAATGGTGGAAGCAGAATCCATAATAGCTTTTTAAAAAGGGAAGTGGTTAAGTTTCGGATTTTTTTTTTTTATAAAAGAGGGCACCAAGAAAGAACAAGAAAATAGGACGAAGTGGATAACTCTTCCTGATAGCTGGGACAGGCACAATCAGCCACTTCCTGTGCTGCAAAATATGGTGTTACCTGGGCAATCCTATATACTACAGAATAATGGGGTCATTCTGCAAGCCAGTTATCCTCAGTATGCAAGCACAATACTACATCTGTAAGCAGGCATGCAATCTCCTGTCCTGTAGGCTTCACTGTCCCAAACAAGACCAGGAAAAGTGGCACTGCAGCACCTCCAGTGGTGGAAGTGTGTAATTACAGCATTACCAGTTTATATCGGCAGTTGCCATTATAAATGGAGACGCATGAATTTATAATTGGAATATACAAAAAAGACCGAACGTGTGACTTTAAAATGGGAACTGAACTACATCTGCGCACCAATGTTCCCTGTAATTTTTTTTCCGTGCGCGGTCTCTAAGTGGCTGCGGGCCCATTCAAATTTTCGCACAAGCAGGACCTCCAGACCACTGCGCAGCCACGAGCGAGAACAGTGCTGTGCACCCGGTCAAATTATCCACCATCCTCCAACTGAGTTTCCCTGAAGACTACACTTGGTATTGACTCCCTGTGAGCAACACTATGGGAAATTAACTACATATTAAAAAATCTTTTATATGCAGACTCCTGCTCTCCATCTACTTCCTGTTGCCACAATATTTTGTCATACTATATGTAAGCGTCTGCCTGTGACAATGTAGATACAATCTCTGGTCACTTGAGTGGCATTGTGCAGTGTTTCACTTAAAAATACTCTCAACTTCATCCACCATTTTAATTTTTATAAACACTTTTCTAAATCAGGCAAGTTGCTCAATTTAAATTTTTTTAATTTTAACATGCTTCTCAATTTCACACAGAAATTCTTCCCTCCTCCCTTTTCCCATGCCCCCACCCTCTGACTTTTCCCTCCCCACTTTTCTCTTCCAAGTGAACCTGCTCCCATTTTCCGAGACAATTTTTCTGCTGTTGGGCCCCACTCATCCGCCAAATGTTTCCACTTCGCTAGCATTGCGTGTCTCAACTAGACACCTGCCACGCTCTTCCTGGAGTGTCGCTTGTCGATGGGTTCTGCTCTGCTCTGCCTACAACTCTGCAACCCACCCTGCTCCTCTGACCATTTCCCCCCCTCCCCCGCAGCCACTGATGACAATAAAAGTTATTAATTGTAGTCCTACTTGATCCTTTTGCCAAAAATTGATTAAATAATTATTTCTCTGCACTTGTAGATGAATCAAACTTGATTACTTTATGTCTTAGCTCAGTACTTTTCTTATAAATATCAGAGATGTGTCTGAATATCCTTACCATACAAGGCCAACATGGAAAAAATAATTGATAGATGACAATAACAAGGTCACATCAGACATTTTAAAAAAAAATGGTCGACTGTGTGCCACAGGAGATCAACTCAAGTACATCATTAATCCCCAATATTTTCTAGAGACATTGCATATTCTTTAAGAGCATACATCAAGTGTAGCTTCAAACATTATACATTCACTCCATTACAAACCACCTTCGATGACTTTGAGAGGTCATCAGCTCAACAGTCAGCTATGCTGGTCAGCCATTCAGCAAATATATATATATTTTAAATTGTGTACACAACATGACAAGTTATTGAGTTCCTTATTGTAGTCTTGTCTGAGTACATGTGGCATTTGCAGCAGCAGTGCGGACCTGGGAGGAGCGGCGAGGCGACAGCGGCGGTACCAACTCAGCACCGGCAGAATTTTCAAATAGTGACGTCAGAAGTCAAAAGTGACGTCGGCACAAGGGGAGGGAACTGATTGGTGAGTATCTGGTAAGTATTTTTACTTAGCTTTCTTAAAGTTTTTAAGTTTATTGCAGCTAGTTTAGTAAATTAGAGGTTAATTAGAGGTATGGCAGGGCAGCTCACACCTATGGAATGCACATCCTGTGCCATGTGGGAAGTCCTGGACACCTCCCGTGGTCTGGACGACCACATGTGCGGGAAGTGTCGCCAGCTCCAGCACCGGGTTACGGAGCTTGAGCGGCGGCTGCAGTCACTGCTGTGCATCCGCGAGGCTGAGAGCTACGTGCATAGCACGTTTCGGGAGGTGGTCACCCCGCAGCTTAAGAGTGTGCAGGCAAAGACGGAATGGGTGACCGTCAGACAGAAGAGGAGGACCAGGCAGGTAGTGCAGGAGGCCCCTGAGCCCATCTTGCTCACCAACCAGTATTTGGTGCTGAGTACTGGTGAGGGCGATGGTTCCTCTGGGGAGTGCAGCCAGAGCCAAGTCCACAGCACCATGGAAGGCTCAGCTGCACAGGCAGGGTGGAAGAGGAGAGGGAGAGCAACAGTGATAGGGGATTCAATAGTTAGGGGAGCAGACAGGCATTTCTGCGGCCACAAACGTGACTCCAGGATGGTATGTTGCCTCCCTGGTTCCAGGGTCAAGGATGTCACTGAACGGCTGAAGGGCATTCTGAGGGGGGGGGGGGGGGGGAGGAGAGAGAGAGAAAGAGGGTGAACAGCCAGAGGTCGTGGTCCATATCGGTACCAATGACATAGGTAGGAAGAGGGATGAGGTCCTGCAGGCAGAGTTTAGGGAGCTAGGAAAGAGGTTAAAAAGCAGGACCTCAAAAGATAGTAATCTCCGGATTACTACCAGTGCCACGTGCTAGTGAGTTCAGAAATAGGAAGATAGAGCAGATGAATGCATAGCTGGAGATATGGTGTAGGAGGGAGGGCTTTAGATTCCCGAGGAATTGGAACCGTTTCTGGGGGAGGTGGGACCTCTACAAGCCAGACGGGTTGCACCTCAACGGGAACGGGACCAATATCCTCGTGGGAGGGTTCGCTAGTGCTGTTGGGGAGGGTTTAAACTAGCTTGGCAGGGGGATGGGAGCCTAAGTATACAGTCAATAGGGAGAGAAGAAAAACTGGAATTGGAAAACAAAAACGTAGAAAGTAAATTGGAAGGACAGAGGAATCAAGGGCTAGATAGCAGTCAACAAGGAGGTTTGCCTGTATTAAATGGTATATACTTCAATGCAAGGAGTATAGCGAACAAGGCAGATGAGCAGAGGGCACAGGTAGATACTTGGGACTATGATATTATAGCTACTACAGAGACGTGGCTGAAAGAGGGGCAGGTATGGCAGCTCAACATTCCTGGTTACAGGATTTTCAGACGGGTTAGAGAGGGAGGTAAAAAGGGAGGGAGGGTCGCGGTATTGATTAAAGAAACTATTACAGCTGTGAGGAGGGATGATATGTTGGAGGGATCATCAAACGAGGCCATATGGGTCGAATTGAAAAACAAAAAAGGGGCGATTCACACTGCTGGGAGTGTACTACAGACCCCCAGTGAGAGGGAGATAGAAGAATAAATATGTAGACAAATTTCTGAGAAGTGCAAAAACTATATGGCAGTAATAATAGGGGATTTCAACTACCCCAATATTAACTGGGATAAAATTAGTGTGAAGGGTATAGAAGGTGCGGAATTCCTAAAATGCATCCAGGAGAACTTTTTTAGCCAGTATGTAGCAAGCCCAACAAGGGAGGGGGCGGTTCTGGACTTAGTTTAGGGAATAAAGCTGGGCAGGTAGAA
This sequence comes from Squalus acanthias, assembly GCA_030390025.1. Lineage (NCBI taxonomy): Eukaryota > Metazoa > Chordata > Chondrichthyes > Squaliformes > Squalidae > Squalus > Squalus acanthias. Next base: position 55,195,989 of record CM059426.1, read on the forward strand.
GGCGTATCAGTGGGGGAGCATTTTGGTGCTAGTGACCATAATACTGTTAGATTTAAGGTAGTTATGGAAAAGGACAAGGATGGACCAGGAATAAAAATTCTAAATTGGGGAAAAGCAAATTTTGCTAAGCTCAGAGGGGATTTAGCCATAGTGGACTGGAAACAGCTACTTGAAGGTAAATCAGTGTCAAAGCAGTGGGAGGCATTCAAGGAGGAGATCTGGAGGGTTCAGACCAAACATGTGCCCTTCAAGAAAAAAGGTGGGATTAACAAATCTAGAGCCCCCTGGATGTCTAGAGACATGCAGGGTAGGATAAAGAAAAAAAGGGAGGTGTATGACAGATACCAAGGGCTAAATACCCCAGAACCTTTAGAGGAGTACAGAAAGTGCAGGGGTGCAATTAAAAATATTAGGAAAGCAAAGAGCATGAAAAATTCTTGGCAAGTAAAATCAAGGAAAACCCAAAGATGTTTTATAAATATATTAAGAGTAAGAGGATAACTAAAGAAAGGGTAGGGCCTATTAGAGATCATGAGGATAATCTGTGTGTGGAGGCGGGAGACGTCGGTAGGGTTCTTAATGAATACTTTGCGTCTGTTTTCACAGAGGGGCAAAGCAGACATTGCTATTGCGGGAGAGGAGTGTGAATTATTAGATGAAATAAACATAGTGAGAGAGGAAGTATTAAGGGGTTTAGCAGCTTTAAAAGTGGATAAATCCCCAGGCCCGGATGAAATGTATCCCAGACTGTTAAGCGAAGCAAAAAAAGAGGAAATAGCAGAGGCCCTGACCATCATTTTTCAATCCTCTTCAGGTGTGGTGCCGGAGGACTGCTAATGTGGTACCCTTGTTTAAAAAGGGAGAAAAGGATAGACCGAGTAATTACAGGCCAGTCAGCCTAACCTCGGTGGTGGGAAAATTACTGGAAAGAATTCTGAAGGACAGGATAAATCTTCATGAAGAAAGACACGGATTAATCAAGGATAGTCAGCACGGATTTATTAAGGGAAAGTCATGTCTGACAAACTTGATTGAATTTTTTGAGGTGGTAACAAGGAGGGTAGATGAGGGTAGTGCGTTTGATGTAGTGCATATGGACTTTAGCAAGGCTTTTGATAAGGTTCCACATGGCAGACTGGTCACAAAGTTAAAAGCCCATGGGATCCAGTGCAAAGCGTCAAGTTGGATTCAAAACTGGCTCATAGACAGGAAGCAGAGGGTAATGGTTGATGGGTGTTTTTGTGACTGGAAGGCAGTTTCCAGTGGGGTTCCGCAGGGCTCAGTACTAGGTCCCTTGTTTTTTGTGGTACATATCAACGATCTTGACTTGAATATAGGGGGTATGATTAAGAAGTTTGCAGATGATACTAAAATCAGCTGTGTTGTTGATACTGAAGAAGGAAGCTGTAGACTGCAGGAAGATATCAATAAATTGGTCAGGTGGGCAGAACAGTGGCAAATGGAATTCAATCCAGAGAAGTGTGAGGTAATGCATTTGAGGGCTAACAAGGAAAGGGAATACACATTAAATGGTAGGACACTGAGTAGTGTAGAGGAACAAAGGGACCTTGGAGTGCATGTCCACAGATCCCTGAAGGTAGCAGGCCAAGTAGATAAGGTGATTAAGAAGGCATACAGAATGCTTGCCTTTATTAGCCGTGGCATAGAATACAAGAGCAGAGGGGGTATGCTTCAACTGTATAAAACACTAGTTAGGCCTCAGCTAGAGTACTGCGTGCAGTTCTGGTCACCACATTATAGGAAAGATGTGATTGCACTAGAGAGGGTACAGAGGAGATTTACAAGGATGTTGCCGGGAGTAGAGAATCTTAGCTATGAGGAAAGGCTGGATAGGCTGGGTCTGTTTTCCTTGGAACAGAGGAGGCTGAGGGGAGACCTTATTGAGGTGTATAAAATTATGAGGGGCATAGATAAAGTGGATAGAAAGGACCTATTTCCCTTAGCAGAGAGGTCAATAACGAGGAGGCATAGATTTAAAGTAATTGGTGGAAGGTTTAGAGGGGATGACCAGGGGTCAAAAATCAGGGGGCACAGATTTAAAGTAATTGGTGGAAGGTTTAGAGGGGATGACCAGGGGTCAAAAATCAGGGGGCACAGATTTAAAGTAATTGGTGGAAGGTTTAGAGGGGATGTGAGGGGAAATTTCTTCACTCAGAGGGTTGTGGGGGTCTGGAACTCACTGCCTGAAAGGGTGGTAGAGGCAGGAACCCTAACCACATTTAAAAAGTACTTGGATGTGCACTTGGGATGCTCTAACCTGCAGGGCTACGGACCAAGAGCTGGGAAGTGGGATTAGGCTGGATAGCTCTTTGTTGGCCGGCGCGGACACGATGGGCCAAAATGGCCTCCATCCGTGCTGTAACTTTCTATGAAATCAATTCTGTGTAAATTCACTTTTGCAAGTCACCCTCACTAATTTCATTTCATGCAATTCAACTATATTAAAATACATACATAGGCATCAAGTGGCAAGACCAAACAGGACTCAAAATTAAATTGGGCAGGAAAGGTAATGGCTCAGCGAAGAAAAAAAACCCAGCACCTTTAAGTTTGTCCTGGAGTGTTCAACCAAGCTCCTACCCAAATAAGAACATAACATAACATAAGAAATAGGAGCAGGAGTAGGCCATTCGGCCCTTTGAGCCTGCTCCGCCATTCAATGAGATCATGGCTGATCTTCTGCCTCAACTCCATTCACCAGCCATATCCCTTGATGCCCTTACTAGTCAGAAATCTATCGACTTCTGTTTTGAATATACCCAATGACTGAGCCTCCACAGCCCTCCAGGGTAGAGAATTCCAAAGATTCACCACCCTCTGTGTGAAGAAATTTCTTCTCATTTCAGTCCTGAAATGGTAAATTAAATAGAAGAGAAAGTCCACTTCAGGCAAAAATTTCTAGTGCACCACGGCTTCTCATGAAATGAACTCTGGCAGCCAAGTTAATGCTCAATGTCTACTACTAAACAAAATATTACAGATCTTATTTCTCTCTGGAAATCTTTAACTATGCCCTGTAAAATACACATTTACCAGGACTATTTTTTTTTGAGACAAAATATTTTAAAATCATTGGAAATGTAGAACTAAATGCAACAAACCACATTTGTGCTATTAGTGCACTTGCAAAGTTAGACTTGTTGGGGGAGGAAGAGGGAGCAGGAGAAGGAATGAACGGAGAGCAGCAATTCAACAAAATTGTGTTCAGGCTGCAGAATCAGAATCCAAATATTAAATTATTTTAGTAAGAACATAAGAAATAGGAGCAGGAGTAGGCCATTCGGCCCTTCGAAACTGCTACGACATTCAATAAGATCATGGCTGATCTTCTACCTCAACTCCACTTTCCTGCACGATCCACATATCCCTTAATATCCAAAAATCTATCGATCTCTGACTTGAATATACTCAACGACTGAGCCTCCAGAGTCCTCTGGGGTCGAGAATCCCAAATTCTCCTCATCTCAGTCCTAAATGGCCAACCCCTTATTCTGAGACTGTGACCCATGGTTCTGGACTCGCCAGCCAGGGGAAACATCCTCCCTGCATCTGTCGAGCTCGAAGAATTTTTTATGTTTCAATGAGATCATCTCTCATTCTTCTAAACTCTAGAGAATATAGGCCTAGTCCACTCAATCTCTCCTCATAGGACAATCCCCCCCATCCCAGGAATCAGTCTGGTGAATCAGTAAATCTCATTGTTCTACAGTTTTAGCATACTGAACAGTTCTAGTAATTACAGTATTTCTTAGTGCTGGACAGTGACATCTCCTGTTGTAGATATTTACAAACCTGCTCAAGGTCTACATCATCTGCCAATTTCATGTTCTTTGTGTGAATTTGTAGGATTTCCAGTCGACCGGTGGCATCAGGAATACCAATATCCACCTCTCTATCAAACCGACCTGCAAGTCAAATGATTAAGCCAATTACTATGCATACATACACAGACCATGTGTCCCTCTCACGCAGACAAACACAAGTTTCAACCTACCAAATCGTCTAAGAGCAGGATCAATGCTGTTTGGTCGATTTGTAGCTGCCATAACAATCACATGAGCCCGCTGCTTCAAACCATCCATCAAAGTGAGCAGCTGTGACACAATACGACGTTCCACTTCACCATGAGTCTACAAAGTTAAATAGTTAAGAGAAAAAGGGGCAATTAACTTATCCATCAGTTTGGAAGCAATCTATGCAGCACACAGTGAAAAGGCAACTTAAAAAAGCTCTCATCAAATGCAAAGTTTGGTGACAGCATAAATAGCCTAGCTAAAACTGAAGCAATGTAATTGAGAGTTAGCTTTCCAGCATGGATAAGAAACTGATTGGAAGGTTGGAACCAGCATGTTAGAATAAAAGGGTAATTCTCAGATTGGTAGGCAGTGACAGGTTGTGTCTTCAAGGATCAATGTTGGAGCCCCAGCTTTTACCTATAATTTGGATTGGAAAGATAGAGGAATTTATCCAAGTTCGCAGAGGATATTAAATGAGGATGTGTAGTGAAAGCAGCAAACTGCAAATGGACTCTGACATCTTAAAACACATTACAATAAGCAAAGGATATGGTGCACACACAGCACGGGGAAAAGGGAGGAATGGAATAGCCAGGATGGGGAACTGAAGGCATGGATGGTTGAAATGGAGGGTTCTGAGGAGGTTTTTGAAAGTAGGCAGAGAGAGCTGGGTGGAGAGTTCCAGAGGTGGCATCAGGAATACCAATATGTCGTGGCTCAATGACCAACCACCAATGGTAGAGCAGAAGCAGTGGAAGAAAACCAGTATTGAGTGGAGGGTGCACACTGGGATGCAAGGCAGAAGGTCACTAAGGTTATGAAGAGACGTGCATACAAGGACAATCATCATTTTGATACCTGCGACCTACGCCAAGGAGAGAAATGGAGCTTGGAGAGGACAGGGGGATGGTTGTGTCAGATTTAATGTGGGCTAAGGTATTTTGAATCAGATGAAGCTTGTGGAAGTGCCAGCTCGGAGATTACCAGATTGTGAGGTAGTACACTTTGGGAAGTCAGGGATACTTTCGGAGTCCAGGGCGAACACGTGCAGCAAATGTCTCCAGCTGCAGCCACTCGAAATCCGTGTTTCGGAGCTGGAGCTGCGGCTGGAGTCACTGTGGAGCATCCGCGAAGCTGAGATCTTCGTGGATAGCACGTTTAACGAGGTGGTCACACCGCAGGTAAAGAGTGCACAGGCAGACAGGAAATGGGTGACCGCCAGACAGAGTAAAAGAACGAGGAAGGTAGTGCAGGAGTCCCCTGGGTCCACCTCCCTCTCTAACAGATTTTCCGTTTTGGATACTGCTGGGGGGAGATGGTTTCTCAGGGGAATGCAGCAAGAGCCAAGTCCGTGGTACTACGAGTGGCTCAGCTGCACAGGAGGGGAGGAAAAAGAGTGGGAGAGCAATAGTGATAGGGGATTCTATCGTAAGGGGAACAGATAGATGTTTCTGTGGCCGCAGACGTGACTGCAGGATGGTATGTTGCCTCCCTGGTAGCATGGTCAAGGATGTCACTGAACGGCTGCAGGGCATTCTGAAGGGGGAGGGCGAACAGTCAGAGGTCATGGTTCACATTGGTACCAACGACATGGGTAGAAAGAGGGATGAGGTCCTGCAACAAGAATTTAGGGAGCTAGGTAGCAGATTAAAACGCAGGACCTCAAAGGTTGTAATCTCTGGATTACTCCCGGTGCCATGTGCTAGTGTGTATAGGAATAGGAGGATAGAGCAGATGAATGCGTGGCTAAACAGTTGGTGCAGGAGGGAGGGCTTTAGTTTCCTGGATCACTGGGTTTGCTTCTGGGGAAGGTGGGACCTGTACAAGTCGGACGGGTTGCACCTGAACCGGACCGACATCCTTGCGGGGAGGTTTGCTAGTACTGGGGGGGGGGGGGTTTAAACTAACTTGGCAGGGGTTGGGATACGGAGTGGAGCTTTAGTAGGGGGTGATGCACAGCCAAATATAGAGGAAAAAACAAGTCAGCCTGGAAGGCAGAGCAAATATGTAACGGCACAAGGGAGTATGACAAGGATGGATGGCATTTATTTTAATGCAAGGAGTCTTGCGAGTAAGGCAGATGAATTGAAGGTGTTGATGAACACATGGGAGTATGATATTGTTGTTATCACAGAGACATGGTTGAGGGAGGGGCAGGACTGGCAGCTCAATATTCCAGGGTATAGAATCTTCAGGCGAGACAGATGGGGGTGTAAAAGAGGAGGGGGTGTCGCAATATTAATCAAGGAGTCAATTACTGCTGTAAGGAGGGATGATATCTTAGCAGGTTCCTCTAATGAGGCCATATGGGTAGAACTTGAAAACAAAAAGGGGGCAAGCACTTTGCTGGGAGTGTACTATAGGCCCCCAAACAGTCAGGGGGAGATAGAGGAACAGATATGTAGGCAAATCTCAGAAGTGTAGAAATAATAGGGTAATAATAGTAGGGGATTTCAACTTCCCCAATATTAACTGGGATAGTCAGAGTGTGAAAGGCTTAGAGGGTGCGGAATTCTTAAAGTGCATCCAGGAGAGCTTTTTGAGCAAGCATGTAGAAAATCCGACAAGAGAGGGGGCGGTACTGGACCTAATTCTAGGGAATGTAGCCGGGCAAGTGGTAGAAGTGTCAGTAGGAGAGCATTTTGGTACAGTGACCATAATTCAGTGAGATTTGAGGTAGTCATGGAAAAGGACAAAGATGGACCGGAAATAAAGGTTCTAAATTGGGGGAAGGCCGATTTTAATATGATAAGGCAGGATCTGGCCAAAGTGGACTGGGATCAGCTACTTGTAGGAAAATCCACATCAGAGCAGTGGGAGTCTTTCAGAAAGGAAAGAGAGAGAGTATAATGCCAACATGTTCCCGTAAAGGTCAAGGGTGGGACCAACAAGCCCAGGGAACCCTGGATGTCAAGGGATATACAAGAATGGATTAGGAAAAATAGGGATGCTTTTGGCAGATACAAAAGGACTAAAAACAGTGGAAGCCCGAGAGGAGTATAGAAAGTGCAGGGGGGGGGTACTTAAAAAAGAAATTAGGAGAGCGAAGAGGGAGCATGAAAAAACACTGGCAGGCAAAATAAAGGAAAATCCCAAGGTGTTTTATAAGTATATTAAGGGCAAGAGGATAACCAGGGAAAGAGTAGGGCCCATTAGGGACCAAAGTGGCAATGTGTGTCGAGCTGGAAGATGTAGGTGAGGTTTTAAATGAATATTTTGCATCTGTGTTCACTATGGAGAAGGACGACGTAGGCATAGAAATCAGGCAGGGGGATTGTGATATACTTGAACAAATTAGTACTGAGAGGGAGGAGGTACTAGCAGTTTTAGCGGGCTTAAAAGTGGATAAATCCCCAGGCCCAGACGAGATGTATCCCAGGCTGCTGTGTGAGGCAAGGGAGGAGATTGCAGGGGCTCTGACACAAATTTTCAGAACCTCTCTGGCCACAGGGGAGGTGCCAGAGGACTGGAGAACAGCTAACGTAGTACCATTATTCAAGAAGGGTAGTAGGGATAAACCAGGGAATTACAGGCCAGTGAGCCTAACATCAGTGGTAGGGAAATTATTGGAAAAAATTCTGAGGGACAGAATTAGCCTCCACTTGGAGAGGCAAGGATTAATCAAGGATAGTCAGCATGGCTTTGTCAGGGGGAGATCATGTCTGACCAATTTGATTGAATTTTGCGAGGGGGTGACTAGGTGTGTGGATGAGGGTAGTGCAGTTGATGTAGTCTACATGGACTTCAGTAAGGCTTTTGACAAAGTCCCACATGGGAAACTGGTCAAGAAGGTAAGAGCCCATGGGATCCAGGGCAATTTGGATCCAAAATTGGCTTAGTGGCAGGAGGCAGAGGGTGATGGTCGAAGGTTGTTTTTGTGACTGGAAGCCTGTGTCCAGTGGTGTACCGCAGGGATCGGTGCTGGGTCCCTTGCTGTTTGTAGTGTACATTAATGATTTAGATATGAATGTAAGAGGTATGATCAGTAAGTTCGCAGATGACACGAAAATTGGTGGGGTGGTAAATAGCGAGGAGGGAAGCCTCAGGCTACAGGACGATAGACGGGTTGGTTAGATGGGCAGCACAGTGGCAAATGGAATTTAACCCTGAAAAGTGTGAGGTGATGCATTTTGGGAGGACTAACAAGGCAAGGGAATACACAATGAATGGTAGGACCCTAGGAAGGACAGAGGATCAGAGGGACCTTGGTGTGCATGTACATAGATCCCTGAAGGCAGCAGGACAGGTAGATAAGGTGGTTAAAAAGGCATATGGGATACTTATATTCTATGCCTCGGCTAATGAAGGCAAGAGCAGGGAGGTTATGATGGAGCTGTACAAAATGCAAGTTAGGCCACAGCTGGAATACTGTGTGCAGTTCTGGTCGCCACACTATAGGAGGAATGTGATTGCATTGGAGAGGGTGCAGAGTTGATTCACCAGGATGTTACCTGGGCTGGAGCGCTTCAGCTATGGAGACTGGACAGGCTGGGGTTGTTTTCCTTAGAGCACAGAAGGCTGAGGGGGGACCTGATTGAGGTGTACAAAATTATGAGGGGCATAGATAGGGTAGATAGAAAGGAACTTTTCCCCTTAGTAGAGGGGTCAATAACCAGGGGGCATAGTTTCAAGTTAAGCGGCAGGAGGTTTAGAGGGGATTTGAGGAAAAACTTTTTCACCCAGAGGGTGGTTGGAATCTGGAACTCACTGCCTGAAAGGGTGGTAGAGGCAGGAACCCTCACAACATTCAAGCAGCATTTAGATGAGCACTTGAAACGCCATAGCATCCAAGGCTACGGACCAAGTGCTGGAAAATGGGATTAGAATAGACAGGGCTTGATGGCCGGCGCGGACACGATGGGCCAAAGGGCCTCTTTCTGTGCTGTATTACTCTATGACACAAGAATGGCAGGTGGGAGTATAACCGAAAAGGCATAATGATGGGAAGGGGGAAGAAGGGAGGCAAAAAAATGAACAGAATGATTTAGGGTTGCCAGTCCATTTACTAGAATATTAAAATTCACGTTTTCCTCCTCGTCACATCCATTTCCTGTTGTCATGATTTAGCAACCATTTTGTAACATTTAGTAATATCGAGAGGTAATTCCTGCTTCTAGTACGTTTAACACCTTCTATTTACTCCTCCAGTCAATGATGGCACTGTGGAATGATTTTTAAAACTGGAATTCCAGTGTTATTTCCTTTTCCATTTTATGCAGGCAAGCACACCACCCCCCCACCCCCAAAATTGTACATTTCTTTAAATTTATTTTTAACTTTATCTATATACTTAGCCCTCTTTCCACTAACTCCAGCTTCTTCTGTTGATCTGCTGCACGTTGAGTCTCACTCTTGTTCTGGACCTCTTGACCTTGCTCTATTACCTCAGATTTTCTACCCCTTCTGCCTGCCTGTTGCAGCCTCTAACCATCCTGTCAAATTCAGCCTTCTCTTGCCCACCTCTTGTGGCATCTGACCATCCCACCTACCACGCATTCTCTTCAGTGTCTCACATGGTCCATTCCAGCTTGCCTATGCTCCCCACTGCCATCTTCGCTGCCTCAGTGTTATCCCCAATGTCAACAGGCCTGAGCCCCACTCTCCAGAAATCTTCTCCACTCATAACACCTGCACACATCCTCCCTTCTCCTTCACTCAAAACGACTGCTTCCCAAACTTAGAACAACTAATTTTTTGCCCCAACCATTGGGGTTCCACAACGCCAGCAAAGTAAACCAGTGGTGACCGAGGTAAACAATGCAGGCAGTGGGACATCACTGAAGGTCACAACGTTCCTAACTCTCCAGTTTCAGCAACCACCTCAACTATACGACACAATCTGTGGGAGACTATTAAAGGGGGCCAGCTACAGAAAGAACAGGAACAGAGTATAACTCTCTACCAACAGCAACCTACTCGACAGCTGCAGCGCTACCGCCTGTAGCTTGAGATGTTGATGCCATTCTATCCAATACCAGTCGACAGCTGTTTCAGCGATGGAATTATAAATGTACATTAAACAAATTGCTAAAGGGCTCTTTCCCCAACAAAATAAGAGTTAAAAACGTTCAATTCTATCATAAGGTGTCAGCCTTGGCTCGGTGGTAGCACACTCACCTCGGAGTCAGAAGGTTGAGTGCAAATCCCACTCCAAAGGCTTGAGCACATATTCTACGCTGACACTCTGGTGCAGTATTAAGGGAGTGATTCACTGTCAGAGGTGCTGTCTTTCAGGTGACATGTTAACTGAGGTCCCATCTACTCCCTCAGGTGGACGTAAAAGATCCCATGGCACTAATCAAAGAGCAGGGGAGTTCTCCTAATATCCTGGTCAACATTTATCCCTCAACCAGCATCAATAAAAGAGATTATCTCGTCATTTATTTTATTGTCATTTGTGGGACCTTTCCAGGTTCTGTGCATTCCTATGTATTCTACTATGCTGTGTTCAGTTACAGAACTTAATACCTAACTTTTTTGGCCAGGCTGTCAAGAGCAGAAAACATAAAATGCCTCCAATGGAATTTTTATTAGAAACATGTTTAACAAATTTGCTTGAGATTAAAGATAAGTGTACCACAGTGGACAAGGGAAATGTAATAAATGCTATATACTTATATATTTGCAAAAGCCATCTGACAAGGTTCCAGATGGACAATAGCAGCTAAATTAGTCAAATAAGGGGTACAGTAAAATACTACATAAAAGATTTCTTCAACAGGAAATTTAAAAATATAAGAATGAGGATATTGAAGGCATTGTTTCAAATTTACAGATGACACTAAAATTGAAGCCAATGAGAAACTGCACATAGATGTAGCTGCTACTCAAAGTTTAAAAATGAACAGCTTGGAGATTAAAGTTTGGAGACATAAATAACAATTAATTATACGAACATCTAAATTACATTTAGAACATACCTTCTCTCTCTTTGGAGCAATGGCATCCAGTTCATCAATAAAAATTATAGCAGGAGCATTTTTCTCAGCCTCTTCAAATGCTTTTCTCAGATTGCTCTCAGATTCTCCTGCAAGTTTGCTCATAATCTCAGGTCCTATAAGGAAACAATTCAGTGAGGTTAACCAATATTTAACCATTTAATATTTAAAATCAACTATTAAAAGTTTCCCTAGCCTTTTTCCCCAACATAAACAATGCAAAAAGTAGTCAAATTAAGTACTAGGGCAGAGATGGCTAGCGACTTATGGTATTCTACACAAGTGTTTTATTAGAGGTTCTATTTTGCCCTTCAAACACTAGCCCTCTACAACACTGCCAAGTGTTAATCTTCAAGTGTAAAACACAAGACATCAAATTTCAACAGGCTATTCAAGCAAATGAACCATCAATCACATTTAACAGCATTACTGTCTTCATGTGTACATTTTAAAAACAGGGATCACTGGTTAGTGATCATGAGAGGGTACACTGACTGATTTCATTCCCGCCCCCCCCTTCTGAAGCAAACTGCAGTGCCAAATCGCTCATTGCAATTGTTGCAATCAACTAGTAGTACAAACTAGGACTTAAGTCAATTATAAACCTTCCCAATCGGTTTAAACTCCAAATGCTGAATTTACCCACCAAGCCTTAAGGAAATTTCTGGGAAGTATTTACAAAATTGAAGGTTTCACTGCACCTACATAATGAACGTCCCTTCCAACCTTTGCTAGCAAGGGCATTGGGGGTGGGGGGGAAAGAGGTGAGAAGCAAAACAGAGATTAGAGCATTATTTACAGAGGCTGTTTCTAAATGGAATCTTGAGGAAACATAGCAAGAGCTCTACTTAAAATGGCTATTTATACTGAGCTTTGCAAAGTGAAGTACCTATTTCTGCAAACCACAAAGTTAAGAACTTTTCTGAAGTGGTCCAAACCACTTTGTTAAGTTGATGGTTGATTGGTTCTTCCATAACAGTTTAATAAACCAGTATTTGTAAAGATTAAGCTCTGGAACAGATTAATAACTGAAAAGTTAAGAAAATCTTTTTGCTAGAGAGAGATTATTTTCCTGGCAGTCTTTGTTATTTGAGTCAAAACATACTCCATATACTGAAGGGGGAAGGCACCAAAGGACATAGTAACAAGTGATGTCTCCACAGGGAGTTTTTTCTTCCATCTTTCCAAAATTTTTCCAAGTCTTTTCTTCTGAAGGTAGTAACTGATACAGTGGTATGAATCAATGAGTGCTGGTAGCCCTCAAGCATTTTGCTCAAAATCAACACTTGTGCTTAAGCTTAGACAGGAAGTGCCAGCAGGCTATATGATGGGAGCATCATAGCCAAGCCAGATCTCATGCTCAACATCCACTTTCCAGCAATGCTCTTTGGACAGCATCAGAGTAGGAATTTAACCGATATCCCTGATCGACAGCAGGAGCATTAGAGTCACAGCGCTCAAACTCGATGCAAGTCATAAGCTGAATGTGTTTAAGAATTTGCTTGATTTGGGCATTACACAGAATTAACTAAAAAGTTCTATCTGCAACACAGACTCCCACAAAGTCCTCTTTGGTCCAAAAAACTGACCTGCTGACTACAAATTTTGGTAACTGGGATAAAAGTGGGATGAAACTGCCTAACAACATCCGGATGAACCCATTCACAGAGGACTTGCTCTTGGTAAAATCCTGCCATCCAAAAGTTGAGGTGGGAACTCTGGTGGCAGCTGTCATGGCAGAAATTGCTGTGAAGACCAAATAGATTCCACTAATGAGCAACAATGGGACATTAATTATCTGGTAAAGGGAGGTCCCCCCATTCACTCAATAATTTACCTCCGATATTGATGCCTGAAAGGACAGTTTGTCACCACAAAAGGAGCCCCAGAGATAACACTGCTATGGGTGACTTAACATCTTGGTGCAGCGACACAGCAAGAACCCAATAACACAGCTAGAGCTAGTCCTGCCATAGCTCTGAGGAGCTTGTTACTGTGAACATGCTCAAGTAGACAGCCAGATTTGCTGGTACCAATCAGAATCACTAATCAGTACAGGCTTGTGTTCCTAGTCACATGCAGTTCCTTTGGCACAAGAATCAGTTGGTGCCAAAAATAACCAAGCATGTTCACCAAGTTTACATACAGGTACTGCATCAGCCCGTTGGACCTCTCCAGGTGGCAAATTTGAATGCATCAGCACCAACCACAACTCTTGTAGACAAACTCACTGAAGATTTGCCAAAATCTGTCCTGGTGTGCTGCTCCGGGTAATCATACTGTAGTTAGGTAAGCACTTGTAATAATGTGCCCAGATTTTCCTGGGGGCTTGCGCTATTGTAATGGTACATCTTTGGTGTGGGGACCCTTCAACGGCGCAAAAGCAACGGGAAACTATGACGTAAGTGACGAATAAAGATTGTTGAGTGATGTGGGGGGGGGGGGGGGGCTCCTTTTACCAGATAATTAATGCCCATTAATTATGCCACACCATATTTTCCTGAGTACTTCCAGTTCAACAAGCTGATCAAATGTATGTGTCAAATCGCTGGATAAAAAATGGCCACGCCGCCTTCATGCTCGCTGCGGTACATTTAATTAAAAATGCAGGAAAATATGAAGAAAATTATCGATGCTGAGATCAGTGTGTTAAACCGCTAAATTCACGATGTCGGTCGCCGATCTCACTGTTGCAGGAAAATCTTGGCCATGGTATCATAAATGCACACTTACACTTAACACAATGCCTAAAGCCAAGTAGAATAGAATTTAAATTAAAAAATTGTAGCACACAAGCGACACTTTGGTGCAGGAATGAGAGCACCATCAATGGGGAATATAAGCTGCAGCCTGAGGGGAAGAAGAGGGTTAGCACTTTGCAGCATAAGAGGAAGGTCACAAACAAAATTAAATCTCAGAAGGCACATTTGTTTGTTGCTATTTTTCCCTCAGCTCACTCCTGAAGAATAAAACTTTCAGCTATTCTTCAGTTTCAATTGCGTTATAGATGTATCTATCACCATAACTTAATCTCACTATATTGACTCACCTATGCTTTCTAAGAAAGCTTGGTGCAAGTTTACAGGCAGCAAAACACAGCATTATACAAACCACTGTTTTATCAAGCTTAGATCAACTAGTTCCCAACTTAATAATACTGGCATGTTTACCCCATGACAAGTACATTTAAATGAACTATTTATAACTGTCTGAAGTCCAAGAAGCATTTTGAGCCTTACTAAGGACATGACATTTTAGCCTTTCAACACAGATGTATACTAACCATTTTAGTCTGAAAATAAAACGGTAACTTACCATTTATAAGGAAGAAAAATGCACCAGTTTCATTTGCAACAGCACGAGCAATCAGGGTCTTGCCAGTACCAGGGGGGCCATACAACAGAATACCTCTGGGAGGCTACATTGGGGGAAAAGACAGAAACTTGAGAACTTAACTAATGTCTCAATTCTTTACATATCAAATGTCACGCAAAGTACCCAACCTTGATTAAAATAATTACAGAAATCAGGGACTGAATAGTGCAGACCTCCAGCCTTTTTTAAAAAAACTTGTTCATTTTAGGACTATGGGCAAGGCCAGCATTTATTTCCCATCCCTCGAGAAGGTTGTAGTGGGCTGCCTTCTTGAACCGCTGCAGTCCGTGTGGTGAAGGTGCTCCCCAACATTGTTAGGTAGGGAGTTTCAGGATTTTAACCTGGTGACAATGAAGAAACAACGACACACGTCCAAGTCAGGATGGTGTGTGACTTGGAGGGAAACTTGGAGGTGATGGTGTTGCCATGCACCTACTGCCCTTTCCTTTTAGGTGGCGGTGGTCACGAGTTCGGAAGGTGTGGTCGAGTGCATCCTGTGGATAGTACACAGTGGTGATGGGAGTGGATGTTTAAGATAGCGGATGGGCTGCCAATCAAGCAGACTGCTTTGTCCTAGATGGCGTCAAGCTTCTAGAGTGTTGTTGCAGCTGTATCCATACAGGCAAGTGGAAAGTATGCAATCACACTCCTGACTTGTGTCTTGTAGGTGGTAGAGACAGTTGCATCTGAATCTGGCCCAGACTGGTAGAGAGATGTCAATCAGGTACAAAAGTCCAACAGAATATGGGTTTAAACTATCTCAATAAAATGCTGAGAGAAACTAAATTATTCATACGCATGTTCTTCTACAAGTTGGGTTAAAACACACATTTGGGCCAGAGTAAATTAAGCTTTTTTGGCCATGACTTATTTAAGTTAGAGTACATGAAGCAGACACCTTTGGTGCATGCCAAAGAGCCCAATACCTAAAAATGTGATAGAGAGAAGATAGCTTATGAGAGTAAGCTAGCAAGAAATATAAAAACAGATAGCAAGAGCTTCTACAGGTATATAAAAAGGAGTGTAGCTAAAGTAAACGTTGGTCCCCGAGAGGATGAGTCTAGAGAATTAATAATGGGAAACAGGGAAATGGCAGAGACTTTGAACAAATATTTTGTATCAGTCTTCACTGCAGAAGACACTAAAAGCATCCCAATAATGGATAATCAAGGGGCTATTGAGGTGGGAGGGGAACCTGATGGCCTGCATCCTGGAGTCTTAAAAGAAGTGGCTGCAGAGATAGTGGATGCATTGGTTGTAATCTACCAAAATTCCCTGGATTCTGGAGAGGTCCCAGCGGACTGGAAAACCGCAAATGTAATGCCCCTATTTAAGAAAGGAGGGAGACAGAAAGCAGGCAACTATAGACCAGTTAGCCTAACATCTGTCATTGAGAAAATGCTGGAGTCCATCATTAAGGAAGTGGTAGCAGGACATTTAGAATATAATAGTCAAGCAGAGTCAGCATGGTTTTATGAAAGGAAAATCATGTTTGACAAATTTGCTGGAGTTCTTTGAGGATGTAATGAGCAGGGTGGATAAAGGGGAACCAGTAGATGTCGTGTATTTGGATTTCCAGAAGGCATTCGATAAGGTGCCACATAAAAGGTTACTGCACAAGATAAGAGCTCACAGGGTTGGGGGTAATATATTAGCATGGATAGAGGATTGGCTAACGAACAGAAAATCGGGATAAATGGGTCATTTTCAGGTTGGCAAACTGTAACTAGTGGGGTGCCGCAGGGATCAGTGCTGGGGCCTCAACTATTTACAATCTGTATTAATGACTTGGATGAAGGGACCGAGTGTAATGTAGCCAAATTTGCTGATGATAGATAGGTGGGAAAGAAAATTGTGTGGAGGATGCAAAGAATCTCCAAAGGGATATAGATAGGCTAAGGGAATGGGCAAAAATTTGGCAGATGGAGTATAACGTGGGAAGATGCGAGGTTATCCACTTTGGTAGGAAAAATAAAAAAGCAAATTATTTAAATGGGGAGAGATTACAAAATGCTGAGGTACAGAGGGATCTGGGGGTCCTTGTACATGAATCACAAAAAGTTCGCATGCAGGTATATAGCAAGTAATTAGGAAGGCAAATGGAATGTCGGCCTTTATTGCAAAGGGAATGGAGTATAAAAGTAGGGAAGTCCTGTTACACCTGGAGTACTGCGTACAGTTTTGGTCTCCTTATTTAAGGAAGGTATACTTGCATTGGAGGCAGTTCAGAGAAGGTTCACGAGGTTGATTCCTGGCTCGGAGACAGGAAGCAGAGGGTAATGGTTGATGGGTGTTTTTGTTACTGGAAGGCCGTTTCCAGTGGGGTTCCGCAGGGCTCAGTACTAGGTCCCTTGCTTTTTGTGGTACAGTAAACTCTTGTTTAAACGGCACTTAATCATCTGGAATTCTCTAATAACCGGCAACATTGATACTCAGAAAACAACACCTCAATAACCGGAAATGCTGCCGAGTCCGAGTCTTAGTTTCTGTTTGCTTCAGAATATTGAGAGTGGCAGCTACTTTAGAATTGAATAGGTGTTTCCCAGAGACTCAATGGATGAGTTCATTTTTCAGTATGTTACTGTGCCATATAGACTAGGGAAGTCCCAGGTTCTATTGCCGATTTGATGTCGGCGAGAAAGAGCTGAATTTTCTCCATTTGGAGGTTTACAGGTGCGTGTTAACCACCCGATGGATTCATGGCTATCAGATGATAGGTCGGAAATCTTCAGTTGTATAGGGAATAATATATAGTTGGTAGGGAATAATAAATACTTCATAGGGACTTACCCAGAAGAAAAAGGTGACTGGCTGTTGGTGAGTTAGGTAAAGATTGAAATGGGAGTGTGGATAAGCTATATAGAAGGCATTGGTGTGGATAAGTTACTTGGAGGGCAATGTACACTTGCCAGTGAAAGCTGAAAATTGATGTCCAGATAAGGATTATACCAGATAAAAGTTGGTCATGTTATGTAAATAGCATTCAAATCTTATTTTATTTTTGTTTGTTAAAAATAGCCTCGGTAGATATACTTCTCCGTTATCCGGAATTTTCAATCAACCGGCACCATCCCGGTCCCGTCGGTGCCAGATACGAAAGAGTTTACTGTATATGTCAACGATCTTGACTTGAATATAGGGGGTATGATTAAGAGGTTTGCAGATGATACTAAAATCAGCTGTGTGGTTGATACTGAAGAAGGAAGCTGTAGACTGCAGGAAGATATCAATAAATTGGTCAGGTGGGCAGAACAGTGGCAAATGGAATTCAATCCGGAGAAGTGGGAGGTAATGCATTTGGGGAGGGCCAACAAGGAAAGGGAATACACATTAAATGGTAGGACACTGAGTAGTGTAGAGGAACAAAGGGACCTTGGAGTGCATGTCCACAGATCCCTGAAGGTAGCAGGCCAGGTAGATAAGGTGGTTTAGAAGGCAAACGGAATGCTTGCCTTTATTAGCCGTGGCATAGAATACAAGAGCAGGGGGGTTATGCTTCAACTGTATAAAACACTAGTTAGGCCCCAGCTAGAGTACTGCGTGCAGTTCTGGTCACCACATTACAGGAAAGATGTGATTGCACTAGAGAGGGTACAGAGGAGATTTACAAAGATGTTGCCGGGAGTAGAGAATCTTAGCTATGAGGAAAGGCTGGATCTGTTTTCCTTGGAACAGAGGAGGCTGAGTGGAGACCTTATTGAGGTGTATAAAATTATGAGGGGCATAGATAAAGTGGATAGAAAGGACCCATTTCCCTTAGCAGAGGGGTCAAAAACCAGGGGGCACAGATTTAAAGTAATTGGGGGAAGGTTTAGAGGGGATTTGGGGGGAAATTTCTTCACCCAGAGGGTTGTAGGGGTCTGGAACTCACTGCCTGAAAGGGTGGTAGAGGCAGGAACCCTAACCACATTTAAAAAGTACTTGGATGTGCACTTGGGATGCTCTAACCTGCAGGGCTACGGACCAAGAGTTGGGAAGTGGGATTAGGCTGGATAGCTCTTTGTTGGCCGGCGCGGACACAATGGGTCGAAATGGCCTCCTTCCGTGCTGTAACGTTCCATGATGAAGGGGTTGTCTTATGAAGAAAGGTTGAGCCTATACTCATTGGAGTTTAGAAGAATGAGAGGGGATCTTATTGAAACATAAGATTCTGAAGGGGCTTGACAGGGTAGATGCAGAGAAGATGTTTCCCCTCATGGGGGAATCTGGAACTAGGGGGGCATAATTTCAGAATAAAGGGGCACCCATTTAAAACGGAAATGAGGAGGAATTTCTTCTCTCAGAGGGTCGTGAATCTTTGGAATTCTCTTCCCCAGAGAGCTGTGGAAGCTGGGTCATTGAATATATTTAAAGGTGGAGATCGACAGATTTTTGAATGGTAAGGGAGTGAAGGGTTATGGGGAGCAGGCAGGGAAGTAGAGTTGAGGCCAAGATCAGATCAGCCATGATCTTATTGAATGGCAGAGCAGGCTCGAGGGGCCAAATGACCTACTCCTGCTCCTACGTCTTATGTTCTTATGTATGTTCTTTACCTCTGCGTAACATTCTACACTCTAATGAGCACAAAACTGAATTCACCAAAATAAATAAAAAGTAAGCTTTTGAAATTTTCTTTTGAAGGAGTTTTAAAATATCCATTGAAAAAGAGGGAAATTAAAGAGGAAAAATATTAATTCTCTTACCTTGACACCAATAGCTTTGAACAGTGCGGGGTGACGAAGAGGCAGCTCCACCATCTCTTTGATCTGAGCAAGCTGCTTTCTGCACCCACCAATATCATCATATCCAACTTCATTCAAAGATTCTTCCTCATCCTTCAAATGAAAACCAAAACAAAATCACATGCTTTTAAGCAGTTAAATCCCTTACTACTGTATTACAGTAATTTATAAAGGCAACATAGCACTTTGTAAACACTTCTGAACATTTAACTATATAAAAAATATGCATCATTACACAGCATTACAATGATAAAGAGAACAGGCTCTATAGTCTTCCTCCATATACCAAAGCCCAGATAACGAGGGGGAAAATATAAATTGTCCCTTTATATTTTAATGACTTTCCCATTTCCGCACTCCTCCAGGTATCCTCAGTTTTTCTTTCTGCTCATTGACCAACATAAAACAAAGTTGAAATTAAAATCAACCTCCTCATGGGCTCACCTTCATTTGTACCACAGCTAACATTGGTGTTCCAAAATGATGTGGCACCTGTTTCACTGCAGTAATTTACTAATTAGCTCATTGAAAGTTTAGGTTTACTGATGATTACTAAAGATACTTTATTCTCCTGTACAAGAAGTTTCCCCCACCAAAGTACATGACCCTGCAATGGCTAATACCACTTAGTTAACTGTACCTCTCGCTTGATGGGTTCACCCTCACAGTGAATGACTGTGTCTGGAGCAACTATACAGTATGGGCTTGGATCGGTTTCCACCACTTTGAATTCCACAGCACGCATTCCACCACGAACCAGGAAAATATCACCTTTAAAGTAAATTAAGATGAATTAGTTGCCATCATTTTGCTAAACAAGCTATTTTGAAAAATCTGCAGAACATTTACAAAACCAAATAGATTTCAAAATATATTCTGGTTTTCTTTGTAATTCTTCATCTTGCCATCATGAAAGCAAATAAATTGTTAATACAGGGTAGGACAAATCACTACTAGGAAAATTAAAAGTTTCAAAAAAAATTTCAAACACTTTGAAAGTTCACCTTTCCTTATTGGTCGATAAGCTTCCAGGAAATAGGGTTTGAGATAGACTTCAAATAAGTTTCCAGTAATGCCCTCAACGGTGTCATCAATGGGAAGTACATGGATTCGTTTGCCATACTTTACATCTGGGCATGGCTGAATGCTGAAGACAAAATAACACACTTTTAAAAATTACCAAGTCACACTGAGTTGCGCGCTCCATCCTTCCTAAATAAATGCTTACCTCACAATGTCACCCAGTCTGACTCTCAAGTTGTTGCGCACAACCCTGTTCATGCGAACCTTCTCATCTGAACATGTATCATCTGATAAAACAATGCAAACAGTCTCCCGTCTCTTTTTTCCTTTCAGCAATACGGTATCGCCTCTGAAAAGCTGAAGTTCATCCATCTTCGCCTGTTGAATTGTAATAAATTTTAGTTTATTAAAGTGAGAATAATTAGATAGAACCCAATGGTACAAAAATGTTAAAGCTTTTATCAGAGCTCATGAAGCATTGCTCAAGGTGAGTTTCAGGTTATGCTGTTGCAAAAGGGAGTGCGGTGAGAGATCAAAATGGGGGAGAAAGGATTTGTACAGAATTGTTAAGAAACCTCCTGAGAAATAACATTTTTAATCAGTTCCTGGAAAACTGTTTTACACACAGCTTTAAATACATTTCTGCATGCAATACAGGGGAAATCAGCTATTTACCACTCATTTATTTAGGGTGTGGCTACTTATAACAAAGGTTAATTTATGCAATTTTAGCTTAATTATTTTTTATTTGCATTTTTTATTTGTTAACAAATCTCTCTGCAGGGTAGCATATTTAAGCAGAACTTCTTGGTAAAACATGTTTAAATTAAGGATTTTTTCTAATCCTCCAGAGGAATATTCCAGAGGGTACACTCCTGTTTATAGGAATTGTAACTTCTCAATATAAAACAAATAAAAAGGGAGTTTCTGTAATTATTTATTATTGGCAGTTGGGAGGTTCAAACCACTTTCAGGTTCAAGCAGTAGCGTTTTCTTTGCGAGCTGCTGGTGCCAAACGGGCACCACACTGCAACTCCTGGGTCTGGTGAAGAGGAAAATTGGCCAGCTACTGCACGCAGCCAGGCAACAAGGCCTATTGGGAGTGGGGCGAAGAGGGGGGGGGGGGGGGGGGGGGAGAAAGAGGGGGGGCCAAACAAAAAAAAAAAACTTAGCTTTTGGGAGAAGCTTCTAGCGGTCCCTTCAAGATCCACCGGTTAGGTCTCAACACAGGAGAAAGTGGAACTGTAACGTGCAATGTTCCCCCTAATTTTTTTTTTTGGGTGTGCAGCCCCTCAGCCCATTCAGTTTCGCACATGCACAAAATTTAACATTAAAAAAGCTGGTCCCGGGCTGCGCAGCTCAGAGGGAACTTTAGTCATGTGCTGTGCATGTTTCCTTGAAAGTTGCAATCGGGGTCCTACAGCAAGCATAGGCCCTGTTTTGCATATTTAAACAGCCTCTTGCCTGTTTGAGGAGAGCTAGTCGCCTATTTAAAGGCCTGCCTTAAGTTGCTTCTGCGGGTTATGGATGCATAAGGTCCCCAGTAGATTTTCAACTGCCGCATGTTTTGGGCGAGAGTTCTGGATGCTCATTTAAAGGCCTGTTGGAAGTTGTTTCAGGCAGGTAAATGGGTGCACAAGGTCCCCACCAGATTTACAACTGCTGGTTGCCCATTGTTTAGGCGAGAAATGGGCAGCTAGCAGTTGAAAATCTCCCGCTATGAATTCCCAACCTTGGTATCAAACACAATAACCTCGAGAAGTTATAGAGACAGTACAATCTGGGATTTGGATTATTGCTTGTATGGAGGATAAACACCAACATGAACTGGCTGGGTCGAACACAGTTTCGGTGTTGTAATTTCTATGTTATTTTATAGCCTACTAGCTTGAGTTTCTTCAGCTAACAGTGATAAGTTGGGGAGCCTGCATCAACTCAAGCCTCAGGTTTCTCACAGGCATAAACTTGCAGCCGAAAACATTATAGGCATTTGAAATACAGACCATGTTACTATATAGATAAGTTTAATGATGTTTTGGTACTTATGAAAATTGTTACAAATCGTATTTCTAGTCAGAAGTGATCAGCTTAGTGGAGAAAACAAGATAATGGCCAAAAGGATTTTCAAAAATTGAGTATTATGGTTGGCTTACCTTTTTTTTTAATAAAAAAAAAGTTGGTGCCTTCCCATTTTTGATTCATAGTTCTCTGAATTGGGAGATTTCACTCCTGATTGGCGTGCTCCTATTCCGCATTAGTTCCCCAGTTGTAATTTTTGTTTTATGAATATGAAATTTGAGCCATTTATGTGGAAGTGTGACAGAAATGTGCATATAGACAAGTATACCAGACAAATCATGTGCTGGACAGATCAGATATACACTATAGCAATCCCAGCAAGATTTTTTAAGATGAAAGAAATTTCAAACTTGAGAAATTGCTTACAATCTGTTTGTCTTCATTTAAATAAGGCAGTTGCAGTACGATTTCTGAACAGTTTCCAAAAAAATTGGGTGGAGTGAGCATTTCTCCAATAATAACTTGAAGACAGTGGACATTAACTATTTGTAATACTTTATTTCTTGTAGATACTTAATAGCTTCATCACAAAAACTTAACAAAAATCATGTGATGTCATCATTACAATAACTTGGAGTACTTTTTTATGACAAAGTATTTGGGCTGGATGAGAAGAGTCAGGCATCATTTGTCAACATCGCTCAAAAGGATAATGGCATTTCACAGCAGTGTTTAATTTGGCAGCTTTTCATTCACTTGCATTTTTTTTCCACTGAAACAGTGCCCCTGTAAACCTAGAAAAATTCTACACATTGTCAAATAACTTTATAGGATATTTCTGGGGTGAAGATTTTCTATGGTCTAACAAAATAGATTACAATTCACATAATGCCACACAATCTTTTTCTTGTATCAATAACAAAAGAACTGCTGTTCTAGCTGTAGAGTGAATTTGTGCATGCTTGCCAAATGCATACAAAGTGAGCAATATGTGGAAGTTGGAATGCTATTTGTTGGAAGGGTTGTGATGCACAGCAACATCTGGGAGGGGAAGCGGAAGAGAGCAAGTAGAAAAAGGGAAATACAAATAAAACAAAAAAAAGACAAATAGATAAAAGGGCACTAAATTACAGTAGATTAATATTTTACAGTTTAAAACTGAAATTCTCAGCTACAGTAATACCGAATGAAGCAAGCAATGGAAATAAAACTGTCTGGATGGATAATGTACATCTTTACTGTAAATTTCTTAGATTGCAGTTATCTGTATGGAATTTGTTCACTTCAAATGGGAACAGAACACACTAGCCTCACAAAAATCCAATGATGTTGGGTGCGCAATTAACAAATCATAACGAACAGACAACTGCATGAGTATCTGAGAGTCCACAGTAAAACCCATTGATCAACAATTCAAGTTAAAAACATTATTTGATCTACTTCACATACAGGTAAAAGTTAGTGGTGGGTGCTGAAAAAAATAAACAAAAGCTCTGGACAGGAGTACAGAGGATGGAGTTAGAACTGGATTATCTAAAATTTGATGCTTTTCCAGTAATGAGTACAAAACTATTGTGCTAGGCTTCTCCTCATTCTCCAAATGGCTACTTGCAAATTTTCTTGAATTTTTAACTTGTGCATTTTCATTAAGTAAGCAATAGCAATGCACACTTCTGATGTTTCATATAAATTGTACATAGTTGAAAAGGCATTGCAGCAACTGAAAATTTAGCAAGCATAAACATCTTTATGCAAGCAAGATGGGGTCAATCTCAGTACCAGGTATAGCCCCAAGGAGGAGGAGTTATTTACATCAGCACAAAAACTGGCTTCAATGGTATACCTTATGCGCAAGAGTGCAGGAATAGATTATTTTGTTAAATATTCTTGATTCTGAAGCAAAGCTAGAATGGGGTTACATTCTCTACTGGTGGGAAACAAAATCATGGAAAGCTTTTCCTGGCCAAATGGGGAGGTTGTGGTGCTTCTCACAATCCCTTCCCGAGTTGATGAAGGCTTTAAGTCTCCAGTGTTGTTGGCAAATGTTGGCTTGGCCAATTCATTTATGTCCATACAGTGTATTTGGAAGTTGCAGTAAATAGTTCACACCTTCAAGCTGAAATTGCTGCTGTAGGAACATCTGAGGTTGGATCATTCTATCTCCAGCATTTTAGAGCCACTGAATATCTCTTTCATGCACGATGTAACAGCATTGAATATCTCCAGGTTTAAAAGTATAACACAGCTGAATGTCACGTTGAAATATACAATTCCAGCATTGGTGCACGATATTGACAAGTGATACATGACTCCCAACCATTATTACTATGCCAAAAAATCTTAATGAAAGAAACATCGTCCTAAATAGCTAATTTTAAGAGCTAAAGGAAACTCCCATAATGTGTATTTTTTATTTAAAAAAAGGAAACCTACTGTTTCAGTACTTTCTTGGCTCAGATCCCTGGTACCAAGCACTGATACAAAAGAAATTAAAGGAATATTCTGGTACACAAGCACTTCTGAAAACCAGGACTTTGCAACAGCTGTGGACAATAGTGGACACCCAAGAAGGGGGTCGCCATGTGAGTGGAAATACCAGACTAAAAGTTGATGGGTAAAAAAAAAAGGTCCATTTTTTTTTATTATAAAAGGAGAGTTAGAGGGGTACTTTATACAAAGTCTTCGCTATCCTAGTTTCCCTCTTTATTGCCAGAGTTCTGCGATAGTCTCGAATAAAATATTACCTTAATCACAGCTGAATAACACCAACCAAATTCTCCCTGCATATGATTATTGGACAAAAAGTTACTTCTGTTACATAGATCTGACAGCTATCCTTATTCAACATCTCAAATTTCTGAACATAGTAAAATGACAGACAGGAAAAGACCTACTGGTCCATCCAGCCTGTTCCACAGTTATGCATCACAACTTAAAAGGAACTGTTTTCTGTTATTATACGTTATAAAACAGCATTGTAAGAGCTTACCCGCCCCCTCAGCATTTATTTTGTCCATAAATGTTTTATTTGCCTCCATAATAGCACAATGAGCCGGTGCATTGCAGAGTCGTACTGAGACAAACAAATCAAAATGGTCCCACGTTCGCTACTGTCACATAAACTAAACTGAACCTGCATGCTATCAGATGAGGGCATCCCATGGATTGGGTGGTTGGGAGGGAAGGAGAGGAAGCAAAAGCCAGATCTCTATTGCTGGAAAATATGTGCATGCTGACATCTGGTGAGGTCAAGACTAAGCTTAGCCATAACACCTCCCAAGTAAAGTAGCATGCCAATATTAGAGATCATACATGAAGAACGGCTACTTAAGAGAGAGTACTGAAGGGTTACTGGCACCCTTGGAACGCTACTCCAGCACCTTTCGAGGGATGCAGGAAAGAAAGATGTTTAGCTTTGGGTCTTTATAAGATTAAACGGATATTTGTTTGCTACAACTGCACTACATTAGCATACCTGAGACAGCGAAACTACGCTGTTGTCTTCATTAATTGCTTCATCAACAATTAATCGATTAGGTCTGTGCTTCTGCTTTAGAATAGCAGTTGACAAGTCATCAGATTTGGACCTACAAAACAAAGAATTCTGTATTATATATTGCATGGTCAGAAACACCAACACGATAATTTAACAGTCTATCAGCATTTTAGAAGAAATTTTGGTGGGCATGCGAAAATTTCACAGCAAGTCCATTACTACTGTGAAAACTACCAAGTATATCAACTTGAGCATAATTTTTTTTCACTAGGCTAATGGTACCAATATTGCTGATAACACACTACTGTACATAGCATTTTAGATTATGATAGATTCCACTGCATTACCATTTTATTCCCAATCAAATTTCAGCTATTTGGATAGATTCAATAGCGTTAGAATTTTTAAGACTAACAATACATCATCTCTCTTAATAGACCACTGAGAGCAGATCAGGAATTTTGATTCTTTTATGTTGAAGTTATTATACCTGTTGCGTTACATTGATTTCCAAGTCATGTCACAAGAGAACAAATTATAAATGGCTTTATTAGTTTTGCTACACCTGTATAAGACTATGCATACAGAACAATGGAGATAGCCCACGTCACTTTAAAACAACAAATACTATGAATCAAGCAAGATCCTGTTTTGTGGATGCCAGAAGCAGTTATTATATCCCTTTGACAAAGAAAAACCACTTCAAACTCTTAGCACAATTCTCTTCACAGCTCACTTCACAAGTTATAGCTGTAGGCATTACTAATTCTCTTCTCCGCATTATAATTGCAGATATTATATTGCAGTTTGTTACATTTGATATTCATAGTTAATGAAGAATGAGCCCATATAATACAAGGTTGAAGCTACAAATGCATTAAGGAGATTAGATAACAGAAGATGAACATCTATTAACAAATCAACCTCACCATCTTTCCACTTATAGCACGAGGCTTCATTTATTTTTGGTCCTTTGTTTGGCAGTTTGTATATTGTAAGTAGCAGATGGAACGTGATACAGCAAATTTCCAGGTAGTGTTTGCCTTCCAGAACTACCAGTCTGCACTTTGGTGCTATGAACTGAAGGTAGAGCCAAGATGCAGCAAGTCCACACACTGCTCTTATTACAATTCTCCAAAGAAAGCTAGAACAGCACATTCTTTTCCTAAATAGCAAACAAAGTTTATACTACACATTTTGCTTTCTTAGCTGGGGAATTACATCACTTACATAAGAAATAGGAGCAGGAGTAGGCCATTCGAGCAAGAAATAGGAGTAGGCCAGACGGCCCTTCGAGCCTGCTCCGCCATTTAATAAAATCATGGCTGATCTTCTATTTCAACTCCACAATCCCGCACTATCCCCATATCCCTTGATTCCCGCAGTATCCAAAAATCTAATCGATCTCTGCCTTGAATATACTCAACGACTGAGCATCCACAGCTCTCTGGGGTAGAGAATTTCAAGATTCACAACCCTGTGTGAAGAAATTTCTCCTAATCTCAGCACTAAATGGCCGACCCTTTATTCTGAGACTGTGACCCCTGGTTCTAGACTCCCCAGCCAGGGGAAACATCCTCCCAGCATCAACCCGGTCAAGCCCTGTAAGAATTTTATATGTTTTAATGAGATCACCTCTCATTCTTCTAAACTCTATGGAATATAGGCCTAGTCTACTCAATCTCTCCTCATAGGTCAATCCCTTCATCCTAGGAATCAGTCAAGTGAACATTCGTTGCACTCCCTCTAAGGCAAGTATATCCTTCCTTAGGTAAGATCAAAACTGTACACAGTACTCCGGGTGTGGTCTCACCAAGGACCTATATAATTGTAGTAAGACTTCTTTAGTCTTATACTCCAAACCCTTTGTATCGTCAACACCTTCACCGAAGCGTACCAGAGCATAGGCCTTACACTAAACATCCGTAAGATGAAAGTCCTCTGCCAACCTGTCCCCGCCACACAGTACTGCTCCCCAATTATCAAAATCCACAACAAGGCCTTGAACAACGTGGACCACTTTCCATACCTTGGGAGCCTACCGTCAACAAGGGCAGACGTCAATGACGAAGTCCAACACTGCCTTCAGTGTGCCAGTGCAGCCTTCGGTCACCTGAGGAAGAGTGTTTGAAGACCAGGACCTCAAACCCGGCACTAAGCTCATGGTCTACAGAGCAGCAGCGATACCTGCCCTGCTGTATGCCTCAGAGACATGGACCATGTACAGCAGGCATCTCAAAGCACTGGAGAGGTACCACCAACGCTGCCTCCGCAAGATCCTGCAAATCCATTGGCAGGATAGGGGCACCAACTTCAGTGTTCTCGCTCAAGCTAACATCGACGCTTGGACCACGCTCGATCAGCTCCGATGGACGGGTCACATCGTCCGCATGCCCGATACGAGATTCCCAAAACAAGCGCTCTACTCGGAGCTCCGACACGGCAAGAGAGCCCCAGGTGGGCAGAGGAAATGCTTCAAGGACACCCTCAAAGCCTCCTTGGAAAAAGTGCAACATCCCCACTGACACCTGGCAATCCCTGGCCCAAGACCGCACAAAGTGGAGAAGCATCCGGGAAGGCTCCGAACAAAGAGTCTCTTCGCCGGGAGCAAGCGGAAGCCAAGCGCAAGTACGTCAACCCAAGCACACCACCCATCCACCCCTTCAACCACCGTCTGCCCCACCTGTGACAGAGACTGTAGGTCCCACATTGGACTCATCAGTCACCTGAGAACTCATTTTTAATGTGGAAGCAAATCATCCTCGGTTCCGAGGGACTGTCTAAGAAGAATATAATAGTAGTAAGACTTCTTTAGTCTTATACTCCAAACCCTTTGTAATAAAGGTGAACATACCATTTGCTTTCCCAATTGCTTGCTGTACCTACATGTTAACTTGCTGTGATTCGTGTACAAGGATACCCAGGTCCCTCTGAATACCAACATTTCCCAGTCTCTTACCATTTAAAAAAATATTCTGCTTTTCTATTTTTCCTACCAAAGTGGATAACTTCACACTTCACATTATATTCCATCTGCCATTTTCTTGCCCACTCACTTAACCTGTCTATATCCCTTTGCAGCCTCTTTGCATCTTCCTCACAGCTTTATTTCACATCTAACTTTGTGTAGTCAGCAAACTTGAATAAATTACACTTGGACCCTTCATCTAAGTCATTGATATCGATTATAAATAGCTGAGGCCCAAGCACTGATCCTTGCAGTACCCCACTAGTTTCAGCCTGTC
The DNA here is from genome assembly GCA_030390025.1 of Squalus acanthias. Lineage (NCBI taxonomy): Eukaryota > Metazoa > Chordata > Chondrichthyes > Squaliformes > Squalidae > Squalus > Squalus acanthias. The sequence goes on from CM059426.1 coordinate 55,224,843, forward strand.
AACTCAAAAATAACCCATTTATTCCTACTCTGTTTTCTGTCCATTAACCAATCCATGTTAATATATTACCCCCAATCCCATGAGCCCTAATTTTGTGTAATAACCTCTTGTGTGGCACCTTATCGAATGCTTTCTGAAAATCCAAATACACTACATCCACTGGTTCCCCCTTGTCTACCCTGCAAGTTACAACCTCAAAAAACTAAGTTGTCAATCACAATTTCCCATTCATAAATCTGTATTGACTCTGCCCAATCATATGATTTTCTAAGTGCCCTGTTACCACGTCCCTAATAATAGATTCTAGCATTTTCCCTACTACTGATGTCAGGCTAACTGGTCTCTAGTTCCCTGTTTTCTCTCCCCCCTCCTTTCTTGAATAGCAGGGTTACGTTTGCTATCGTTTAATCCACGGAGACCATTCTAGAATCTAGGGAATACTGGAAGATCAAAACCAAATGCATCCATTATCTCTGTAGCCCCCTCTTTTAAAACTCTAGGATGTAGCCCATCAAGTCCAGGGGATTTGTCTATTTTTAGTCCCATTAATTTCTCCAGGACAATTTCTTTACTAATACTAATCCCTCTAAATTCCTCATTCTCAATAGGAGGGAAAATGTACAGAACACAAGGTTTTGCTCTGAAATAGAAGAGAAAATGTGCGAGACTGTAAAAATACATCACATGAAAAGTACCCATCAGTTAGCTCCAGATTTCAGGAATCTTTTCACATAATTTCTGTGATTCATTGATGAGATCTATATTTAGACAAATGGAGAATTTTTTAACCACCGAAGGGGCAGGTGGCATTTTGCATAATAGCAAGATAATGACAAACCATTTCAACATCTTACCTCTAGGGAAATACTGTCTAATAGTTATTTCTACACCAGTTTCAGAGCAGCACTAATAAAAATCTATGAAAACCCATTTATTCAGCCATGGATGGCATGTAGCATTGGTCCCCCAAGGATCTAGCCTTGGTCCTCTCCTATTTCTGATCTACATGCTGCCCCATGGTGATATCATCCGAAAACACAGCGTCAGTTTCCACATGTACGCTGACGTCACCCAGCTCTACCTCACCACCACTTCTCTCGACCCCTCCACTGTCTCTAAATTGTCAGACTGCTTGGTCGACATCCAGTTCTGGATGAGCAGAAATTTTCTCCAATTAAATATTGGGAAGACCAAAGCCAGTTTTCAGTCCCTGCCACAAACTCCATTGCTCTCCCTAACATCTGTCTGAGGCTGAACCACACTATTCGCAACCTTGGTCTCATATTTGACCCTGAAATGGGCTTCCTACCACATATCTGCGGCATAACCAAGACCGCCCACTTCCATCTCATCGCCCGTCTCCGCCCTTGCCTCAGCTCATCCACTGCTGAAACCCTCATCCATGCCTTTGTTACCTCTAGACTTGACTATTCCAATGCACTCCTAATTGGCCTCATACGTTCTAGCCTACGAAAAATTGAGGTCATGCAAAACTCAGCTGCCTGTGTCCTAACTCGCACCAAGTCCCGTTCACCCATCACCCCTGTGCTCGCTGACCTACATTGGCTCCCGGTTAAGCAACACCTCGATTTCAAAATTATCATCCTTGTTTTCAAATCCCTCCATGGCCTCGCCCCTCCCTATCTTCAATCTCCTCCAGTCCTACAACTCCACCCCCGAGATATCTGCACTTCTCTAATTCTGCCCTCTTAAGCATCCCTGATTATAATTGCTCAACCATTGATGGCCGTGCCTTCTGTTGCCTGGACCCGAAGCTCTGGAATTCCCTGCCTAAACCCCTCCGCCTCTCTACCGCTCTTTCCTCCTTTAAGATGCTCCTTAAAACCTACCTCTTTGACCAAGCTTTTGGTCATCTGCCGTAATTTCTCCTTATGTGGCTCAGTAGCAAATTTTTTCGTCTTATAACACTCCTGTGAAGTGTCTTGGGACATTTTACTACGTTAAAGGTGCTATATAAATACAAGTTGTTGTTGAATACAAATGGGGAGGGAGAGAATAAGAGAATGACTCTTGAAAGAGGGGAATAAAGGTAACAGCTACATTTACACAAATAGATGGCAATTCAGTCAACTGAAAAGGTTCCTGAAACATGATGTAACACACTATTTACATACTTCCCATGATGTTTTCTGTAAACTATACTTCTATTTCAGTATAAAACCTTGGATACTGTGCAATTTTGCCTCCCAAAACATCCATCATCCTATAGCCAAGGCGGCAAATAATTGCAATGACATCCAAGTCAGCTGCAGGATGCAAATCAACCTCAACTTCTGAAGGAAGTATCCCAGTACTCAATGCCTCTCCAAGATGACTCGGCAATTACTTCACTGTGGGGCATTTTGAGAAACCTGTATTGTACACTCTGGTGCAGCACACAAATTTAACTTGAAGTAACAGCTGCTCACACATTAAAACACAATGCAGCAAATGACATGTAGCATAGTATATTCAGTAAGCCTCAGTTAAACTATTTGGTTGCCAATTCACTTACATTTTAGAGTTGGCATCTAAACTTGTCAACAATTACACTTCCTTGAATCACAGCAAATTGCCACTTGGCTTTATTTTAAAACAAATGTGTTTATTCATTCAGCTTCTCCTTTTATATATTTTACTAATTTTTCAACCAAAATTTAAAATACAGCATTAGGTTTTTTTAAAAAAGTGATTCTCTCTTTCAAAGTCTGGTGACTGCACCTCTCAGTTTCACATCAAAGAGCACCTATTTCAGTTTGTAGTGTTTCATCTCGCCTTTCAAGCACAGCATGAAAAAGAAATTTGCATGCCTAAATAAAGCTGTAAAAAGAACTCATAACTCAGAGATTGACTAAACCAAGTCTGAAAAACATGAGTTTTTGTAATACTGAATCCCTGCCTCTGTCAATTTCCACCTTAAAATATTTAAAAAATCAAAATACTAAAAAAAGAGAAATTAAAATAAGATAAAAGGAAAGTGAAGAACATAATTCACAAGTATGTTTTGCATGAAATCTCTGCAATACTGCAATTGCAACTTAATTTGGCAAAAGTCATTATGGCTCCATTAGCTCATCAACACATCTCTTCTTGGAGTGTCTTCCCCATCAGAGGTGTCCAAGCTTTTGTCTTGTCAGGTCAACGAGGCTTGTACCATGGCACCTCAGGACCACAGACATAAAATTTACATCCATGTTTCCATTAATTTGCATACATCTCAAGTTACTCATTATCCACCAATGAGGCAACATTGCTAAAAACAGCCCATAACAGTCAAATAGGTCAAACCAGCAAAGAGAGAGATCAGCAAAAACAGGATTGATTCCCAGCACTAATACGATAGCAAAATACTGCGGATGCTGGAAAATTGAAACAACAGAAAACGCTGGAAAAACTCAGCAGGCCAGGCAACATCCGTGGAGAGAGAAACAGAGTTAACGTTTCAGGTCGAACCCCTTCGTCAGAACTGAGAAAAGAGCAGGAAATGAAACAAACAGATAATAAGCACTTGTGGCCACTTAATGAACACTCCTGCCCCAACGTGGTCTATACTTCTATGAAGCATCAGACACTAAGAAAGAAGTTAAATCTTGTGATATTTTACCCAACAGTAATCAGGGTACCCTTGATTAAATTACAATTGTATAATTCTCTCCATTGTATCCATTATTGATTGCATGAAACATCTTGCATTTATATAGCGCCTTTAACGTAGTAAAATGGCTCAAGGCGCTTCACAAGAGCCTTATCAAACAAAATTTGACACCAAGCCACATAAGATATATGGGCAGATGACCAAAAGCTGGGTCAAAGAGGTAGGTTTTAAGGAGCATCTTAAAGGAGGAAAGAGAGGCAGAGAGGTTTAGGGAGGGAATTCCAGAGCTTAGGGCCTCAGTAGCTGAAGGCACGGCCATCAATGGTGAAGCGATTAAAATCAGGGAAGCACAAGAGGCCAGAATTGGAGGAGCACAGATATCTGAGGGTTGTAGGGCTGGAGAAGGTTACAGAAATAGGGTGGGGCGAGGCCATGGAGGGATATGAAAGCAAGGATGAGAATTTTAAAATTGAGGCGTTGCTCAACCGGGAGCCGATGTAGGTCAGCAAGCACAGGGGTGATGGGCGAACGGGATTTGGTGCGAGTTAGGATACTGGCACCAGAGTTTTGGATGAGGTTAAGTCTATGGAGGGTGGAAGATGGCAGGCCAGCCAGGAGTGCGTTGGACTTGGATGCATAGTTTTTGGACATTCAGAGTTAACAAATTAATAAGTAATTCGCTATATTGGAGACATTTTTAAATAGTGAAATAAGAATTACAGTAAATTGCACTAAATCATTTCAGTACAATGCTGGCTTTAGAATATAGGCATAGTGTACCCTTTCTAGCCATGCTTGCAAATTAAAACCTGTAAACATGAGTTGGATAGCTACCCTGTACTTAATATTTGACGGTTTGCATAGATTTATTCTTAATGCACATGTCCCCCAGGAGCACAAGAAAACCTCCCTCCCCTATCTCCTGCTGGCAGCAATTCATACAAGGCTAGTTCCACAGGCGTCAGCAGCCATTCAACACCTCACCAAAGTGTCCCATTATTCACGTATCAATACGGACAATATGATGAACTATTTAACAAGGAGGGAGACATCACAGTCGAATCCATTCCTATTCTGACCTGACATCCATACACATACAGGTGCAAGAATCATTCCAATTTCTAACTCCATAACTGACTAGACATTTTTTATTTAAAAAAGGATCACGACCTGCATCTCACATTTCACTAAGAGACTACGTAATGAACATCGGAATCTTCAGTGACCTGAAAGGACAGAGCTGAATTACAATGCTAGATCCTGCAGTCCAACTCTCTGGTAAAAAAAAGTTAATTCCAGTTCTGCGACAAATGGATAAAAATGTTGCTAGTGCTTTCTTTTAAAAAATTATATAAAGGTACACTCGACTAAGATGGTGTTTCAAGGTGGCAGTCACCCACCCCTGGAGTGGGTGGAATAGGCAGAATAATGGCGGTATTAAAGGGCTCCCTACATCACAAAACCTGCATTATAATTGTTCAAAATGAACTTATGGCATAAAATAGAACATAAGGGAGGAATATGGAAATCCTTTCTACTCATGGTACTGCAAACTACTTCATAAGGCATCGACCAAGCCAAAAAAAAATGTTTAAACTGCAATAATAAGTCATGGTTAGTCTAATTCAATGACAATTTTGGAACTACAGAACTCAATCCTACTTAGGGGAGTTTTCAGGATGATATGAAGTATTAAGAACATCCTTCACCATCATTCGAAGGAAACAAAAGTACAAACCAGTTAGCCTGATTAATATTTAGAGTGCAGTACAAGAACAGGTGAAACCACATTGATATTTATCACATCTCCAGGCAGGAGGCTCAATGGGTATTTCAACCTTGGCGGGCTTCACAAGCAGTTTATGTATATAATTTAATTTAAATGCACACTGTCGCAAGTCATAATATAGACAACATAGCACTTCCAGACACATGGAGGGCTTTATACAGGATCTGCACATTTGGGTGAAGATACTCATTGACAGGGCTATGATTACACCTTGCTAAAGAACTAAAATGACATGGGATGGGGACATTGGTAGCACCCATTAACCGTGGGGAAAATTAGGTGCTAGGACCTATCCACTCAGAAGGCAGCCTTGGGATGATCTCAACTGTGCAACTTGGGGCAAGTAGGTGAACCTTCAGGCCTCCTGGTGATTTCCTGGCTGCACATGTAATTTTACTGCTGGTTACAATTTCCTCATGTGTCTTCAGTTTGTTGCCTTCTTTATAGATAGGCAATCATACAAATACATTATAATGCACAAGAGAACGTATTATTGTTTAGTTCACAAACATGAAAGAGCTACAGCTTTTCCAGTGACTCACTGATATGACCGAAAAGTATCTGCGATCTCATGGGGTTTGGGTATAATTTATTTCAAAAATATTATACAGTGTGCACTTCCACTATATAATTTTTACAGTTAAAATATGAATGTCTCATGGTTATTAATGAACCGTGGTATCAAAGCAATTTAATTCATTTGAACTTGTAATTGTAAATGCGGAATCCCAACTTAAAATGGAAACTCGAAATCAATTATTTTATTAATGTTTCAATTATTTTTCTCGCTTCCTAACCATCTCAATTTTTACGGCTGCATAGTCCAAGTGGCACATTTTCAAACATCAGCAGATAAAAGAAGAATGGGGGGGGAAATAAATATAACTTAGGCACTTAAAAAAAAAACGTGAACGGGTGTTACTTATTCACAAAAAATTGCAGGCTCGTCGTGCTGGGGTGAGGTTGTCAAAATAATCAAAAAGTATTTAAATCCCATTCTGTTTGATCTCGATCACTGCAAGATGTTAGCGGTGGCAGCACCAGCAGCGACCGTGGAGACGCTGCGAGGCCCCAACAAACTAGGCCCTAAAAAAAAATCGCCCTCGTCATCCTCGTCACCCGAAAGAAACAAATTGCCGTAAATAATTGCGAAGCCCTTTCGGCGCGGAGTTCTCCAGACACGTCGAGCTGGAAGAGAAAATAATTCAAGGGCAACAACTCAGCCGGCTGAATTCAGCGTCTTTAAAGAAGGCAAGCCGACCCAGCCTCTCCCGGCTAGGCCTGAATGACACAGTGAAATTGGACGAGGAACAACCCAACCTCTCCCTTCCCCCCTCCTCCTCCTCCCTGCTCCTTGCTGCAGCGGACGAGGAAAAGCCTGAGGCCTACCGGCCTTCAAAGAGAGCGAGAGGGAGGGAACAAACCTCTCCTTCAACACATCCCGAGCAGCCCGGAAAATTCCCAGTTATTTCAATCAGCCCCAGGATATACTCACTCTGCTCCCGAAGCCATCGCTGGATCAGTCTCTCCCTCTTCGGATCACAAGGCGGTGTTTAATTTTCGGCCCCTGTGCTTGATTCGGCCCCCGTGTGTTTTTCTCTCCCCCGTCACTCGCTGGTGCCCGAGCTCCCGAGTTGTTAAAAAAAAAATCCAGCCAGCCGCTCCGCCACAACGACGCGTCACTCCGAGCTCACAACGAGGCTGCCCAATCCAGAACCTTCCTTGGAGCCCTGACGTCACCGCCCCCGCCTCTCCTGCCTCACGCGGCTGCGCCCCGAGACCTTCCGAGTCGGCCCTTCCGTGAGGCCGCCTTCAGCTGTCAGTCATCTTACCCCGGAAAGGACAAAACGCTGCCTTTCTGTTGAGTCATACTACAGCGCTTGCTCTGCGCTGATGGCCCATATGCACGATCGCAGCCCACTCATTTGGGTTTTAAAATATATAACCCATTTTGCTTTATCTGAACCTTAAAAATGTTTTAAATAGGTTTTCAGCTCAGCCTCACAGTTTCCAATGGAACATAGAAACAGGAGTAGGCCATTGAGCCCCTCCAGCCTGTTCCGCCATTCAATGAGATCATGGCTGATCTGTGATTTAACTTCATATACCGCCTTTACCCCATATCCTTTAATACTTGTAGTTAACAAAAAGCTAGCAATGTCCAATTTAAACTTAACAATTGATCTAGCATCAATTGCTGTTTGCGGAAGAGAGTTCCAAACTTCTACCACCCTTTGTGTGTAGAAGTGTTTTCTAATTTCACTCCTGAAAGGTCTGGCTCTAATTTTTGAACAATGCCCCCCTAGTCCTAAAATCCGCAACCAGCGGAAATATTTTCTCTATCTACCCTATCTGTTCCCCTTAATATCTTGAAAACATCAATCAGATCACCCCTTAACCTTCTAAATTCTAGGGAATACAACCCTAATTTATGTCACCCTATCCTTAATTATAGACTCGAACAATTTCCCGACAACAGATGTTAGGCTAACTGATCTATAATTCCCTGGGTTCCCTCTCTTGCCATTCTTAAATAGCGGAGTGACATGCGCAATTTTCCAATAAGAACATAAGAAATAGGAGCAGGAATAGGCCACTTGGCCCCTCGAGCCTGCTCCGCCATTCAATAAGATCATGGCTGATCTTGGGCTCAAAGCCACTTCCCTGCCCGCACCCCATAACCCTTCACTCCCTTATCTTGCAAAAATCTGTCTATCTCCATCTTAAATGTATTTAATGACCCAGCCTCCACAGCTCTTTGGGGCAGAGAATTCCACAGATTTACGACCCTCAGAGAAGAAATTCCTCATCTCAGTTTGAAAAGGGTGACCCTTTATTCTGAAACTATGCCCCCGAATTCTAGATTTCCCCACGAGGGGAAACATCCTCTCTGCATCTACCTTGTTGAGCCCACTCAGTATCTTTTATGTTTCAATAAGATCACCTCTCATTCTTCTAAATTCCAATGAGTATAAGCCAAACCTGCTCAACCTTTCTTCATAAGTCAACCGCCTCATCTCTGGAATTAACCAAGTGAATCGTCTCTGAACTGCCTCCAATGCAAGTATATCCTTCCTTAAATAAGGAGACCAAAACTGTACGCAGTACTCAAGGTGTGGTCTCACCAATACCCTGTACAGTTGTAGCAGGACTTCCCTGCTTTTATACTCCAACCCCCTTGAAATAAAGGCCAACATTCCATTTGCCTTTTTGATTACTTGCTGTACCTGCATGCTAACTTTTTGTGTTTCATGCACAAGGGCCCCCAGATCCCTCTGAACTATAGCATTTTGTAATCTCTCCATTTAAATAATAATTTGCTTTTTTATTTTTCCTGCCAAAGTGTATAACCTCGCACTTTCCTACATTATACTCCATCTGCCAAATGTTTGCCCACTCACTTAGCCTGTCTATATCCCTTTGCAGATTCCTTGGGCTGGATTTTGATACTGGGGCGGGTTGGAGTCGTGTCATCCACTTTTCGTGTTATCCACCCGACTGCAATTGGATGTGGGAGATTGATGCGATTTTCACTTAATTGGGCAATTGAGTTCCAGCATGTGGGAACCCATGAACCAATTAATGTTTTCAGTCTGAAAGTTGCCTCTGATGATGTCATCATTACTGCTGCATTGAAGGTCTTCAGAGACTGCCAGGCCTTTGGTGTGAGAGGACCTGGATGCAAAATGAGCAGTAGCAGCCGAGAGAGAGAGAGAGAGAGAGAGATAGAGAGAGATAGAGAGAGATAGAGAGAGATAGAGAGAGATAGATAGATAGATTCTGCGACTGTGACTGCCTTTGCTGTGAGAGGACCTGAAGGCAAAATGACCAGCAGCAGCCCTAGGTCTGCTCCCAGATATTTTTCCTCCTCCTCGTACTACTACTACTCCGTTGTAATAGTGGACCTGCAGCTGATAGTCAGCTTTCGAAATGTGTTACCGCCAGGTTTCACAATCGTAGTTAAGAACAGGCGTGCTTCACGTAGAACAAGGGTTAATATCACAAAGGCCTTTCAAAATGGCATTATAGAGCCAATTTAGTGCTTGTTAAGGGCCTTAACAGCCTATCCCGCCTCTTAAAGGTGGGACGGAGTCAGGACCAGCAGACACGATTTAATGAAAATTGCATGGAGGCAGACTTGTGCCCGCCCACCAGTTTTTGCAATTTTAACCCCTCACACGCCTCCAAACCCGCCTCCACAGGTCAATGAAAATCCAGCCCCTTGAGTCCTCTGCACAACTTACTTTCCCACCCATCTTTGTATCATCTGCAAACTTAGCTACATTACACTCGGTCCCTTCATCCAAGTCATTAATGTAGATTGTAAATAGTTGAGGCCCCAGCACCGATCCCTGTGGCACCCCACTAGTTACCATTTGCCAACCGGAAAATGAGCCATTTATCCCGACTCTCTGCTTTCTGTTAGTTAGCCAATTCTCTATCCCTGCTAATATATTACCCCCAACTCCGTGAGCTCTTATCTTATGCAGTAACCTTTTATGTGGCACCTTATCGAATGCCTTCTGGAAATCCAAATACACCACATCCACTGGCTCAACTTTGTCCACCCTGCTCGTTACATCCTCAAAGAACTCCAGCAAATTTGTTAAACATGATTTCCCTTTCATAAAACCATGCTGACTCTGCTTGACTGCATTATGATTTTCCAAATGCCCTGCTACTGTGAAGGAATAGCCAGGATTCAGAAAAATACACGATACTAAAAACAGATTTCTGAAATTATTAATAAATGACATACTGGGTTGAAAAGACATAAGCCTTAGCAGACACAGGCTGCAGGCAGAGATACAGGCTTCTGAGATAAGATGGTTTGTAAGAGATAAGACAATGCCCTATTGAAGCAAACCATTGGGAGGTTCCTCTATGTCTAGAGTTTGGGAGAAAAACAATGGAATGACCCAAGTAAAGTGTTATAATCTAACACGTCGAACAGATGCACAGAACATTAAAAAAACCAAGTGCCTTTGAAAAAATGACATCAAGTAAGAAATACCTGTCGTAAAATAGTTTTATGTTAAACTTAAAGACAGGAAACACGATTAAATATGCAACCAATTCAGATAGCTAGAAAATAAGTAAACACTGAGTGAAAGTGTTTTCAATTTACATATTGTAAATATAATACCTACAGAAGGCTTTGAAGAAATTACATCGTAAAAGAAACGCCTGCTGAACAAATAGTTTTAATGTTAAGCTTGAAAGATGGAGTCCCGAGGTCTGATAAAAACCAATTGAAGTAAATTAGAAATGCATGAAGACACTAGAGAAGTGGTTTTAATTTACAAGTTGTAAAAAGTACACAAACAAGATGACTTTGAAAATATTACTTCAATGGATACACCAAGCAATTACATTGTTCTTGTATTGAACTTGGAATACCACGGAGTCACAACGTCTGATAATAACCAGTTAAAGTAGTATTAGAAATTCAACAGAAAGACTTCGATAAGAATTGCATCAAACAGAAACCATTGCTGTCATTGTGTTTATGATGGTTTTGGAAACACCTAAACAGGACACAAGTCTAAAAGCTGACAGCTGAAATGACAGTAAAGAATAGAACAAAGTCAGCAAAGAATGACTTGATACAATTAGCTTACATCAGCATGAATACTTCAAAGGATAAACCACCCAAAAAAGATATAAAAATGAGAGCTTTTCAGATGGAAAGTCAGAAGTCGCTGGGAAGACAAGCGTTTCTCAACTTTACAGACATTCTCTGTAAGTTTACAACTTTTGAGTCTCAGGTAATCAAGGTATTTGATTTTGGTGGATATTCTGGATTAAGAAATAAGTAGAAGTGTGGAAATGTAACGAAGTTAAGATTGGAGAATAAGGATCTCTGAGAATAAGAAATGTAAGCTATTTGTATTTTGAACGATTAAAGTTGCGATTGCCATAATAAATGTTAACTGAATGTCGGTTCGTTAATAAATCTATATATTGTTAGAATTATCTCAAAGAGTATTTCTGTATCATCTTGCAAACTCAATTTCTGTACACAAAGGAGTTGCAGAATTCTGGGGGGTATTCCGGACCCTTATAATATCCAGAAGGTTACAGTCTAGTTAAACTTATTAAAAGTACTATCTGGAGGACGGTAATATCTTTAGACCGTTTCTTTCCTTCAGGGAAGAGGTAGTCTGACCTTTAGACCCAATTAAGCGTCTTATAGGATCCGGCTACCGCAAACTTTAGTTGAAGGTAAACGTCTGGGGAATACGCCTGATCTGGGGTAGTCCGAAAGGGCTAGGACTTGTAATTATCCCTTCACTACTGCTTCCTTAATGAAGGACTCCAGCAGTTTCCCAACGATGGATGTTAGGCTAACTGGTCTATAGTTTCCTACTTTCCATCTCCCTCCTTTCTTAAATAGGGATGTTACATTTGCGGTTTTCCAATCTGCTGGGACCTCTCCAGAGTCCAGGGAATTTTGGTATTTTGCAACCAATGCATCCACTATCTCTGCAGCCACTTCTTTTAAGATCCTGGGGTGCAGGCCATCTGGTCCAGGGGACTTGTCGTCTTTTAGTCCCATTATTTTACCAAGTACTTTTTCCTTAGTGATAGTGATAGTGTCTTTAGTTCCCCCCTCCCTGTGGCCCCTTGATTATCCATTATTGGGATGTTGTTAGTGTCTTCTACCGTGAAGACAGATACAAAATATTTGTTCAGAGTCTCTGCCATTTCCCCGTTCCCCATTATTAATTCCCCAGTCTCATCCTCTAAGGGACCAATTAGCTACTCTCTTCCTTTTTATATACCTGTAGAAGCTCTTACTATCTGTTTTAATATTTCTTGCTAGTTTACTCTCATAATTCATCTTCTCTCTCTTTATTATTTTTTTAGTCATCCTTTGCTGGTTTTTTAAAATTTCCCAATCCTCTGGCCTCCCACCAATCTCTGCCACATTATATGCCTTCGTTTTCAATTTCATACCATCCTTTACTTCCTTAGTTAGCCACGATGGTGCTCCCTTCTCTTAAAATCTTTCTCACTGGAATATATTTTTGTTGAGAGTTATGAAATATCTCCTTAAATGTCCGCCACTGCATTTCAACTGTCTTACCCTTTAATTTATTTTTCCAGTCCACTTTAGCCAGTTTTGCCCTCATGCCATTGTAATTGCCTTTGTTTAAGATCAGGACACTGGTTTGAGATACAACTTTCTCACCCTCCAACTGAATTTGAAATTCAACCATGTTATGATCACTCTTTCCGAGAGGATCCTTTACTATGAGATCATTTATTAATTCTGTCTCATTACACAGTACCAGATCCAAGATAGCCTGCTCCCTGGTTGGTTCCATTACATACTGCTCTAGGAAGCCATCCCGGATACACTCTATGAACTCCTCCTCAAGGCTACCATGGCCAATTTGATTTGTCCAATCAATATGGAGATTAAAATCACCTATGATTATTACCGTACCTTTTTTACAAGCCTCCATTATTTGTTGATTTATACTCTGTCCAACAGAATTGCTACTGTTCGGGGGCCTGTAGACTACGCCCACCAGAGACTTTTTCCCCTTGTTATTTTTTATCTCCACCCAAACTGATTTTACATCTTGATCTTCTGAGCCAATATCACTTCTCACCACTGCACTGATCCTATCCTTTACCAATAAAGCCACCCCACCTCCCTTTCCTTTCTGTCTATCCTTCCGAATTGTCAAATACCCTAGAATATTCAGTTCCCAGCCCTGGTCACCTTGCAACCACGTCTCTGTAATGGTGATCAGATCATACCCATTTGTATCTATTTGTGCCGTCAACTCATCTATCTTGTTACGAATGCTGCGTGCATTCAGATATCGAGCTTTTAACTTTGTCCTTTTACCATTTCTCCTTGTTTTGGCCCCATTTTCTGTTGCACTCTTATTTTTAATCTAAAGGAACGGTTCCTGAATCGAGAGACTTTGGAAGATTAGAGTTAGGGCATCTGCAATGTGCTCACCTACTTTGTTTAAAACCCTGGGATGGAAACCATCTGGCCCTGGGGATTTGTCACTCTTTAGTGCCATTAGTTTCTTCATTACTGTTATTTTACTTACGTTAATTTTACTGAGTTCCTGTCTCTGCTTTAATATTAGTTTCCTTGGGATTTCTGGCATGCTATTGTTTCCCTCTTCTGTAAATACTGACGCAAATTATTCAACATGAGGCTCATGTAGTTTTGCCAGTCACAGGGTTTCACAGTGGCGCTCCCTACATTGCTCAGAATTCAGTTGTTATTAATAACATAAAGAGTCTTTAAAGGACTTGCCCAATGATACATAGCAATTGAGGCAAAACATACTGTAAGATAAATCTATATGGGCAGTCAGAGAAGAGGTGAAAACCATAAGAGGTGTAAGATTAAAAGTGAGGACAATCACAAAATATTAAATACTGTGATTACTTCCTCCAAGTATTCACAAGGGAAGATATGAGCAACATTCCTTCTCCTAACAAAGACATCCCAGGTAAAATCAATGACTTTGTTATAAATGAGATGGAAGTCTCAGAAAGGTTAATCAGGCTCAAAACAAATAAATCCTCATAAAAAGTTGGCAAGAAATAGTTCCAGAGAGCTAAAGAGACTAGAGAAGACTCTGTTTAAATTATTTAAATCTAAACTGTCTTTTCATCTTCCATCTTCTAAGTTTAAGGTTATGCTCTCTTGTAGAATCTGTGACAATGTTAAACATATTAATATTTATCTTGTATATACCCTTTGAATCTTGAATACTTGGATTAAATTAATTGGCACTTGGAAAGGTATGGGCTAATAAATGAAAGTCACCACAGATTTGTTAAAGACAAATCATGTATGACTAACTTGATTGAGTTCTTCAATGAAGTAACAGAGAGGGTCGATAAGAGTAGTATGCTTGATGTTGTGTGTATGGACTTTCAAAAGGAGTTTGATAAAGTACCATGCAATAGATTTGACATAATTAGTAAAATTAGAAGCTATGGGATTAAAGGGACAGTGGCAGCGTGGATACCAAATTGGTTAAGGGACAGTTAGAAACATAGAAAAATAGGAGCAGGAGTAGGCCATTCAACACGATCATGGCTGATCCTCTATCTCAGTACCAAATTCCCGCTCTCTCCCCATACCCCTTTGATGCCTTTTGTGTCTAGCTGGCTAAGAGTAGTGGTGAACGGTTGTTTTTCAGACTGGAGGGAAGTATACAGTGGTGTTCTCTAGGGTATTAGGGCCGCTGCTCTTTTTGATATATATTAATGACCTAGACTTGGGTATACAGGGCATAATTTAAAAGTTTGCAGATGATACAAAACTCGGAACTGTAGTAAACAATGAGGAGGATAGTAACAGACTTCAGAGGACATAAACTGGTGAAATAGGCAGGCACATGGCAGCTGCAATTTAACGCAGAGATGTATGAAGTGATACATTTTGGTAGGACGAATGAGGAGAGCCAATATAAACTAAATGGTACAATTTTAAAGGAGGTGCAGGAACAGAGAGACCTGGGGGTGTATGTACACAAATCATTGAAGGTGGCAGGACAAGTTGAGAAGGCCGTTAAAAAATATATGGGATCCTTGGCTTTATAAGTAGAAGCATAGAGTACAAAAGCAAGGAAGTTATGTTAAACTTTTATAAAACACTGGTTAGGCACCAGCTGGAATATTGTGTTCAATTCTGGGCACATTTCAGGAAGGATCTCAAAGCCTTAGAGAGGGTGCAAGAGATTTACAAGAATGGCACCAGGGATGAGGGACTTCAGTTATGTGGAGAGACAGGAGAAGCTGGGTTTGTTCTCCTTAGAGCAGTGAAGGTTAAGAGGAGACTTGATAGTGGTGTTCAAAATTATGAATGGTTTTGATAGAGTAAATAAGGAGAAACTGTTTCCAGTGGCAGAAGGGTCGTTAACCAGAGGACATAGATTTACGGTGAATGGCAAAAGAACAAAAGACAACAGGAGGGAAAAAAATTTACGCAGCGAGTTGTTGTGATCTGGAATGCACTGCCTCAAAGGGTGGTGGAAGCAGATTTAATAGTACCTTTCAAAAGGGAATTGGATAAATACTTGAAGTGAAAAAAATTACAGGGCTATGGGGAAGGAGCAAGGGAGTGGGTCTAATTGGATAGCCCTACCAAAGAGGCACATTGGGCCAAATGGCCTCCTTCTGTGCTGTATCATTCCATGATTCTACAAGATAATTCCAGAGCCTTCTCTTCTCCAGTGTAAACATGCCCAACTTCTACAGCTCCTCTTCATAACTCAGGTGCTTAAGCCCAACTATTCAAAAAAAGGTTTGTTATTTCCTCAAAATAAGATTTGTCAGGCATGATCTTTCTCCCATAAAGCACTCATAGTTCTTTATTTCTTCAGGTGGTTCATCTTTCATTCACTCAGGATACCCTCCAGTTCTTTCCTTATGGATATCAGGCCTGCAATTTGCCCCTATTTATAAATTGGCATTCTGTTCCCGTTTCTTCAATCTTCAGGCACAGTCCCTATTTTCAAGGATTCTCACTAGAACAAATCCAATTTCATTTGCTACTTCCTAATTATCCTGGGGTGCAAACTGACTGGACCCAGAACCTTGGCTTCCTTCAATGCCTTCAACCTGCCTATCACCTCTATTGGTTATGTCTATTTTTCTTAGAATCTCATCAATTTGTCTTAGATATTCTACCCCACCGGGAAGAAGGATTTCTGAGGTTTCCTGTATGAACACTGACACAAGAATTAATGTAGAATACTTCCTATTCCTTGATTACTTGATATAAGGTTGAATTTCTACAGGGATTCTCCTGATCGATCGCCGTAACCCTGGCAAACTGAAATTCAACCCTAATGTTCCCTTTGGAGTCCTTCAGGAGTCCTACAGTTTTCCTGACTGCTTGCTTGTTACAAATGTAGTGTGATGCATTTGCATTTGGGTAGGGGCAACTTCAAGCATGTGTACCTAATAGAGGTCTTTAAAATTATGAAGGGGTTTGATAGGGTCGGCCTAGAGAAGATGTTTCCACTTGTGGGGGAGTCCAAAACTCAGAAATATAAGATAGTCACTAATAAATCCAATAAGGAATTCAGGAGAAACTTCTTTACCCAGAGAGTGGTTAGAATGTGGAACTTGCGTGTGGAGCATAAACACCGGCACAGACCAGTTGGGCCTAATGGCCTGTTTCTGTGCTGTAAAGTTTATGTAATTCTATTTAACTGCAACCCCAGCAAGACAGTGTTTATCAGTTGGTTTTTCCTTAAGTGACAATCCAACATAAATGTCAGTTTGGTTCAGTGGTACACTTTCACCCGAGTCAACAGTTCAAGGCAAATTCTAGCACTGACGCTTCAGTAAAGTAGTGACAGAGGTGCTGTTTTTCAAATTTAGGTGTTAAACCGAGACCCCGTGTGCCTGTTCAGGTGGATGTAAATGATCCCATAGCACTATTCAAAGATGAGCAAGGGAGTTCTTCTGGTGTTCTGACCACCATTTATCCCTCAATTAACAACAAATACAGTCACTTGTCTTATTGTTAATTTCAGCGACGTTGCTGCATGAAAATTGGCTTTTGCATCTATCTACATAACAATAGTGATTGCACTTCAAAATTTATACATTGTCCATTTGGGATATCCCAAGAAACATTGTTTTAGCCACAGGCACTAATTTTAGTAGAAAAAGCCTTAATACACACACACACAATACAGGTAAATCTACATCACATGTGTAGATTCAGTTAACAAACATTTACCACCTTTTAGTAACCAAGTTAGCAACTAAACTAACCAAACCAAACTCTATTATTTCTCTAAATATCTAAAAGAAAGACTTGCACTTATATAGCGCCTTTCACGACCACCGGACGTCCCAAAGTGCTTTACAGCCAATGAAGTACCTTTTTTTTTGAAGTGTAGTCATTGTTGTAACACATGTAACATAGGAAACATGGCACCCAATTTGTGCACAGCAAGCTCCCACAAACAGCAAAGTGATAATGACCAGATAATCTGTTTTAGTGATGTTGATTGAGAGATAAATATTGGCCAGGACACCGGGGATAACTCCCTTGCTCTTCTTCGAAATAGTGCCATGGGATCTTTTACGTCCACCTGAGAGAGCAGACGGGGCCTCGGTTTAACGTCTCATCCGAAAGACGGCACCTCCAACAGTGCAGCACTCCCTCAGTACTGCACTGGAGTGTCAGCCTAAATATTTATGCACAAGTCCCTGGAGTGGGACCTGAACCCACAACCTTCTGACTCAGAGGCGAGGGTGCTACCAACTGAGCCACAGCTGACACTATAATTGAGAGGAACGAGCAGAAAAAGGTAACAGTGCATTTACTGTGGTTATTAGGTGATGAATCAAACTGAGTTCAAAACTCAGTGACGAGTTACCAAGATGAGCCTCACAAGTACCAGTCATCAGTAAACCCAGAAGACTAGTTTCTACCACTGTAATAGTGTAGTGGTGGATATTGGCTTAGACGTTGGACATTCTTGTCTATTGAGATAGACGGTTTACTTTTTTTTTTGCAGGAGGTACCTATATTGTTTCTATGAATGGGTCAGAGTACGGTGCATTTGATTGTGCTGCAGTGATAATCTGCAGGGCACAACAACAACTTGCATTTATGTAGCACCTTTAATGTAGTAAAACGTCCCAAGGTGCTTCACAAGTACATTATCAAACAAAATTTGACACCTAGCCACATGAGGAGATATTAGGACAGGTGACCAAAAGTTTGGTCAAAGAGCTAGGGATGGGCAATAAATGCTGGCCTTGCCAGCGACGCCCACATCCCATAAACAAATTTAAAAAAAGGTCTTGAGCAGAGGTAGAGAGGTTTAGGGAGGGAATTCCAGAGCTTTAGGGCCTAGGCAGCTGAAGCCATGGCTGCCAATGGTGGAGCGATTAAAATCGGGGATTCGCAAGAGGCCAAAATTGGAGGAGTGCAGAGAACTCGGAGGGTTGTAGGGCTAGAGGAGGTTAGAGAGATAGGTAGGGGCAAGGCCATAGAGGGATTTGAAAACAAGGATGAGGATTTTAAATTTGCAGCGTTGCCAATGTAGGTCAGCAAGCACAGGAGTGATGGGTAAACAGAACTTAGTGCGAGTTAAGATATGGGCAGGAGAGTTTTGGATGATTTCAAGTTTACGAAGGGCGCAAGTTGGGAGGCCGACGAGGAGAGCATTGGAATAGTCGAGTCTCGAGGTAACAATGGCATGGATGAGGGTTTTAGCAGCAGATGGATGTATTGGGCATATTTGGCTTGATGTGGAATGTGAATATTGGCTGTTAGAAGGAATTAGACAAATAGGCGATGAGAGTAGTTTTGATGAAGCAGGTTTTGCCCTATATCTGTGCAATGTGTGGGTTTGTGTTAATAGACTATTTTAATTGATGAATTCTGTACTGTAGTTCACACAAGTAACAAACTCAAACATACATAGATTGATTACCATAAACAATGTTGTTATTCCCACTCTACACCATAAAGAACATGGTCAATGTTAGCAGCTCCTCTTCCATAGTTCCTCACCATGCTACAACCAGGTAAATGTTGGTATACTGACACATTATACCCCCCGCCCAGAGGAAAATCCACCAGCCGAATTTAGCAATGGTCCCTGCTATGTTCGAATGAACAGAATTGTCACAGCAGCAATGAGTGTAAACAAATCACTAGAACGTTAAAACTCTTTTTTATTGTCTTTAGTAGGTTGGTTCAGACAATCCATCTGAAACATAATCCTAATCTCCCAGTCCTGCTGCCCTGTGAATTTAACCCCTTAAGAGCTAAGTTTAGTTTAACGGTAGCATTTAAAAAATATTACAGAAAGGTCCCCCCTCGGGGTGCTGGGTCAATTGAAATTTTCAAGACTGAGATCGATAGATTTTTGTTGGATAATGGTATCAAGGGATAGGTGGGTAAATGGAGTTGAGGTACAGATCAGCCATGATCTAATTGAATGGCAGAACAGGCTCGAGAGGTTAAATGGCCTACTTCTGTTCTATGTTCTGTGGTGGCGCAGTCAGAAATCCCAAAGCATGACCTCTTAGTATAGTAGCTGAATCTAGTGAAACCTGAAAAGTAAAATCTGATTTTATACAAGATATTTGGATCTCCAGAGATAATTCTTTCTTCTTGCAACTTCATTTATTTTTGTACAAAATGTTTCATACTTGGAAATATTTCAATATGCACTTTTGTCTCAGTGTGATGTGAACTTCATAAATATACAAATAAAATCCTAATAGAATAAATTCTTTCAAATTAGTTCATTCCAAAAGGTTGGATTATGTAATAAACTAGTTAATAGATTTTTTTCAAAGCAACACAAAACGGCACTTTAACATTCAGTAATAACTTTAAGATAGAAACCTTTTGGTATTCTTTCAACACTGGTATATGGAGTACAATCTTCCATCGTCACAAAGGTTTGTGTCCTGGCCAAATTATGCAACAGACAGTCCATATCTGTTCTTGAATATCATTTAATTTGGTTGCATATTCAGTATATTCTCCACCATTTTTTTTGAGATGGACCTGGATAGTTTGTGAAGGTCACGAATAAGATGTGGGTCTCAGAAATTGCACAGTTAGTTTCTCTTCGGAATGACTGCTGCAATATGCCTGCAACATTTTGGAAACGGCTTCTTCCTCTGAAGTACTTATTTCTTTGAGGTGAGAAATCAAGAATAAGGGGAATTTTCTGAAAAAGAAAAGAAGTTTTTTTATAATCCCAAGATGGCAGTGCTGGGGAATGGGATATTTTTCTAGTTTGACGCCCACCTTCAGCACTGAGCACTAGGGTCAGGTGCATCACAGACCAGATGCAGACTAAGTATACCTGTACGTTGCCTCAACTATGTGTAGAGACCTCAACCTTAGAAGAGTATCCTTTACTGATCAGTATAAATATTTCACTTTCCTTCATAAGCCAATTTAGTCTCCTGCGGTGGGATCCTGTGCCCCCAAGAACTGGGTTGAAACTGCCCAAACTCATTTTGATGTAAAAGACTTACAAGTCATCAGGCTACTGGGTTTAAATTGAAAGTGCAGAGTACTTTCTGATATCCCAGGGCCAAAATAAACCATTTATTTAAGTTTTCGTGTTTTGGCCCTTTAGAATGAAGAGATTAGTCTATAAAAACCTTATTTGTATGTATTTTCCAGAAAGCGATGGACTAATAATTAATATATTAAAGCCTGGAGTTTCCACTAGGTTGCACTGATTTTCTCAGCGCTATTCACCTGAAATCAAATTTCAAGCGCAAATTACGTCCAGCGCAAATCAAGTTTCCGTGATCTTTTGCGCTAGTTTAAAAAACCTTGCGCTAGAAGCTGGCGCCTCCCAAAAAACTGACCACGCGCCCAGGGTGAATTAATCACCATTGTGAGCTTCCGCTAATTGCACCCATTTGCGGGCCTTCAAGGAGGCTCTTAAAATTAAGCTTTTTTTGGGCACAAGGACACCAACCGATAGGCACGTTTTAAAAGCTTTTGAATATAATTTTTTTAAATTTACTAAGAACTGCACACCAATATAACTAAAAATGGTTCTGTATAGTTTTTTTGAAGTCATTTTCAGTTATTTATAAATCGGGTTACTCACCGATGGTGGACTGGACACGATCATTAGAAATGTTTATTTTTTCTGATAAACCCATTTTCAGCTATATTCATAGAATGATACAGCACAGAAGGAGGCCATTCGGCCCATCATGCCTGTGCTGGCTCTTTGGTCGAGCTATCCAATTAATCCCAGTCCCTTGCTCTTTCCCCAAAGCCCTGTAAATTTTTTCCCTTCAAGTATTTGTCCAATTCTCTTTTGAAAGTTACTATTGAATCTGCTTCCACCACCCTTTCAGGCAGTGCATTCCAGATCACAACAACTCGCTGTGTAAAAAAACGATTCCTCATGTCGCCTCTGGTCACCTTAAATCTGCGTCCTTTGGTTACTGACCCTTCTGCCACTGGAAACAGTTTCTCCTTATTTAATCTATCAAAACTATTCATGATTTTGAACACCTATCAAATCTCCTCGTAGCCTTCTTTGCTCCAAGGAGAGCAACCCCAGCATCTGCAGTCCCCCACATAACTGAAGTCCCTCATCCCTGGTACCATTCCAGTAAATCTCTTCTGCACCCTCTCCAAAGCCTGGACATCCTTCCTGAAGTGTGGTGCCCAAAATTGTACACAATACTCCAGCTGAGGTCTAACCATATAAAGGTTCAGCATAGCTTCCTTGCTTTTGTACTCTATGCTTCTATTAATAAAATTGAGAGGTCGCACAACACCAGGTTATAGTCCAACAGTTTTATTTGAAATCACAAGCTTTCGGAGCTATCGATTGCTCCTTCCTCAGGTGAAGTAAATTAGATACAGAATCGCCAAAGCATATATAGATAGAGAACAAAGCATGTGTACCTTACAATTGCAGACCACTAAATTAAATCATCCTGACTATCTGCCGAGGTGTGATAAAGTTAATCAAGTCAGCCAGGAAGGTACCACATCAAAGACATAGCAAGATACAACTGAGACAATGAGGTGTAGTCGCAGGGGTTCTAACGTGTCAAAAGCTGCCGTCTGTATGTAAAACGAAAAGCTTTAAAATTTTTACTTTTTTACTGGGAAAATTTTTACTTTTTTACTGGGAATCACATCTGTGAACAAGCCAGCGATGACTCGAGTCTGGATCACGTCATGTATCGTGACATAAACCCAAGATCCCGGTTGAGACCGTCTTCATGAGTGCGGAACT
Organism: Squalus acanthias; assembly: GCA_030390025.1. Taxonomy (NCBI): domain Eukaryota; kingdom Metazoa; phylum Chordata; class Chondrichthyes; order Squaliformes; family Squalidae; genus Squalus; species Squalus acanthias. The sequence continues at coordinate 55,246,990 of CM059426.1, forward strand.
TGGCTATCAGTTTCTGCTCGATGATTTTGCGTTGTCGTGTGTTTCTAAGGTTGCCTTGGAGAACGCTTACCCGCAGATCCGAGGCTGAATGTCCTTGACTGCTGAAGTGTTCCCCGACTGGGAGGTAACAATCCTGCCTGGCGATTGTTGCGCGGTGCTCGTTCATACGTTGTCTCAGTGTCTGCATGGTCTCGCCGATGTACCATGCAGTAAAAATTTTAAAGCTTTTCGTTTTACATACAGACGGCAGCTTTTGACACGTTAGAACCCCTGCGACTACACCTCATTGTCTCAGTTGTATCTTGCTATGTCTTTGATGTGGTACCTTCCTGGCTGACTTGATTAACTTTATCACACCTCGGCAGATAGTCAGGATGATTTAATTTAGTGGTCTGCAATTGTAAGGTACACATGCTTCGTTCTCTATCTATATATGCTTTGGCGATTCTGTATCTAATTTACTTCACCTGAGGAAGGAGCAATCGATAGCTCCGAAAGCTTGTGATTTCAAATAAAACTGTTGGACTATAATCTGGTGTTGTGCGACCTCTCAATTTTGTCCACCCCAGTCCAACACCGGCATCTCCGCATCATGACCTCTATTAATAAAGTCATGGATCCATATGCTTTTATTTAAAACAGCCTTCTTACCTTGTCCTGCCACTTTTAAAGATTTGTGTACATACTCCCCTGGGTGTCTCTGTTCCTGAACCCCCTTTAAAATTGTACCATTTAGTTCATATTGCTTTTCCTCATTCTTCCTACCAAAATGTATCACTTCACACTTCTCTGCGTTAAACATCATCCGCCACGTGTCTACCCATTTTACTAATCTGTCTATGTCCTCCTGAAGTCTGTTACTATCCTCCTCATTGTTTACTACATTTCTGAGTTTTGTATCATCTGCAAACATTTTGAAATTATGCCCTGTATATCCAAGTCCAGGTCATTAATATATATCAAAAAGAGCAGGGGTCCTAATACTGACCCCTGGGGAACGTCACTGTATACTTCCCTCCAGTCTGAAAAATAGCCATTCACCACTACTCTCTGCTTTCTATCCCTTAGGCAATTTTGTATCCATGCTGCCATTTGTCCCTTTAATCCTTCAATTTTGCTAACATGACTATTATGTGGTACTTTGTCAAATGCCTTTTGAAAGTCCATATACATAGCATCAACCTCATCAACCTGCACCAAGTTACCACACTGAAATATATCACGGAATACTTTTGAAAGCAAAATTTTTTTAAAAAGTTCTAAAACCCTGCCTTATTGGGCTGGTTCATGGCAGATTTTACATTTGGCGATATGCAAATGAGTTTTAGTGGAAACGTGAAGGAAAAAAACACATCAAAATTAGTGCAATTTTGAGCGCACTCTGCGTCCGGATTGCCAACTGCGCCCAAAGCGGAAACTCTACCCTAAATGTTTTGTTTTGACAACCAACAAATGACTTGGAAAAAATATCAGGTGAATTTTATGTTCACACTGGAATTTTGTGTCCACCCACACAATTTTTATCATCCAATGTCAGCATCAAGGTGTCCCCGATCAGGTATTGCACAGCCAAGCTCCATTTACTCTACCCCAGCAATGCACCTTGTTCCAAACTTTACAAAAGCACCCCCTTACTTCAAAAAGGTATGATTTCTTTTTTCTGCTTCCATGTCTACCATCCATATTGCCTCCAAGTGAGATTCCCAATTTAATGCTGAGTTCGGAACAGTTCTTGGGGTTCACACCTATTTGGAACTGGATTGAGACTGACCAAACATTTGAGTGGATCCTCATAGACAGCAGAGACAGGAGTATTTCAACAAAACAGTCTGGGATGGAATCAGACCCAACTTCATAAGTGAAAGGACAGTGTGCAAACCCACCGCATCACCCACTCTTTTTAAAAAAAAGTCATTCTTGGGAGGGCATCGCTGGCAAGGCTGGCATTTATTGTCATATCTAGTTACCCTCGAGAAGGTGGTGTTATTTCTTTGTAGCGGCTTACTGGGAGGCCATTTCAGAGGGCAGTTAGGAGTCAACCACGTTGGTATGGGACTTAAGTTAAATATAGAAAGACTTGCATTTATATAGCGCTTTCACGACCACAGGACGTCTCAAAGCGCTTTACAGCCAATGAAGTACTTTTTGAAGTGGAGTCACTGTTGTAATGTGGGAATTGCGGCAGCCAATTTGCGCACAGCAAGGTCCCACAAACAGCAATGTGATGATGACCAGATAATGTGTTTTTGTTATGTTGGTTAAGGGATAAATATTGGCCAGGACACCGGGGATAACTCCCCTGCTCTTCTTCGAAATAGTGCGATGGGATCTTTTACGTCCAGCTGAAAGCGCAGACGGGGCCTCAGTTTAACATCTCATCCGAAAGACAGCACCTCCAACAGTGCAGCACTCCCTCAGTACTGCACTGGAGTGTCAGCCTAAATATTTATGCTCAAGTCCCTGGAGTGGGACCTGAATCCACAACCTTCTGATTCAGAGGCGAGGGTGCTACCAACTGAGCCACAACTGACACTATATATAGCAGGTTTCCTCCAATAAAGGGAATGACTGAACCAGTTGAGTTCTTAAAACAATCCGACAGATTCATGGTCACTTTTAATGCTTCCAACTTTTTATATCCAGTTTTTTTTTTGTTTTTAAACTGAATTCAATTTCTGAAACTGCCATGGTGGGTTTTAAACTGTTCTCTTCATCATTATTAGTCCAGGCCTTTGGATTACTAGTTCAGTAATATGACAACTCCACTATCATACCCCACTGATCATTTTTTTAAACATTTTTCATAATGCATAAGCTCTCAAACGCAGAGTTTCATCCCATCAGTCTTGACTGAACTCGGATCTAGGTCCTTGAAATAAAATTGCTCCAGATCCTTCTGATTTCATCGTTAACCAAGAGACATTAACAGTTCCATTTGCAATGTTTCTGGTTATTAAAAAAAGAGAATCTTAGGATTCCTCAAGTAAAATTTCATGCTTTTAAGGTGCTTTAGACTTTTCTTTTAACGCAACGTATGAATTCAATTTTACTTACTTTAAGGCATTCTCTTCCTGCATTTTTTCTGCTGTTGGTTTTGTTGCTGAACTGTAGGATTTTAGCCAATAAGAGGCAGCTTCCTGCTTCCTTTTAAGCTTCCACAGAACTTGTACCAGATTATATATAGCTTCAAGACTATCTACAATGAAAAAAATCAAAAAGATTTTACAAAATATACCCTGGATACTGGTTTTATAAGTGCTATACAAAAGACTGAAGTGGATATAGAGCTCAGCAAGTATTATTTAAAGATTTACAAAACGCTCAGGCATTTTTAAAAATATTTTTGTTGCTGCTGGCAACTGGTTTACTATCGACCATTAATGAGTTGTGCCAAATGCTGCAACCTAACTTAGAGCTCACCTCCGCCACAGGCGCCACACTGTCAGTAGCTATAAGGATCACATCTGCCCCGAACGTTTATGTTATAAGGTCATTCCAGGCTGCCACTGAGAGCATGACTTAACATTAGCCAATCAGATTTGCAGATACATAAAGGAAGTCACAGATGCATTGGTTTCCAGAGCTAGTAATTTGTTTCCCATTCCCTGTGGAGAACCGGTGACAGTGTGACAGGGCACGACAAAATGGCAGGATTCCTCAAGGTTCAAGGAGTCTTAAATTGCACCCATCCAGTTAGATATTCTCCCTTGTTCAATGCCGTCAGTTATGTCAACAGGAAAGGATTCTACTCTCTCAAGCAGCTGGGCACAACAAATCACACAGCTCCCATTCATGCCACCTAATGAAAGCAACCCACCTTTCCAAAAACAATGTTTGCATATAACAACATTCAGTGCCACGATAATTTTATTCCAAACCACATATACGTGCCCAGTGCTTCCTACCACTGTGCTTCCCCTAGGTTCTAGTGTGAAATGTGCACTTTTAGAATTAATCTTGTGCTTCTAACTCCTGAAGGTGCGAGTGCAGGTAGACAAGACCATATAAAGGCCAGTAACATTTTGGATTTTTATGAATAATGGCATAAAGTACAAGAGTAAAGAACAGCCTTGGCTCAGTAGTAGCACTCTCGCCTCTGAATCAGAAGATTGTTGATTGCTTGTGACTCCATAAATGATGATGCCTAGCCCTTGAAGCTGCTGGAGGCCTTTACAACCTTCAGCAACCTAGTGGTTATGGCAAGTTGTAAAATTGGATTAAATAAATCTGATAATTTGTGAGCTAGCACCAGAAAAATGACCATGAAAACTGCAAGACTGTGACAGAACCCTACTGATTCACGAATGCCCTTCAGGGTGACTCTTATTGTCGTCTGACAAAGTCTTGTCTTCAGAGTGAGGACACCTTTCATTGTGTAGTGTGGCTGTGCTAAGTGGGATCTATCAACCCAAAACTGGACATCCATGAGGCACTGTAGACCATCAGCAGCAGCAGAATTGTACATCACCATAATCTGTAACATGATGGTTTGGCACATTGCTCACTCCTCAATCACCATCAAGCCAGGAGACTAAACCTGGTTCAATGCAAATATAGAAGGGTGTGGCAGGAGTAGCACTAGGCATACCTTAGAATGAGGTACGAACCATACCAACACAAGAAATAGGAGCAGGAGTAGGCCATTCGGCCCCTCGAGCCTGCTCCGCCATTCAATAAGATCATGGCTGATCTGATCTTGGCCTCAACTCCACTTTTCTGCCTGTTCCCCATAACCCTTGACTCCCCTGTAGTTCAAAAATCTGTCTAACTCAGCCTTGAATATACTCAATGGGCTGGATTTTCAATGACCCGTGGAGTCGGGTTTGGAGGCGTGTGGGGGGTTAAAGTTGCAGATTCGGGGGTCCCGACCCCATGCAATTTTGACAAAATCGGTCGCGGGGTTCCCGACTCCGTCCCGCCTCCAAGAGGCAGGAAAGGCCATTAAAGCCCTTAACAAGCCCTAAATTGGCTCAGTAATGCCATTTTGAAACGTTTTAGCTAGTTTAACCCTTTTCCGACGTGAAGTACGCCTGATGTGAAACACGCCAGTGAAACCTGGCGGGAGCACAAGTGGATAGCTGACTATCAGCTGCAGGTCCACTATTACAACGGAGATGTGATGAAGGTAGTAGTATTGTGATGAAGGTAGTATTAGGTCCGAAAGTCACCTCTGATGCTGCTGCATTGAATGTCTTCAGAGACTGCCTGGCCTTGCTGTGAGAGGACCTGGATGGAAAAAAAATTCATTCTCTCTCTCTCATCCAGATCCACCACAGCAAAATCCAGGCAATCTCTGAGACCAGGCAGTCAGTCTCTGACCTGCAATGATGACATCATCAGAGGCGACTTTCAGACTGAAACCACTAATTAGTTAATGGGTTCCCACAGTCTGGAACTCAATTGCCCAATTAAGTAAAAATGGCATCATTCATCCACATTAATCTGGAGTCGGGGGGGGGGGGAACACGAAATGCGGATGACCCGACCCCAAGACAAAATCCAGCCCAATGACTCCGCCTCCACAGCTCTCTGGGGTAGAGAATTCCAAAGATTCACGACCCTCAGAAGAAATTCCTCCTCATCTCCATCTTTAAATGGGCGACCTCTTATTCTGAAACTATGCCCCCTAGTTCCAGATTCCCCCACGAGGGGAAACATCCTCTCAGCATCTACCCTGTCAAGCCCCCTCAGAATCTTATATGTTTCAATAAGATCACCTCTCATTCTTCTTAACTCCAATGAGTATAAGAACATAAGAAATAGGAGCAGGAGTAGGCCATTTGGCCCTTCGAGCCTGCTCTGCCATTCACTAAGATCATGGCTGATTTTCTACCTCATCTCCACTTTCCTGAACTATAGGCCCAACCTCCTCAACCTTTCCTCCTAAGACAACCCCTTCATCCCAGGAATCAACCGAGGGAACCTTCTCTGAACTGCCTCCAATGCAAGTATATCCCTCCTTAAATAAGACCAAAACTGTACGCAGTACTCCAGGTGTGGTCTCACCAACGCCCTGTACAGTTGTAGCAAGACTTCCCGACTTTTATACTCCATCCCCCTTGCAATAAAGGCCAACATTCCATTTGCCTTCCTAATTACTTGCTGTACTGCATGCTAACTTTTTGTGTTTCATGTACGAGAACACCCAGATCCCTCTGTACCGCAGCATTCTGTAATCTCTCCCCATTTAAATAATATTTTGCTTTTCTATTCTTCCTACCAAAGTGGATAACCTCACATTTTCCCACATTATACTCCATCTGCCAAATTTTTGCCCATTCACTTAACCTATCTATATCCCTTTGCAGACTCTGTATCCTCCTCACAACTTGCTTTCCCACCTATCTTTGTATCATCAGCAAATTTGGCTACAGTATACTCGGTCCCTTCATCCAAGTTATTAATATAGATTGTAAATGTTTGCTAACCTGAAAATGACCCATTTATCCAGACTCTCTGTTTTCTATTAGTTAGCCAATCCTCTATCCATGCTAATATATTACCCCCAACACCATGAGCTCTTATCTTGTGCAGTAACCTTTTATGTGGCACCTTATCGAATGCCTTTTGGAAATCCAAATACACTGCATCTACTGGTTCCCCTTTATCCATCCTGCTCGTTACATCCTCAAAGAACTCTAATAAATTTGTCAAACACAATTTCCCTTTCATAAAACCATTATTGTAATCTGCTTGATTGTATTATGATTTTCTAAATATCCTGCTACTACTTCCTTAATAATGGATTCCAGCATTTTCCCAATGACAGATGTTAGGCTAATTGGCCTATAGTTTCCCGCTTTCTGTCTCCCTCCTTTCTTGAATATGGGCGTCACATTTGCAGTTTTCCAATCTGCTGGGATCTTTCCAGAGTCTAGGGAATTTTGGAAGATTACCACAAATACATCCACTATCTCTGCAGCCACTTCTTTTAAGACCCTAGGATGCAGGCCCTCCCTTTTGCCCCTTGATTTTCCACTATTATTGGGATGCTTTTCGTGTCTTCTACCATGAAGACAGATACAAAATATTTGTTCAAAGTCGCTGCCATTTCCTTGTTTCCCATTATTAATTCCCCAGTCTCATCCTCTAAGGGACCAATGTTTACTTTAGCTACTCTCTTCCTTTTTATATACTTGTAGAAGCTCTTACTGTCTGTTTTTATATTTCTTGCTCGCTTACTCTCATAATCTATTTTCTTCCTCTATTATTTTTTTAGTGACCCTTTGCAAGTTTCTAAAAATTTCCCAATCTTCAGGCCTACCACTAATCTTCGCAACATTGTATGCCTTTTCTTTCAATTTGATACCCTCCTTAACTTCCTGAGTAAGCCACGGATGGTTCATCCTTCTCGTGGAGTCTTTCTTTCTCACTGGAATATGTCTTTGTTGAGAATTATGAAATATCTCCTTAAAAGTCTGCCACTGCTTATCTGCCATCTTACTTTTTAATCTATTTTCCCAGTTCACTTTAGCCAACAAGCGACAAGGCTAAAGTTTTTGCAAGATTCTTCATCCGAACGTGCCTATTCATCTTCCTCGAAGCACCCACCATCATAGATGCCAGTGTCCAGTCAATTCAGTTAATTCCATGGAACATTAAGAAGCGGCTGAGTGCACTTGACAAAGCAAATGCTATGGACGCTGACACCATCCCGGCTTTAGTGCCCATGATCTGTGCACCAGAGCTCGCTACTCCCTAGCCAATCTCTTCCATTACAGCTATAACACTGGCATCTGCTTGACAAAGTGAATGATTGTCAAGTTAGGTCCTCACCACAAATAGGATAAATCTAACCTTGCCAATTACCACCCTATCAGCCAGCTTACTCCAGTGAAGTGATGGAAGGACTCATCAATAGCGCTACCAAGCGACATCGACTCACTAATAACTTGGTGTCCCCCAGGGATCTGTATTGGGACCACTGCTCCTTTTGATAGATTTTAATAACTTGGGTATACAGGGCATAATTTCAAAGTTTGCTGATGACACGAAACTCGGAAAAGTAGTAAACAGTGAGGAGGATAGTAACAGACTTCAGGAGGATACAAACAGACTGGTGAAATAGGAAGACACATGGCAGATGCAATTTAACGCAGAGAAGTGTGAAATGATGCAATTTGGTAGGAAGAATAAGGAGGCGCAATATAAACGAAATGGTACAATATTAAAGGGGATGCAAGGACAGAGAGACCTGGGGGTGTATGTACACAAATCTTTGAAGGTGGCAGGACAAGCTGAGAAGGCTGTTAAAAAAAGTATATAGGATCTTCAGCTTTAAAAACAGGGGCACAGAGTACAAAAGCAAGGAAGTTATGCTAAACCTTTATTAAACACTGGTTAGGCCCCAGCTGGAGTATTGTGTCTAATTCTGGGCACCACACTTTAGGAAGGATGTCAAGGCCTTAGAACGGGTGCAGAGGAGATTTACTAGAATGATACCAGGGATGCAGGGCTCCAGTTATGTGGAGAGAATAGAGAAGCTGCAGTTGTTGTCCATAGAGCAGTGAAGGTTAAGGGGAGATTTAATACAGGTGTTCAAAACTATGAAGGGTTTGGATAGAGGGGTTATTGGGAAAGGGCAGGGGAATGGGACTAATTGGATAGCTCTTTCAAAGGGCCGGCACAGGCACGTTAGGCCTAATGGCCTCCTTCTTTGCTGCGTCATTCTATGATAACCTGCTCACCGATGCTCAGTTCAGGTTCTGCCAGAGTCACCTCAGCTCCAGATCTCATCATGGTCTTGATCCAGACATAGATGCAGGAGCTGAATGTCAAAGGAGAGGAGAGGAGAGAATAGCTGCCCGTGACATCAAGGCAGCATTTGACCGAATAAGGCAACATAGCAAACTGAAAGCAATGAGGGTAAAAAAAAAAAATCCTCAGTGACTGGTGTCAAAACTGACGCAAAGGGGAGATGGTCATGGTTGTTGGAGGCCAATCTTAGCAGCCCCAGGACATTACTGCAGGAGTTCCTCAGGGAAGTGACCAGCCAAACCATCTTCATCTTCTTCATCCGTGATCATCTTTGCCCAGAGGGCTACGTTAGGACTTCTGATTTTCCAATTCTGTTCAACGTTTTCTTCCGTGTCCCTGCTAATCGATGCTGTTGCAATCTTCATCACTACTTTCTTAATTGCTTTTCCCGTGGTCTGCAAACTTCTTGGACTGGTTTCCTCCAGTCTTTCTCCATCAAGTTAACTACCTACTTGATTTTAGACTTCATTAGCAATCCGAGAAATAAACCTCTGAATTTAATTTGAAAAATCTGTCTAGGTCTTTTCTTTATACCTAGGGACAAGTGGTGAGAGTATCCAATTACTAGGGTAACTTAGATCACAACTCTCATCCTTAACTGGGTAATCACCTTGATTCTCTCTTTTTGATGAAATTCCAGAGCTATAGGATGGGTCTGAACCCACCTGTTTTACTGAAGACAACAAAATGATGAAAACTGGCAACAATGAAGCCTCTATGCCTTCAGGTGGCTTCTTGACAGACTGGGAGCGTAAGGAACATTTCATCACTGTTGCTACAAGTAAGATTTCATGACAATTGTCAAATGTTTGAGAGAAATACATATCCAATAGACAAGATCTTCCTCATTAGACCTCCCTCATATACCACAGGTTGTGTTGGAGGAGGTTACTTTTGAGTGCTATGATTTAGGAAGATAATTAGAAACGGTGCGAACCTGAACCTGAAAGGGTGAGAAAGACACTCGGGTATTTTGAACTTATTGAACACTGTCCCAAAAATAATTAACACAACAGCCTGAAAAACAAACAGTGAAGGCACAATGTTGCTGGTGCATTTCCAGGGGTGGGGCAGGGATGACAGAAAAAGAGTATGGGCTGGATTTTGTCTTGGGGTCGGGTTGGGGTCGTGTAATCCGCATTTCGCGTTTCCCCCCCGACTCCAGATTAATGTGGATGAATGATGCAATTTTCACTTAATTGGGCAATTGAGTTCCAGCATGTGGGAACCCATGAACCAATTAGTGGTTTGAGTTTGAAAGTCGCCTCTGATGATGTCATCATTGCTGACTGCCTAGTCTCAGAGACTGTTGGTGAGAGAGGACCTGACTGGCATGCTTTTGATGTGAGTGGACCTGGATGCAAAAAATGGGTGGGGGAAGGAGAGAGAGACACAGAGAGAGACAGAGAGAGAGAGAGAGAGAGTCCTCTCACAGCAAAGGCCAGGCAGTCTCTGAACACATTCAATGCAGCAGCGGCGACTTTCAGACCTAATACTACTACTACCTTCATCACATCTCCGTTGTAATAGTGGGCCTGCAGCTGATAGTCACCTGTCCACTTGTGCTCCCGCCAGGTTTCACTGGAGTGTTTCACACCAGGCGTACTTCACGTCAGAAAAGGGTTAAACTAGCTAAAACGTTTCAAAATGGCATTACAGAGCCAATTTAGAGCTTGTTAAGGGCTTTAATGGCCTCTCCCGCCTCTTGGAGGCGGGACGGAGTCGGGAACCCCGCGACTGATTTTGTCAAAATTGCGTGGAGGCGGGATGGGGTCGGAAATCCCGACCCCGCAAATTTAACCCCCCACACGCCTCCAAACCCGACTCCATGGGTCATTCAAAATCCAGCCCTATGCCTCTGGTATGCTCTCCAGAAATTACTGAATTTTTGCATTAAACTGATGTATTCTAGTTAATTTTAACATTTTTATACCACAATTGATAGATTTATAATCTGAAGAAAATTATATTTAAATTTTCCATCACTTCCCCGAAAGTTAGCTAATTGTTACTCTACCCCTCCAGGCCAAGGTCAGAGAAACACTGCAGCTCATCCAGCTCCCTATCCTTTCACATTTGCTCCTCCTCCAACCCTCTCAGTTTATAATAGCACTCTCCTTCCTCTCCCTCAATTCAACCCGGCACCATTCTTCTCCAAGCTGGCACTCATCTTCCACCTGCCCTATTCTACTTGGCACAATCTACTTCATCCCCATTCAACCGAGTGCTGTAGGCAGTGGCCCAAATCACTTCCATTTGCAGCAGGACTCAGACATGAGCGGCACCAAGTGGAGAAAGGCCGGGTTAATGCTGATCTTTGCCAGCAAAAGCCCACACAAATGGAACCGGACCCACAAAACGCTGTTAGCATGAAAGACTGATGGTTGGCATGCATGGGACAATCGTTAATTTTTAATCACTGAAAACACAACCCTCAGTTCCAAAAATAATGTACCAGGATAAGCTTGTAGACTCAGCTGGAAATTTTGCAGACTTTCTCGGTCCTGACCCCTTGCTGCCAGCTGCATTCCTCTTCCAGCAAAAGCCAACGATTTCAGCTTTTGCAGGGTTTTAAATTCCGTCATGTTCTCTTTCAAGGTTTCAAGCTGATCACCAGGCTCTCCTGTAAGACAAACATTTCGAGCCATTCCCGTTTGAAAATTTTATGCAGGTGCATTTCGTTATATTTGCAAGTTTTTACACTGCTCCTGTGGCATTGGTGAGTGAGAGGATTTGCTGTTTTATAACATTAGAGGTGGTTCTGCCGGGGGGGGGGGGGGCAGAACATCGGGGGCAGAACATCGGGGCCACTGATTTGGTGACTGAATATTTTTATGAAATGGTATTATAGGATTTTTACTGGAGGTTTGGGGATTTAAGTCCACAACTCTGTCCATTATTCTGTGAAGCCTGCATTTAATTTTTAATCATTAACATTTTCAAAGGTAAGAATACACAGCAAGACTGTATACAAGATGCAAAGTTGTTGGTAGAGGTCTGATATTCAGCAGTACTGGAGAGGGGGAAGTGGAATTTAGCTTGTACATCGGGGCAGTCCTGGGCTTTGGTAGCACAGGTAGATGGTCCTGAACTTTGGCAGAAGTGGGGTAAGGACCCTGGAGTTTGGCAGTATCTTTTAGTTGTTTGATCTGACATCACCATGGAGGGGGAACTTACATACACAACTTTGTGTTGTTGTCATATTTTTGTCACAATTTTTGTGTCAACTTTCTCCTATTATAAATTCCTATGTCCACATTTATTATGGGTTTTATCTTCATAAACCTGTCACTCTGATTGTAGATTCTGGCCAGGAGGTTCTGAACAAATTGCTCAAAATGCATTCTCAAAAATTTTTTCAACTACTATTTTTTGCTCAGTAAGTGAAATTTCTAATATCCAAAAAAGGGTTCAAAGAAAAAAAATACTTCATATTCACAATAACATGATTAAATGTATCCATTGAATTGTCTTTTGTATTTTTAATGCCTTTATTAAAGCTTTAATTTGAAGGCTTCGGCCTCTCCCAAAAGCCTGGACTTGATATTTTTTCTCAGCGCTGTGACTCAGAGCTGAATTTAGATTGTCTAGTCTGACCATGTACAATGTACCTAATTTCCCCAAGATGCATTAGCATTGTTCAATTAGCTGTACTGATGGAATAGTCTAGCCATTTCTGCTCAAAAGCTTTTCAGAATTAATTGAATAAAAGTTGAGGTCAACTTTCAAAATCTTTATTCAGGTAAAATTGATACTGCTTTTTTAAAAAGCGTGTGTAAAAGAACCTGCTAATTACACACCTGTTGCAGCTTTTGTTTAGTGTTCTATAAACTTCAGAAAATCTGTTAAGCTCAGAGAGAGACTGCATTTTATTGTAAATTAGGTCTTTTATCAAACAAATAGTTTAATTTTGAATCAAACAGCCTCTAATTATCTCACCTGATTATCCTATTATGTTGATAGTTAGAAAATATAAATATAATTACTAACAGCTATCAGACAGAGTGAGAGAAGGAAGGAGCAGGAAGAGGAGAGACAGAGATAGATGGTGGAACGAGAAAGCAAGGCACACAGGCAGTTCCTTCCCTCATTGTATTTCTTCTTTTCTTTAAGTTGAATTTTGAAAGCAAACAAAACCTCTTCAAGGAAACTTAGAGGGGAGGAGGGGGAGAGCAACTAGTTAAGGGTGAGGGAAGCTCTGGCTTCTCCCTACCTGCCCTTGGGGAGAGCGAGTGGGAGTGGGGCAGAGATGGATGGAGCATTAAGAGTGAGGTAAGTGGAAGAAAGAAAGACACACTTGTATTTATATAGCGCCTTTCATGACCACTAGATGTCTCAAAGCGCTTTACAGCCAATGAAGTACTTTTGAAGTGTAGTCACTGTTGTAATGTAGGAAACGCGTCAGCCAAATTGCGCACAGCAAGCTCCCACAAACAGCAATGTGATAATGACCAGATAATCTGTTTTTTAGTGATGTTGATTTTAGTGAAGTGAATGGAGGATTAAGGGTGGTGTGAGTGACAAGAGAGTAAAGGAGGAGAGAATACAGAAATTGAGGGGGTAGTTCAAAGGGAAACAGTAGGGGTAGTGATGGGGATAAAAGGGTGGTAGGAAGGGGAAATGGTAGCAGGAAGGGGTAGGGAATACAATGGGAGTAAGAGGGAGAAGCACAGTAATTGGGGAAGGGAAAGGAGCTGTTGAGGTCACATTTTCTCCAAAACCCCCACCCCAAATACAGCCCATAGCCATTGTTGACTCCTTTCCCTGCTACATCACCCAACATCTCCCATCCAAAAAGAAGTGGAAAAAAGAGATGAGAGTAAGAATGAGACAGAAGCAGAGACAAAGAGAAAAAGGAACAAGACAACAACAGAGATAGTTAATGAGTGACTGTGGTCTGTGACTTACAGAAGATGGACTATTGCAAAAACAAATCTATTATACAGTAAAAATGGTTAGTCGTCCCAAAATTGTAATGCCACTGCACCTGTTGGGGACACTGTAAGCATAGCATTTGGTGACAAATTGATAACAATGAGGCTGGACTTCACCTTATGTGATGGCCACCAAAAAAATACACAGTAATCAAAACCATCAGCCTGCAGGTTAATTATGTTAGGCTTTGGTAACATTGGAATGGTTCTAGGATTTGGCTGTACTGTAAAGTTGGAACCTGGGGTTTGGTAGCACAAGGAGGTGCAATGTAGGGTTTGTTTACTCAGTGATACTTGATGTCTGGTAGTAGTACAAGGGAGAGTGTTTACAGTGAGGGCAGAGGGTCCTGAGATATTTAGTACTGTTGGGGGACAGGATTATGAAGTAGGGAGAGTCTAAAAATATCACACATGGAGGGAGAGATTCCTGGGGGAAATAAATGTACCAGGAGGGTCAGAGTCCGAGAGTTTGATTGCACTGGAGGTAGGAGATACACTCAAGTCTGGGAGCATTGGGAAGGAAGTCCTTGAGTATGAAAGTAACTTGGAAGACGGGTTGCCAGGATATTGGGAGCACGAGGATCTTTATATTTTCATGTATCATGTAGCTTTAATAAGAAAACTATTTACTAATTATTTATATAATTATAGAAGTTGGTTTTTATTTACTTCCCCCTTCGTTCTTACAATGAATTTGAAGGTGCTATTGGAAGTTATTCTCTGTGTTGCACTGCACAGGGAGATTTTTCACACTAATGAATCTCCAATGAACTGACGGACTTTGAATGCATTATCCAAGGTCAGCAGCAAAGCACCTCAAACAGACCCTCACACAACAAAAGCAAAATACCGCGGATGCTGGAAATCTGAAATAAAAAGAGAAAATGCTGGAAATACTCAGCAGGTCAGGCTGCAGCTGTGGAGAGAGAAACAGAGTTGACGAAAGCTCATTGACCTGAAACATGAACTCGGTTTCTCTCTCCACAGTTGCTGCCTGACCTGCTGAGTATTTCCAGCTTTTTCTGTTTTTATTTCAAAAGTACCCTCCTCTGGTGCTGGTGCAAACATCAGGCCTCTGAGAAATACAATGCCCCCTTGCACCACCTCCCAACCAAAACAACACTGATAGGTATAAATTGTCTAAACTGCAATATGCTGAAATTTTTACCATTGATTTCCCCACACCCCCACCCAATCCCCTCACTGCCTCACCACACAGTTGTTTGCTAATTTTCTGCTTGGTTGTCATGTGACATGGGTTGCACATTAACTCTGGGTTAATTATGTTAACGTGCAGGGTGAAATTACAACTCCAATAATGCATCGCTCGGACACAGAATTTGCCCAAAGTAGCTGGGACAATTCCCAACATTCAGGTGGATTTCCAGCACAAGCCCCAGGTTGCAGACAGTAGGGCAGGCAGTTCGAACCAGTAAATAACCAACTTCATGGACACATTTAGATGATTTCATTTTTTAAATGGGTTGTGTTATTTTTAGCTGTACACACTGACCTAAGTGCAAGGAAAAGGTGGTTGGAAACAGTGCAAGAAACAATGTTAGCAATTTGATTGGTTAGTTTTATGGTACTAGTTTTGAAAAAAAGTTGAGGCGTTTGACTACTCAGTTTTCTGCTGGTTATTTGTTCCTCGTTGATACTTTTTGCTACTTTCGATTTGTTAATTTTCAGCCAATCAGATATTTGTTCAGAAACTTAACAGATAAGTCATTATTTCAGCCAATTACCCTTTTTGTGCTTTGGAAGTACGGGACTTTTGAGACTACACTTTGTTATGATGCTGTGGCTGCAGGCTCAGCACAAGACTCAACTGATTCTACAGTCAATAAATTATGACCTTGGTGCAAAGGTTCCTTTAAATCATGTGCACACAAACGCAGCCCTGCACTTTGTCACAGAACATCACAAGTATTTTGGTTTCAAGAACAGGTCAATCTTACGGTCAAAAATCAAAAACAGTACCAAACTCGACTACATCTTTGGTGGTGCTCAGACTATTTTGTGTTACACTTTGATAACTTTAAATATGTTCAGTGAGTAAATTTAAAAAATGAATTAAACATATCGAACTATAAATATAGAATATAGCTTACCTGAATCAGGAGGGCACACAACTTGAACTTTAAGGAGCAAATTTACACATCTGCCAGAAAAAATATACACATCAATAATCTGGGCGTACAATACCAGCCATCAATGCAGAAATAACACACAGTACAAAGGATGGATATCCTCATTAGAAGCATCAATAAATTCCTCCCACAAACATTTTGCAATCAAAATGCATAATAGTTTAGAATCATAGAATGATACAGCACAAAAGGAGGTTATTCGGCCCATCGTGCCTGCGCCGGCTCTTTGAAAGAGCTATCCAATTAGTCCCACCCACACCCTGCTCTTTCCCCAGAGCCCTGCATATTTTTCAACTTCAAGTATTTATCCAAATACCTTTTGAAAGTTATTATTGAATCTGCTTCCACCACCCTTTCAGGCAGTGCATTCCAGATCATAACAACTCGCTACGTATTTTTTTCCCTCATGTCGCCTCTGCTTCTTTTACCAATCACCTTAAATCTGTGTCCTCTGGTTACTGACCCTCCTGCCACTGGAAACAGTTTCTCCTTATTTACTCTTTAAAAAAAAACTCTTCATAATTTCGCACACCTCTATCAAATCTACCTATTACGTATACATAGCAATAAACACTTAAATATAAAAATGCTTCATGAAATGTGTGTGAAAGTACTTTCTAGAGAATCCAATTTTTTTTCAAGTACAGGAAGAAAAGGCCATTTGGTCTATCAAATCCACACTCTCCAGCAGACCCTGTACAATGTGCATTGTCGTGGACTCTCGCAACCTGTTTAACCTCCTGAATGAGGTGAATAATCACGGGAAAACTCCAAGAATATTATAAAATAATAATGAATTGCCTGTGGAAGGAAGATAAGAAATCTTAAACACTGCAAGAGATACATGTGAATTACTACAAACTGTGAAAACGATTGCAAAAGGCTGCAAAATTATCCAAGATAAATACTGGAGGTTTCAAAAAAAATATACACTGTTCACAAATAAGTAAATGTTGCAGAATTGTACCAAATGCTGTCAAAAGGCAGAAATATGAATGAAAACGAGTAAATCTCTTTGCTTCTGGATTATGAGGACATAAATCAAGGGGGAAAGGTGCAACTCTGACCTTGCCACAGCATTCACCACCAACATGGAAGAGACCACAAGACAGACCCAGAACAAGATGGGATGACAACATAAAAGTGCTCAACAGCATGGGCCTTACACCCAATTAGGCACAAGTGAGAACCCTGAACCATAATGGTTCGAAGAAGCTGGTAGGTGGCAACGTCCTCTTATGGAGAAGGCCCTAGACAACAACAGCGGGACCCCACAGTGACCCTGAAGAGGGCAGGCAGGGAAAGATTGGGTGAGGAACTGAACAAAGCAACTTCCACCTCATTCACTGGGGTACAGGCAGATCTTCCTTTGAAAACGTTTTTGATTTTACTCTCTATTGGGGAAACGAGGGGAAGGGGAAACAAGGGGAGAAAGTGGAAACGAGGGGAGAAAGTGGAGGGGGCAGAGGAGGAAAAGGGGAAGGGGGTAAAGGTTTTGGTTGCCATATTACAGAAAGGACATCATGGTGCTAGAAAAGATGCAAAGGGCTACCCGGATATCAGGCACCTGAACCACAAGGAGGGACTACAGCAGCTGAGTTTGTTTGCACGAGAGAAGAGAAGACCAGGAGGGGACCTTCTTGAGTTGATTCTTAAAAACTGTATACCATGCCCTGGAAAATGAGAGGCATGGGATGAAGCAAACAGATTGAAAGATGTAACGCTTTCACACAGAGGGTGGTGAACGGTTAATTACCTGGGCAGTCCAAGGTTGATAAAATCAGCAGTTTTAAGAATAAGTTGGACAGGCATTTGCCAAGAAAAATCAATGGAGGGAGATCAGTTGTGAATTGTGTATTCTGTCTTTGAACTGAGGCTGGCTAGTTGGACCGAAATAACTTTTTCCACTCCTGTATATTTCTATTTTCCTAGACTACTACACAATGTCGAATCTGCTATAACACAGTACAGGAAACTTTCGTTTATCCGGCATCGACGGGACCGGCGTGGTGCCGGTTTATCGAAAGTACCGGATAACGGAGAGTTATATCTACCGAGGCTATTTTTAACAAAGAGACTCCAGGCAGCGCGGGAGAATCAACTCCTGCTACTGCAGTGTTTCGGACTTCCGACAGCGCCAGGAGGCTGAGTAGTGGCACTTTTGAAAAGTACCCCTACTGACTAAATCGGCGTTCGCGGACTCGGACTCGGGATCGGCAACATTGCCGGTTATTTGAGAGGAGTTTTCGGAGCACTCGCCGTTCGCGGAGACTCGACTGCGACTCGGCAACATTGCCGGTTATTTGAGAGGAGTTTTCGGAGGATGATTTTTGCCGGTTAAGCGAGAATTCCGGATATTTGGGTGCTGGATAAACGAAAGTTTCCTGTAGTATGGAATATCAGCAAATGCTTTCTGCTTAGCATTATGCAACTTGCAATCCTGTAAAGGATAATGTACTTATAACAGTAACTCACCTACTAAAATTAGTAATTGACTCCTTATTATTTTTCAAGAGAGCAAAAGCTTGTCCTTGATATAAAAATGCAGTTGCTGACCATAAAATATAATTGAGGGTTTCTTTCTTCTTTGCCCAAAGTGTTTGTGACTCATTGAAGCATTTCGAAAGAGAACTCTGACACGTGGCATTAATCTCTGGAACTTCAGCCCTTTCTGAGCAATCACCAGACAGCCATTCATTAACTCTAATTTCAAATGTTAATTTTTCTGAAAGTAAACTTGACATTTTGCAGGCAATTTCCTCGCAAAGAGTGATGACATCATTATATCTCTGACATCGCAAGAGAGCTACGGCTGCTTCCAAATAGACTTCAGGAATGCTAGGAACGGTGCAGTCTGCTACGAGAAATACCTATGAAAGAGCACAATATAATTAAAAGTTGAAAACGATGATGAGTTTCTAACCCCAGATAGAGCAATGCTTGTTAAAATGCAGCCTGCGGCCAATGGTAGCTCACTCAGCACCTCCCACCAGGAAGAAAGCACAAACAGTAAGAGAATGAACATTTTCTTAGACTTAATGCAACACAACATTAGGTCGACTAGTATATTATGAAAAGCAGAATATACTGTCACCTGTAAACATTTTTTATGGACATTTCATTATTAAATGTGTCCACACCTACATTACATCTGGTGACGTGTACTCTGCCTCGACCCCAATTGCCATTGTGGGCCCTATCTTTGGCCTCCAAAGCAGACTCCTGACTTCCCAGCTCCATTATTGAGCTCCTAGCCTGTTCTGGGCCAGCGATGAACCCCATCCCCCCCAACTCATTATCACCCCTTGATGCTCCTCAAGCAATTGGCAGCACCAATTTGGCTGACCCTTGTCTCAATCACCCACTTGCTGATCAGCCTCTCTGCTGCCTGCATGACTGCCCTGCCCCCAAATAAGCAATTCTGTCCTGTGCCAGCATGCTCCCGAGATCAACATGACAAAGTTAAAATATGCTAATTCATTGTTTGTCAGCCCTGCAATCAGTGCCCACAGACAAATGTATTTTTGAATTTAATTCATTTTCAGTTGTCATGTTTCTAATTCCCTCTTGCCGCACCCGTCATCCTCTTCTCCTTCACCCTCTCCATCTGGACACCCGTCACCCCCTTCTCCTTCACCCTCTCCATCTGGACACCCGTCATCCGCTTCTCCTTCACCCTCTCCATCTGGACACCAGTCATCCTCTTCTCCTTCACCCTCTCCATCTGGACACCCGTCATCCTCTTCTCCTTACCCTCTCCATCTGGACATCCGTCATCCTCTTCTCCTTACCCTCTTCATCTGGACACCCGTCATCCTCTTCTCCTTCACCCTCTCCATCTGGACACCCGTCACCCCCTTCTCCTTCACCCTCTCCATCTGGACACCCGTCATCCGCTTCTCCTTCACCCTCTCCATCTGGACACCAGTCATCCTCTTCTCCTTCACCCTCTCCATCTGGACACCTGTCACCCCCTTCTCCTTCACCTTTCCTGATTCCCCATCCCCCTCCTCTCTCTCCCCACTTCCCCCTCTCTCTCCTCCACTCTGGTTACACTTATCTTACCAGTTTCACCAGTCGCACCACTGCTACCACTCCCAGTAGGTTTCAGTTCTCCTTTGGTGGCCTTAGCGTCTCTCCTGAGTGGCCTCTATTTACCTTCTGGTCTTTCACGATGCTCCATCTTTTCTCCGGCCGCACCACCCCAAACAGCCTTTAACCCTGTTTTTTTCTTTCTCCCACCTCTAATGTTGCTCCATTTTCTCCCTTAGTTGCCTTTAGTCCTCTTCTGCCTCCTCCCCACATGCCCCTGCCCCGGCCTTTAATCCTGTTGGACCTATTCTCTACCTTCCCCGATTCCTTGGCTCTACACCTCCTCTACCTTCCTCCAACCCCCACTTCACTCTGCTTTCTCCCTCCAGCTACTAATGAGCTCCAATGTTCAGTACTTCCTCAGCTCTAGTCCACTTATTCCCCCTCCCCCAAATAACCTCACTTGTCCTTAAAACTGCGTCATGACTTCCCGCATGCAATGCCAAGGAAGGTCCACTGCCAATAATGAGTGGGGCAGAAATGACTGTAGTTCATTCGGAATGAGGTCTGAGCTCGTAATCACACACAATAGTGCATTTTGGGCTCAACATTCAACACAGAATCTTCTTGAGCAACATCTCTCTTCCCAGGAACTTTGTTGTCTAAAAACATTTTAAAAATGCCGCGCAGACATCTTGTGTATGAAGATCAGCAAATTATTTCTAAATGACACTCACTTCCTGTTGGGATCCTTCAAGAAATAAAGCCAGTAGATCAAGATAGTGTTCCGCTGCCTCCTCAGCTCTAGACAAAACAAGTTAGATTGCAGAAAGTGAAACTGAATCTAAAAATGTCACAATAAATTTGTGCTTCAGTCTTGAGATACAAAAACATTCCCTAGATATCTCAACGAGGGTGTTCAGTGAGTAGCTGAGCCAATTCGTTCGGGGAAGATCCCAGATTGAATTCCTGAGCTATGTCAGGTTAGTTAGTCTCAGCCAGGGACACTAATAGGGATATATAATTGACCTCAGTACTCCTGGGTTAAAGATTGGAAAGTCAGCCAGGGCTCTCCAACTCCTGATCACTTTTGGTAACTTCTCCTGTGTAGACCTTTTAGCGAGGATAGGATCAGACAGGCCCCTGTATGCAAACAGCTGATACATCCAGCCTCACTCATGCATAATTGCAACCTGGGCAAGGAATCAAAGGATACCCAATGCCCAGCAAGGAGTCAATGTCTCTGGGAAAAGAGGAAAAACTGACGAGAGAAAGCAGGAAAAAACTTGAAAATCTAATTCTAGATTTCGAGTTGCAATTCTGAAGAATATTTCAGGTCAATCACCCTTCCCTTCACAGAAAAAGGTTTATCATCTCATATTTCATCTAGTCTTGGGATGTGGGCATCACTGCCAAGGCTGGCATTAATTTCCCATCCCTAGTTGCCCTGAGGTGGTGGTGGTGGGCTGCCTTCCTGAACCACTGCAATCCATTGGTTTTCCATATGCTGTCTGTACAGTGGGAATTTTGTAAATAGTACCTTCCTATCTGGAGAAACCTTCTTGCAAGGGAGTGCTTTACATGCACCTGGTTTACACTGGTCAACAGATGACATCTTGCAGGAATCCGTACCAGTTGTTCAGGTCTAATCAGAACTTGAGGATCAACATGATTGCCATCTTTAAACTGATCCCAACTTTCCAAAGCCTAGAAAATAAAATTTAACACATTCTGCATTTCAGTTCACTAGTGTCTAATTAGAACTCGAGAAAAGTTACACTAAGTTTGAATTAGTGCTTCGCAAGTTAGAGCACGGGAGGTTCAAACCACAATCCAGGACTTGTGCGCATCATCTGGGCAGATATTGTCACATTATAAGGACTTTTAGGCCTTATATGCAGATATTTATCTCATCGTCTGTGCCTTAACCACTCCCTTAAGTGAACACTCCCTCCCAATTTGGTAATATAGCATTGCCTAGGGGTCAAACTGAAACTCTGGTTACTGCAGTAGTTTACTGATACTGACATGAGTCCCATCGTATTCTCCTGGTCTTTGGATAGAAGAAGAATAAACACTATCAGACCATATGATCTAGGCTATAAATTAAAATTTATTAAAAGTAACAGTTAAAGAGCAGCATAAAGCCAATACGACAGAATCTACTTAATTACATTAACTTTTAACCGACACCTCCTCAGGGTCAAAAATGTCAAACCCTAACACTTTGCTCACTCTCTTAGCAATATTAAATCTGGACCAGCATCCAGAACACAAAATTTGAACTCGGTTTTGCCTAACCATTAGAGTCTTTAAGGTCTTCACCTCTTATCTCGATAATCTAGAAGGATGGACAAGCTGGGAGGATGTTGCTTGGCGTTTACCTCCTATACTTAGCAAGTTGAATACTGGTGTACAAGATGTCTTCCACAGGTGAATCAAGTTTATCAAACTAATGTGATGGTTTCCTGAACTCCATACTCCATCCAGTTACAAGGCCCCAGCACAACTGCAAGTGTTACACAGCATTTTACCTAAAATTTAATTTATTTTCGGACAAAGCAAGCAATCTATATTCAATGATTTCTACTTGCCTTGTAATCAAAACGTATTTTCACAGGAGTAACATGTTTAAAGTGACATTTTATATGCTAGACAGCAACATATATCCTCTTCAACGTGTAAAAACAAGTTAGCAGCAACCAGATTTAAAGTGACCAACCACATCTCGTAAATAGGTAATAAAAATATGAAGACTTTCTCATAGTTTAAATTATGACCAAACTCCTTCAGAAGAGACATAAAGCTTATCCTCCAACTGACATTCAATCTCAATAGACACTTGTACTTGATCTATTGTTAGTAACAGCTCATCTCCATCCCTCAAGGATCACACAAGTAGTATCATCAACTACATGTAAACATTGTCGATCCCAGATTCCCATGTGAGGAGGCAACCCTGCAAAAATAAGTTTATCTTTTTACCCATGATTAAAGTCACTAAACTGAAGGAATACAATTTCCAAAACACGAGTAAAATCCTGGAATTTTTCCTAATCCCATTTCATTTAAATGGAATTTGATTTTGGCCCCTGTAAAACAGTGGCACTGTGGAGATGCAATTATATAGGGCCCTGGTGAGACCACACCTGGAGTACTGTGTACAGTTTTGGTCTCCTTACCCAAGGAAGGATATACTTGCCATAGAGGGAGTGCAACGAAGGTTCATCAGACTGGTTCCTGGGATGGGGGGATTGTCCTATGAGGAGAGATTGAGTAGACTAGGTCTATATTCTCTGGAGTTTAGAAGATTGAGAGGTGATCTCATTGAAACATATAAAATTCTTACAGGGCTTGACAGGGTAGATGCAGGGAGGATGTTTGCCCTGGCTGGGGAGTCTAGAACCAGGGGTCACAGTCTCAGAATAAGGGGTCGGCCATTTAGGACTGAGATGAGGAGAAATTTCTTCACTCGGAGGGTGGTGAATCTTTGGAATTCTCTATCCCAGAGGGCTGTGGAGGCTCAGTCTATTTAAGACAGAGATCAATAGATTTTTGAATATTAAGGGAATCAAAGGATATGGGGATAGAGCAGAAAAGTGTAGATGATGTAGAAGATCAGCCATGATCTTATTGAATGGCGGAGCAGGCTCAAAGGGCCGAATGGCCTACTCCTGCTCCTATTTCTTATGCCCAAGATTTTATAATGGTCTGGATTTTGCGGTCAGCGGCGAAGTAACGGTGCTTGCCGTTCATCACGCTTACAGCTGCCCACAGAATTTTCGTGGGCTTTTGAGTGACAATTTACAGTTCCAAGAGATCTTATTCAGCGTGGCGCCCTCTACAGGGGATCCGTGGTGTGTGAGCAGGGAAGCTACAGCGCGTCTCTTCAACCAATTAGATTGAAGAATCCTCACTGAGACATGCAGAGTCTAAACCAGGAAGTATAAATAGAAAATTTAATTCATTGTAAAATTATATACAGAGAGTGAAAGAGAGGGAAAGAAAGATGGGATTAAGACAGAGATAAAAGAGACAGAAAGAAAAAGTAAAACAGTTTTTCCAAGTTTAAAAAAAATCTCCAACAATAATTAAATTCTGAAGAAATGAGACTCTACACTTGTAAAATAAAATTTTCAGTGCCAGAGAGGTTGTTTGGCAGTAATTAAGACTTATGACGTTAAAAATTTACTTAAAACATGAATGCACCAGCCCTAACTTTTTTTGCCGTGTTTAGTGGGCAACCAGTGGGTAAGTATAGCAACTTCACGCCCTTACACGGATTTCCATGCCGAATCTCTCGGCGAGGTACCAGTGTAGTGCAACTTGTGGAGGAGCAGGGCAAATCAGACAGCAACCTCCGTATTTCCGCGTTTAACTCTGCAAGTGTGGACTCCAGAAGTCGCTGTCCGATTTAATAGCTGTTAAGCTCACCGTTATTCTTAACACAAAATTTAAAAATTTAATAAAATATGTATTTTTTTTTACTTTTTCTTTGTCTTTTTTATCTCTCTCTCTTAAACCAATATTTCTTAGCCTCTCTTTATTTTGCTTTCTGTGCCTGATTTGGCATTGAATTAAATATTCTAACTGACACTTCCTGCTTCAGGCTCTGCACTACTCACCAATGATTCTTCAATCTGATTGGTTAAGGAGATACACAGTTGCTTGCCCTGTTCACACAGGTCCAAGATGCTCCGTAGAGGGCGCTGCGCTTTTTCGATAGTTGGCTGACAGGAACTTCCAGTGCAAAAGCCAATAGAAAGTCTATGGGCAAGTTTAACAAGCACTATGTTTCTTTTAATCCACATGCAGCATATGAACTACTTCACCAGCATGCAGAAAACAGTTCAATGTCTAACCGTATTGTGCAAACAGATGGTCAACAGAATTGCTAAGTCTTCCAGGACAAATCAATTCAGTGCATAACTTGATGCACACCTTCAAAAAGCATAAACATCTGCAAACAATTCTGTCCACCAGAGTGCAACTGGCCCCACATTTTAATGATTTTTGCCCCACACTGACTTGTTTAAAAGTTGAACAGTATGTAATCAACATGGCTCTAGTGGCGCAATCGGTTTACTGGCGCAGGCACGATGGGCCGAATGGCCTCCTTCTGTGCCGTAAATTTCTATGATTCTGTAACAAAACTAGAACTCACCACATAGAGATGGTTAAGGGCCTCAAGCTCAGCTTCCACCATCTCCAGCTGTCGATACACCATGGCAGCATGATACAATGCAGAAAGGCACTGGATGTCTGCTTGAAGAGCCCATCTGAAATATTGCAAGGCAGTTTGTGGTCTGTCCTAAAACAGATCATTCAAAAAACATAACTTTGGCGCAAGTATAATCTGTTTATAAAATCTTACCCTTAAATATAAAACGAATTTCAACAATATTTCAATCAAGTTTGTTGAAATTTTAATACACACACTTTGGCTGGGCTGCTGCATGCAACACAATTTGGCAAGTACATTAAAACAGGGATGAATGCTGCTTTCATCTTTGGAAAAGACAGGTGCAGCTTAAACTGAATTTAACCTGTCAAGGAGGACAGAGATTAAATGCAATTTGTTCTGTGAAGCCATGAGGGCAGATGTTGCCTAGACTGGTGTCCAAACATGGATCATGCAAATTATGTGGTCTACAACACTCATTTCAGATCCTTTTATACCCACAGTTATAGTTTAAAAACTACAAGGTATTATGACCAAGATTACACCCCTATTTATAAAACATGAATTACCAGAGGCCTTTTTTATGGTTTTATCTATCTGCACTCACTTCAAGAAATGATGTTCTTGAACCCCGGGGTATCTCTGTTCCTCCACAGCCTTTTACTAAAGAAACAAATGTTTTCTTTGATCCTAGATTTTATTGGTTCAGTGATTTAAACTGCTACTGAGAACATCAATGCAGGAATAACTTCCTGTAATCTGAATGAGCTAATTGTGTGTACACTGCGTATGGGAGACAAGGTCCGATTACAGGAACTGCTGTTCAATCATGGTTCTATATATAAACATTAAAACAATTGCCCTTTATCAAAATTCATTCTCAGTTTAGCTTTTCTATTTAGTTTTGCTTGTATTTCTCAGATATTTTCCTTCACTCTTACTTAAAAAAAATTTCCTTTGCTGGTTAAACACAATGCAATCCAATTATTGATTTTGGGTACCATTTGGACTGAGCTGTAGCCGATCAGAGTATAGATCTCTGCCAGAATTCTCTTGGAGCAAAGTCCTTCAGCTGCTTGCTGCAAGATATCAATGGCTTCCAGGAAATTACCTTCTTCCATTTTACGAAAACCTAACAAGGACACAAGATTCAAACAATACTTAATAATCTCTTCGCCTGACAACAAGCTGCAAGCAGTTTGCAATATTAGGTCACTCAAGGTCAACATCAAGCAGCAAATATGCTTGCTCTCAAATTTACTTCAAAGGATCATCTGCATTGATAGTATGGTCACTAAACCACTGGTTAAAAATAAAAAAGGGAAAATATTAATACCAAATATTTTTCAAGCAAGGAGCACTTGTACCTCTATTTAGAAGAGAATATATACAAACCAGCATCAACCAACCAAACTCCTTAAGTCTTTAAACTTCTTGCAATGACTCTGCCTATGAGTCAACCGAAGCAGCAGGGCAATATTAAAAGCAAAGTACACAGTTACGATCAAAAAACAAAAAACAGTGCAGATGCTGGAAATCTTAAACAGATAAAGCTGGAAATACTCAGCAGGTCAGGCAGCCTATGGAAAAACAGGAGTCAATCAATGCTTCAGGCATTAAGACCTTTCTTCAGGATTAGGAAATATTACAGGTGGGCATTTAAAAAGCTTATTTTTTCCCCCTTTCCTTGTTGTGTTCCTTTTTACATAGAAAACTAGCCAAGGGAATAGCAGAAGGGGTCAAATCTATTGAGGCAGCTGGCATATTGTTCACATATTGCCATTTATATATTCTTGATCTGTACAATTCATCTGCTGCATTTGCCTACACCCTGCATTTCAGTGTAATTCATTGTAGGTGGAGCAGTTTGGGACATTTCTAAGAGATGTGATAAGGTGCTATAGAAATGTAAGTTTTTTGTTTCACGAGGAAGACTCTCAGAAGTAAATGTTGAAGTGATCGTAAAATGATTTAAGTAGCTTGATGAATACATCAGTGCATTCATAAACATGCTTCGTCGCAACTATTCAACTCACTTGGAAGAATGACGGGACTGGTCAGCCCTTCTGGAACATATATGTGAGGAGATGCTGACACAGTTAATATTTTCCAGCGCACACAATAAACTAAATTTAAAAAAAATATAAAACCTAATCAAAATGTAGAATTTACTCCTTTTCATTTAGAAAATTGTTTTCAAAAAGGTCAGTTGTATGATATTGCAAAACACTTGCACCTCAAGGTACAAAAAGAAAAACTTTCTACTTATACAAGAACAAGTCTTAACACTTACACCTGTAGAACCTGATTTAATATTTTCAGCAAGAGCACGAAACCGCATTTTCTGCACCACGTATCATACCATAGATATTATAAAATGTGCGTGTGATAAGTGTGCACACAGCGGGGGGGAAATGAAGAAACAGTTAAATTGCAGCAATTTTATTTTAAAGTATTACTGCAATGGGCTTAGTCAGGCAACAGAAAATATTAAAGTCAGTAAACTTTATTTTTTTACTTGTTACTTGTCAGTCTGTAGCACTGTCATCTCAAAGTCAGCAGGTTGTTCCTTCAAGCCCCACTCCAAGACTTGAGCACATAATCCAGGCTGACAATTCAGTAGTAAGCTGTGAAGTGCTGTCTTTCAAATGAGATGTTAAGCAGAGGCCCTATCCTGCCTGTACAGGTGGACATAAAAAAAGCGATGGTACTATTGAAAGAACAACAGGGAGTTTTCTGGGTGTCCTGCCAATAATGATCTCTCAATCAACATCACCAACATCACTTGCTGTTTGTGGCACTTTGCATAAATTGGCCACCACATTTTCCTACACGGCACTGACCGCACTTCAAAAGTAACTCATTGGCTGTGAAGTGCTCTGAGATGTCACAAGAGGTGCCGTACAAATTAAAATTCTTCCTTCTGACAGGGAAAGATAGTGGTACAGCACCAACCAGTGGCGAGACAGAAGTTCACATCTACAATCATCCCAAAACCTCCGAGGTTTCTATCTGTGCTGTTTCACTGCAGGAGTGGGAAGAAAAAAAAGAGATAAAATCACCCCAAACAGTTCACAACAGGCATTATAGAATGCTATTGACAAAAGACTGTGAAGAATCCTGGCAGAAAAATGATATATGGCACAGAAAGAAAGAATTAAAAAAACCTCATCTTAAATGAGAGAGAATAAATTTAGGATAATGGGGAAATGGATCCAAACTTCTGTGCTGAGCGCAGTTTCTCAATCGATGGCTCAGTTTCAAAACTGTAATCTACAGCAGATCAGCATATGGATGGCATGTAAAGTGTAATGTCAAAGTGTCACTCATTAATGTGATTCAATACTACATAAAGCACACAAAAACCCATTACTGGTCTCATATCAGCTACTGAGTTTAAAATTAGGCACATAGCTGGTTAGACTGGTTACCTCGAATAAACATAGTACAGGTGTATATCAACTCTCCCAGACTGCGGAGACTCTGTACCAACATAAGGTGACTTCCATTTCTAGCTTTTAAAAGGTCACCAGTTTTAACGCATTGCAACAAATCATCAGAGTGTGTGTTCAAACCAGAGGCTGAGGAGCCCTAAAAAAAACACAAACAGGAAAGAGATAAGTGGAACAATGGCAGGTTTTTTATTTTTACATTATTAGCAAACTATTTCAGAGACTAAAGAGAGCATGTTAAATCTACATTTCACAGAAAAGTATTGTTTTAACCAATTATTATATGATGCGTTTTATCAACTGATTATAGAACAGCCTTCGCAAATGCAGTGCCATGTGGCCTACAAGGCAAATAACCAGCTCCAGCAGTAGAATGTGGAATTTGGCTGGATTGAAAGGAGATAAACGCTTGAATCCTCGATGGGAATGATATTTGAACTTAGTTGCCTCCTTCAGTTGGGTTCATCAATTTTCAGCTGGGCTACTGGAGGGCATCTGTTATCCTTCTGCTAAACAATACCAAGTTACCTCTGGTGTCCCCCAAGGACCTATCCTTGGCACGTCCTATTTCTCATCTACATGCTGCCCCTTGGCGACATCATCCAAAAACACAGCATCAGTTTCTACATGTACGCTGACGACACCCAGCTCTACCTTACCACCACCTCTTGACCCCTCCACTGTCTCTAAATTGTCAGACTGCTTGTCTGACATGCAGTACTGGATGAGCAGAAATTTCCTCCAACTAAATATTAGGAAGACCGAAGTCATTGTCTTCGGTCCACGCCACCAACTCCATCCCTCTCCCTGGCAACTGTCTGAGGCTGAACCAGACTGTTCACAACCTTGGTGTTATATTTGACCCGAGATGAGCTTCCGACCACATATCCACGCCATCACTAAGACCACCTACTTCCATCTCCAGAACATCGCTCGACTCCGCCCCTCATCCATGCCTTTGATACCTCGAGACTTGACTATTCCAACGCACTCCAAGCCCGTGTCCTAACTCGCAGCAAGTCCCGCTCACCCATCATCCCAGCGCTCACTGACCTACATTGGCTCCTGGTCCAGCAACGCCTTGATTTTAAAATTTTCATCTTTGTTTTCAAATCCCTCCATAGCTCTGTAATCTCCTCCAGCCCTACAACCGTCCGAGATATCTGCACTCCTCTAATTCTGGCCTCTTGAGCATCCCTGATTTTAATCGCTCAAGCACTGGTGGCCGTGCCTTCAGCTGGCCAAGCCCCTAAGTTCTGGAATTCCCTCCCTAAACCTCTCCGCCTCTCTTTCCAGCCTTTAAGACGCTCCTTAAAACCTATCTGCCCTAATATCTCATGTGGCTCGGTGTCAAATTTTGTTTGAGAACGCTCCTGTGAAGCGCCTTGGGAGGTTTTACGATATTAAAGGCACTATATAAATAAAAGTTATTGCTGTTGTTATTGTTGAGTGAGACTGGGTCATTCCACCCGCTAATGAGCAAAAAAAAAACAATGGATTGAGAAACTGGTCCAGTCTGTGTGTAGAGTAACAAACACTCTTTCAAAGTTTCACCATCAGTACAGCTTTTATGATTCAGTTCATAATATCCTTGTATTTTCTTCAGGTTATTTTCTATTGATTTTCTGAATGAA
The DNA here is from genome assembly GCA_030390025.1 of Squalus acanthias. Lineage (NCBI taxonomy): Eukaryota > Metazoa > Chordata > Chondrichthyes > Squaliformes > Squalidae > Squalus > Squalus acanthias. The sequence goes on from CM059426.1 coordinate 55,277,131, forward strand.
TCTTTTTCAATTGAATGTTGAAGCAGTGCAGCACAATGGAGCACCACTGCATGGTGCAGTGGAGAGGCAAGAGATGCGTTCCATCAGCCATTTCCTTATAGAGACACAGAGAATGTTCCAGAGACCAAGCCATCCTATTTCAGCTCGTCAATTTTGTAAGAATTTGAAAATTGTCTTATTCTGTGACTGTTTCTGGGAGTGCTACCTGTACTTTTCTGTGTGGGGAATGATGTGTAATACACATCCTGTTTAGGTTAGGACGACAGCATCCCTCAACCGTAAATATTCAAATCACTGGTATAACTCTGGATTTATTTTCTTCTCCCATGTCTCTAATTACATTTAAGGATTTAAGTAGGAATATGAACTAGCTGCGTGAAATGAACATTTTCAACTGTACTGTTTACTAGATGATGCTTCAGATAACTGGTCTCCATTAACTAGGCCAGGTTGTCTGCTCTAGTCATGAATTAGATAATGGGCAGAAGAAGCTCCATTGAACTGGCTGTTCACACTCTTTCTGCCCAGGACAGCATTAAATGTTCAGTCACTGGCCTATTCCTCTACTCCAGGGCTTTGAAATCCATTTTGATTGACATATTTGATCAATTGTGAACAATATCTGTTTATTTCCCCTTGTACCAGCCTGAATCAAAGGGAAAAGGGAGATATAATAGACTGGCAGCATATGTTCTTCAGTTCCCTCACTGCACCACTATAATGGGGCAGAGGCTATAGGGACTTCATGAAATATCGGTCTTTTGTAAAAAAAAACTCTTCTCAAGAGCGCATGGTCCAAGCTACTGCAGAGTAATTCTATAACCCCATTAATGACTTATCGTTTTGAACACGTCTTACACACGTGTACTCCTTCAATCTCTCTGCATGTGGATCAATTTAACAATAGGCAAGATGATGATCGGTTTGATTTGTAAGCTACTTTATTTCACAGTAGGCAAAAACATACAGAACACGGTCTATAATGAGAAACTTGGTACGATCAGTATAACTTCAGTTCACATACGATTATAAAATACACCACCGCACTTTAGTGCACTATTTACTTTACATAACACCATGAACTATCCCGTCTTTTGGATGAGACGTTAAACCGAGGCCCCATCTACTCTCTCAGGTGGACATAAAAGATCCCATGGCACTAGTTCGAATAAGAGCAGGGGAGTTATCCCCGGTGTCCTGGCCAAAGTTAGCGAAGTACAGCTAGACTGCATATGCCGACTCAACCTAGACAAGGCAAGACAAGACAAGACAATCCCGACCAGGGCATAGGTTCTTCCCTTGCAACCTGCCTCTTTGGTGTCTTTGTGTTCTGGTTTTTAAAAGCGTCTCTCATAGCCCACCCAGAGATTAAAAAAAGTTTCCAACACCAATGTGCTTAGTGTTTCGCGGAATAACCAAACATGGTTGATGAATGGTCCATTGTCTGGGTCTCAGAGAAACATCTTCCCATCTCACATTGTAATCAAGATTTATCTGCCGATCGAGCTACAACTCAGCATGGGGCTGACTTGGGAAGCTAATCTCCCTCCGGCAAGCTTTTTGCGAAAAAAAACATGTTAGTATAGCTCACGTTCAGGTAATTTCCATGATAAAATGGGCAAAGAATCCTGAACCATGATAATAAGCAATGAATCTCTAGATGCCTTGCCGCACTTACTCTGTCTCTTAGTATGTGAAGTGCAGCATCAATCTTCTCCAGCTGATTACTAACCAGCCACAGCACACATTGCAAGTAGATCAGCTGATCAACTGACTGAATAAAAGTTGGGTCATGGATGCTCTGAAATATCATTCCCCATAATTTCATGACGTCCAGTCCATCAAAATGTCTACCATAAGCTTCTAATCCTGTTTTAAAAAATTATAAAGAACCATGAAACACCAAGTAATTTTAAAAGTCTTGAATTTATAACACAATAAGCAAGCTTTCCTATCAAAAAAACTCAGGCCAAGCTGAATCCAAAAGAAAAAAAAGTTTATTTACATTGGACATCATACACGAAAAGGGAATAATTTCAGTGGCAGCAAGGGATGTAATCTAAAGAAACCACACTGAACTTTTATAAAACATTGCAGAGAACACATCTTCTGTGAGAAGAGGGATTCTCCAGTCATCTGGTCCAGATACAGCCTCACAGAGACCCATCACAAGAGGAGGCAGCTAGGATGTGCTCCACAGGAGCGTAAAACAAGTGATGAGCAAGTCACCATGCTACTCTCACAACTTGTAAAGGCTGGCTCAAAAACCTTATTAACAGGCGTCAGCCTTGTCTCAGTGGTAGCACTCTCACCTCTGAGTTGGAAGGTTGTGGGTTCAAGCACCACTCCAGAGACTTGACACTTCAGTGCAGTACTGAGGGGGTGCTGCACTATCAGAGGTTCTGTCTCTCGGATGAGACGTTAAATCGAGCCACATCTCCCCTCTCAGGTGGGCATAAAAGACCCAATGGCACTTTTTGAAGAGTACACCTGGACATTTATTTCATTGTTCTTTGTGGGGCCTTGCCATGTGCAAATTGGCTGCCACCTTTCCCTACAATGCAACAGTAACTACACTTCAAAAGTACTTCATTGGCTGTAAAGCGCTTTGGGAGGTCCCGAGGTCATGAAAGGCACTATATAAATATATATAAAGTCTCTCTTTCTTAACTTTCTTCTCTGCCAGGAAATTGTACACAACTGTCTACTGGAATAGATGGTTTCAGGTGCAAATTCTTGAAGCTGGAAAAATTGTATGGCAATAAAGAATTTATTTAAATATTAAAATATCAGAGGGTTACTGTATTAAGAAAAAAATTCAGTGTTTATTGAGGGAGAAGCGCCATTAGTCATATTTATTACAATTGCCTGCACCTGTGGTGCAATTATAAAACTGCATTGGAATGCATCAGTTTGTGAATGCCCCTTTCACATTTGGGTGTAAGGTAATCCGAAGCAACAATTAAGTAACATCCTGGAGCTGGCTGTGTGTGTCTATTTTGGGGGTGGGGGAAGACAGTAAACTACAAATACAAACAGAAGTTAAAGCAAACTTACAACTAGTCCACTGTACTTAAAGTTTATAACTTACCTCGGACAAGTCCCTGATACATCAAGGCGTTGTCATTTTGATTGCCGTCAGACAAACTGATGTTTAAAACAACTGCATTGTACAGAATAGTCAGTTCCAAGGGAATGCTGGGTACAGTTGGTGGCAATCCTGCACAAAGACCGTAAAGAATTGGTGTGCACTCCAATGAAAGGAAAGGTTACCCAGCTGGTGAGCCATCAGGCACCAGAACATTTATCCATTGTATTGCCAATGAAGCAGGCGGCACAATACACTGCCTTACTAAAATACTATACCATTGGACTCTAGTACATCAGTGATTCCACACGTGGAGTCAGCTCGGACTCCAAATAGTTCCTCAGACAAGATATCAAGAGGTCAGTCATTACAGCAAATAGAGGGAGAGAAACTACACAAATCAATCTGAGGCACTCTTTCCAGTGGCCAGTTAGTTTAACATCTGTGGTAGGGAACATTTTAAGAATGTCTAATTAAGGATGACATTACTGTGTATCTAGATAACGACAAAATAGTTCGAAGTAGCCAGCATGGATTTCAAAAGGAACAATTGTGACAAACCTCATAAAATTCATTGATGGGAGAAATGCAGTGGAAGTAATGAACAAGGACTTCAGGAAAGCATTTGACAAAGTACCACATGGGAGATTACTAGAGAGACTTAAGAGGTATGGAATTAAGGGGAGGATAGCAAACTGGATTAAAATTGGTTAGAAGGAAGAAAACAGAGATGAGGAGTTAAGGGCAGTGTTTCTAGAGTGTTTGGAAGTGGGTAGCGGTGTCCCACAGAGTTCAGTTCTAGGACCACTTCGGGTCTCTGTGTACATCAATGATTTGGATATAGGCATAGAGGGAGCGGTGTCAAAATTTGCAGATGATAACAAGATAGGAAGTATCGTTAATTCTTCAGAAGACCAAAGGAACTGCAAAGGTATATTGAGAAGATGGGGGAACGGGCTAATAAGCGGCAGTTGGAATTCAATGTCAGTAAGTGTGAGGTGATACATTTTGGTAATAAAATAACAGCAGTAACTATATTCTGAGTCGAAGTAGGCTCAGTGTGGCGGAAGAGCAGAGAGATTTGGGTGTACGGGTTCACAGGAAATTAAATGCAGTACCTCAGGTCGATAAAGCCGTAAAAAGCTAATAGTTTTATCATAAGAGGTATAGAATATAAAATCCAACAGGTAACAATGAACCAATATAAAACCTTAATAAGACCTCAGTTAGAGTACATTCTGCAATATTGGGCTGCATACTACAGGAAAGACATTTCGGCTTTAGAGAAGGTACAACGCATATTCACTAGGATGCTGCCTGGTATGAGGAAATACCAATGCAAAGAAAGACTTGAAAATTTGGGTTTTTTTTTCATTTGAACAATGAAGTGGATATGATAGAAGTGTTTCAAATTATGAAAAGATGGGGTAGAGTACATAAAAGCAGACTGTTTTCAGCAGTTGAGGTGGTGTATTGTGTCATAGACTGGTCAGATGAGAGTTCTCATCCTTGATTTCCCACAGTGGCCCGGATTTTGTGGTCAGCAGCGCACGAACGGCGCTCCACCAAGAACGAGGAGTCAGATATTAAATGGAAGAGAATTGAGGGGCTGTGGAATTCACTTCCAAGGTTAGTGGTCGAGGCAGAAACTATGTTAGCATTCAAGATTAGATTGGATAGGTGGATGAGGGAAAGGGGGTTGAAGGGATACGGGAACAGGGTGAGTAAATAGGACAATTTGCTCGTGTGGCGGGTAAATGGCAACACAGACTGGTTAAGCTGGATGGTCTGATCCGTGTTGTAAATTCTATGTACTTCTAAGTATATGAAAGCTATAAACGTTAATGTTTAAATCTTTAAAACGGCTGGATAGATACATCATCAATGGTAATACAATTAAACAAGCCGTAATGAGCGGTAGCATCAATAAACACATCAATACCTTGGATTTTCTCCAGTAGTTTGCTGAATGAAAGATGGCTCTTGCGCAAGATATCTCTCCGATTTGCAGCAAGGGTAGAAATACTCTGGGGGGGGAAAAAAGTGACATTGTACATCATAAATCCCGTGCAGAGATGTAAAGGTAAACGCTTCAGTCTGAAAAAGATGCAGAAGTGCATTGCTGTGGGGGTTCTTTCGATCATTTGCCATAACCTTTAAAACAAAGGGGTAAAAATTGAGTCGCACCCCATTTGGGGCGCTAACCTCGCCGGGGCGCGACTTTTAGCGCCCCGAAAAAATTAGCGGCCCCGCGCCGGGACTTCAGTGGTTGCGCCCCAAGAGGGAAGCGGGGCGCCACTGGAAGCACCCCGCATCCCTCTTGGGGCGCTGCGAGTGAATATCCTGGCGCTACGTGCCGCAGCACCACGCGCTGCGGCACGTCGCGGTATTGCAGGCCTTCCTCCCCTTCTTAAAGGGGAGGGACCCTGCGCAGCGCGAACCGGGGCCCAGCTGGGCCCCCAGGGATCGGGAGTGCCGGCAAAAGTGCCCGGCACTCAAGAGAAGTGCCGGGCTCTTGGAGCGCAGCCGGCACTTCACGGTGGGGGGGCTTCACGGGGGCCGGGGACAGCAACGGGGGCAGGTGCTGGCAGGCGGCCAGCAACAAAAATGGCCGCCTGCCACCTCCCCTTTAAATATCGCCGCCCCGGCCGCACGTACGCCTCCCTGAACCCGTCGGACATAGCGTCTGGCGGTAAATCAGGGGGCGCGACTGAAGATCACGGCCGGGGCGCGAGCGGGGTGCTGCGCACGGCGATGACGTCATCGCCGGCGGCGCAGCGCCACAGGGTGCTACCGGCTGCCGCCGCCGCTAACCTCCCACTAAATTTTTCGGGAGGCGTGGGCAGCGCTGCGCCCGGGCGTTAGCTGCTTTACGCCCCATTAGCGCCCTCTTAAGGCGCTAACGGGAGGCGCAAGCAGCTGAATTTTTCCCCCAAAGTGTTTTAACTGAAATGTTTCTAGTTTCTTAAACAGCCCTTGGTACAATACTGCATTAGTGCGTTGCATCCATTCTGTTGCCGCTTTTGTCATTCTTCTTTACATCAGTGTCTACAATTTATTTATAGGACTGACAGCCAACTGTCAAAATGCTCAGGTCCGAAGACAAATCATACATTTGCTCAGTACTGATCATTTTAATGGACAATTTCCTTTTACTACCGAGCTGCTACTTTGTCAGCTAAGAGTGGTGTATTGTTAAAATAGATTGTGTCAGATTGTGTCCCAGTGGCCCGGATTTTGCGGTCAGCATGCATGACGGCGCCAGCCGTTCATTACACGTGCCTACAGAATCTCTCTGAGAATCCCCGATTTTAATTGCTTCACTATTAGTGGCTATGCCTTCAGCTGCCTAGGCCCTAAGCTCTGGAATTCCCTCCCTAAACCGTTCCGCCTCCTCCTTTAGGATGCTCCTTAAAACCTACCTCTTTCACCTGTCCCAATATGGCTCAATGTCGAATCTTGTTTGATAACACTCCTGTGTAGCACCTTTGGACGGTTTATTACGTTAAAGGCACTTATATAAATGCAAGTTATTATTGTTCTGGCAAATTTAGTGGGTATCTATCACATAAGTACAGCAACTTTACATCCTTCCTTGTGGTTCAATGCAGTCTCTTGTCGAGATACCGGTATGGCGCAGCTTTTGGAGGAGCAGGGCAACTTGGACAGCAACTTCCTGATTTCCACATTTAACTGCGCATGCTGGGTCACCAGAAGTTGCTGTCTGATTTACTCTTCAATAACTTGAGCGCTGATAGCCTCACCTTTATTTTTACCGCAAAATCCGGGACAGTGAGCTTCTGAACTGAACCACACCACAGGGAAGTGGAGGAAAGAAAAGAGCAGCAGTGCAAAGTCAAGACACTAGTTACGATAAATGGTTCACTGTGAAGCAACTAATATTTCAGAAATGATTTCACAACTTTAAAATATTCTAATGCAGTTCTGGTGCTGCCCTTTTTATATGTTTTGGTTGAGTGCAGACTTGGGAAAATGAATTATTAAACGGTTACACATTTATGATTTTCCACATACTACACCTACAAGAGCTGGTATTGCAAGGACAATGCATCAGCAGCTCAGCAGGCTCTGGAGTAATCATTGTAGAGGGGCTGAAAACAGATTAATTTGGTCTACAACTTTTTTTTTTTAAAAAGACAACGTACAAACAATAGGACTGGCTGAACCAACTACCAGGAAGTGCGGGAAAGTGACAGGGGTTAACTTGCCAACCCTTAACCTATCCATCCGTTCTATCTACTGCCCCATCTCTAAGTTCTTCCTCCAATGTTCTCGAATGTGTTGTCATCTTCCAACTCCATGTACATCTTTTCCAAATCCCTTCTGTCCAACTTTCACCTTGCTCACAGAACTAAGAGTGGCCAGGTCAAAGTCACAAATGATATTCTCTATAACTGGGACTACAGCATATCTTTGTATTTGCTCTCTTCACAGCATTTGATATAGTCGACCCATATTATACTTTAGCTCCACCATCGCTAATACCCTTATCCACGCTTTTGTGACCTCTAGACTCAACTTCTCCAAACTCCATCCTCCACCTTCCATAAACTCCAACTTATCCGTGGCCTTGCTCCACTCTAATTGCTGAAACCTGTAGCTTTAAATTGCCTCTCACATTTTGATCTTCCAACGCTAGCCTTTTGTGCGTCCCCTCTCCCTTCGCCTCTGTTGATGGCAGAACCTTCAGCTACCTCAGCCTTAACCACTGAAAGACCTTTCCTAAAACCCTCTAGCACTCTCTCAACCTATAAAAACTCTCAAAAGTCATCTTTTTTGACTGAGCTTTCAGTCACCTCTCCTAACTCTCCCAACAGTGTCATAAAGTACTCAGAGAGATCTCTCTCTACATGAAAAGCAATAGAGAAATCTATGTTGCTGCTGTAGCATCGTTTATTGAGAAAAATAAATTGTTTTTCTTTAAGTCTCTCTGGTCACCTCCCATTCTAATTCTCTCTGTTGGTCTCTCTCGGGCTTTTGTCTTTTTCCCTCTGTATAGTAGCTTTGACACACTTAGGTTTGTCTCTGTATCTTCGCCTGACAGTGTTTACCACTTTTTGCAAGAATCTATATAGATCTCCTTCTGTGTGCCTTCCCATACACGTTGTTTCTTTGTGCTTCAAAAACACGTTCTCTCTGTATGTGTCTTGCTCTCTTTTTCCTCTCACCTCCCACAGCGACCTGGAGCCAGACTCAGGACTCTGATCCACCAAAAGCCACTGAATGCTTTTGTCTCCCTGCATACAAAGTGGGCGGGGGCAGGAAGCTGGGGTTGATGAGGAAATAGGGGTGGAGTGAGAAAAGTGCTCAGGCTGGGAGGGAGAATAATCTGTTAGCCAGGCCCTGAAGCTGGAAGTGAGTTGGGATCTAGGACATCGACCGATGAAATGGCTTAAATGGAGAAAAAGATAGTAATAATTCTTGTTGTGAGACAGAGAGAAGCCTGAGTGAATGACAACTGCATGTCCGAGCCCGTCTGTGCCGTTAGCACGTCTCCCAAGGAACATACGAATGTCAGACTTGGGAGGTTTCACTCATTTTACTTTTAAATGGAAGAATTTTAACTCAGCATCAAGAGAAGATTACATATGAGAATTACATTTTAAAGAGCAAGCTTTCTATGGTTTGTAACTTAACCTGTGGGTCTGCAACCAATATATTCGTTGAACCATATAAAGCGCGAATCCTGCTTTCCCGCTTATCGCCGTTAGGGAACTCCAAAATACGCTTTACCTTCAGCTGCGCCACTAACTTGCGGTTTTCTTCTGTCCACATCTCCAAACAGCCTTTGCTACCGACACTGTCCATCACTCCTGGTTTATCCTGGCGCACTGAACCAGATTAAAACACAAATTAACAAAATTGCGGAACGCGGGAGCATAAACAGGAAGTCCCGCCCCTCTACTCTATCACAGGCGCTTTCATAATCTAACGTTCCCATTGAACAGAGAGAGCGCTCACTAATTGGTTTAAGGGTACGCCAATCAAACAGAAACGCCGGATTTTTACCTTTGCTGAAGAGCGCGGGTAACAGCTACACTCGAGCACTGTCGTTCACAACCTGGTGTTGTGCGACTTATCATTTTTGTGCTATTAAGTGTCGCGCCTTTAGACGTAAACTGCTACCTACTTTGTTTACATTCTTTTCTAAAAACAAATTAATACAACTCTATTTTTAAGAGGGTTATATCACTTTTTGTTAAACCATTTTTTGTATAAAGCCTCCCGCATTGCTGAAACTAGGAAGTTGCGTTTACTTTGTTAAAATCACACACAGTTTTTCCAACTTTGTTTCACAGCACTGCAGCATAGATTTACAAATGTAAAATGTAACTTCAGCTCCGATTTGTTCATTATACGGTATTGGCATTTCGTAGCAAGCAGCCGGATCCCCATTGCCGAAATGCTAATTCTCCAAGTTCGAAATTGGCATTTGTAACTTTGTCATCCTTTCAGCCCTCCTCTATTCTTACTCCCTCCCCCGCCAAATAATCTTATTTGCTGTCAAGCATAATCCTCAGGAATGAGCACTACTCAATCTCCCAGTAACCCTGACTTCATTTTTGAGAAAGTTCTCTCTACAGAAATAAATAACGAAGCTCCTTAAGTGCTTTTGTCAGACCAGAGTGCTGGCAGGAGGCCTGCACCATCTGTGTTGCCTTTTGCAGATACTCTTGTGCATTGTCAGCATTTGTTTAATTTCAGACCGCATATGCTACCTTTGTGTTTTAAATTTCTCACCTTTTCCACAGGGTAGTTTTCGTTAGAACAGACATTAAGGGTGATGGAGAAGTGTTTTAAATTATGAAGGTATGAAACAGAATAGAAGGAAACAGATTAAATGCAAGTGATATCAGGCAAAACATTTTACACAGGGGAAGGAGGATATGAGAACAGAGCAGGCACATGGAATTAGGACCAGTTTGTGTGGAGGATAAACACCAACATGGACTGGGCGGCTTGTTTCCGTGTTGTAATTTCTAAGTAATTCTATCTATGGTGTGCCTCTCCTTGCTATAGCTATTCAGATGTTCTTTGTTTAACCAACATCTTGGTTAATGCTTCTTTTCATGGCCTGACAATATTATTTAATGTACTATATCAACAATCATCCCATTGATATCCTCTCTTTTTATGAGAAAAGATTGGATAGGCTGGGGTTGTTTTTTTTTTAAACAGGAGGCTGACGGGAGATTTAATTGACATGTATAAAATTATGAGGGGTCTAGATAGAGTGGATAGGAAGAGCCTATTTCCCTTTGCAGAGAGGTCAATAACCGAGGGCATAGATTTAAAGTAATTGGTAGAAGGATTAGAGGGGAGTGGAGGAGAACTTCTTTCACCCAGAGGGTTGTGGGGTCTGGAACTCACTGCCTAAAAAAGGGTGGTAGAGGCAGAAAGACTCATCGTATTTAAAAAGTACTTGGATATGCACTTGATGTGTCTTAACCTACAGGACTACGGGCCAAGAGCTGGAAAGTGGGATTAGACTGGATAGTTCTTTTCGGCCAGCATAGACATGATGGGCCAGATGGCCTCCTTCTGTGCTGTAAATTTCTTAGAATCAAGAAACAAAGGAAGGGATAGAATCAAAATGTTCCTTCCATCTTTCAATTCTGAAGGGTCCAGTCCATAACAACGGACCTCTCCTCTCCACAGCTGCTAGTTAAGTTGCTGTGTATTTCCAGCATTTTCTGTTTTTGTTTCAGATTTGCCAGCATTTGCTGTTTATTTACTACAAGTATCACCGTATCGATGCTGTGCCAAGTTGTATTTGTTCAATTTATGGCTGGGTAGGATGTGTTAACACTAACTGAAATTAGTGCATGAACATATACACCAATATTCCCAAATCAAATTGTTAGTAAGTTTAGCAAATTTTTGATTTAAAAGTAATCAATATTTTCATATGTACGATTAGGTGGTAAAATTACACATAATCCTGATCACTTGGAAGCAATTTAGTGTGTTTAATGTGGTACAGTGCTTCAGTTGGGATCATATCAGGGTAGGAGGAAAATTAATATGGATGGAAAAAATGAAGGCCACACACTTCCCTGCACAGAAAGAGGAAGAATAATTATGGCCCAAATCATCATGTAAGAATGAGATTTTTTCCAGAAATAAATACAGCCAACAAAATCTGTATTCAACTTTTATTTTTAAATTTGATTAAAAATGTGCTGACATTATGGAATTTGAAAAACAAGTCATTCAACACTAAATTTGCAAGACAAAAAAACACAACACTACTATAGCACTAAATGAACAGCTACTCACCATTATCTACAGCATTCATTTTGTCTCTGATTTCTGGGGGAGAAACCATTTAATATGCACTGCCACAGTAAATCCTTAATATAATGCAGCCTTTCCCAAGTAATCAATAAGTTATTAATTTATGACCATATTTACAAACCTATTGAAAATAATTAAGCCCAACTCCAACATAAGGAAATGTTTGTGCTACTGAAACTAAGATTATAGTAGGTATTTTATCTTTTAAAATTGGAGCAGTGCAAAATCATACATCCTTCAAATGTAAATCAGTTCTGCATTCTATGAATACTCTGCTCGTATAACAGCAAATAATTGAGGTATAAAAGAAAGCAAAGTACCTCCCTACATAAAAAATCAATTTTCATTTGTCTAAGATTTAGTGATCCCCTTATGTACTCCAAAAACTGATGCATATATTGCTGTGAAACCTAGAATTGATTTATTTGAACTCATTAAATTGCTATGCTACATAGCTTACAAGGATTTCATAAAATACGTGTGCGCACTTGGTTTTAGTCATACAAAGTGACTGCGTAATAGCAGAGCAATTCCTCCAACAGGTTTACAATCAGGGCCATCATTAACAATCACATGGAAATTTAGTACTTGCATATTAAAAGTTCTGCACCACCTGTTTTTGTTTTGTAATTAATTCTGCTAGGCAATAAGAATTTGGCACTCTAGAAAAACCTACACTTCGACAGTAATGTAAGCCCCTTCCATTCCACAAGATGGGAACAGTTCTTAAATACATTTAAATAAAATGACAGATACAAAATATACAAACAGAAGTGATACAGTTGACTAATTTAAAAAATATTTTTACAGAGAGGTACTTTATGCATAAAAAGCAGAAGACCCAACACAATAGTAGGCTACATGCTTTTATATTGGAACCATTTATGCTAATGCTCTTAAGAACTTACCACTAAGCCCTACAAAAAGTGTTAAATGTACACTTTTATCGAGTACAAATACATTTTCTCAAGTAATCACTTGTCAACCCTAAGAAATGGCAAAAAGTTCTATTTTTCATTCACAGTGGTTAAAACCTCTTTTTCCACTAGTATGTACAATGAAACTTCAGCATTTGTTTGTTGGCTACACAAGGCATTAAGGTAAATTGTGCTTCTTTTACAACAGAAACTCCTGATGTCCACAGATACAGTACATTAAGGTAATCCCTTGGTATGCAATTTAGTTGACAATCTGTCCCATTATAACTATCTCCGGCAGTCACTGCTGAGCTCTGTTGTAGTAGTTTTAATAACTACCTTGATTGCTTCAGGAGTTCTTCAAACCACTTGTTGACAGCAACATCCACACGCATCATGAAGCAAAAAGTGATAAGAAGGTAGATACTTGTCACAACAAAGCCCAAAGCCTCAAAAAGAAACCTGGGAAGGTAAAGGAAAAACATAATAAACCTGGGAAATGATCAGTACCCCTACATCGCCACAGAATGCACAAGTGAGAATACTTGATTGTTAATCACTGCAAATGGGAATTATAACAAAGTGAAGTGTTAGAAACAATTCATGCAGGCCACAGTTGCAAGAGAGTTGTGAGAGCCTTACGCTTGTATTTAAATAGCCTGTTTATTGTGGTCAAATATTATAATACTTCAATATCACATCACCCTTATATTAGTATGGGCTACTGCAAATGCTGAGGGCACTTTAACACTTTCCATATCTCTGAAGTGGCTTTCACCCATCTCGGATATTTTTCCAGCATTTTAAATTATGAAATGGTGAAGGGGGAGAAGGAAAGAAAAGTGTGAGTGAACCCACAGAATCATAGAAACATGCAGCACAGAATGAGGCCATTCGGCCCATCGTGCCTGTGCTGGGTCTTTGAAAGAGCAATCCTGCTTAGTCCCACATCCCCGCTTTTGTCCATAACCCTGTAAGTTCCTCATCCTCAAGTGCATGTCCAACTCCCTTTTAAAATTATTTATGGAATCAGCTTCCACCACCTTTTCAGGTAGAGCGTTCCAGATCCCAACAATTCCCCCGAGTGAAAAAATTTCTTCTCATCTCCCCTCTAGATCTTTTGCCAATGATTTTGAATCTATGACCTCTAATTATTAACCCACTCACCAGAGAGAATAATTTTCTCTATCTACTCTATCAAAACTGCTCATATTCTTGAAAATGACTTGGGCCCCACTTAACCTTCTCTGTTCCAAGGAGAAAAGTCCAAACTTTTCTAATCTCTCCTCATAACAGAAGTCACTCATCCCTAGCAACATCCTGGTAAACATCCCCTATACTCTTTCTAAGGCCTTTACATCTTTCCTGAAGCATGGTGCCCACAATACACCAGCTAAGGCCTAACCAGTGATTTATAAAGTTCTAGCATGATCTCTTTGATTTTATATTGTATGCCCCTATTTATAAACCCAAGTAACCCATATGCTTTTTTAACCACCTTACCAACTTGCCCTACCACCTTTAAGGATTTGTGTATATGGACACCAAGGTCTCTCTGCTCATCTACACTTTTCAAAATCGTGCTATTTATGATATACTGTCTTTCCATATTAGTCCTCCCAAAGTGCGTCACTTCACACTTCTCCGCATTGAGCTCCATTTGCCATGCTTCTGCCCATTTCACCATCCTGTCTATGTCATCCTGAAGCCTATAACTATCCTCATCACTGTCTACTACACTGCCAAATTTTGTATCATCTGCAAATTTTATAATGCTACTCCCTACACTTGAATCTAGGTCATTTATAAAAACGGAAGAGAGTAATGGACCCAAAACTGACCCTTGGGGAACACCACAGCAAACCTCCTCCCAGAAAACATCCATCCACCACCACCCTTTACTTCCTGTCACCGAGCCAAATTTGTTATCCATACCACCACTTTCCCCTTAATTCCATGGGCTTCCATCTTCTTAATAAGCCTCCTCTGTGGAACTTTATCAAATGCCTTCCGAAAGACCATATCTACAACATCTACTGCACTGCCTTGATCAACCTTCTCAGATACTTGATTGAATTCTTTGATGAGGTTAGTCAGACACGATGTGCCTTTAACAAATCCATGCTGGCTCTCCTTGATTAACCCATGCCTTTCCAAATGAAAGTTTATTTTGTCCCTACTGCACTACAAAGATTGTGACCAGTACTTCTGCTATTTCTACATTTACTTCTTTCATCAACCTAGGATGCACTCCATCTGGACCAGGTGACTTACCAATTTTCAGTAATGCTAATCTTTTTAGTATGTCTTCTCTATCTATTACTATCCTGTCCATAACTTCCCTCTCCTCTTTTAATGTAACCTTCACATCATCCACTTCCTTTGTGAAGACAGATGCAAAGTACTCATTTAATACTTTTGTCATGTCCTCTGCCTCTACATGAAGATTTTCCTTTGGGTCCTTAATAGGCCCAACTTAAGGGCAGGATTGGATACTAAATATTCCTGGATATAAGGTGTTCAACAACAACAACTTGTATTTATATAGCACCTTTAACGTAGTAAAACGTCCCAAGGAGCTGCACAAGAGTATTTTAAGACAAAAAATTTGACACCGATCCACATAAGGATAAATTAGGGCAGGTGACCAAAAGCTTGGTCAAAGAGGTAGGTTTTAAGGAGCGTCTTAAGGAGGAAAGAGAGGTAGAGAGGCGGAGAGGTTTAGGCAGGGAATTCCAGAGCTTCGGGCCTAGGTAACAGAAGGCACGACCACCAAAGGTTGAGCGATTATAATCAGGGATGCTCAAGAGGGCAGAATAGAGAAGCGCAGATATCTCGGGGGGGTTGTGGGGCTGAAGGAAATTACAGAGATAGGAAGGGGCGAGGCCATGGAGGGATTTGAAAACAAGGATGAGCATGGGAAGATAGGGAAGGAAAAAAGGTGAGGTGGCAGTATTGATTAAGGAAAATATTACAGTGCTGGAGAGAGAGGATGTCCTGGAGGGGTCCAGGACAGAATCTATTTGGTTAGATTTGAGAAACAATAGAGGTACCATTACACTACTAGGTGTATTCTATAGGCTGCCAACTCGTGGGAAGGATATAGAGGAGCAAATTTGCAGGGAAATTACAGAGAGGTGCAAGAACTACAGAGTAGTGATAATGGGTGACTTCAGCTATCCTAATATAGACTGGGATAGTAATAGTGTAAAGGGCAGAGAGGGGGGAGAATTTCTGAAGTGTGTTCAGAACTTTCTTGATTACGTTTCCAGCCCAACAAGGAAGGAGGCATTTTTCTGGGAAATGAGGTGGGTCAAGTAGAGCAAGTGTCAGTAGGGGAACATTTAGGGAACAGTGATCACAGTATCATAAGGTTTAGATTAGCTATGGAAAAGGACAGGGAGCAATCTACAGTAAAAAAAAAATACTTGGAGGAAGGCCAATTTCAGTGGATTGAGAATGGATCTGGCCCAGGTAAACTGGAATCAAAGATTGGCAGGCAAAACTGTAATCAAACAATAGGCTGCCTTTAAAGAGGAGATGGTTCGAGTACAGTCGAGGTACATGCCCACGAGGGGGAAAGGCAGGGCAACCAAAGCTAGAGCTCCATGGATGACGAAAGAGATAGAGAGTAAGATGAAGCAGAAAAAGTGGGCTTATGACAGATATCAAGTAGAGAATACAAGGGAGAACCAGGCTAAATATTAGAAAGTTTAGAGGGAAATTGAAAAAGGAAATAAGATTGGCAAAGATAAGTCCAAGAATAGATTGGCAGCCAACATAAAAGGGAATCCAAAAGTCTTCTATAGGCATATAAATACTAAACAGGTAGTAAGAGGAGGGGTGGGACCAAAATGGAGACCTACACATGGAGGCAGAGGGCATGGTACTGGATGGGATAAACATTGATAAAGAGGAGGTACTAGAAAGGCTGGCTGTACTTAAAGTAGATAAGTTACCAGGACCGGATGGCATGCATCCTAGGATGCTGAAGGAAGTAAAGGTGGAAATGGCAGAGGTACTGGCCATAATCTTCCAATCCTCCTTGGATATGGGGGTGGTGCCAGAGGACTGGAGAATTGCAAATGTTACACCCTTGTTCAAAAAAGGGTGCAAGGATAAACCCAGCAACTACAGGCCAGTCAGTTTAACCTCGGTACTGTGGAAACTTTTAGAATTGATAAACCTGGACAAAATTGTCACTTGGACAAGTGTGGATTAATTAAGGAAAGCCAGCACGGATCTGTTAAAGGCAAATCGTGTTTAACTAACCTGATTGAGTTTTTTGATGAGGTAACAGAGAGGGTTGATGAGGGTAATGCAGTTGATGTGATGTACATGGACTTCCAAAAGGCGTTTGATAAAGTTACACATAATAGGCTTGCCAGCAAAATTGAAGCCCATGGAATAAAAGGGACAGTGGCAGCATGGATACGAAATTGGCTAAGTGACAGGAAACAGAGAGTAGAGGTGAACGGTTGTTTTTCGGACTTGCGGAAGGTACACAGTGGTGTTCCCCAAGGGTCTGTACTCGGACCACTGCTTTTCTTGATATATATTAATGATTTAGACTTGGGTGTATAGGGCACAATTTAAAAATTTGCAGACGACACAAAACTTGGAAATATAGTGAACAGTGAGGAGGATAGTTATAGACTTCAAGAGGACATAGACAGGCTGGTGGAATGGGCGGACACGTGGCAGATGAAATTTAACGCAGAAAAGTGCGAAGTGATACATTTTGGTAGGAAGAACGAGGAGAGGCAATATAAGCTAAAGGGTACAATTCTAAAAGGGGTGCATGAACAGAGAGACATGGGGGTATATGTGCACAAATCGTTGAAGGTGGCAGGGCAGGTTGAGAAAGCATTTAAAAAAGCATACGGGATCCTGGGCTTCATAAATAGAGGCATAGAGTACAAAAGCAAGGAAGATATGATGAACCTTTATAAAACACTGGTTCGGCCTCAACTGGAGTATTGTGTCCAATTCTGGGCACCACACTTTAGGAAGGATGTGAAGACCTAAGAGGGTGCAGAAAAGATTTACAAGAATGGTTCCAGGGATGAGGGACTTCAGTTACGTGGATAGACTGGAGAAGCTGGGGTTGTTCTCCTTAGAGAAGGTTGAGAGGAGATTTGATAGAGGTGTTCAAAACCATGAGGGGTCTAGACAGAATAGATAGAAACTGTTCCCATTGGCGGAAGGGTCGAGAAGCAGATGACACAGATTTAAGGTGATTGGCAGAAGAACCAAAGGCGACATGAGGAAAAACTCGTTTGCGCAGCGAGTGGTTAGGATCTGGAATTCACTGCCTGAAAGGGTGGTGGAGGCAGATTCAATCGTGGCTTTCAAAAGGGAATTGGATAAGTACCTGAAGGAAAAACTTTGCAGGGCTACGGGGAAAGGGCAGGGGAGTGGGACTAGCTCAAGTGCTTTGCAGAGAGCCGGCACAGGCTCGATGGACTAAATGGTCTCCTTCTGTGCTGTAACCATTCTATGATTCTAACTTTTTCCCGAGCTAATTGCTTACACTTTGTGTTTACAAAATGTATTAGGGTTCAATTTAATGTTGCCTGCTAATCTTTTCTCGTAACCTCTCTTTGCCTCCCGTATTAACTGTTTCAATTCCTTCCTGTACTTTCCATTATCTTCCTGGTTATTAACTGAAGCTTGCTCCTGACATGTGTCATAAACCTCCTTTTTCTGTTTTATTTGAACTTTTATTTCCTTGGTCATCCAGGGCGCAATAGCTTTGGATGCTCTACCTTTTCCCTTCAAAAGGAAAATGCCTAGTTTGTACCTGAACTATTTCTTCCCTGAATGCCCTCCATTGCTCCATTACTGCTTTACCGTGCAATCGCCTTTTCCAATCTACCTGTGCTCGGTCCCTTCTTAAAATCACTGAAATTAGCTCTTCCCCAGTTGAGCATTTTTATCTTTGATATTTTCTGGTGACTTTCCATAATTACTTTAAACCAAATTATGTTGTGGTCACTGTTAGCTAGGTGATCTCCTACTGTAACACATGCCACTTGCCCTACTTCATTTCCCAGAACCATATCCAACACTGCTTCCTTCTTTGTTGAACTGGAGACATATTGATCGAGAAAGTTCTCCTGTGCCATTTCCAAGTGGCATTTCCTTTGTCCCATAGTTTTTCTGTGACTGTCGCATTTTAACAGTATATATTAATACACCTTCCCCACACGGTCAGGTTCAGTAAATCCTCCACATCAGTTTTCCAGATGAAGTCATCACCTCACTGTTGACCTAATCGCCAACAGTTATCATAAAATGCACATCACCTGGAGTGCTATTTCACATTTTGTCTAAAAACAGATGACACAACCAGTTTATAAAGATATGGAAGTCTTTTGAGCCCATGCTGATATAAAGGTGACAATATAAACCATTAAAGGTCTACACCACACCATAATTTCCAATTTCTAGCACGGCACTCTCTTTTAAAAATATCACATCTAAAGTAATTGCAGCACTAATAAAACAGTCAAACAACTATTATATTGGAATCACAGCAGGAGAAATGAAAAAGCAGTAAGTTGCATAAAACATCCAGTTATAGTTTTTCCTTTATTTTAGTAGAGCTTTATGTGACATAAATAATTAGATTCAAAAAGGACATGCATATATTTCCATTGGGAAAAAATAAATAGAACCCCTTTATTAAGTGTAAACTGTATTAATTTATTTTGGCCTGTCCTTAAAATGTATGACAAGATGGTGCTGAATTTATACACACTTCTCCATTTCTGTAAAAATAGTTCCACATAATTAACTTGCAAAAAGCAAACCCAAATTTTGCACTATTTCACTGTAATATGAAACTATTTCATTGTCTACATTGTGAAAAATTACAGCTTTTAAATTCAAACAATGCATTATCACCAAGGGCTTCTAAGCACCTCTAATGAAAGAGTAGTAAAATCAATGTCTCTCCTTAAAAAAAAATCAATTCTGAGTAAGTTGTGTAATTCAAGTCCTATGCTTCTTGATTGCTATTAGTTAACTACTCACTAATGAAGCATAACATACTTTGGTGCAAAGATCTTCCACACCATTAAGTGTCTCCTCAATACAGCAGCAGCACACACAGAAGCAAGGAGCTGTGTAGAGAAAGAAAACAGCTTATTCTACTTTTCTTTAAATCTGAAAAGAACGAGAACATGTAAAACATTTAATTATAAATAAGTCTGTCTTCAAAGGCATAGCAGGTTTTTACGGGCATCTCCTTATCTGCCTATTTTTCAATGTCGTTTACAATATTTGTAACAAGTAAAATCTGATAATTACCATTTGGTCAGTTAGTTTAAACAACTGTCTTCAATTAAAGCCACAGTGCCCCACAGTTAGTACTTAACTCAATATTTCCAATCTACATATACAAGCTATCTATTGAACTGAAACATTTTCTTCCCAGCAATGTCAATAATGAAAATATTTACTTTTTGTCCCGTGGTAGATTTTAGAAGCACGCCATTTGTGTACTCGCACCATTAACTTCTACTTTTCACCTCTAGATTCTAGTTATGGAATTTGCAGGAACTCTGGTGAACAGCAATGGCCGGTGATGTATATGCACAAATCACATACTCCAGAAATTTATCTCCAGTACAAAGACTCAAACACATCTTTTACAGGACATTTCCTAGTTACTAAATATAGCACAGTCATCTCAATTTTTAATACTTCAGTGTGAACACATATCAAGTGGATTGAGCAGCTTGTCGATTCTCCACGATGACATCTGCCTTGGGTGAAAAGCGAGAATAGAACAAAACTGTCCCCTCCCAATTGCACAGGACATAACTATTAAAAATAAACAGGACACTGATTTTGAGGCAGTAATCTCACTTCACTGTTCAGATTATTATAATACTCTCAAGCTTCACTCTTGCGCTAAGTTACCCAAATCCCTCCCCATTTTTCTGTGCGTTCATTAGGATGAACAACGACAGTGCTAATGGAACACTTTTGGTCACAGGACATCCAGTGTCCGCATCAAGTCCATTAGAGCATGATAAGTTGGACAGCAGCTCCCTCTCCTCTAGCCTAATAATGTGCCTTTGCCTACATCCCAGAGCAGCAGCTCCTAATACATCACTTCCCACATCAACCACATTTCTTCAATACGAAGCTGTATATCGGAAAAATGTAATTATGGGGAAACTGTAGTGTATTGGAACAAACTTAAAACACTACTATGCAAGAAAAGGGTATCTGAACAT
The DNA here is from genome assembly GCA_030390025.1 of Squalus acanthias. NCBI lineage: Eukaryota > Metazoa > Chordata > Chondrichthyes > Squaliformes > Squalidae > Squalus > Squalus acanthias. The sequence goes on from CM059426.1 coordinate 55,297,704, forward strand.
AACACAAGGACACAAACAAGAACACAACCACTGCACTGTGAACTGTATACTGCAGTGCTACAGAATGCTCTAAGGAAATCTCTGGTTTGCCTCGAAGAGTATAATTTCTCTAGTTATTTTTAAGCTCTGAGCAACCAGAGGGTCAAATTAATTAATTGTTCTGACTATACCCTATTGTCACATTACCTAATATTTAAAATATTTGCAATCTGATATACATAATGCAGTTCATCAAATTAAATTCATTGTGGCTAATTCAGTATTTACTGACAGCACCACTGCAGAATTACAGTAACTCAATGACTTTTGTATTAAATAGATAATATAAAGTACCTGCACACCGTAGACAAACAAGTATCGCATTCCCAGTTGTAGCATGGCTACAGAAAACATCTCAGGATTTTCTCGCAACCTCATCTCCATCACCTGATCCTCATCTCCAGATTCCTTTTTGGTGCTCTTGTTTTTAGAGTTTTTCATTTCACGAACAAATGGCCAAAGCAGCAACAAGGGACATCCAACTACCTCAAGAATATAACTGAAAAGTCAGTTAAAAGTTTCAATGCATTTATTGCAAGGTTGATACTTTCTCATTAATGTGCTTTTAGCCACCAGTTCTTTATCTTATATAAATGCATGCCTAGTCATCCAATTACCCAAGAAGCCAATGTTAATCAAATACTGTCACATGATATGCAGTATACTTTCAGGTGGCTTTCTATAAATCATTTTCCCCCTTTTTTCCACTCCTGGAGATGTTGACTGAGAGTGGGGTATGGTTCGACAGATGCTAGAAGCCCTCTGGTGCCTCATTCATTCATGCGATACTAGACTAGAAGCATTGGCAAGTGATCAGACTGGGAATATCACTGCCTTCAGCCAATGTCCCCAGAGACGCACTTTCCAGAAGGAGTCAATGGATAGCGAGTAGGAACCTCAGTGATGCAATTCTTTGCTCCTAGCCAAAAGGAGCGGAGACCAATTGCAGTGTCTTTACTGCAGCCCCAATTAAGATCAGCTAATTCACGACAGACTAGGAATCAAATGTGGTCAGTATGCCTGAGCTACACAGCAGGTAGCAAATTTACCAACGGCATCATGATCAGCTTCATTGGGCCAGATTTTTCTGTCAAAATAACAGTAAGGCTAATGGCGCTCGCCGTTACTTATACGCAAATGGTACAGCAACTTCAGGCAAGGAGCAGATGAGAGTTTAAATGAGAGTCCAAAACTTGCTGTCCAAGTTGCGCCACTCCATCTTCAGCATCGCAAATACAGCATTTCGCTATCTGCCTTACCATTGACAAGTACTGAATGTCCTGAAGTTGCTGTATTTGCACAGTAGATACAAACTGAACTCACCACAAAGTTATGTCTCGTCATTTCAAGTGTAAGAACCCTTTTAACGTGTTAGGTGTTAATTACTGCCAATCAACCCCTCTTGGCACTGACAATTAACTATTACGAGTGTGGAATCTCATTCGTTCTGGTATTAACTGTTGGAGATTTTAAATATGCAATTTTTTTTTTAATTAACATTTTTCCTTTGTCTCTTTTTACTCTCTTAATCCAATCTTTCTTTCCCTCTCTATTTCACTTTCTGTACCTGATTTGATACTGAATTCACCCACTCTAATTTACACTTCCTTCTCAGTTCTTACACTGTTTATTTCACAATCCTTCAATCTGATTGGTTAAGGAGATGAACAGTTGCTCGCCCTGTTCACTCAGGTCCCAGATGCCCTGTTTCCCTCACTGCAACGTTATCAGCTTGCACTTTCAGGAAATTGCTATGTAAAAAATTTAAAAACCTAAACGTACAAGGGCAAGTCTGACGAATGGCAGACGCTAGTAGATGCCCTGCTACAACAAAATCTGGGTCATTATTTTTTCATCTGTGTCACGCCACCTTGAATGCTCCTATTGGATAATTGTAAAAGGAACATTTACTTATTTTAAATTGTATTACAAAAGATAAAAATTGTTGGGAGTTTAAAGTAGTAATTTAATCTCAGTTCTGTTCATGCTTGTAAACAGCTTAAATACTTTGAGGTTTATGGCATCACCATATCGACTTGACTGAATCACTGCCTTGTAACTCATGACCAAATCCTACATTTATTCTTACCCCAGAATACAACATACCAGGAGTGTGATGTATTGGTAAAACCATTACCGACACTGTTTGGTAGACAGCGTGGCCAAACGTGATTAAGTTGCGGCAATTTAAGCCTAGATGTTCCATTAGTGGTGAACCAGTTAAAAATGAATACAACTTAATTTAACTGGCAGCCAGTATTCCAATTACGATATGTGTGATCATACATTCAAGTTTCAGAGCAATTTGACACTTGAATGTACAAGCTACAAATCTGAAAAATAGTATAATTTCTTAGCCAATCGTTTATGGTGGGCTACCTCTCTGCAGCAAATAAGCAGACCTTGGAGAAGTAGAAGCACAGAGCCTCTCATCTTTGTACCAAGGCAGTTTCCATAAAGCTGACTATGATCATCAACGCATAATCTGTGGAGTATGTTTGCAGCTACTTGCCCACTCTCTCTGAAAATAACACAGGAAGATAAGAATAGATCAACGAAGGGTGGGGAAATAGGCAGCACACAGTATAAAAGAAAAAAGTGGGAAGTATACAGGGTAAGCTGCAGTATAATTCTTTATACGGCATGAACTTAGCATGAACTCAGCTCTCAGCTGCTCCTTTACACTGTTGGCAGGTATGGGATAAGAAGTATTGGAATGGTGGCCTCTCTCTCCAGCTCTCAGCCCCCATTATTCAATGGCTTTGCTGATTAAAGCATTAAGTAGTTGAGCTGTACAGACAAGGAAGGTCCCAAATTTGATTTGACGTGTACTAAGTTAGCTGATCTCAGCTAGGCCGACATATGATAAGGCAGGATCTGGCCAAAATGGACTGGGATCAGCTACTTGTAGGAAAATCCACATCAGAGCAATGCGAGTCTTTCAGAAAGGAAATAGAGAGTACAACGCCAACATGTTCCCGTAAAGGTCAAGGGTGGGACCAACAAGCCCAGGGAACCCTGGATGTCAAGGGATATACAAGAATGGATTAGGAAAAAAAGGGAGGCTTTTGGCAGACATAAAAACAGTGGAAGCCCTAGAGGAGTATAGAAAGTGCAGGGGGATACTTACAAAAGAAATTACGAGCGCGAAGAGGGGGCATGAAAAAACACTGGCAGGCAAAATAAAGGAAAATCCCAAGGTGTTTTATAAGTATATTAAGGGCAAGAGGATAACCAGGGAAAGAGTAGTGCCCATTAGGGACCAATGTTGCAATCTGTGTGCAGAGCCAGAAGATGTAGGTGAGGTTTAAAATGAATATTTTGCATCTGTGTTCACTATGGAGAATGGTGATGTAGGCATAGAAATCAGGCAGGGGGATTGTGATATACTTGAACAAATTAGTACTGAGAGGGAGGAGGTACTAGCAGTTTTAGCAGGCTTAAAAGTGGATAAATCCCCAGGCCCAGACGAGATGTATCCCAGGCTGCTGTGTGAGGCAAGAGAGGAGATTGCAGGGGCTCTGACACAAATTTTCAGAACCTCTCTGGCCACAGGGGAGGTCAAAATTGAGAGGTCGCACAACACCAGGTTATAGTCCAACAGTTTTATTTGAAATCACAAGCTTTCGGAGCTATCGATTGCCCCTTCCTCAGGTGAAGTAAATAGATACAGAATCGCCAAAGCATATATAGATAGAGAACAAAGTATGTGTACCTTACAATTGCAGACCACTAAATTAAATCATCCTGACTATCTGCCGAGGTGTGATAAAGTTAATCAGGTCAGCCAGGAAGGTACCACATCAAAGACATAGCAAGATACAACTGATACACAGGGGAGGTGCCAGAGGACTGGAGAACAGCTAACGTCGTACCATTGTTCAAGAAGGGTAGTAGGGATAAACCAGGTAATTACAGGCCAGTGAGCCCAACATCAGTGGTAGGGAAATTATTGAAAAAATTCTGATGGACAGAATTAGTCTCCACTTGGAGAGGCAGGGATTAATCAGGGATAGTCAGCATGGCTTTGTCAGGGGGAGATCATGTCTGACCAATTTGATTGAATTTTGAGGGGGTGACAAGGTGTGTGGATGAGGGTAGTGCAGTTGATGTAGCCGACATGGACTTCAGTAAGGCTTTTGACAAAGTCCCACATGGGAGACTGGTCAAGAAGGTAAGAGCCCATGGGATCCAGGGCAATTTGGCACGTTGGATCCAAAATTGGCTTAGTGGCAGGAGGCAGAGGGTGATGGTCAAAGGTTGTTTTTGTGACTGGAAGCCTGTGTCCAGTGGTGTACCGCAGGGATCGGTGCTGGGTCCTTTGCTGTTTGTAGTGTACATTAATGATTTAGATATGAATGTAGGAGGTATGATCAGTAAGTTCGCAGATGACAAAAATTGGTGGAGTGGTAAATAGCGAGGAGGGAAGCCTCAGGCTACAGGACGATATAGATGGGATGGTTAGATGGGCAGAACAGTGGCAAATGGAATTTAACCCTGAAAAGTGTGAGGTGATGCATTTTGGGAGGACTAATAAGGCAAGGGAATACACAATGAATGGTAGAATCCTAGGAAGGACAGAGGATCAGAGGGACCTTGGTGTGCATGTACATAGATCCCTGAAGGCAGCAGGACAGGTAGATAAGGTGGTTAAAAAGGCATATGGGATACTTGCCTTCATTAGCCGAGGCATAGAATATAAGAGCAGGGAGGTTATGATGGAGCTGTACAAAACGCAAGTTAGGCCACAGCTTGAATACTGTGTGCAGTTCTGGTCACCACACTACAGGAGGGATGTGATTGCATTGGAGAGGGTGCAGAGGAGATTCACCAGGATGTTACCTGGGCTGGAGCGCTTCAGCTATGAAGAGAGACTGGACAGGCTGGGGTTGTTTTCCTTAGAGCACAGAAGGCTGAGGGGGTACCTGATTGAGGTGTACAAAATTATAAGGGGCATAGATAGGGTAGATAGAAAGGAACTTTTCCCCTTAGTAGAGGGGTCAATAACCAGGGGGCATAGTTTCAAGGTAAGGGGCAGGAGGTTTAGAGGGGATTTGAGGAGAAACTTTTTCACCCAGAGGGTGGTTGGAATCTGGAACTCACTGCCTGAAAGGGTGGTAGAGGCAGGAACCCTCACAACATTCAAGAAACATTTAGATGAGCACTTGAAACGCCATAGCATACAAGGCTACGGACCAAGTGCTGGAAAATGGGATTAGAATAGACAGGGCTTGATGGCCAGCGCGGATACGATGGGCCGAAGGGCCTCTTTATGTGCTGTATACCTCTATGACTCTAAGGGGAGGGGGGAAGAGCAGACACTAGCCTCGGTGCCCACCAACAGGGAGCGGAAATGCTGCCAGCGTTCCTACTCCTGATCACTATCCAGAAATCACTGCTTGAGGTGCTGCTGGGAAAGACAGGGTCAGGTTCCACTGTAATGCACCCAGTGGTGGAATAGCCTACCAACACTAACAGTCTTATCTCACACAAGAATGACGGTTAGAAGCATAGAAGTTTATAGCACAAAATAAGGCCAGTTAGCCCATTGTGTCTGTGCTGGCTCTTTGCAAGAACAATCCAGAACTAATCCCACTGCCCTGCTCTCTTCCCATAGCCTTGTATCATCCTCTGCTTCAAATCTTTATTCACTTTTCCCTTAACGTTCTCTGCCTTAACTATTCCTTGTGGTAAAGCATTCCGTGCTCCAATAGCTCTCTGCATAAAAACTATGGATAACGAGAGCTGATGAAATAGTAGCCTAGCAAGGAGTTAACATCTTCAGAAATGGCAGAAGAGGAACATTTTTAAAAATACTCAAGTTCACAATAAAGTACTATAATTATCTTCAAATTTACAACATGTTCAATCATTTCTTGAAGTCAGCAATTTTTCTTAAACAAGGCATTTAGTTATTATTTTAAATCTCATGGAGACTATTTGTGAACTTGCTCCAGCAGATCTGTCTGAAATACTTCAGGAAATTAGGAGATACATTTTTAAAGGCACCCACAACAGGCCAAGTAGTCTGTGACTAGAATAGCAGCTCTCACATTTCATGCCACCGTATTCTTCGCTGATATTCATTTAAAAAAGCCACTGTTGAATATTGTGGATGTTTTTAAAGCAATAAAATAATTACCTGCAAACAGAATATGAGAAGCAAAGGTGTTCATTCCCACCAATAGTGCTGGCAGTATATTGGTGCTATGTCCTTCAACGAACCCAACAAAAGCTGCATTCCATTGGATAGCTGGGAATGTTGGCTGATGCCCAGTGGCATAAAAGAACTGTGTAGCTGAAAAGGCCCAGGCTGTAACAGCATACCAAGGGACAGTAAAATAGCCTTAAAAAAAAACATAAAATCAGTACTAAACATTGGTGGAGTTACCTGTGGAAATCAAGTAGTAATTAATGATTAGTTTGAAAAGCAACTTCTCAGCCACCTGCTGAAACCAGTTTAAATACCAACATTAAAAAAAGTGAGGTAGGCAGGTTTGAACTATATAAACAAACTATAACTCGTGAATTTTCACTATATTTAATAACAAGTTATGCATACAATGTACCCACTCTCATAACATTACATTTGTCTAAGAAAAGTTAAGTCACCCAACTATTGAGGATCTACTGCAGAAACAATTCAACAACAACTTGTATAGCACCTTTAACATAGTACAGGAAACTTTCGTTTATCCGGCACCCAAATATCCGGAATTCTCGCTTAACCGGCAAAAATCATCCTCCGAAAACTCCTCTCAAATAACCGGCAATGTTGCCGAGTCGCAGTCGAGTCTCCGCGAACGCAGAGTGCTCCGAAAAATCCTCTCAAATAACCGGCAATGTTGCCGATCCCGAGTCCGAGTCCGAGAACGCCGATTTAGTCAGTAGGGGTACTTTTCAAAAGTGCCACTACTCGGCCTCCTGGCGCTGTCGCAAGTCCGAAACATTGCAGTAGCAGGAGTAGATTCTCCTGTGCTGCTTGGAGTCTCTTTGTTAAAAATAGCCTCGGTAGATATAACTCTCTGTTATCCGGTACTTTCGATAAACCGGCACCACGCCGGTCCCGTCGATGCCGGATAAACGAAAGTTTCCTGTAAAACGTCCCATGGTGCTTCACAGGTGTATTACAAGACAAAAAAATTGACACCGAGCCACATAAGGAGAAATTAGGGCAGGTGGCCAAAAGCTTGGTCAAAGAGGTAGGTTTTAAGGAGCGTCTTAAAGGAGGAAAGAGAGGTAGAGAGGCGAAGGGGTTTGGCAGGGAATTCCAGAGCTTAGGGTCTAGGCAACAGAAGGCACAGCCACCAATGGTTGAGCGATTATAATCAGGGATGCTCAAGAGGGCAAAATTAGAGGAGCGCAGATATCTCGGGGGTTGTGGGGCTGAAGGAGATTACCGAGATAGGGAGGGGCGAGGCCACGAAAAGATTTGAAAACAAGGATGAGAATTTTGAAATTGAGGCGTTGCTTAACCAGGAGCCAATGTAGGTCAGCGAGCACAGGGATGACTGGTGAACGGGACTTGGTGCAAGTTAGGACACGGGCAGCCGAGTTTTGGATGACCTCAAGTTCACGTAGGGTGGAATGTGGGAGGCCAGCCAGGAGTGCATTGGAATAGTCAAGTCTAGAGGTAACAAAGGCATGGATGAGGGTTTCAGCAGCAGATGAGCTGAGGCAAGGGTGGAGATGGGCGATGTTACGGAGGTGAAAATAGGCATTCTTAGTTATGATGCGGATATGTGGTCGGAAGTTCATTTCAGGGTCAAATATGAGACCAAGGTTGCGAACAGTGTGGTTCAGCCTCAGACAGATGTTAGGGAGAGGTCTGGAGTCAGTGGCTAGGGAACAGAGTTTGTGGCGGGGACCGAAAACAATGGCTTCGGTCTTCCCAATATTTAATTGGAGAAAATTTCTGCTCATCAGAACTGGATGTCGGACAAGCAGTCTGACAATTTAGAGACTGTGGAGGGGTTGAGAGAAGTGGTGGCGAGGTAGAGCTGGGTGTCATCAGCGTACATGCGGAAACTGACACTGTGTTTTCGGATGATGTCGCCAAGGGGCAGCATGTAGATGAGAAACAGGAGGGAGCCAAGGATAGATCCTTGGGGAACACCAGAGGTAACGATACAGGAGCAGGAAGAGAAGCCATTGCAGGTGATTGTCTGACTACGATTAGATAGATAAGAATGGAACCAGGCGAGTGCAGTCCCATCCAGCTGGACGACGGTGGAGAGGGGTTGGAGAAGGATGGAGTGGTCAACCGTGTCAAAGGCTGCAGACAAGTCACAAAGGATGTAATTTGTGACTTTGATGAGAGCTGTTTTGGAACTGTGGCAAGGGCGGAAACCTGATTGGAGGGATTCAAACATGGAATTGCGGGAAAGATAGGCACGGATTTGGGAGGTGGCAACACGTTCAAGGACTTGAGAGGAAATGGAGGTTGGAGATGGGGCGGTAGTTTGCAAGGACGGAGGGGTCAAGGGTTAGTTTTTTTTGAGAAGGGGGTGATGATGGTAGATTTAAGGGAGAGGGGGACAGTACCTGAGGAGAGAGAACCATTAACAACATCAGCTAACATGGGAGCCGGAAAAGGAAGTTGGGTGGTCAGCAGTTTGGTGGGAATAGGGTCGAGGGAGCAGGAAGTGGATCTCATGAACAAGATGAGCGCAGAGAGGTCATGAGGGGAAATCGGAGAGAAACTGGAGAAAGATGCGAGTTCAGGGCCAGGGCAGGGGAAAACCTTAGAGGAAGTTTGGCTTGGTGGGCTAGGAGAAGGAGGGGAAGCAGCAAAGGCAGCTGAATGGACGGTCTCAATCTTAGTGACAAAGAAGTCCATAAGCACCTCACACTTGTTGTCAGAGGTGAGGGGTTTAAAGAAGACAGTTAGCAGTGGAGAATAGAAGCCCAGGTTTATCTTTGCATTCCAGAATGATTCTGGAATAGTGAGCAATTTTGGCAGACGAGAGCAGGACCAGATAATGCTTTATGTGGTCCAGCCAGATCTGGCGGTGAATCGCTAAACCAGTTGTCGACTATATCTGTTCAAGTCTGCGCCCCTTGGACTTGAGGGAGCGAAGATGAGGGCTGTACCTGGGGGGGTGGGGGCGGGCGGAAATGGCCAGGGTGAGAGAGAGTAGTTTTAATTAGGACTACGGCATCAAAGGTGGTGGTGAGGGTGTGGTTGAGCAGATCAGTAGCTGCAGAAATGTTGTGGTGAATGGAGGGCCAAAGGCTGGGCAGTTGGGATTTCGGAAGTGCAGTTGTAAGAGAGTTGGGAGAGTTTTTTTTCCAGGGGCGGACACAGAAGAAAGTAGGGTTGGGGGATGTGGGTAGAGAGTGATACGAGGAAGTGGTCAGAGATGGCCATATCTGTGATTGGCACGATGGGAATAGCGAGGCCACGAGAGATAGCAAGGTTGAGGGGGTGGCGGTGAATATGGGTTGAGGAGTTTACATGGAGGGAGAGATTAAGGGAAGATCGGAGGGCAGTGAACGAGAGAGAGAAAGAGAGAGAGAGAGAGAGAGAGAGAGAAAGAGAGAGAGAGAGAGAGAGAGAGAGAGAGAGAGAGAGAGAGAGAGAGAGAGAGAGAGAGAGAATGAATGAATGAATGATGAATTGAGATGGAGTTTGAAATCACCGAGGATGAGAAGTCGCTCGGTGCAGAGGTTGAGGGAGGAAAGCAGTGAAATCTCGGCAATAAAATTTTTATGGTACTGAGGTGGGCGGTAGAGAACGAGAATTTTAAATGAGAGGCGTGGAATAAGGTGAGATACTCAAAGGAGGAGAAAGTGCCAGAGGAGTCGGGGGACAGACCAAGGTGTGATTTGGTGATGAGAGCCACACCGCCACCATGGTGGAAGGTGTAGCCAGGCGGGGAGGCTTATTTAAGGGTAAGGTGTCATCACCCCTCAACCAAGTTTCCGTCAGGGCCATGATGTCGATGCAATCAGCCATGATAAGCTCATGGATGGCAAGGGCCTTGTTCGCAAGCGAACGGACATTCTGGAGGGAGATGCAGAGAGGGTCGATAATGACTGACCCACTGCCAGCGTCCACAGGGTCAGCACTGGGAGGGGCGAGTTGGACGGGGAGGAGATTGGCAAGATTAGCCCCCAGTGGGTGTGAGAAGGTCGGCGAGAGTAGGGTGGGACAGTTGGGATTCAAAACAATTATAATTAAAGTTAATGGGTGTTTTGTTTATGGGATGTGGTAAAAGACTTGCATTTATATACAGTAGCGCCTTTCACAACCTCAGGACGTATCAAAGCACTTTACAGCGCCGACACTGACCGTACAATATTTATTGTCCCTAGTTGCCCTGAGGGCATTGAGAGCCACCCATGTAATGTGGAACTGGAATCGTTTCTAGGCCAGAGTCGGTAGGGGTAATGATTCCTTCCATGAAGGACGTTGGTGAACCAGTTGGGTTTTTACAACAACCTGGCAACTTTCATGGTCATTTTTCTTCCTGGTGCTCACCCACAAATGACCAGATTGAATTCAATTTCACAGTTTAACACAGTAGGAATTTGGACTCTCAACCTCTCAGTTACTCGTCTCATACCATAACCAGTAGGCTACATTTAGAATAAGTAGAATTTTATGAACAGTTTAAGACTTGGGTTTGGATCATAACATTTTAAACACACTATACAAATAATAGATTTTATCTGTTCCAAATACCCACTAACAAATGATTGTAAACACTGGCCACAGGTAGCACAACTCTCCCTCCTATTCAAGAAAGGAGGGAGAGATTAAAAGAACAGGGAACTACAGGCCAGTTAGCCTGACATCAGTCGTCAGGAAAATGCTGGAATCCATTGTTAAGGAAGTGGTATCAAGTCACTTAGAAAATCATAACATTAGGCAGAGTCAACATGGTTTTATGAAAGGGAAATCATGTTTGACAAATTTATTGTTTTTTGAGGATGTAACTAGCAGGGTAGATAAAGGGGAACCAGTGGATGTAGTATATTTGGATTTCCAAAAGGCATTCAATAAGCTGCCACATAAAAGATTATTACACAAGATTAGGGCTCATGGGGTTGGAGGTAATACAGCAGCATGGATAGAGGATTGGTTAACGGACAGAAAACAGAGAGTAAGGATAAACGGATCTTTTTCAGGTTAGCAGGCTGTAGCTAGTGGGGTGCCGCAAAGATCAGTGTTGGGGCCTCAGCTATTTACAATCTATATTAATGACATAAGAAACAGGAGCAGGAGTAGGCCAATCGGCCCCTCGAGCCTGCTCCGCCATTCAATAAGATCATGGCTGATCCAATCTTGGCCTCAACACCACTTCCCCGCTCTCTCCCCATACCCCTTGTAGTTCAAATGTCTGTCAATCTCCGCCTTGAATACATTCAATGACTCCGCCTCCACAGCTCTCTGGGGTAGAGAATTCCAAAGATTCACGACCCTCAGAAGAAATTCCTCCTCATCTCCATCTTAAATGGGCGACCCCTTATTCTGAAACTATGCCCCCTAGTTCTAGATACCCCCACTAGGGGAAACATCCTCTCAGCATCCACCGTCAATCCCCCTCAGAATCTGATATGTTTCAATAAGATCACCGCTCATTCTTCTAAACTCCAATGAGTATAGGCCCAACCTGCTCAACCTTTCATCATACGTCAACCCCTTCATCCCAGGAATCAACCTAGTGAACCTTCTCTGCACTGCCTCAAATGCAAGTATATCCTTCCTTAAATATGGAGACCAAAACTGTACGCAGTACTCCAGGTGCGGTCTCACCAGCGCCCTGTAAAGTTGCATCAAAACTTCCCTACTTTTATACTCTATCCCCCTTGCAATAAAGGCCAACATTCCATTAGCCTTCCTAATTACTTGCTGTACCTGCATGCTAACTTTTTGTGTTTCATGTACTAGGACCCCCCCCCCGATCCCTTTGTACCGCAGCATTTTGTAGTCTCACTTCATTTAAATAATAATTAGCTTTTTCATTCTTCCTTCCAAACCTAGATGAAGGGACCGAGTGTAATGTATCCAAGTTTGCTGATGATACAAAGCTAGGTGGGACAGTAAGTTGTGAGGAGAACACAAAGAGTCTGCAAAGGGATATAGATAGACTAAGTGAGTGGCCAGAAAGGTGGCAGATGGAGTATAATGTAGGGAAATGTGAGGTTATTCACTTTGGTAGGAATAGAAAAACAGAATATTTTTTTTAAATGGTGAGAAACTTTCAAATGTTGTGTTCAGAGAGATTTGGGTGTCCTCGTGCAAGAAACACAGAAAGCTAACATGCAGGTACAGCAAGCAATAAGGAAGGCAAATGGCATGTTGGCCTTTATTGCAAGGGGGTTGGAGTACAAGAGTAAGGAAGTCTTGCTACAATTGTACAGGGCCTTGGTGAGACCACACCTGGAGTACTGTGCACACTTCTGGTCTCCTTATCCAAGGATATACTTGCCTTGGTGGCAGTGCAACGAAGGTTCACTAGATTGATTCCTGGGATGAGAGGCTGTCCTATGATGAGAGGTTGTGTAGAATGGGCCTATACTCTGGAGTTTAGAAGAATGAGAGGTGATCGCATTGAAACATGCAAGATTCTGAAGGGGATTGACAGGGTAGATGCCGAGAGGTTGTTTCCATTGGCTGGAGTGTCTAGAACTAGGGGGCATAGTCTCAGGATAAGGGGTAGGCCATTTAAGACTGAGATGAGGAGGAATTTCTTCACTCAGTGGGTTGTGAATCTTTGGAATTCTCTGCCCCAGAGGGCTGTGAATGCGGAGTCTTTGAGTATATTCAAGGCTGAGATAGATAGATTTTTGGACTGTAGAGGAATCAAGGGATATGGCGATCGGGCAGGAAAGTGGAGTTGAGGTCGATGATCAGCCATGATCTTATTGAATGGCGGAGCGGGCTCGAGGGGCCATCTGGCCTACTCCTGCTCTCGCTTATGTTCTTACAACAGTGCTTGAGCATGAGGCATCTAACAAACTCCAACATGTAATTATCTTTCTCCAGATGACATATTAAGAGATTGGCAAGCTCATTCTCCGAAGAACATTCAAGTGAGAATGTTAAGATTGCGGTTCATATTTGGATCTCCTTGTTACATGCCTCAATGTTAGTTATTTTGTTAGTGACTGAGGTGTGGCACTCCATGGTTGAAAGCCTAGCTACTTATGTGAGGTACACAAGAGGGACCAGTGCTGGGAGAAATGCATGAGTCAACAACAAAACTTGCATTTATATTGTGCCTTTTAAACAAAGGAAAATGTCCCATGGTGCTTCACAGAGGTGTAAAGGAAAGAAATGGAAGCCTAGTCAAAAATAAAAAGGTATTAGGAGGGGTGACCAAAAGCTTGTTCAAAGAGGTGGGTTTTAAGGATGGTTTTGCAGGACAGGGAGTTAGAGGGATTTAGGGAATTAAGTCAGTATCTCCAGGGAACGATGAGAAAATTGGGCAAATTTAAGAGCAATACAAAATTCTCATCGAACTTCACAGCAGGAAGCCATTCACCCCAGGTTTGTGCCAGCTCTTTGAAAGAGCTAACCACTTCATTTCATACCATTTACATTTTTACTATTTCAAATATTTATCCACTTGCCTTCTAAAAATGAGATTATGGATTCTGCTTCAACTACTATTTCTGTTAGGGCATGCCATGTTCCAACAAGCATTTGCATTTTAAAAAATCTCTTAATCTCCCCTCCTATTGGTGGTGATAAATTTATGCTTTCTGGATAACAACTTACTGACCGGTGAAAATATTTTCCAAGTTCCACTCGTCTCTCCCTACAGCTAAAGTCTCTTATCCCTGGTTTCCTATTAATGAATCTCTTCTGCACCCTCTCCATGGATTTCACATCTTTCCCGAAGTAAGGCTTCTTGATCATCTTGCACTGTGATGCACTTAAGGCCTGTGTGACCTCTTTGGGCCAGGTGGAATTTTTGATGCTTGAGCACATGTACACAATACGAGAGATATAAAATACACGCAGATTCTCAGTTTTGAAGGAATTCTGTTCAAATATAAATTTGACAGTGAAGGAAGTTATAATGGACTAATAAAATGTTATTTATAAACACTGAAAAGTGTTATTACTCACTCAACAAATGTGTTTAATGACACATCTGTTGAACCAACTACATACCAGTGTCACTGGACTGTGATGAAAGGTTCCTTGCTGTCCCATGTATCTCAAGGAAAGAAAATCCCTCCAAGAATAGCAGCAGGAAAGCCAACGACATTCTCTCATTATGCAGCATAATAAGTAACAATGTCAAAAGAGCAAGGACGGTGAGAAGTGCAGCAGAATACACAGTTCCCAAGCCATAAGCAGCCACCGTCCGAGGCTCAGTGTGGTTGCCATTAAAATGTAGTTTCATTGATTGCTGCATTTTACGGTATATCAGTGGGATTACATGTAGAGAGTCAACTTCCATTCCAGGAGAGCCTTTGTAGGAAGGGGCAGGAGTTTCATCAGACTGCCCGCTGTCTTTTACGAACACAGTGATCGGATTCCATAGGACGATAAGGAAGCCTGTTATCAGCAGCCCAAAAACAATGCCTGGGACCACCACTGCAATCTTCTTGGTCAGATCCTGAAGTTTAATGGCGTTTTCTTCTGGAACAGCACTCGCAGCCCAATAGCAGCATAAGCAAAATACAATAAATGGGAAACCCAAACGTACAAAAAACACAACCAAGTGTGAGCTGTTGAGGTTCCCATAATGAAGGAACCATTTTCGTATGAGGTAGACCAAAACTGCAAGTGATGATACTGACAGGATATAATGGAAGTTCCTTTCCTGACTATTATTTAACCTCGACAAAGGTTTCAGGAAAGAGGAGGGCTCACAGTTTGCAAGTTCTTCTCGACAGTTATAAAAGTTGTTGGAGAAAAGAACACACAGCAGGAAGGCCACCAGGAACCCAATTAAGTAAAAAGATTCTCGTTTGTATGAAATGGAACCAGGATTCTTCTGCATCTCTGGCACAAACGGTGTATTTAAACTATAACTAGTAAGTTTTCCATCCCATTTTAGTTTTAGGACAGTAAAAGTCACAATAGATTTCAAAAGGAATGATACTACTTGCCCTTCAGTTACTACAAAGCTATTGGAAAACATAGCTGCACACCGTAATAGGGGAATTCCCAAAGGTAAAAAGATCTTCAACCAACTTTTCCACTTCTGCTGAGTACCAGCATTGGAGCTTTGGGTCAGTTTATTTGCAACACGATCGTTATTGTGTTTAGATCTCCAGAAGTTCCAATGGAAGCCCACATGTGACCCAACAGCTATCCAGCAACATATTATCAGAGGCTCCACCATAATGCCAGAGATCAGCATCCAGATATTAACTGTTAATCCTGCAGTCAGACCCCAGATAACCGGATACAAAAGAAGTCTTTTGTACAAAGATTCAAATGTTGATGCAGTTTCAGATACCAAAAAACAATGTGCACAGGTTGCTGCTAGAAGTATAATACCACACAGCATGTGTGCAGGGTTGAATCGTGCCCATGATTCTTGACACATTTCCTTGGTCTCTCTCAAGTAACGCTGCAGTGTGATTAACAGCTTTTGAAACCTTATGTGATGATCTTGGTCAGAAATCTGCAAGTTTGTAACCAGGTCATTATATTCAGCCATTGCAGTGGAAAACAATTCCTTCAGATATTTCAGCTTTTTCATGGGGAGATCCTTGGCAGCATAAGAGTAGGATTCCAAAAATCGATTCACCTATAAAACAAAATAAGATGGTGTAAAAAAAAACCACAGTAACAAATATGATAATGCAGCATTTTTTGAGCTATTTAAAAAAAAAAATCTCCTGCATTTTTCCAGTACTTTAGCAGCAATTATAGGCCATGAATAGTTTGATTTAACTTTTATAAACTGCCCACAAAACACAAAAAAAAGGAGGCACTAAATTATAGGTCACCATTTGATTTAAAAACAGAAATTTAATTCCTAGAGAACTATTCTGGCATTACCACACTTATACAGCTCTTTGTTGAATGGCCAAGTAATAATGGGCCATCCAATCAGTTAGCTATAGGTTTGGCAGTTAGACATTGCAATTAGCCTCACTACCTCTGGGGCTTGGGAAAGAGAAAAAAAAAAGAGTGTCATGATTTCCATTCGTGACCAGTTTAGAGCGCTGCAAAGTATGCTATTGGACATCAGAGGAGGATGGAATTCAGGCATGCACAAGATGCCTACTTTGGCAAAGCTTCAGAAGATTGCTAACAGCCCTGGAACCATAGCCCATGTGAGGAAAAAAAAGTTAGATTCAAGCCCACAACTTCCCTTGATTTAGAATCTCTGCTGGATTACATACGAACAGGAGTAGGCCATTGAGCCTCTCGAGCCTGTTCGGCCATTCAATGAGATCATGGCTGATCTGTGACCCAGCTCCATATACCCGCCTTTGCCCCAATCCCTTAATACCTTTGGTTAACAGACATCTATCAATCTCAGATTTAAAATTAACAATTGATCTAGCATCAATTGCTGTTTGCGGAAGAGTTCGAAACTTCTACCACCCTTTGGTGTATAGAAGTGTTTCCTAATTTCACTTCTGAAAGGTCTGGGTCTAATTTAGACTGTACCCCTAGTCCTAGACTCCCCAATCAACAAAAAATAGTTTCTCTCCATCTACCCTATCTGTTCCCCTTAATATCTCGAAAACTTCAATCAAATCACCTCTTAACCTTCTAAATTATAGAGAATACAACCCTAATTTGTGTAATCCCTCCTCGTAATTTAACCCTTGGAGTCCGGGTATCATTCTGGTAAACCTACGTTGCACTCCCTCCAAGGCCAATATATCCTTCCTAAGGTGTGGTGCCCAGAACTGCTCACAGTACTCCAGGTGTGGTCTAACCAGGGTTTTGTATAGCTGTAGCATAACATCAACCCCCTTATATTCTAGTCCTCCAGATATAAAGGCCAGCATTCCATTAGCTTTTTTGGATTATTTTCTGTACCTGTTCATGACATTTTAATGATCTATGTACCTGGACCCCCAAGTCTCTTTGGACCTCCACTGTTTTTAGCTTTTCACAATTTAGAAAGTACCCTGTTCTATCCTTTTTAGGTCCAAAGTGGATGACCTCACATTTGAGTACATTGAATTCCATGTGCCACAGTTTTGCCCATTCACTTAATCTGTCAATATCCCTTTGTAATTTTATGCTTTCACCTACACTGCCTACAATGCTGTCTATCTTTGTGTCATTGGCAAATTTGGATACATGACTTTCTAGGCCATCATCTAGTCGTTAATAAATACTGTGAACAGTTGAGGCCCCAACACACATCCCTGTGGGACACCACTAGTCACATCCTGCCAATTTGAGTACCTACCCATTATCCCTACTGCCTGTCTCCTGCCGCTCAGCCAATTTCCTAACCAGGTCAATAATTTGCCCTCAATTCCGTGGGCTTCTACCTTAGTTAACGTGGGACTTTATCAAATGCCTTCTGGAAGTTCATATAAATAACATAGACATTCCCCTGTCCACTACTTAAGTCACCGCCTCAAAAAATTCAATCAGGTTTGTCAGGAATGACCTACCTTTCACAAATCCATGCTGGCTCTCTGATCAACTGAAAATGCGAGGTGTTCAGTCACCCCATCCTTAATTATAGACTCTAGCAATTTCCCAACAACAGATGTTAGGCTAACTGGTCTGTAATTCCCTGGTTTCCCCCTCTCACCATTCTTAAATAACAGAGTGACATGCGCAACAATCTACACGCACAATTTTCCAATTACCAGATTAAACACTTCACTTTGAAGGATTACTTCATCTTGGGGAAGGGGGAAATTGCCCTGCTTCACCCTGACCAAAGAATTATAATAGTAGTCCTCAGCACATGAGTTCCAATCTTCCCACTAAGCAGCCTATACAACAATATACAGATCCCTGTGGAAAGGACTGGAATACAATACATAGTAAGAATTTGTACAAAATTATACATATAATTTTACATGCAGCAACATGTTACTAGCTAACGCAGAAACTTCAATTTTCCAGAATGAGAACATTTTCAGTACTATAATTGATGACTTCACCCCTTTTATCTGAAGTTTGTTTGATCCAATCAGCTCCAGGGACAATCGGTTTCCAATATGGATCGATCTTTCACATCACAGTTAGAAATCAAGTGCCTCTCACAGTTGGCACACAAAGCTCACATTACCACACCAGCCTATTTATAAAACGTATTTATCCCTTCTAATCTCCCTGTGTTTTGTACTTTACTGGTAAACATGATAAACTAGGAGACCCAACCCCAACTAATGTCATCTAAGCAGTCACTAGAAGGTGCACAAATGCAGTTATGATAACTGCCTCTCCAACCTTCCTTCTTCTCCATTCAGAAGAACTTGGGCTACTCTATTCTGTGCAACTATGCAACACCAAGGATTCACCATGGTCGGTGCAAAATTATAACATGCCACATTTCATGGTTGAACATTTTTCTGAAATTTGAAATTGTTTCCTCATTTAGTCAAATTTCCAAACTAACAGAAAAATGTTACCAGAAAATTGGCTTTTTGCTGTAGAAAACAATTATCTGGAAAGGAGAAATGTGAAAGACTTTTGTACACATTTTAATGAGGCATCTAAGTCACACTTGCCTCTTAACAGTTGATTCCAGATTGATACGATAAGGTCTAGAATTGAGCTGGATGGAACTTGGGGCAGAGGCGAAAACATGAGAAAATAAAACATAATAAATGCGATAAAAAGTGACACTCTGCAAATCTTACAGTACTGTACCTGTATGGCATTGATGTGAAGTGCTTTTGCCTGTTCAAGATACAGATTATCATCCAGCTTTGGTTCAGAGGTAAACATGTCCAACATCACCATACCAATATTACTGTATGGAATAGGAACTCCAAGTAGAAGAGCCAGGGTTGGTACAAGATCTATCTGAGACACAACTTCTGGGTCCTAATTGCACAGAAATAAAGAAAATTAATGGAATAACTAAATGAACATCTCCCCAGTGTGTACATATTATAGGAATAAAAAAATAGCCCGCCTTTATTTCGGAACTATTTAAATGAAAGGTGCATATTAGAAACTTTCTATACTATATTAAACTATTGTGAATTGCATCTCACTCTGACACGCCGTCAGTTTTTTTCCTCAAATTAAAATGCTTACTTTGTTGTTAATAGGTGATAAATGCAAGCTCTTTCTTTTCTTTCATTACATTAGACTGTTCCACTACAGAGTGAGAACATAAACCACAAACTCTTAACTGAAGAAACAAATGATATTACACCAACTTTTAAAATAGTTATTTGGGAAACTAATAATTAATGGCAGAAGTTTGGCAGTCTCTACAATTCACCAATAAATCATTACACAAAAATATTGCTGTTAAGCTTGCATTCAGTTGAATTCATTTGAGGATAAGCTGCTTGCTAACTGCAATTTTCATTTGCATGGAAAGCTACAAACAGTGCAAGACATTTGGCTGAATACAGGTGTGTCATAATGTATCAGCATACAAAGACCGCATAGGTTGGTAAATTCTGCAAATACAGAGCATATTACATATAAAACTACAAAAAAGTAGATCTCCTGTAATGTTGCACACAGGAAGTCATATGTTATTTAATAAGGACAGGAGGATTATGTGGTACAATGGAGAATATGTTGCTGTGCTGCTATATAGATATTGTAATAAAATGAATGCAAGTAATTGGAAATAAAAATAAAAATTGTGCATTAAGATTTTATACAATTGTAAAGGTTTAGGAAAACATGAAATGTTAAAATAAATTGTGACAATTCATTTATATAAAATATTTTCTTTTAAAATATATTGCACTTGAACATAATTTGTATGTTTTAGACTATACATCAAAGCATTCAGAAAATGTTATATGTGTCAGTTCTCAACTGATTCAAATCGAAATGTGAAGTTGGATATGCGATGATGATAGGTTGTGAAGTATGAAATATTCGGGCAGGAAAGAGTGCGCCTGTGCAGGGTTAGCATTAGTGACTGAGAAAGAGAATGTGGTGGTGAGTGGGTGATTAAAGGCTCAGTGGCAGGAAACATTTAAAAATTTGAGAAGTAAAGTTAGGGGTTTCAGAGAATCTGGTGGTGGCAAGTGCTGAATACAGGGGAGGATAGTAGGATGAGGTTTGAGCAGGAAAGAAGGGGATGGTGTAGTTATAATGGAGAATGGTGAGGTTAAGGTAGGGATTTAAGTTAAATATATTTATATAAGCACGGAGGAGGGAAGTCTTGGGACGTTTCAGGGTGCACAGACTTTAAAAAATGAAGCACAATCAGTTGCAGAACTAAAAAGTCTTAAAACACACTTGGGAGTAGGACTAAAAAGGAAACAGTAAAACTGCATTTAAATGCACAAGCATTGGGAGCGACACTGAAAAAGAACGCACAACTGGAATGGGACTAAAAAACAAACCACTATCGGTTAGGACTCACTTGAGTTGGCTTAACATTCTGCTCTTCCAGCTTCAGCCTTTTCAATTTTGGAGTGAGGTCAGGCAGAAATGAGACAGTAGCCCAGGGGGAGAGAGGTGTGGAGCTTGAACTGTCCATTTTTTGAAATGTTTTGAACAGGGCCAGGGGAAAATCTCAGAAGAGCCTGAAGTGGACAGGGCTGAGTCAGCAACAGACTCAAATTTGACCAAGTATTTTTAATGTAGGGAAAAGGGAGGAAGATTGTGGCACTGCTCAGTGAGTCGGAGGAGTATTTCTCTTACCTGTCTGTTGCATTTGTGTTGCTGCTTCTCTTTCCCTTTATCTCCTCTTTTTCCTGTCTCTGTCAAGGAACTTGGAGTATGCAGGGTGCTGATAATGGAGAACTGAAAGGGGGGGGGGGCGGGGAGAAGGTGCAGGGGCAGGGGAAAAGGCAAATGGGTGAGGGGGAAAGGTAATGGGCCAAGTGGGGCCATCAAGTAAGGGGCGGCAAGCCTTGATGGTGGAGCAACAATGAACGGCAGGAGGCGAGTGGGGAAAGCAACATGCAGGCTGGGGCCATTATATAGGAGGCAGCAGGTTCTGGCCCAACAGTGCAGCAGCTAGAGATGGAAACAGAGTCTATAGTTGCATTAAAAATTAGGTTTGCAACAATTCTGGGATCTCTGTGCAAAGAGAAAGAGTTACTGCTAAGAACCAGTGACTGAAGTTTGAGAACATAGGATCTCACAGTTATCATCTGGTATTCCCAGAGCTAGCTAGACACTGGCTTGTCAAGGTTGAATGGAGGGGTATGTAGGTGTCGGACCAAGAGAAGTGAACCAGAGTCTCTTGGGAAAAAGGCACCCTTATCTCAATTTATTTAAGACCAAAGAAAATGATCAGATCTGGTTTCTATCAAGTAATTAAAATTTGCTATCTTTATATGTCTCTAAGGTACGACACCAAAAAGAGAAATCTTTCCAATAAAATGAATCACCCAATTGATTAGCTACTTGAATTGGTGGGAAAAGGAGTTTGTACCTTGTGGGATTAAATGTATAAAAGATGGAGAGATGTGTAGAGATATTGATTGATTGCAGGAGCTCAGAGTGGCTTGGATAATTTTAGAGAAGGTTAAAGCAATGAATAGCTTGTGAAGCAGGACTTCATGCTGACGTGTTACGTGTGACATTTCAAGCTTAAGAAGTCTAGCCAAAGAGGGAAATCTGCATCACTGGTATGCAAGTTAAGAGAACGGAGGCAAGGTTACCCGAGAACAGAAGAAGGAAGAAATTAGGTTATTACACAAAATTAGGGCTCATCTCATGAAATTGGGGGCAATATATTAGCATGGATTAGGGATTGGTTAACAGACAGAAAACAGAGACTAGGGATAAACGGGTCATTTTCAAGTTGGCAGGCTGTAACTAGTGGGATGCCACAAGGATCAGTGCTTGGGCCTCAGCTATTTACAATCTATATTCATGACTTGGATGAGGGGACTGAGTGTAATGTATCCAAGTTTGCTGACGATACAAAGCTAGGTGGGAAACTAAGTTGTGAGGAAGACGCAAATAGGCTGCAAAGGGATACAGACAGGTTAAGTGAGTGGGCAAGAACATGGCAGATGGAATAGAATGTGGAGAAGTGTGACTTTGGTAGGAAAAAAATAGAAAAGCAGAATATATATATTTTTTTAAAAAGGTGATAGATTGGAAAATGTTGGTATTCAGAGGGACCTGGGTGTTCGTGTACACAAATCACAGAAAGTTAACATGCAGCTACAGCAAGTAATTAGGGAAGCAAATGGTATGTTCACCTTTATTACAAAAGGTTTGGAGTCGAAAAGTAAAGAAGTCTTATTGCAATTACATAGGGCCTTGGTGAGACCACACCTGGAGTGCGGTGTATAGCTTTAATCTCCTTACCCAAGGAAGGATATATTTGCCATAGAGGGAGTGCAACGAAGGTTCACCAGACTGATTCCTGGGATGGGGGGATTGTCCTATGAGGAGAGATTGAGTAGACTAGGCCTATATTCTCTAGAGTTTAGAAGAATGAGAGGTGATCTCATTGAAACGTATAAAATTCTTAAGGAGCTTGACAGGGTAAATGCTGGGAGGATGTTTCCCCTGCCTGGGGAGACTAGAACGCGGGGTCACGGTCTCAGAATAAAGGGTTGGCCATTTCGGACTGAGATGAGGAGAAATTTCTTCACTCAAAAGGGTTGTGAATCTTTGGAATTCTCTATATAGAGGGCTGTGGATGCTCAGTTGTTGAGTATATTCAAGACAGAGATCGATAGATTTTTGGATACTAAGGGAACCAAGGGATATGGGGATAGTGCGGGAAAGTAGGATTGAGGTAGAAGATCAGCCATGATCTTATTGAGTGGCGGAGCAGGCTCAAAGGGCCGACTCCTGTTCCTATTTCTTATGCTCTTACTATGATGTCAGAGAATCATTGCTCCAACATTCTAGGAGGAAGGCGAGACAGTCAGCTCTACTACACCAACTCTGAATAGGGGTTGTATAAAATCAAGAAAGGATTGTTAAGGTTACGAGTTTATAATCAAGCTGAACCAATTAAATTTTAAACATATCTGGTAGACTAGTTATTATTAACTTGTCAGTTATACAACCCGTCTAACCTTAAACTTGCCAACTGTCAATTTTGTAATAAGTACAGCCCAGCTGATGCCAAGTTACTGAAATACATCTGAACTACCTTTATAAGCTTAGGTTTACTAATTTAATCGGTTAATTACAGCTACACAAGTATCTTGCATACTTCCAATGTTTAATATTAAAATGCTAATCTGTATTATCATAAATGTAAATAAAGAAATGTTAGTTCAGGATTTCATTGTCTGACATCTTTGATGATTTGGCCAGAAGAGGGTAACTCATTCTTGCCACGAGTCCCGATAGGAGGTTGATTTGCAGAACTATTAATGTAATTTGGACCAGTTAATGTAAGACGGTTCATACAAGGTACATTTTAGACATCTAATAATCCCGCAATGTGGATGGTAATCCCGAGATGGTTCTTGGGTGAGGAGTAAAGATGAAGAGGTTAAAGATTTGTTTGGTACCTTTTTAAGTAATATACCTTGTAAGGTTCATGAATTTACTAACCACACTGTCCTTACAAGCAAGAAGCCAAACTGGACCAAAAGGACTGGAAACAGCCCAAAATACAAATTTTAAAAATGCAAAAGATGAACTTTAAAACCTAGAGTCAAACTGCCAAAATTTATAACAGGAGAAAAAACAAAATGGCTGAGTGACTTGGCCACAGCACCACTGCAACAAGCAACTGTTTACACTGGAATTCCTATTGTAGATATTTACAAACAATTCTCATTGTAAAATGCTATGTAAACATTTATATTGTCAATGTTGACATTGAAGAGTACTGAAAAAATTACAACACAATGAGCTTTGTGACAGGAAGTGCAACCATATGCAAAATTAATATATTATATAAAAAAAGGAATTATACAAGGACCTAACATTAAAAAGAACAAAAATGAAAAGCTATAAACAAAAGTTTTACATCATTTCTATTTGAAACTGCAGGAAAAGTTATGGCATACTAGATATGTAAGGCAGTTTTAAATTACCACTGGATCAGGAATTACATATTAAGTGGAGTGAATGGAAAACAATTGGGAGAATTCTGTTTTTGTTGGGGATAATCATACTCTATGAAGTATGGGTTCATCTGAAGTCACCTATATGTCATATCCAAGAAACTACAATGGGCTTTATCTGCATTCCTATTGCTCAGCATGCATTAGAACCACATCTCTTGGCAATATAACAGCAAGATGAATAAAACATTCTTCAGAGCAGAACTTACTTCAGCAGGTTGTGTCTCAAACATGGGAAGTGGGCTATAAATAAATAATGCTGCATTGACTTCCCCTTCACTGTCACCACCATGATCTCCCGTATCCGTCATTCCATGATCCCCCAGGACCACCAGCAAGGTATCATTCTGAAGTTGCCCAATCACTGACCTATCGAAGAAAACAGAAACATTTGTACAAGTAAAAAAAGGCAATTCAACAACTAGATAGAGAACTGTAATTTTGTGCACTCAAACACAGAAACAAAGAAAACAATTATATATCGGTTTTCATTTTTTAAGGTCCCTGATGCACTTGACGTTTATGTAAATCATGTGACTTTGATTTTAAACATATCGCACTATCTTGACATCGTCAACCACTTGCACAAACTAGAATGCTGTTATTTTGCATCCTGCATTCCAGAACAAAACTTGCCAGTTTACCATAGGTTATTTATTACAGCCCCTCACCAACACTGCAGGTAACCTGCTCCAACGCCTTTATAGTTATAACTTTGCAGCTATTACAAAGTAGACAAGGTATGACATCTCATTTCTCACCCCTCCCCCACAATGCAGGAAAGTGACTCAGCTCTCCTTTGTGCCTCACTCATAGGCCGCGATTTTGCCGGTGCTCAGAGGGGGGGTTTGGAGGCGGGTCAGAGGTTAAAGTCATTTTGATTGACGGCGGGTTCCGCACCTGCCGTCAATCCGCCTCCACACAACCTTCACAAGTGCCAGGTCCCCGATTTGCGAATGGACCTGACACCTAGCGGGAAACGGATTAAAGGCAATTAACTTGCCTATTAACAGGTACTTGTTAGGAATTTTCAGGCTCTTTTTCAATTTTCCAGCTTCTGGGTCGGGTTTCACGACATCCGGACAACACGCCAGGTAAGTGTGGCGTGCTGAGAGTTGGTCTGATGTTAGTGAAAAGATGACAGCTGCAGAAGCGGTGTCAAGGAAATGCCATGTTGCACATGGTGAGTTTCAGAGCAAAGAAAATGTTGGTTACTGCATTTTTAATACATACAGATTTCTTTAGCTTACAAGTTTTTAAATCCACCTCATTGGGAGAACCTTTCTCACCAGTGACAGATCGCTTCTGTCATCTCACCTGCAGCTGCCAGCTATTCGAACAACATCGGAGCCAATGAAACAATCAGACCGTGGTCCTGTGAATTCTTCCACAATCATCCCCAATCACCAACCTTCGCCGCCATCACCTGATGCTGCACTGGACACAGGGCATCAGCCCCTGACAAAATTGCTGGCCAGGAGGCCAGCAATGGCATCACCATGACCAGACTTTCTTCACTTCATGCTGTAAACCCCGGCTGCCACATGATGCGCCAGGTTGACACCATCCCACACCAGCACCGTGAAGCATCCCTTTAATGTCCAAGCCATTCCATGCACGATCAGTATAGCGGGGCAGGGGGGGGGGGGGGGGAAAGTTATGACTGAACAATCACTGGAACTCAGTAAGACACTTTGCAATGTGAGCTCAGATCTGTCCAATAAGGGGCACTTAAAAAAAAAAGAGATTTCACTGTATGACAATACATTACCAGAAACTTCACATGGACATTGGCTAAACCCTTGTGTGTTGTTAGTTGGTATGCTTGCAGTAGAAAGAGGGAGAGTGTGAGGGGTGGCTAGTGAGCTGGGAAAGTGATAAAGTAGATAGAGAGGTTTGGGTGGAGGTACAAGGTAAGTTGGTGTCTTGGGGAGGTCTCTTCCACCCTTGGAAGGGAAGAGAACCTCCCTGCGTACTGTGACTCCCTCCATAAGCATATGGAGGGAGTCATTGGGGAGCCTGGGTGCAAGAGTTCACCTTTGTGCAGTGATTGTCAGTGTTTGCAGCACCTCAATGCTGTCAAACACTGAAAAATGATCTGTCAAAATAAAATTGTGCCTGGTCCCTTTAAGGAAACCGGCAGATGACAAATCATCAAATGACGTCATCAGACCCGCTTCCTGTTAATTGGCCAGTAAGCCCTCAGGGGGATATAGACAAGCTGGGTGAGTGGGCAGATGCAATACAATATTGGAAAATGTGAGGTTATGCACTTTGGCAGGAAAAATCAGAGAGCAAGTTATTATCTTAATGGCGAGAAACTGGAAAGTACTGCAGTACAAAGGGATCTGGGGGTCCTAGTGCAAGAAAATCAAAAAGTTAGTATGCAGATGCAGCAGGTGATCAAGAAGGCCAACGGAATGTTGGCTTTTATTGCTAGGGGGATAGATTATAAAAACAGGGAGGTATTGCTGCAGTTATATAAGGTATTGGTGAGACCGCATCTGGAATACTGCATACAGTTTTGGTGTCCATACTTGCTCTCGAGGCAGTACAAAGAAGGTTCACTCGGTTAATCCCCGGGATGAGGGGGTGGACATACGAGGAGAGGTTGAGTAGATTGGGACTCTACTCATTGGATTTCAGAAGAATGAGAGGCGATCTTATTGAAACATATGATTGTGAAGGGGCTTGATCGGGTGGATGCGGTAAGGATGTTCCCAAGGATGGGTGAAACTAGAACTAGGGGGCATAATCTTAGAATAAGGGGCTGCTCTTTCAAAACTGAGATGAGGAGAAACTTCTTCACTCAGAGGGTAGTAGGTCTGTGGAATTTGCTGCCCTAGGAAGCTGTGGAAGCTACATCATTAAATAAATTTAAAACAGAAATAGACAGTTTCCTAGAAGTAAAGGGAATTAGGGGTTACGGGGAGCGGGCAGGAAATTGGACATGAGGCTGAGTTCGGATCGGTCGAGGCCCTGTGGGTGGCATAGTGGGCCCAGGGGCTGAGTGGCCGGGTCCTGCTCCTACTTCTTGTGTTCTTTAGATTTAAGGTGAGGATCAGATCAGCCATGATCTTATTGAATGGCGGAGCAGGTTCGAAGGGCCGATTGGCCTACTCCTGCTCCTATTTCTTATGTTCTTATGTTCAATCAAGGGAAAATCACGTCTGTAGAGCGGAGGCAGCTGGGGGCAGGACTGGAACCCGGAAACCAGCTGACCTGCACCCATCCCTACACCGAGGAGAAAATCACGGCCAGAGTCCAAATGAGTACAGGAGTACAATGTGGAGAACGGAGACCACAAAAGCAAACACTATCCCTCTGTAGTGCAGCGCAATGACATACAATTTGCTGCACGAGACCACCAACCAGACTGCCTCTAACATTTTAGACTGTTTAAAAGCAATGGTGCTTAAAAATTGCAGTCATGTATCACCACTATGCAATTTCTATCTTCCTTTTATATTTTTGCCTCCTCTCATTGTAGCCGTCACACAAACAACTGTGCAACAGCAGCCCATGGAGACTGATCATTCCTCCACAAAAAAAAAAAATTGGCTGATCGGGCTTTTAAAATCAGGAATTCATTGAGAGGAATCATGGACCTGAATTTGCATCCTACTACACTGTACTAATTATGCTGTATCAGTTTAGCTCAGTTTGGAGCAATGTCATGCACGAGTCATAAATTTGTGGGTTCAAGCATCATTCTAAAACTTCTCATAACCTAGGCTTACACTATAGTGCATTGCTTTGGGAATGTGGCAGTCAAAGGTGGCATCCGATAGATGAGATGTTAATTTGAGGTCTTTTGCAGTGGTTTAGGTAAATGTTAAAGGTCCCATGGCACTATTTAAAGGAAAGAATGCACTGCGGCATGGTACATCGGCGAGACCATGCAGACACTGAGACAACGTATGAACGAGCACCGCGCAACAATCACCAGGCAGGATTGTTACCTCCCAGTCGGGGAACACTTCAGCAGTCAAGGACATTCAGCCTCGGATCTGCAGGTAAGCGTTCTCCAAGGCAACCTTAGGAACACACGACAACGCAAAATCATCGAGCAGAAACTGATAGCCAAGTTCCGCACTCATGAAGACGGTCTCAACCGGGATCTTGGGTTTATGTCACGATACATGACGTGATCCGGACTCGAGTCGTCGTTGGCTTGTTCACAGATGTGATTCCCAGTAAAAAAGTAAAAATTTTCCCAGTAAAAAAGTAAAAATTTTAAAGCTTATCGTTTTACATACAGACGGCAGCTTTTGACACGTTAGACCCCCTGCGACTCCACCTCATTGTCTCAGTTGTATCTTGCTATGTCTTTGATGTGGTACCTTCCTGGCTGACCTGATTAACTTTATCACACCTCGGCAGATAGTCAGGATGATTTAATTTAGTTGTCTGCAATTGTAAGGTACACATGCATTGTTCTCTATCTATATATGCTTTGGCGATTCTGTATCTTTTTACTTCACCCGACGAAGAAGTAGTAAGCTCCGAAAGCTTGTGATTTCAAATAAAACTGTTGGACTATAACCTGGTGTTGTGTGACCTCTCAATTTTGTCCACCCCAGTCCAACACCGGCATCTCCGCATCATGACTATTTAAAGAGCAAAGAGTTCTCCTGGGTGCCCTTTATTTATGATTAGTTCTTTGTGCCTCATAAATCAATAAAGTTCTTGAAACAGTGAGGTCAAGCGTTCATAGATTTATTAAGTATATAGTACTCGCAAGTGCTTAAGCATACACTCAATATATAGTACTTACAACCACATCTGATGGTTGAGGACTCAAAACACATCCCAGATTTGAACTCAGTATTCAAGTTGACCGAATCCTCATTAGTCTGCCACTTTTTATACCCTTCTGAGCTACAAGTTCCTTATCAAGATGTCCATATATGGCAAGCTACACAGACCTGATCACATTTTGTTCACATGTATCGCTTTACATCTCTGAACTGCACAGCAGTGACTTCTGGGTAATTTTACAATACTTCTATTGATAGACATGGATGAAAAGGTAAACAGCTTGTTTTCCACTTTCTCAAGCTTCTTATCTCTAAATCAGTAACTACAAGACAATTTGCACATTTCAACACTACATAATTATACAACAAGTTAAAATACAACTCCATATAAGCAGAAACTAATTGTATCAATTTCTTCAGTTAATACGCAGATTTTCTTACAAACAAGATATTTTTCTGTTGGGCCAACAAGATCAGTATAACTCCTTTATTTCTCTCTCGTTACATAGAATTGCTATTCCACTAAGTGAAACTTTTAATTAGAAGTCTGTCTTTGATTCTGTACCATTCAAGCACCTGCTGATTCCCCCTTTCTACAGAAACCTTAATTAAAAAGACAATATTTTACCCAGATGTTTTCCTTTAGTATGCAATGGCAATGACTCCAATGAACTTTGCTCTTTACACAGGTGGTTACTTCATATTAAAATCTGCCAGTGCTGTCAAGGTCAGTCTCAGTTCAAACGTTCAGTGGTCACCACCTTAGTAATATCTTAAAATAGTTAGAAATGCACTATCAAAGAATTATACTTCCCTTTTTAACAAAGGCTAAAAGCTAACATTATTACAATACAAGGACAAATCAATAGTAGTATGACATTAACACACTTCAAGTCAGTCTGACGAACCCTTTTCTTGCACCCTGACCAACATTCATCCCTCAACCAACACCGCCAAACACAGATTAACTACTCATTCAGAACATTGCTGTATGTGTGGGAACTTGCTGTATTCAAAATGACTGCTGCATTTGCCGACATAAATGCAAGCCTCAGTTAATTTTAGTGTTTGTCAACTTTGTCAGTTTAAAAAAAGTGAATCTCTACTTCTGGAATATATTTATTCACCCAAATACTATTTGCAAAGACCTGGGAATAAATTATCTACTTACTCTCTTGACTGGACAATTAAAAACATAAGACAATACAGATTACAAAAGTGCAATTTGGACCACCGAGCCTGTTCTTTCCATAATTAGAGTAATGAAAAAAACCAAGATTTTTTGCTTCAGTGGGGAATTGTGATCGCACACAAATCCTAGTTTTCCGATGTGCTGCAACCTTCCAAATGCCCGTTCTTTTTTAATAACATTTCAGTATCTTGGTCACTTTGAGCTTTTTCAAAAACAATTACATGCTAAATTGTGATTGAGTATTTTTATCTGGTGCATTTTGGCACTTTCAGTTCTGAAACTATTTCGGAATATTCCAATATCCATCTTATTTCATTCAGAGTTGTAATGAAATATTACCAGGAAGCTTCAGATTTTTTTATTCCTCACGTCACTGCAGATACTTTTTCACGTGCCCTACAGATTACTTTCACGTCTTCAGTATGTAAACAAGAATTTCAAACTGCAGTGCCATACTAGGGACCAAGATTCAAATCCCAGCATAAACTTCCATTTAAATTAACTTATTCCTACTGCTTCAATTACTGTTGTGGAAGGCTCCCCTGAGGATAGAAACATTATCAGAGGGACCCACTTTGCTTAACTAAGTGCACCTCTTGTCAGCTGATAGTGACAGCAGAGAAATACCAGCAAGTTAACTTATTTGTTGTTTGTAGGACCTTGTGTACAAATTGGTTGCCGCATCTGGCTACATAACAGTGACTACTTCAAAAGCGCTTTGGCAAATCCTGAAGAAATAAGGCACTAAATAAATCTTTGTTTGTTCTTTTAATTGTGTTCATTAACTTCTCGCAAAAGAAGCTAGATAAATGTCTAATTATGAACAGAGTTGAAGGTTATGAAGACAAGTCCCTGTCAAATTCTCTATGCGGAGGTCAGGAAATGTTATTTGTGAGATGTTACCCGTTGCAGATGAACAATGTGGGTTATATTGTTAAACTAACATCCTCAAATTCCATCAGGATTCAAGGAGAAATTATATATCTTTATCTTGGAAATTTTACCTGCAGTTATTGATTCACTATTTTAAGTAGAGTCTACAATGGGTCAAATTTTGCATTCTTTATGGAAAGAACAGACTTGAGTGGTCCAAATGGCATTTTTATAATCCATATTGTCTTATGTTTTTAATTGTCCAGTTGAGAGTGTAAGTAGGTAATTTACTCCATGGTCTTTGCAACTCAAACTAGTAGCTAGAAGATACACTAGAGCAGGCCGAGGTGATTCATCAGCCAATTTGCCCCTTCCTTTGGGACAAATGCCTTCCAATAATTTGATGCTTCACTGCAGCCAAGACAGTAAGCTTACTTTGTGTGGAATTAAGGGTACAAATTATCAGAATTATTAGTAAAGTACGTCATAATCTCCTTCTTAAGCACTTTTTTCAAGTTCTTAATTTTTTTCTCCCTTCATTGTCTTGTCTCAATTCCTCAAAGCTCTGCCCGACAGTGGGCTATAGATCTAACCCAGACCCAGCCCTGCTGAGAGAATCTGGACAGCAAGTTTTCACAGGCTGTTCAATCATGGCACCATCACAGACAACCCTAATCCTGTCCTCATCCCTTACACACTTCCAGCAGAGGTTACTGCATAGCAATCAGGAGCAGGAACTTAGTTTAATATTTCCCCTCTCCAGCCCAAGGTACAGAGGCCAATAATAGCACCATTACAAATGACTAGCTGAAATTGGCTAACACAGCACTGATTGAGAATTAGTACTGGGATATTGCTGGTCTGTATAGCTCAGCACTACATATGGTTCTCCATTTACCAGACAAGCCATTGCAACAGCCTTTAAACATTTTTAACTGCAGATCTGACATCAAGCATACCTCAGCATCTTGTTCATCTGGCTGAGCTTTTCTGCCATCGCTGGATGATGAGGCCCATATCTATGTCCACAGTGGTCAACTCCTAGAAAGTGTGCAATGAGTACATCCCATTCACTCCCTTCCACTAAAAGTAGAGAACAAACTTGCATTTAAGAGTAGAAATCATAATATTAACAACTGTCAAATAACAAGAACAAATTAATCCTATTTTTCATGGTCAAAGGCAGAGCTGAATGAATAAAATAATAAACTTATTAGCTTCATGCGTATACATAGCTCTTAAGAAACCATTAAAATCTTGTTAAAGTGACTTTTGATTGAAAAACGTAGTCATTCACTACAATGCCAAAATTACCACAAATGGAAATCTACACTCGAGGACAACTAGTACAGAGTCTAACTGAACAACAGGACATTGGATAATCCCCCAAAAAAATCTTCTGCTTCCCAGATTAAAAAACTACAGGGAGTAGTTTTATGAATGTGTGACAAACATGGATCTATACTCCGAGTATATACCCTCCATGATTGGGTATGGTAACCTAGTGTTATGGTATTGGATGAGCAATCCAGATGTGGCGAGTTCAAATCCCACCATGGAAAGTTGGGAAGTTGAATTAATTATTTAAATCCAGTGATTTGAGCTGACACCACACAAAACAACTATGAAAGCTGCCAGATTGTCATAAAAACCCATTTGGTAATGTTACCCCACTATTCAAAAAAGGGTGGCAGAGAGAAAGCGGGGAATTACAGACCGGTAAGCCTGACATCGGTAGTGGGGAAAATGCTAGAGTCCATGAAAAAGGATGTAATAGCTGAGCACTTGAAAAACAGTGACAGGATCGGACAAAGTCAACATGGATTTACAAAAAGGTAAATCGTGCTTGACTAATCTACTGGAATTTTTTGAGGATGTAACTGGGAAAATAGATAAGGGAAAACCAGTAGATGTGGTGTATTTGGACTTTCAAAAAGGCTTTCGATAAGGTCCCGCATAAGAGATTAGCGTGTAAAGTTAAGGCACATGGGATTGGGGGCAAGGTATTGACTTGGATAGAGAACTGGTTGGCGGACAGAAAGCAGAGAGTAGGAATTAATGGGTCTTTTTCCGAGTGGCAAGCAGTGACTAGTGGGGTACCGCAGGGTTCGGTCCTTGGACCCCAGCTATTCACAATATACATTAATGATCTGGATAAGGGAACTAAATGTAACATCGCCAAGTTTGCAGATGACACAAAGCTGGGTGGGCGTGTGTGCTCCGAGGAGGATACCGAGAAACTCCAGGATGATTTGGACAGGTTGGGTGAGTGGGCAGAAGCGTGGCAGATGCAATATAACGTGGATAAATGCGAGGTTATCCACTTTGGTGTCAAAAACGGAAAGGCAGACTATTATCTGAATGGCAATAGATTGGGAGAAGGGGAAGTGCAACGAGACCTGGGTGTCCTTGTGCACCAGTTGCTGAAGGTAAGCATGCAGGTGCAGCAGGCGGTGAAGAAGGCAAATGATATGTTGGCCTTCATAGCAAAAGGGTTTGAGTATAGGAACAGGGATGTCCTGCTGCAGTTGTACAGGGCCTTGGTGAGACCACACCTTGAGTACTGTGTGCAGTTTTGGTCGCCTTATCTGAGGAAGGATGTTCTTGCCATGGAAGGAGTTCAGCGAAGATTCACAAGGCTGATACCTGGGATGGCAGGAATGACATATGAGGAGAGATTGGGTCGATTGGGCTTATACTCGCTGGAGTATAGAAGAATGAGAGGGGATCTCATCAAAACATATAAAATTCTGCCAGGTCTGGACAAACTAGATGCAGGAAGAATGTTCCCGATGGTCGGAGAGTCCAGAACCAGGGGTCATAATCTAAGGATAAGGGGTAAGCCATTTAGGACAGAAATGAGGAAGAATTTCTTCACCCAGAGAGTGGTGAACCTGTGGAATTCTCTACCACAGAAGGTAGTTGAGGCCAAGTCATTAAATATATTCAAGAATGAGTTAGATATATTTCTTAAAGCTAAAGGTATCAAGGGATATGGGGAGAAGGCAGGTACAGGGTACTGAGTTTGGATGATCAGCCATGATCTCATCGAATGGCGGAGCAGGCTCAAGGGGCCGAATGGCCTACTCCTGCTCCTATCTTCTATGTTTCTATGTTTGGTTCATTAATGTCCTGCAGGGAAGTGCACCTACCTGGTTTGGTCTACATGTGACTCGAGTGTCACACTACATAGTTGACTTTTAATGCCCTCTGGGCATCTAGGAGTGGTCAATAAATGCGGCCTTGCCCGTTTCACCCACATCCTGAGAACAATTTTTTAAATAAACTTCTCGTCCATTAAAATAAATAGATGGAATTCCCAATGCCAATGACCAAGATTACAGAAATTTAGTCCGGAAATAGCCTAAATAACTCACAACTTAATTTGCTCATTGAGTCTTAAGAAAGATTCCATTCAACATACTTATACATTTATAAAGGGTACCTCTGGGACAGATGTTGGCACAGAGTGGTAGGATAAGAATTTGCCATGGAAAAATTACCAATTCATGTTACAAATCTTTTGTGAAAATAAATATATAGTAGCAACACCACACAGAAATATTAGATATTCTTTATTCTATTTAACAAAAAAGTGACATTCAAAGTATTTGATCCCTAGTGCAAAACAACTATTAGTTCCATCAATTTACATAGAGACTTGCCCATCCTCCAGCACTAAGTGATGCCATTTGTGTGAAGGCAGCTTTCTAAGAGATTGGAAATCTTTTTGTTGATGTCTTGACTGAACATCTCCTTTCTGGAATGCTCAGGGAGGATGGCTTTCAAAACCTGACTCCGAATTGGTTGATTTTATGCAACGGCTCAGTTGACAGGCTAACAAGCCAAACATAAAAACATAAGAAATAGGAGCAGGAGTAGGCCAATCGGCCCCTCGAGCCTGCTCCGCCATTCAATAAGATCATGGCTGATCTGTAATAAACCTTCTTGTAATCCGCACAAAACTAAACCAGCAGCAAAATGTGCTTTGCCCCTCAGCAAGCACAGTTCAGCAATCAAATAGTAAAGTGATTTTGGATTGTTTTGTATATAAAAGTTATGTGCAAGTTTCATTAAAAATCATTATTTGAAGCAGAGTCAACCTGCTCCTTTAAATACTAATTTACCAATGTATGCATTCTTAATTATTGGGATACTTAAGTTCCACACTGCAAGTTTCAATAAGTCATTACTTATTACCTGTTGTGTAGATGTGTTGAAGGATACCATCATCTACTGTGTGAAGATCTTTCACATTAAAAGACGGAAAGGGGAATGATTTGAAAAATTTATTTGGAAATAGGCCTTCCCAAGTGTCATCTCCCATGAAAACCACTTTCTTCTCTAAGGAAGCAAAATACAGATCAAAAAAGAATAGGTTCACTATGGTTCATATAGTAAAATGGTCAAATGCACATTTTCTTATACTGTACTTATATTATTTAGGCAGTGTTAAGATAGTCATGGTATTTAAAATGCTTTAACAGTACACAACTTGTGCAACATTATTTTCTGGCCGTCAATAAATACAATTTTAACAGTAACACACACACCAGAATCAACGGTCAAAAAAAATGTCAATGCCGTTGATCAGCTTCATTACTTCCTAAGCTTCCAAATGTCTTTAGATTTTTTTAAAATTTTACAAGTGCAATAACATTTAAGGATTGAATCCACTTAACTCCAGCTCACAAAACTTCGGCATTGGTTGGAAGGAGTCAAGGCTTCGACACTCCCAGTTATGCACAGGGATACTGCTAGGTTTAACCAGCTAAAACTGTGGAGCTTATCAGCACACGAAACTGGTAAGCTTCCTTGGTAAAAAGCTAGAAACAGTGGAGGTCCAAAGAGACTGGGGGTCCAGGTACATAGATCATTCAAATGTCATGAACAGGTACAAAAAATAATCAAAAAGGCTAATGGAATGCTGGTCTTTCCAGCTAAAGAAATAGAATACAAGGGGGTAGAAGTTATGCTACAGCTATACAAAACCCTGGTTAGACCACACCTGGAGTACTGTGTTCAGTTATGGACACCACACCTTAGGAAGGATATATTGGTCTTGGAGGGAGTGCAGTGTAGATTTACTAGAATGATACCTGGACTCCAAGGGTTAAATTAAGAGGAGATTTTACACAAACTAAGGCTGTATTCGCTGGAATTTAGAAGATTAAGGGGTGATCTGATTGAAGTTTTCAAGATATTAAGGGGAACCGATAGGCAACGTTCCCCCTAAAGTGCATGAGCACGCATCAATCAGGAGGTCCCGCAGGCTGCTCACCAGCTGTTGCTGCTGGAAAAGATACCGCGCATCAAATTTAAAGGGACTGCGCATGAAAAAAAGAGGGAACATTGCTGATCGCGTAGATAAACTATTTCCGCTGGTTGGGGAATCTAGAACATAGCCTAAAAATTAGATCCAGGCCTTTCAGGAGTGAAGTTAGGAAACACTTCTACATGCAAAGGGTGGAAGTTTGGAACTCTCTTCTGCAAACAGCAGTTTGGGTCAATTGTTAATTTTAAATCTGAGATTGATAGCTTTCTGTTAGTCAATGGGATTAAGGGATATGGGGCAAAGGCAGGTATACAGAGTTAGGTCACAGATCAGCCATGATCTCACAATGGCAAAACAGGCTCAAGGGGCTAAATGGCCTACTCCTGTTCCTATGTTCCGACCACATGCCCAACTGAGACCATGGGCCAAAAATTCGGCCCTTGCCGGGTGAGTACGCACTGTGTACTCACCCGTAAGGCGTCCTGAAGTGCCGGTTTCCTGCATGCACAGGAAACCGGAACTTCCGGTCTGGTGAAGGGAGCGGTTCATAGGTGAACCGCGTGCGCGGTAGAGGCTGCACGCACGCAGCAAACTTAGGGTTTTTTTCAGGTTTCTCCGGGAGGGTAAGTATTGACGAACCTGCGCTTTTAAAAAGGAGGCGC
Source organism: Squalus acanthias (assembly GCA_030390025.1). Taxonomy (NCBI): domain Eukaryota; kingdom Metazoa; phylum Chordata; class Chondrichthyes; order Squaliformes; family Squalidae; genus Squalus; species Squalus acanthias. The sequence continues at coordinate 55,334,607 of CM059426.1, forward strand.
AGGACCTGTTTTCAACAAGGTAAGTGGTTAATTAATTATAATTTTAAAAAATTTTCAACAGGTTTATCTTTTTTAGATACTTTAAAGAAAGGTAAGTTTATTTTTAGCACTGTTAAAAAGTATTTTAATTTTTTCAAAAATTTAAATTTTTGTTTAAAGTAGCTAATTTATTTAACTTAGTTATTTTATAAATGTGATGGTTTTTTTAACATTTATTTTAAGTTTAGCTGTTCTTTTGGGGCCGATTTCAATTCATAGATTTGACAGGTCTGTCAAATCTATGAATGAAAGATGGTCTGCTGCCATTGGCTCTCCGTGGCCCACGTGATCCCAGGGGAGGCATCGCACTAACTACGCCCCTGGGACACGCAAGCACTGCGCACCGGCACTTGGAACAGGCCCAGGAGCTGAAGTTCCCGTGGGCCCAGAGGTCAACGGCAGGCGCGGTAGGCAAGTGCGCGCGCGATCCTTACCCCCGCGGCAAGCCGGAGGGGCGAATTTCAGGGCCATATTAGTGTGGGGACACTGGCTTGTCGGATTATCTGGAACCAAGTAGAAAGAATTCTAGCCCCAGGTAACAGCTCTACCCCTCCAGGCTAGCTAGTCTGGGAATACTGCAGACCTATCTAGCTCACATGTCAAGTTACAGAACTGTCGCAGAGGAATAACTTGATTCCAATCTCCCAAGCCAATGTGACCCCCAGAGAGACCCTGCTTACAAGGCGAACTTGGAAATGGTAGAGGGAAGCATTATTTGTCAGTTTTTTGAATGCTTTCCAATTTTGGTTCTTATTAATGGGAGGAAAAATGATGAAAAAATAAAATGACGTATATTTTTTGAAAATCTAACAGCACTTAATTCACAAATGGCCCAAAAAACATAACCCCCACCTCCCGTTTTATCCAACTTACTGTTTTGCACAAATTGCTGAATCAAGTTATCTTCCTGAATTGCAGAAGATGCAAAGTTGCTGCCGACATCTATAAAGGTGGGTAAAGTGCCAGTAGTCATGCCTTTAATCCTCTGCATTGTGGTTGTGGGAGGATCAGCTCGGAACTGGAACAGCCTGGCATGTTCAGGTTTGGAGACGACATTCTGATAGATGACCTCCAGTTTATTCTCATACGGTTTGGGATTCTTGTTTTCAGGGTTGTATTTGGCAAAGTCAAACATCAAAGCGTCTATAACGAGCACGACCGCCCTGGAAAACCGTCTGGACATCCAACACGAGTTCAAGTCCTGGCTGAAGCCCGGCTCCTCGTCGCCGCCTCCGGCCGCGGAGAACGCTGCGTCCCGACACGAACTGCGGCTGCGGAGCTCCACTCGAACCAGCAGGAAACCGCTCAGGAATAGGCCAAGGCCGGCATAGAAGAGCAGGCAGGTCCAGCAAAGGGACAGCGCGATCACCATCCTCGGCATGGCGGCGCCTGTAACCGCAAGCAACCAGTCAAACTTCAACGCTGCAAATAATCGACGTGTGGGATTTAAAACGCGCCAATATCTGCGCGAACGCTTATTTAAAATCGAGATTATAAACCGCGGGCAGACCGGTGCCCTTTCTTCATTTGGATTTCCCTGCAAAGGTGGGCTTGCACCTGAACAAACACCTAGCTGGAGGTCTGTCCCGACCTTTAAAAACACGAGAACCCTGGTTAAAAGCGAGCGGATTCATTAAAAGGCGCCTTTTTACAGCAGTCCTGGGTTTACCGGTGGGGCCGGGCCCAGGTGGCCTCTCCGTGGTGACTCACCTGCGCTGCTCGGCTCGCACTCTGCCCACCGCCGCGGGACAGGTGACAGCGCCAGCGAGTGAGCGGAGCGAGGCGGCAGTTAACGGCCCACAGCCACCCTCCCGCCGCAGCGCCATCTGCAGCACAGGCTTTGTGCCTGTTCCCCGAGCCGGGGCCACAAATGCCATCTTACCAGAGGAAATATACCAACAACAACTTGCATTTATCACAGCGCCTTGAAGTAGGGTGACGTCCCAAGGAGCTTCACAGGAGGCACAAGGAAAGACATGGATCCGAGCTGTTAGGAGGGCTGATCAAAAGCTTCAGGAGGGACGCAAAGGAGGATTGGGAGGTGGAGGCGGAGGGAATTCTGGAGCGTTCTGCCGAGACAGCTGACGATGTGGGCACTTATGGTGGGGCGGGAAGGATGCAGTCACAGGGAACAGAGACTTAAGAGGGTTATAGGGCTGGAGGAGGTTACAGAGAAAGGGAGAGGCCATGGAAGGATTTAAATGTGAGGATGAGAATTTTCAATTTGAGGCTTTAGAGTACCGGGAACCAAAGCAGTGAGGACAGGGGTGATGGGCGAGTAAGACTTGCTACATGATAGGAAAAGGGCAGCAGAGTTTTGGATAAGTTGCAGTTTACGGAGGGTGAAGGATGGAAGGCTGGCCAGGAGTATATAAGAACATAAGAAGTAGGAGCAGGAGTAGGCCATATGGCCCCTCGGGCCTGCTCTGCCATTCAATAGGATCATGGCTGATCCAAACCTAGACTCACGTCCACTTCCCTGCCCGCTCCCCATAACCCTTAATTCCCTTATCAGCTAGGAAACTGTCTATTGTTGAGGCTGCCGCGAAACACGAATGGAGGCTGAATCCATATGTGGAAAACAAGAAACTTTTATTCACTGCATGCAACACAAAATGGCTCAGAGAAAGCTGCTCCCTGAATTCTCTGCTAAAAACTCCCAGAATTCTCTGGGTAAAACCTGAGGCCCCGCCCCCTTCTGCCTTAAAGGTAATGTGCCTTAATGGGGAAGGGGCTGGAAATTTGTCCACAGACGGAAGAGTGGATTATGCCCGTTTTAGGTGGCGATCCGCCACACAGCTCCCCCCGGAATCCGCTTAGGAGGTGTGGACGAGACGGTGCGGCGGTCTGATGGGCCGGCCGGAGCGGCTCTTGTAGGATGCCGGTGGACGTGGAACGGCCGGGCGTGGAGCAGCCGGGTGAACCGGCTTGAGGGCAGGTCGGCCGCGTGGAGGTGGACGAGCTACAGGGACCTGCTCACCGGGCTCCGAGTGTGCTGGCTTGAGTCGGTCCACCGACACTTTTTTGGTCCTGTCGCCCACTTGCAGGGTCCGCGGTGGGCGTCGTGCCGGACGAAAACAAACCGTGCCTGGTACAGGCTTAGTGGGACGTGTGAGGTGGATTCGCCGTGCCGGGCAATTGGCGAACAGCAGCGCCGGTAAGGCGAAGTCGTGGCGTTGCTGGTCGGCTGACCAGGGTGTTGTGGCGGTGGGCAGGAACTCGCCGGGTACGCGCAGCGGCTGACCGTACACGAGCTCTGCTGCCGATGCGTGGAGGTCTTCTTTAACTGCGGTGCGCAGGCCGAGGAGGACCCACGGAAGTCGGTCGGTCCAGGCGCCGTCTTGGAGGCTGGCTCGAAGAGATGCCTTCAAGGATCTGTGGAACCGCTCACACAGTCCGTTGGCTTGGGGGTGGTACGCTGTGGTGCGGTGAATGGTCACCCCGAGATTGCGTGCGACGGCGGTCCAGAGTTCAGAGGTAAATTGCGGACCTCTGTCCGACGTCATGTCGGAGGGGATGCCGAACCGTGCGACCCAGGTGCTGACGAAGGCTCTGGCGATGTCGGCAGTGGTGGTAGAGGTCAGTGGAATTGCCTCAGGCCAGCGTGTGGTGCGGTCAACGATGGTCAGCAAGTGCGTGTGGCCTTGCGACGGCGGCAGGGGCCCGACGATGTCCACGTGGATGTGGTCGAATCTCCGCGAGGGGACGGTAAACTCCTCGAGGGGTGCTTTCGTGTGTTGCTGTACCTTGGCCCGTTGGCAGGCTAGGCAGGAGTTGGCCCAAGTACGCACATCCTTGCGAAGGCCGCGCCAGACAAAGCGGTTGGCTACCAATTTGATGGATGCGCGGGCGCTGGGGTGGGAGAGGTTGTGGAGAATGTCGAATACCTGGCGGCGCCAGGACGCTGGGACGACGGGCCGAGGTTGACATAGGAATATGTCGCACTTGACCGTGACTGCGGTCGGGCCACAGGCGACGTCGGCCAGGCATAGCCCTGGTAGGTTGGTGGGTGCGGAGAGCAGATCAGGGTCGGTGCTCTGGTCTGCTGCGAGTTGAGCGTAGTCGACTGCTAGGTGTGCGGCGTGGATGGCGGGGCGGGAGAGGCAGTCGGCTACCACATTGTCTCGGCCGGAGACGTGTTGGATGTCCGTGGTGAACTCGGACACTGCCGCGAGCTGGCGCTGCTGCCTGGCGGACCAGGGGTCGGTTGTCTTTGCCGTTGCGAATGTCAGGGGCTTGTGGTCGACAAACGCAGTGAAGGAGTGGCCCTCAAGCAAAAACCGGAAATGGCGGACCGCCAGGAACAGCGCGAGGAGCTCGCGGTCGAAGGTGCTGTACTTGACCTCCGGGGGGCGTAGTTGGCGGCTGAAGAAGGCAAGTGGTTGCCAGGCGCCGTCGACCCACTGCTCATACACAGCGCCGACCGCGTGGTCGGAGGCGTCCGTGGTGAGCGCTACCCTGGCATTGGGCCGTGGGTGCGCGAGCAGGGTGGCGTTGGCGAGCGCGGTCTTGGTGGAATCGAAGGCGGCGGACGCATCTGCCGTCCATTCGACCGCCATCTTGCCGCTCCTGCCCCGGAGGGCTTCATACAGGGGCCTCATGAGGGACGCCGCTTTGGGGATGAAGCGGTTATAGAAATTCACCATCCCGAGGAACTCCTGGAGGCCTTTGATGGTGGTGGGGCGGGGAAATTGTTGGACGGCCTGCAGCTTGGTGGGCAGGGGAATGGCCCCAGCATGGGTGATGTGGTGGCCGAGGAAGTCGATCTTGTCCAGGCCGAACTGGCATTTGGCTGGGCTGAGGATGAGCCCGTGGTCGCTGAGGCGCCCGAACAGGATGCGAAGGTGTTCGAGGTGTTCCTGCTTGGAGGAACTGGCTACCAGGATGTCGTCCAGGTAGACGAACAGGAACTTCAGGTCCCGAAGGACCGAGTCCATGAGCCGTTGGAATGCCTGGGCCGCGTTTTTGAGGCCGAAGGGCATCCGCAGGAACTCGAAAAGGCCGAAGGGGTGATTACGGCCGTCTTGGGGACGTCCGCGGGGTGGACGGGGACTTGGTGGTAGCCGCGCACCAGGTCGACCTTGGAAAAGACTGAGCGGCTGGCCAGTCTAGCCGAGAAGTCCTGAATGTGCGGCACGGGGTACCGATCAGGGGTGGTGGTGTCATTGAGGCGGCGGTAATCCCCGCAGGGGCGCCAACCTCCGCCTGGTTTGGGGGCGATGTGGAGTGGGGAGGCCCAGGGACTGTTGGAGCAGCGGATGATGCCGAGCTGTTCCATGGTGACAAACTCGGTCCGCGCGATCTCCAGTTTGGCCGGGTCCAGCCTGCGGGCGTGGGCGTACACTGGGGGGCCTGTGGTGGGGATGAAGTGTTCCACCCTGTGTTTGGCGGCCTCCGCGGAGAAGGTCGGATTGGTAAGGGCCGGGAATTCGGCCAGGAATGCCGAGTAGTCATCCGTGGCCCGGGCATGGCACTGTGACGCCATGTCGGCGGGTTGACGGGGGGCCATGGCACCCAGGATGGGGGACATGGTGTTCATGTCCACAAGGCGGTGATGAGGGATGTCTACCAGTAAGCCGTGGGCACACAGGAAATCTGCGCCGATGAGGGGGGAGAGCACGTTGGCAGTGATGAACTCCCATCGGTAGCGGTGACCAGCGAGGTCGAGGGTGACTGTCCGGGTGCCATACGTCTGGATTTCCGAGCCGTTAGCAGCAGCCAGCGCCGGTCCTCGTTCGCCCTTTTGGATGTCGAGGGAGGAGGCCGGGATGATGCTGTGCTGAGCCCCAGTGTCGCACAGGAACCGGCGGCCGGTTTTGTCATCCGTGACGAACAGCAGGGAGCCCGCGTGGCCCATGGCCATCGCGGGGGCAGGAACGGGGGCGGACTTGAAAGAGCAGGGAGGTGTGCACCGTTGTGCCCTGGCGCCAAACCGTGCGTGGTAGTAACAGTGGCCCGGGTTAGTGGGGCGTGAAGGCCCCGTGGGCCTGGTGACAGGCCCTTGTGGCCGTGTGCTGGATGGTGAGGGGCGCGCCCAGGCATTGGCTGCCAGGTCCGGAGTGACGTCGCGGCTGGAGTGAGCGGACAGCAGCTTGTTGGCCTCAGCGGCCAGGGCTTCCAGGTTCGTGAGGCCGGACGCCACGATCGCTGGGCGGATGCTGAGAGGGAGCTGGTGGATGAACAGCGTGCGGAAGAGGGATCCGGGTGGGCTCTCGTCGGTGAGGGAGAGCATATGGGAGAGGAGGTCTGACGGTGAGGCATCACCGAGGCCTAGAAGGTCGAGGAGGTGGCAGTTTCGCTGATTTGCCGAGGGCGTAAATTTTTTAAGGAGCGCTGTTCTGAGATGTGCGTACTTGCCTTCCTCTGGTGGGTTCTGCAGCATTGTCCAAACCTTGGAAACTGCGGCGCTACTGAGTGATGTGACAAGATAGTCGTACTTCGTCCCATCTGTGGTGATATTTCGCAGCCGGAAGCGAGATTCAGCTTGGAGAAACCAGGCTTCGGGCTGATTTTCCCAAAACTCCGGCAGTTTCACGGAAACTGCGTTCGTGTCCGCCATTGCAGTGCTCGGAATACGTTCTGAGCGTCGGGGTCACCAATGTTGAGGCTGCCGCGAAACACGAATGGAGGCTGAATCCATATGTGGAAAACAAGAAACTTTTATTCACTGCATGCTACACAAAATGGCTGAGAGAAAGCTGCTCCCAGAATTCTCTGCTAAAAACTCCCAGAATTCTCTGGGTAAAACCTGAGGCCCCGCCCCCTTCTGCCTTAAAGGTAATGTGCCTTAAAGGGGAAGGGGCTGGAAATTTGTCCACAGACGGGAGAGTGGATTATGCCCGTTTTAGGTGGCGATCCGCCACACTATCTCCGTTTTAAATTTATTTAATGTCGCAGCTTCCACAGCGCTCTCGAGGTAGCAAATTCCATAGATTTACTACCCTCTGAGTGAAGAAGTTTCTCCTCATCTCAGTTTTGAAACGGCAGCCCCTTATTCTAAGATTATGCCCCCTTGTTCTAGTCTCACCCATCAGTGGATATAATGGAATAGTCGAGTCTGGAGGTAACAAAGGCATGTGATAGTTTGAGCGGAAGATGAGCTGCGGTAGGAGCGCAGGTGGGCAACCTCTTCGTACATTTATCAATGTTCAGCGATTCGAAAAGTCTGAGTTTTATGGTGAGTTTAGCTGCCTATGCCATGCCACTCAAGAGGAGTTCCTGTTTCTTACTTTGCAAGTGCTCAAATGCTTAAAAACATACAAAAAACAAGGCATGGGAAAGACCAGCTGGTCCATCAAGCTTGTCTCATCCCAACAGAGTGCAACCTACACAAACCATCAACCCCAATACTTCACCTGACGAAGGAGCAGCGCTCCAAAAGCTTGTGATTTCAAATAAAGCTATTAGACTATAACCTGGTGTTGTGCGACTTCTCACATTTGTCCACCCCAGTCCAACACCGGTATCTCCACATCACCAATACCCACAGTCACACAATCTCCTCAGAGAGGTAAAAAGCAGAGAAAAATAACTTTAAACCAATGTAGGAAAAATAATTCTGGGAAATACCGCTCTGCCCCCTGAAGGTGATCAAACAAGCTCCAGGAGACAATGATGACTGACATCACTATTCTCCGCTAACCCACCTACTTTCTATAAGTCAAGATTTCTTCCATTCGCAGGAACTTATGCAGCTCCCCTTCAAACATTTGCAGCAAATCCAGACTCACTGCACATAATAGCAACCTATTCCAGAAGTTGCCAATACTATGAAAATAAGTACTTCCTAGAATTTAACCTACCTCTATGCTTTAGGAACTTATATTGATGCCACCCTAGACCTCCCTTGCCTATCCAGCTCAAGTAACTTATCCATATGCATAGAATTTAGTCCCTTCATTATTTTAAAGACCTGTTATGTTCCCTCAAAGTCCAAGTTTTCTAAGCCTGGCTTGATGACTAAGGGCCCTTAAACTCTGTATTGAGTAGCTCTCCTCTGAACCTTTTCCAGCGCCTCTATATCCCCAACCATGTGAGGGGACTGAAACTGGGCACAGTATTCTAGACACGGCCAGACCAAGGGCTTGTGCAAGATAAGAATTGTACTCCTAGTTTTATATTTTATTATCCTAGCTATATATCCCATTCGCTTTTGCAACACTGATCACGGACTTTCAATGATTCATGAACTATAACTCTCAAGTCCTTTTGTACAGCAGTATTGCGCACACGACTTTGCATGGTGTATACATATCTGGCAATGCTCCTGCCCAAATACATCATGATGCACTTGTTTATCTTTCTCTAGTTTCCCTCCTGTCTCACCTCATGCCTTCTCCGAGCTCATCTTGTTCATGAGACCCACCTCCTGCTCCCTCGACCCAATTCCCACTAAACTGCTGATCAATGTTCCCTTTGAGCCACGCAGCTGTCTGGACCTCCCGCGCAGGCCACTTGCTGGCTATACAATAGGAAAAACCGCGCATGCGTGGGAATTTGAATGGGGCTCGCAGCACATTAAAGGGGCCATCCACCCAATAAAAAATTAAAGGTAACATTGCTGCTGACCACCCAACTTCTCTTCCTAATGTTAATGGTTCTCTCTCCTCAGATACTATCCCCCTCCCCTTCAAATCTGCCGTCATCAACCCCCTCCTCAAAAAATCCTCCCTTGGCAGATGGAGTATAATGTGGGAAAGTGCGAGATTATACACTTCGGCAGGAAAAATAAAAAGCAAATTATTATTTAAATGGAGAGAGATTACAAAATGCTACAGTTCAGAGGGACCTGGGGGTCCTTGTGCATGAAACACAAAAAGTTAGCATGCAGGTACAGCAAGTAATCAAAAAGGCAAATGGAATGTTGGCCTTTATTTCAAGGGGGTTGGAGTATAAAAGCAGGGAAGTCCTGCTACAACTGTACAAGGTATTGGTGAGACCACACCTTGAGTACTGCGTACAGTTTTGGTCTCCTTATTTAAGGAAGGATATACTTGCATTGGAGGCAGTTCAGAGACGATTCACGAGGTTAATTCCAGAGATGAGGGGGTTGACTTATGAGGAAAGGTTGAGCAGGCTGGGCCTATACTCATTGGAATTTAGAAGAATGAGAGGTGATCTTATTGAAACATATAAGATACTGAGGGGGCTCGACAAGGTAGATGCAGAGAGGATGTTTCCCCTCGTGGGGAAATCTAGAACTCAGGGGCATAGTTTCAGAATAAAGGGTCGCCCTATTAGAACTGAGATGAGGAGGAATTTCTTCTCTCAGAGGGTCGTAAATCTGTGGAATTCTCTGCCCCAGAGAGCTGTGGAGGCTGGGTCATTAAATACATTTAAGGTGGAGATAGACAGATTTTTGCAAGATAAGGGAGTGAAGGGTTATGGGGAGCGGGCTTTGAGCCCAAGATCAGCCATGATTTTATTGAATGGCGGAGCAGGCTCAAGTGGCCTATTCTTGCTCCTATTTCTTATGTTTTTATGTTGACTCCTGTGTCCTTGTAAACTACCTCCCCATCTCCAACCTCCCTTTCCTCTCCAAAGTCCTTGAATGTGTTGTCGCCTCCCAAATCTGTACCCATCTTTCCTGCAACTCCATGTTTGAACTCCTCTAATCAAGTTTCCACCCCTGCCACAGCACTGAAACGGCCCTTATCAAAGTCACAAATGACATCCTATGTGACTGTGACTGGTAAACTATCCCTCCTGATTTGTTACGCTGCTTGTCCAACATCCAGTCCTGGATGAGCAGAAATTTCCTCCAACTAATTATTGGGAAGACTGAAGCCACAAACTCCGTTCCCTATCCACTGACTCCATCCCTTTCCCTGGCCACTGTCTCAGGCTGAACCAGACCGTTCGCAACCTCAGTGTTGTATTTGACTCCTAGATGAGCATCCGACCACATATCCGCTCCATCACCAAGACCGCCTACTTCCACCTCCGTAACATTGCCCTTCTCCACCCCTGCCTCTGCTGCTGAAATCGTCACCTCTAGACTTGACTAGTCTAATGCTCTCCTGGCGACCTCTCATCTACCACCCTCCATTAACTTGAACACATCCAAAATTCTGCTGCCCATATCCTAACTCACACTAAGTCCCGTTCACCCATCATCCCTGTGCTCGCTGACCTACATTGGCTCCCTGTTTGGTAATGCTTAGTTTTTAAAATTCCCATCCTGGTTTTCAAATCCCTCCATGGCCTCGCCCCTCCTTTTCTCTCTAACCTCCTCCAGCCCTACAACTCTCCAAGATCTCTGAGCTCCACAAATTCTGGCCTCTTGCGCACTCCCAATTTTAATCGCTCCACCATTGGCTGCTTTGCCTTCAGTTGCATGGGTCCTAGGCTCTGGAATTCCTTCCCTAAACCTCTCTGTTTATCTCTCTCTTCCCCTTTAAGACGTTCCTTAAAATCTACCTCTTTGACCAAGCTTCTGGTCACCTGTCCTAATATCTCTTTTGGCTCGGTGTTAATTTCTGTCTGATTGCGCTCCTGTGACGCTTAAATGTAAGAGACTTAGGAAATAAACCAGAAGAAACCTTTTTACATGGAGGGATGTGAAGCTGTGGATCGGAGTTAGTGCTTACAACAGAGACCATGTCAACATTTAAGAGTAGATTAGATAGTTGAAAGAAAAGGGAATAAAAGGATATGGGAACAGAACAGTCACAGGGGTTAGGACGACTGCTCAAGTGTAGGATAAACACCAGCATGGACTGTTTAGGCCGAATGGCCTTTTACCATGTTGTAATTACTAGATAATTCTATGTAATTCTAGTCTCCATATTATAAAAAAGATACAGCAGCACTGGAGAAGGTGCAAAAAAGATTTACAAGGATGATACCAGAACTGAGAGCTTATGCCTATCAGAAAAGATTGAGCAGGTTGGGGCTCTCTTTAGAAAAGAGAAGGCAGAAGGGTGACCTGATAGAGGTCTTTAAGATTATGAAAGGGTCGACGTAGAGAAGGTGTTTCCACTTGTGGTGGAGACTAAAACTAGGGCCATAAATATAAGATAGTCACTAATAAATCCAATAGGGAATTCAGGGAATTTAGGGAAATGTTATTTCAAGTTTTCTGAGCATGGGTCTAGTGGGATAAAGATCATGACCTACAAGAGATATAGTGAACATGAATCATGGATTACTGTTCACTGTAATATATAGCATTGCTAGTTGTTTACATCAGTCACATGATGCTCCAGTTAACTATAGTTGTGAGATCTGTTAATCCGGGTAATAAACAATTCAGGTTTTCTAGAGTGCAACTGTTTGTGCTGAAAGATGACCAATTTATTGGCTAAGTTTACTTATTTGCGATAGTTATGCATTTTATACTTATGACTGGAAAGTCATTTCATTCTGTGTAAAGCAATTAAGGCAATTTCAGAGAGATGTGATAAGGCATTATATTAATGCAAGTCTTTCTTATTATTGTAGAGTATTTAAGCCTCGGGGAAGATTTGCAAGAAGGGATTGAGGAAGTCAATTTCAACTTCATTGTGCACCTGAATTGTCAGTTTTACAATGAAGCCATTTTTTTCCAACTCAGTCGTGCCTATTTTTTTTCCTTTATGCACCTCCTAAGCATGAACACCCAAGTCACCTAATTTTCAAATTCACATCCAAAATAATGATCAACAATGTTTTACACTTATATGGTTTTTATATTAAGGTGGATTTCTTCAAATCTCACAAATATGCTGACATCAATAATGATTTATTTTTCAATTTATATTTTAAGTGTTATTTTTCCGTTCCTTTCATTAGGGTCTCTTCCATCAAGCACCACCCCAGTGAACAAACTGGGCAGGTAACTTGTATAAACAAAGGACAGGCCATACTGAATTTAGTGATGAGTAATAAACCAGAATTAGTTAACAATCTGACAGTAAGGGAGCATCTTACAAATAGTGACCATAATATGATTGGATTTGATACTAGGTTTGCGAGGGAGAAGGGAGAATCACAAATCACAGGTTTAATTTAAATAAGGCAAACTTTGAAGGGTTGAGAAATAAATGGACCACAGTAAACTGGGCTGAACTGTTAATGGGTAAACCTACAGACAAGCAGTGTGAAGTATTCAAAGAAGTATTTAGAAGAATACAAAACCTGTACATACCCTTAAAAAGCAAAGGCTCCTCTTGTGTAGTTAGGCAACCATGGTCAGCCAATAAGGTAAAATACAGTATCAAACTAAAAGAGAAGGCTTACACAAATGCAATGACCTGACGAAGGAGCAGCAGCTCCGAAAGCTTGTGATTTCAAATAAAACTGTTGGACTATAACCTGGTGTTGTGCGACTTCTCACTTTTGTCCACCCCAGTCCAACACCGGCATCTCCGCATCACAAATGCAATGAATAGTGGAAATCTCAGACTGGGAGATCTATAAAAAGCAACCAAGGGATACAAAGAAAGTAATACGAGGTGCAAAAATGGAATATGAAAAAGCTTGCTATGATCTGATTGAATAATGGAACAGGCTTGAGGGGCTGAATGGCCAATTCCTTTACTACTATAAACACAAAGCAAAAAACTGCAGATGCTGGAATTTGAAACAGAAATAGGCTCCTAGGAGCTTGGTCCACTTTGCCGACTTTTCGTTATTCCATTTCTACCTGCCTTGTCCCCCACCTCCTCAGCTATTCACACACACTGTGCCTCATAAAATATCTTTTAATTCTTTTACTTCTCTCGTTATGCCTCCTATTGCTTCGTGCTAATATTACTTCTGCCATTAACCATCTCCTGTTTTCCATTTAAGCACTTTACCGGTTGTTCTATTTCTTCTTTTGTGTATGTCAGTTTCTTGATTCTTCCTCCCTCCCCCGCCCCCCATTTCCCTTTGTTATGTTCCTTTTTTAATGCTGTTCATCTATAATATTTTCCAGTTACGATGAAATGTCAACTTGTCTGTTCGTTTCACAAATACTAACTGGCCTGCTGAGCATTTCCAGCGTTTTCTGTTTATGCTCCAGGCAGATAAGTTTTGATCCCTGCCCTTTAGAGCTCCTGCTCACAGGTGAAGTGAGTGGCTCAGGATTATTCTCTCTGTAGCCATGCACTTAGGCTCTTCTAGGCATCTCTCCATGTGGGGGCCTGTGGATATAAAGCCACATTCTAAAACTTAAATAGCCTGCTGAAGTTTTAACATGCTGTTCTGGTATGGTGACTCCAGTTTCCCTTGTATTCAGTTTCAGTAGTATTTACAACAGGAATGTTTATCACGAAGCAATATGACTGTTACCCTTCAGAAAAGTTATCAGCAGTATTGTGAAAAGCTGCAGGAAACATATTGGGCCGCTAAAATCATGAATCAGGGACACATAAATCATTGTGGGTTGTGGCTTTAACTCAGAGTCTTTTGAAAAGAATGAACAACCATCTGCATGTAGTCACTAAGACATTTATTGCTCAATTCAATGCTGGATAATGTCTCACTCATAGGTCAGTAATTTTGCAGCTTTAGTGAGCTGAGAAGGAAAGCAACTCACCTGCTGTTTGAGTAACAGCAGTATGCTTCTCTTTTCATCTTTTATCCGTCTTTCTGTCTATGCTTTTCTTTGATGCCCATTGCAGCTGTTTCTATCCCTTCCCCTTTCTAATTTAAATACATAGATACATAGATACATAGAAGATAGGAGCAGGAGTAGGCCATCCGGCCCTTCGAGCCTGCTCCGCCATTTAATGAGATCATGGCTGATCCTCTAATTCAGTATCCCGTCCCCGCCTTCTCTCCGTAACCCTTAACCCCTTTTGCCTGTAGAAATATATCTAATTCCCTCTTAAATATATTTAATGAGCTGGCGTACACTGCCCTCTGTGGCAATGAGTTCCACAGGTTCACCACCCTCTGAGTGAAGAAATTCCCCTTCATTTCTGTCCTAAATGGTTTAGCCCTTATCCTTAAATTATGTCCTCTAGTTCTGTTCTCACCCGCCAAGGGAAACATTCCTTCTGCATCTAGTCTGTCTAGACCTGTCAGAATTTTATACACTTCTATGAGGTCCCCTCTCAATCTTCTAAACTCCAGTGTGTACATCCCTAAACTACATAGTCTCGCCTCATAGGTCAATCCCGCCATTCCTGGTATCAGCCTGGTGAATCGCCGCTGCACCCCCTCCATGGCAAGAACATCTTTCCTCAGATGAGGCGACCAAAACTGTACACAGTACTCGAGGTGTGGTCTCACCAGTGCCCTGTACAGCTGCAGCAAGGTATCCCTGTTCCTGTATTCCAACCCTTTTGCTATGAAGGCCAGCATACCGTTTGCCTTCTTGATCGCCTGTTGCACCTGCATGCTCGCCTTCAGTGACTGGTGTACAAGAACACCCAGGTCTCTCTGTACTTCCCCCTCTCCCAATTTATTGCCATTTAAATAATAATTTGCCCTCCCGTTCCTGCACCCAAGGTGGATAACTTCGCACTTGTCCACATTATAGTGCATCTGCCATTTATCCGCCCAATCACCCAGTCTGTCCAAATCGCTCTGGAGCTTCCTGGTCTCCTCCTCTGAGCCCACCCCCCCTCCTAGTTTAGTGTCGTCTGCAAATTTGGAAATGCTGCATCCGACTCCCTGATCCAGGTCATTAATGTAAATTGTGAACAGCTGGGGACCCAGGACAGATCCCTGTGGTACCCCACTTGTTACTGCCTGCCATTCAGAAAATGAGCCGTTTATTCCAACTCTCTGTTTTCTATCTGACAGCCAGTTCTCTATCCACGTCAATACTTTCCCCTTTATCCCATGAGCTTCAATTTTCCCTGCTAATCTTTTATGTGGGACCTTATCGAAGGCCTTTTGGAAGTCCAGGTACACCACATCTACTGGCTCTCCCCCATCTATTTTACCAGTTACTCCCTCAAAAAATTCCAATAGATTAGTCAAGCACGATTTACCCTTTGTAAATCCATGTTGACTCTGTCCTATCCTGTCCCCATTTGCTAAGTGCTCCGCTATTTCATCCTGAATGATGGACTCCAGCATTTTGCCCACAACTGATGTAAGGCTTACAGGTCTGTAATTACCTGCTTTTTCCCTACCCCCCTTTTTGAATAGTGGGGTAACGTTAGCTACCCTCCAATCCATGGGCACTGTTCCCGAGTCTAATGAATTCTGAAAAATCATACTTAGTGCATCCGCTATCTCTAGGGCCACCTCCTTCAGCACCCTAGGATGCATGTTTTCAGGCCCTGGGGATTTGTCCGCCTTCAATCCCTTTAGCTTCCTTAACACCATATCCTTAGAGATATTGACTTGCGTCAGTTCCTCCTTTGCAAATGTCCCTATTTTTCCCGATATCCCAGGGAGGTTTTTTGTGTCTTCCTTCGTAAAGACTGACCCAAAGTATGCATTTAGTTGGTCTGCCATTTCCTTATTTCCCGTTATATATTCCCCCATATCTGACTGCAATGGGCCAACTTTGGTTTTCACCAGTCTTTTCCTCTTGATATACTTATAAAAGCTTTTGGAGTTAGTTTTTATATTTTCCGCCAGCTTGCTTTCGTAAGCTATTTTGCCCCTCTTGATTAAGCCCTTTGTCCTCCTTTGCTCTATCTTAAACTGTTCCCAATCTTCCGCTCTGGCGCTTTTTTTGGCTATTTTATACGCCCTATCTTTGGATTTTATGCTGTCTCTAATTTCCCCTGTTATCCACGGTTGAGTCACCTTTTTAGATTTCCTTTTATGCCAGATTGGTATAAACAATTTTTGCAATTTTGTCATTCTATCTTTAAATGCTTGCCATTGTTTATCTACCTCCAGTCCTCCCAGGAACGTTGTCCAATCAGACCTACTCAGTTCCCGTCTAATGGCATCATAATTCCCCTTGTTTAAATTCAGGACCTTAGTATCTGAGTCAATTTCTTCGCTCTCCATTTCGAGTGAGAAATCGATCATGTTATGATCGCTCTGACCCAAGGGTCCCCGTACAACAAGATTACTAATTAGTCCCTTCTCATTGCACAGTACCCAGTCCAATATAGCCTGTTCCCGAGTTGGTTCCTCGACATATTGATCCAGATAACCATCCCTTAAACACTCAAGGAATTCCTCCTCCTCATTATTTTTACTGATTAGGCTATTCCAATCTATATGTAAGTTAAAGTCACCTATGATGACAGCTGTGCTCTTATTGCACGCTTCTCTAATTTCCCTCGTGATGCCCTCCCCAACCTCTATTTTACTATTTGGAGGCCTATATACCACTCCTATTAATGTTTTTCGCCCCTCGCTATTTCTTAGCTCCACCCATATAGATTCTGTATTAACTGAGTTAATATCCTTCCTTTCAATTGCATTTATCCCTTCTTTTACCAGCAATGCTACCCCTCCTCCCTTTCTTTTTTGTCGATCCTTCCTAAATACTGAATACCCCTGTATGTTAAGCTCCCAGCCCTGCTCACCCTGCAACCATGTTTCCGTAATCCCAATTAGATCATAATTATTAACCTCTATTTCCACAGCTAATTCATCTACCTTGTTCCTGATGCTTCTCGCATTAAGGTATAAAACCCTCAGGCTTTTTTTATGCTCACATTTTTTATGAATTAGTTTGGCCCTTTGTTTTTTGTTCCTCACCCTTTTACCATTTATTTCTGTCTGCCTTTCACTTTCCTCTATTTCACTACATAGGTTTCTAGCCCCCTGCCATACTAGTTTAAATGCTCCCGAACTGCTTTATCAAAAATTACCCCGAGAACATCAGTTCCATCTTTGCACAGGTGTAGACCGTCCCTTTTGTATAGGTCACACCTACCACAAAACTGGTTCCAATGCCTCAAAAATTTAAAACCCTCCCTCTTACACCACTGCTCAAGCCACGTATTTAGCCTAACTATCCTGTTCTCTGTACTCTTACTAGCACGTGGCACTGGTAGTAATCCAGAGATTACTACCTTCGAGGTCCTACTTTTTAGCTTGGCTCCTAACTCCCTAAATTCTACTTGTAGGACCTCTTCCCTTTTTTTAGCTACGTCGTTGGTACCAACATGTATCACGACAACTGGCTGTTCCCCCTCCCCCTCCAGAATGTTCTGCACCCGCGCCGAGACATCCTTGACCCTTGCACCAGGGAGGCAACATACCATCCTGGAGTCTCGGTCGCGACCACAGAAACCCCTATCTATTCCCCTTACAATCGAATCCCCTATTACTATAGCCCTGCCACTCTTTTTCCCTCCCTTCTTTGCAACAGAGCCAGTCATGGTGCCATGAGCCTGGCTGCTGGTGCCTTCCCCAGGAATGTGCTTACGGTTGTAGTTTGTTCCTTTTTTGATTTAACTTCCACTACTGTATCTACATTTTGGATCATAGGTTTTTGGTTAATAAAACATTCACTTAGATGAGGAAACCATAATATTCAGCTCCTCTGAAGGCTTAGTTGGAAAATTTACCGAAAGGAACATAGGAACAGGAGTAGGCCATTCAGCCCCTTGAGTCTGTTCCGCCATTCAATGAGATCATGACTGATCTGCGATCATGGCTGATATAGACCAAGAAGGTCTCAGGTTGATTCCTTTGGGCTGAGTTCGCTGTTAGGTGGGGTGGGGAAGAGGTGGGAGTACTACAATTAGCCTCAGTGCTTCTGAAGGCAAGAGGAAGGAAATAATCAGTTTTCATTTTCTTCACTGCTATCCAGTTATCCCAACAGGAAAGTGTGTGAGAGTGCAAATGGATGTCAATGTCAGAGAATAGAAATTTGCTAGCTTCATAGTCCACAGTAGCACAGAATTGTTTTTTTTTAAAAAAGTTAGGATAATTGGAGGGTCAATCATTCCAAACCACTTTTGCACATCTTCTTTGGCGAACACAAGAGCAGGACTAATTGCTGGTCCTCTGTTAAGGACTGGCGGGCAAAACTGTAATGGAACAATCGGCTGCCTTTAAAGAGGAAATAAGAATATAAGAAATAGGAGCAGGAGTAGGCCAATTGGCCCCTCGAGCCTGCTCTGCCATTCAATAAGATCATGGCTGATCTGATCCTAACCGCCAATCTACTATCACAGAACCATCTCCTCTACCTAACAGAATTGGACACACGAAATAGGAGCAGGATCAGGCTACACGGCCCCTGGGCCCGCTGCGCTACCCACAGGTGCCATGACCAATCCGAACCTAGACTCATGTCCAAATTCCTGCCCGCTCCCCGTAACCCTTAATTCCCTTTACTTCTAGGAAACTGTCTATTTCTGTTTTAAATTTATGTAATGATGTAGCTTCTACAGCTTTTTGGGGCAGCATATTCCATGGACCTACCACCCTCTGAGTGAAGTAGTTCCTTCTCATCTCAGTTTTGAAAGAGCAGCCCCTTATTCTAAGACTATGCCCCCTAGTTCTAGTTTCATCCATCATCGGGAACATCCTCCCCGCATCCACCCGATCCAACCCCTTCACAATCTTATATGTTTCAATAAGATCGCCTCTCATTCTTCTGAACTCCAATGAGCAGAGTCCCAATCTACCCAACCTCTCCTCATATGTCCATCCCCTCATCCCCGGGATTAACCGAGTGAACCTTCTTTGTACTGACTCGAGAGCAAGTATGTCTTTTCTTAAGTATGGACACCAAAACTGTATGCAGTATTCCAGGTGCGGTCTCACCAATACCTTGTACAACTGAAGCAATACCTCCCTATTTTTATATTCTATCCCCCTAGCAATGAAAGCCAACATTCCATTGGCCTTCTTAATCACTTGCTGCACCTGCATACTAACCTTTTGAGTTTCGTGCACCAGGACCCCCAGATCCCTTTGTACTTCAGTACTTTCCAATTTCTTGCCATTTAGATAATAACTTGCTCTACTATTTTTCCTGCCAAAGTGCATAACCTCACACTTTCCAGTATTGTATTCCATCTGCCAAATCTCTGCCCACTTACTTAGCCTGTCTATGTCCCCTTGCAGATTTTTTATGTCCTCCTCACTCACTACTTTCCCTCCCATCTTAGTATCATCTGCAAACTTTGATATGTTACACTCGGTCCCCTCCTCCAAATCGTTAATATAGATTGTAAAGAGTTGGGGACCCAGCACTGACCCCTGCGGAACACCACTAGTTACTGATTGCCAGTCTGAGAATGAACTATTTATCCCAACTCTCTGCCTTCTGTTAGATAGCCAATCCTCTATCCATGCCAGAATATTACCCCCAATCCCGTGATTTTTTATCTTAAGCAATAATCTTGTGTGGCACCTTGTCAAATGCCTTTTGGAAGTCTAAATACACCACATCCACTGGTTCCCCTTTATCCACCCTGTATGTTACTTCCTCAAAGAACTCCAGCAAATTTGTCAAACATGACTTCCCCTTCATAAAACCATGCTGACTTTGTCCTATTAAATTATGATTATCCAAATGTCCCGTTACTGTCTCCTTAATAATGGACTCCAAAATTTTACCTACCACAGATGTTAGGCTGACCGGTCTATAGTTTCCAGCCTTCTGTCTACTGCCCTTTTTAAATAAGGGTGTTACATTAACAGTTTTCCAGTCTGCCGGGATGTTTGCTGAGTCCAGGGAGTTTTGGAAAATTATTACCAATGCATCCACAATTCCTACTGCCACTTCCCTCAAGACCCTAGGATGTAAGCCATCAGGTCCAGGTGATTTATCCACCTTGAGTCCCATTATTTTACCGAGTACCACTTCCTTAGTGATTTTGATCGTGTTTAGCTCCTCCCCCCCTATAGCCCCCTGTTTGTCCAGTGTTGGGATATTCTTAGTGTCCTCTACTGTAAAGACTGATACAAAATATTCATTCAGTGTATTTGCCATCTCCATATTTCCCACCATTAATTTCCCGGTCTCATCCTCTAAGGGACCAACATTTACTTTAGCCACCCTTTTTCTTTTTA
The DNA here is from genome assembly GCA_030390025.1 of Squalus acanthias. Taxonomy (NCBI): domain Eukaryota; kingdom Metazoa; phylum Chordata; class Chondrichthyes; order Squaliformes; family Squalidae; genus Squalus; species Squalus acanthias. The sequence continues at coordinate 55,354,509 of CM059426.1, forward strand.
TATAACTATAAAAACTCTTACTATCTATTTTTATATTTTTTGCTAATTTACTTTCATAATCTATCTTCCCTTGCTTAATCAATCTTTTTGTTATTTTTTGCTGTCTTTTAAAGTTTTCCCAATCCTCTATCCTCCCACTAGATTTGGCTACTTTAAAGACCCTTGTTTTTAGTCGAATACTAGCCTTAATTTCTTTACTTAGCCACGGATGACTGTCTTTTCTTTTACACCCTTTTCTTCTCAGTGGAATATATATTTTTTGGAAGTTGTAAAATAACTCCTTAAATGTACACCACTGATCATGTATCATCTTACCCTTTAATCTATTTTCCCAATCCACTCTACTCAATTCCGCTCGCATACCTTCATAGTCTCCTTTATTCAAGCTTAGCACGCTTGTTTGAGATCCAACCTTCTCATCTCTAATTGAATATGGAATTCAACCAAGTTATGGTCACTCATTCCAAGGGGATCCTTTACTATGACATTTTTAATTAATCCTGTCTCGTTACACAGGACCAGATCTAAGGTTGCTTGCCCCCTGGTCGGTTCAGTTACATACTGCTCAAGAAACCCATCCCTAATACACTCAATGAACTCATCCTCAAGGCAGCCCTGCCCAATTTGATTTGTCCAATTAATATGATAGTTAAAATCCCCCATAATTATAGATGTTCCCTTATTACAAGCCTCAACTATTTCCTGATTGATACTCCGTCCAACAGAGTTGCAACTGTTCGGAGGCCTATAGACTATGCTCACTAGTGTTTTTTCCCCTTATTATTCCTTATCTCCACCCAAACTGTTTCATTATCCTGATCTTTTGACCCAATATCATTTCTCTGTATTACAGTGATTCCTTCCTTTATTAACATAGCCACCACACCTCCCCTTCCTTCCTGTCCTTCCTGATCATTAAATAACCTGGTATGTTTAATTCCCAGGCATTGTCACCCTGCAGCCATGTTTCTGTAATGGCCACAAGATCATACCCATATGTAGTTATTTGTGCCATTAACTCATCTATTTTGTTACGAATGCTACGTGCATTCAGAGAGAACTTTCAAATATGTTTTGTGACACTTAGTTCCTGTTTTTGCCCTTTTTATTACTTTACCTTTTACTCCATACCTTCTGCCCCTTCCTGACACACTCTGGTTTTTAATTTCCCCACTGCTACCTAAGTCTATGACCTTCTCTGTTGTCATTTTTATTATTTGCTCTCTAGGAACCTCCCCCCCACTAGTTAGTTTAAAGCCCTCTCTACAGCCCTAGTTATATGATTCGCCAGGACTCTAGTCCCAGCACTGGCCAAGTGAAGCCCATCCCAACGGAACAGCTCCCTCCTGCCCCAGTACTGGTGCCAGTGTCCCAGGAAGCAAAACCCATTTCTCCCACACCAGTCTTTGAGCCACTCATTTAACTCTCTAATTTTATTTGTCCTAGCCAAATGCGCTCGTGGCTCAGGTAATAATCCAGAGATTATTACCCTTGAGGTTCTGTTTTTTAATTTGACCCCTAGCTGCTCATACTCCTTTAACAGAACCGGCTTCCTTGTCCTATCTACGTCATTTGTACCTACATGGACCACGACAACTGGATCCACCCCCTCCCACTGCAAGTTTCTTTCCAGCCCAGAGGAGATGTCCTTAACCCTGGCACCGGGCAGGCAACACAGCCTACTGGACTCTCGCTCTCGGCTGCAGAGAACTCTATCTATCCCCCTAATAATACTATCCCCTACCACTACAACATTTCTATTTACTCCCCCCTCTTGAATGGCCCCCCGTTCCACGGTGCTGTGGCCAGGTTGCTCATCCTCCCTGCAGTCCCTGCTCCTGTCCCCACAGGGAGTAAGAACCTCGAACCTGTTGGACAAGAGCAAGGGCTGCGGCTCCTCCAACACTATCTCCTGGATCCCCGTACCTGCCTCACTCGTAGTCACACCGTCCTGTCCCTGACCATGGGCTACATCTGAATTAATTAACTTCATAGGTGTGACCACCTCCTGAAACACAGAGTCCAGGTACTTCTCCCCCTCCCTGATGTGTCGCAGTGTCTGAAGCTCAGACTCCAGCTCATCAACACGGAGCTGGAGTTCCTGTAGCAGCAGACACTTGTCACAGATGTAATCACCGTGAGCCTCAATGGGGTCCACCGGCTCCCACATCTCGCAACAGTAACACATCACCTGCTCCATTCGATGTAATTAATTAAATTTTTTATTGTTAGTTATGGACACTCTCTGCCCAATTATAGATGCTCGTATCCCCTCTAATTAATTGGATTTAAATTAAATCAATCCCTCTAAATTACACCAGTTAAATGGTTTACCAACAGTCACTCTGCACCAGAAAGGCCTTATTAACTAAAACCCACAGAGTTTAAGTTTAAAAAGAGAGAAATACTCACCAACCAATTACTTACCTGCTTTCTGGTGACATCACACCTCGATTATTTTTACCTCTCTCCCTCCCTCCGAGTTCGGAGACTGGTCCCGCCTTACCTGGTCTCTGGAGCCTTTTAAACCCTCTGCCGCCGCCTCGCCTCATGCAGGTCCGCCGCCGCGCCAGGAAGCTGACAAAGATGGAAAAAGGAAGGCACACCTCCCTCCCCGAACTCCCTCACTCGCCAAACTTGCAGCTTAGCACTCTGTTCCAATCTACACTCTAGTCTCTCTTATTTATACTGCTGAGATTTAAATAAGTGCGCTCTCTGGCAGTTACAGAACCAGATTAGACCAGTTAATTAATTAATTACTATCACCTGCTCTCCAGCACAGAGCTTGCTTAGCCCTGCCCAAGCCTGGAAGTTCGGGTACAGTTGAGGTACATTCCCACTAGGGGGAAAGGCAGGACAACTAAAGTCAGGGCTCCCTGGATGACAAAAGAGATAGAGAATAGGATGAAGCAGAAAAAGAGCGCGTATGACAGATGTCAGATTGCAAATACATCTGAGAATCAGGCTATATATAGAAAAGTCAGAGGAGAAGTGAAAAAGAAAATAAGAGGGGCAAAGAGAGGGTATGAGAATAGAATGGCAGCCAACATAAAGGGTAATCCAAAAGTCTTCTATAGGCATATAAATAGCAAAAGGGTAGTAAGAGGAGGGGTGGGGCCGATTAGGGACCAAAAAGGAGACCTATGCATGGAGGCAGAGGGTATGGCTGAGGTACTAAATGAGTACTTTGCATCTGTCTTCACCAAGGAAGAGGATGCTGCCATAGACATAGTAAAGGAGGATGTCGTGGAGATACTTGATAGGATAAAAATTGCTAAAGAGGAGGTATTAGAAAGGCTGGCTGTACTTAAAGTAGATAAATCACCAGGAGCAGATGGGATGCATCTGAGGGAATTGAGGGAGGAAATCGCAGAGGCACTGGCCATAATATTCCAATCCTCCATAGATACGGGGGTGGTGCCAGAGGAATGGAGAATTGCAAATGTTACACCATTGTTCAAAAAAGGGTGTAAAGATAAACCCAGCAACGACAGGCCAATCAGTTTGACCTCGATAGTGGGGAAGCTTTTAGAAACAGTAATCAGGGACAAAATTAATAGTCACTTGGACAAGTGTGGATTAATTAAGGAAAGCCAACACGGATTTGTTAAAGGCAAATCGTGTTTAACTAACTTGATTGAGTTCTTTGATGAGGTAACAGAGAGGGCAGATGAGGGTAATGCTGTTGACGTAGTGTACATGGATTTCCAAAAGGCGTTCGACAAAGTGCCACATAATAGGCTTGCCAGCAAAATTGAAGCCCATGGAATAAAAGGGACAATGGCAACATGAATACGGAATTGGCTAAGTGATAGGAAACAGAGTGTAGTGGTGAATGGTTGTTTTTCAGACTAGAGGAAGGTATACAGTGGTGTTCCCCAGCCGTCGGTTCAAGGACCACTGCTTTTCTTGATATATATTAATAACTTGGACGTGGGTGTACAGGGCACAATTTCAAAATTTGCAGATGACACAAAACTTGGAAGTATAGTGAACAGTGAGGAGGAGAGTGATAGACTTCAGGAAGATATAGACAGGCTGGTGAAATGGGCGGACACGTGGCAGATGAAATTTAACGCAGAAAAGTGTGAAGTGATACATTTTGGTAGAAAGAATGAGGAGAGGACATATAAACTAAATGGTACAATCCTGAAGGGGGTGCACAAACAGAGAGACCTGGGGGTATGTGTGCACAAATCGTTGAAGGTGGCAGGGCAGGTTGAGAAATCAGTAAAAGGGGCTTACGGGATCCTGGGCTTCATAAATAGAGGTATAGAGTACAAAAGTGGAAATTATGATGAACCTGTATAAAACACTGGTTCGGCCCCAACTGGAGTACTGTGTCCAATTCTGGGCACCGCACTTTAGGAAGGATGTGAATGCCTTAGAGAGGGTGCAGAAAAGATTTACAAGAATGATTCCAGGAATGAAGGACTTCAGTTACGTTGATAGACTGGAGAAGCTGGGGTTGTTCTCCTTGGAGCAGAGAAGATTGAGAGGAGATTTGATAGAGGTGTTCAAAATCATGAGGGGTTTAGACAGAGTAGATAGAGGGAAACTGTTCCCATTGGCAGAATGGTCGAGAACCAGAGGACACAGATTTAAGGTGATTGGCAAATGAACCAAAGGCGACGCAAGGAAAAACTTTTTTACGCAGCGAGTGGTTAAGATCTGGAATGCACTGCCTGAAAGGGTGGTGGAGGCAGATTCAATCACAGCTTTCAAAAGGGAGTTGGATAAGTATCTGAAGGAAAGAAATTTGCAGGGCTATGGGGAAAGGGCGGGGGAGTGGGACTAGCTGAGGTGCTCTTGCAGAGAGCCGGCCCGGGCTCGACAGGCCGAATGGCCTTCTTCCGTGCTGTAACCATTCTATGATTCTATTCTATGACTGGTGCATGGCAGAGAACATAGATTGAAAATTAGAGGGATTTTTTGAACTCTGCAGAAAAGCTCAAAGTGTAACATTTCATACATGCCTAATTAAGAAAGTACATAAAATATTTTAATTCAGAAGTGTTATAACTAGTTACAGCTCTCAACCAAAAAACGAGTAGACAACCACAAAGAAAGATTGTTCAGCATACCATTCATTTGCAACTTGTCTACACAAAATGATTTGTGTCCTTCACAGATCCTTTGAAGTCACAATGTTTTACTATACGGGGAATATACATCATGGTTTTCTCAGAATTAAGATAAAGGTTGCCATGCATGTCAGCTTTTAGATAAGTACTTTCTGGTAACCTTCAGGACACAAAAGATATCAGCATACCCAAGATAGATTTAAACCAAATACTGTTTTGAAATCACACTGGGAAAGTACATTCTCTTTGTGTCGGTGCATGTTTACTGAATGATGATTGTTTTCCCTTTAAGATTCAGTTCACATCACCTTCGCTGCTGAAACATTCATTAAAAAAAAATCATTACCATGTGGCGAACTCTTACACTTTTTTGATTAATTTACTTAAAAATCCATTTGGAAGGAATTTCCACTTTACAATATTTGTAGAAGAGCATCTTTTTAAGGACAAGAGCAATCAATTTACTGACCACTTATTTCTATGGGCAGAAGTACTGTGAGACAGCTGGGATTCTTCACACAAAATCTTTCTGGTTGCAGACTGTTCCCAGACAGAGACTGCATTATAACTATAAAAAGAACACGCCTGGTTTCTAAATTAGCTTCATTAAAATGGCTTGTTCATGAGTCTGCATTTACACCCACTTTGTCAGAGTATTAAAACAAAATGAACAAACGACAATCCTGAAAAACAAAGTCCTTCCCTGAAAGTGATTAGTCCTATACGGTGCAAGGGTTTTATTGACTCCCACAACCCGAACAATGATTGGGGGGAGGAGAGGGGGGGGGCACTCAAACCTCAACCAGATGCAAGTATCTCGCTGGCTGTCAACCCACATTTCAGAGCCAGAGCTCTCGTCAGAATTGACGAAGTCGGGTTCAAACGCTGCATCTTCTGGCTCAGAGGTAGGAATGCTACCACTATGCCAAAGGCTCATTCCATGTTGCTTGTAAAGACATATAACATGTCAATATGTATGTTATGAAATAAAAGTCAGCTTGTGAATCATTAAAGTCACTTATCTTCGCACTATAGGCAAAGCAGTCAGAGCACGAGACCAAGAGGTCAATACATTTTTACATAAGTTTGAAGTCTAAATCTGAGGTCACACAAGTTCACACTTGCATCATTATACAATTGTACTGCTATCAGACTATAATGTCACAAGGTAAAAAAAGATATCAGAGAAGGTGTTTTAGAGATGCGTTTCCAAAATATTGTGAACTACTTCTGCCAATGTATAAAACAGTGAATGACATTAGATGTCAGTTATTTCATGACAGATATTCAAACATGAATTGCTTTAAAACTGCAAGGGACAGACCTTGGTTGGATCTATCAGGGTAGTAAGACTGAAGTCTACATCAATTTACATGTACTTCCTCCAACCTAGTATACCATGTTCGCTGAACACTGTGCAAGTCTCCTCCACATCAGGGAAACTAAATGCAGATTAGTTGATTGCTTTGCAGGAAACCTCTGTTCTGTCCACAAATGCCACTTCAATTCTCCACCCACTATAGGCAAATGGCCTGTCTTTTGTCCTCTACACTGTTCCAATGAAGCTCAACACATGCTTGAGGAACAGCACCTCATGATTCTATGAGGTACTTTCCAGAACTCGGGCCTTAATGTTGGCCTGGAATTTGCAGTCAGTGGCGAAGCAAAGGCGTTCGCCGCTGCCCCGAAGAAAGCTGCTCACAGAGATCTCGCGATCTCTGGCGAGAAGTTTGCCATTTTCGACGTTCAAGTGATTTCAGTGCAGTGTACTCTTTTGATGCAAACTTAAACCGAATAGCTGTAAATCAGTAAAACTTTAAATAAACCTCAACAAATTAAATTAAAATTTTATTGGCCGGGGTGACGATGCACTCCAGTCCCCGCGGCGCCCACCGGTCGCGGAAAAACTCAAGCGTGCCGGCGGACACCGCGTGCTCCATCTCCAGGGCCACCCGGGTGCGAACATGGCCGCGGAAGAGAGGCAGGCAATCGGGCCGAACGACCCCCTCGACCGCCCGCTGCCTGGACCAATTAATGGCCTTCTTGGCCAGGCCCAGGAGCAGTCCTACAAGGAGGTTCAGTGCAGTGTAACGGGAATCCCTAATGCAATGCTGCCGTGACGTCAACAAGCTGTCTAAGCAACCAATCACATTGCAGAATTCTCACAGACAGGGAACCAGGAAATGAGAAGCTGCTTTTATTCGGACATTTAAAAAATGTTACAGAGAGCAAAACAAAGATGGGGCTCTCACATGGGAATAAGGTAGAATCTGAAATATCATGAACAAACTTTTAAAATATATGTATTTTTTAAAAGTTTCTAAAAAAATTTAATTTTTATCATAATGGAGAAATTTGACACTCCACAAAATTAAAATTAGTTTTTCAGGGCCATAATGTTTGTTTTGCAGTCAATACGCTGTTAAAACCCCAGTTACACCTAATCCAACAAGGCCTGACATTTAATGGGGTATTTAACAGCGATATTACTACAGAAAAATCCAAGTTTTCGTCAGTTTCACTGATTTCACTGATTATTCTGATTACCGGATATGGGACGGGGGGGCGGGGAAGGGGCACAGCACAGCTAGTATCGGAACAGTGAATGACTGACCGCAACTTCAGGATTTCTACTTTTAGATGCGCATGCGCTACATCCTGAAGTTGCTGTCAGTTTCAAAGGGGTAATAACGGCGAACGCTGTTAGTTCGCCGTTATTACCCACCGCAAATTCCGGCCCATTAAACTTAACAACTTCAGACCTTAACTACAGCTCCTTTTTCTCTCTGGCAGTATAGGATGGATGTGCTGTCAATTCAGGATTGGAGAGGGGAGCAGGTTGGTGCTTGGGCAATGACTTTTCCTCATCCCTTTTGTCATTTAATCACTCCTGCCTCCCACCCTATCACAGACCTTCCCTTTTGTTCTTTCCTCACATCCCCGCTTCCAATCCTTTGTACTTGCTTTAAAACTGTTACATTTCTAACTTCTTCCAGTTCTGACGAAAAGTCTTCGACCTGAAACGTTAACTCTGTTTCTCTCTCCACAGATGCTGCCTGACCTGCTGAGTATTTCCAGCATTTTCTGCTCTTATTTCAGATTTCCAGCATCCACAGTATTTTGCTTTTGAGATTAGAGAAAGATAGCTCCAGTTGAATTACTAGCACAGGCACATTGAGCTGAATGGTTTCTTTCTTTGGTGTAATTTTTATGATTATCTCCCCTCAATTTTTTTTCCATAAAATAAATTTAGTCACTTTTGGCCTTTCTTCATAACTTAGTACCCTGAGGTATGGAATCTTCTCTGATCTCATACTAATGCATCCATATCCTTTTTGAATTAGAATGACCAAAACTGTATATCGTATGCCAGAATTAGCCTCACCAACGTCTGTATAACTTGTTCTAATTTGTAATCCAATGCCCTTCAGCTATACACAGTATTTCATCTGCCTGCTTGACAATTGCTTCACACTGACTAGATGCTTTCAAGGTATGACCAGTGATCATTCCTAAATCCTTTTTATTTTAAGGGTTTCCACTGGCAGGAGCTTTCATGTTTACATAGGTTTACTGTTTCCCCTTATACGCGATACCCCACATTTATCCAGTAAAAGCAATGTGCCACAAGTCAGCCCACTAAATAATTGGTTGACGTCTCTCTGAAGATAACCAATACCCTTTTTTACTCATTATCTGTAAACAAAGCTTCATGTCAACAACAAATTTAATACTACTACTACAGCCACCCTGTTCTATATCATTCACAAATGTGAACAACAGTGGTCCCAGAACAATTCCCTATGGAACACTGCTGGTTATTTTTCCCCAGACAGAACATTTTCCATTTATAATCAAACCTGCCTTATGCTGTTAAACCAATTCTCAATCCATCTATGCAATTTGTCATCCATTCCATTCTCTCCAAATTTCCTGACTAATCTTATATAAGGAACTTTATGAAATGCCTTTTAAAATTCCTGTAGGTTTCTATTCCCTTAAGTAAGAAGATTAAGGGGTGATCTAATTAATAAAGGATCAATCACACTAATAGGGATAGTCTACAGACCACGTAATAGTGGAAGAGAGATGGAGGAAAGAAAGAAAGACAGACTATATTTATATAGCACCTTTCATGACCACTGGACATCTCAAAGCACTTTACAGCCAATGAAGTACTTTTGAAGTGGAGTCACTGTTGTAATGTGGGAAACGCGGCAGCCATTTGCGCACAGCAAGGCCCCACAAACGGCAATGTGATAATGACCAGATAATCTGTTTTTGTTATGTTGGTTGAGGGATAAATATTGGCCAGAACACCGGGAATAACTCCCCTGCTCTTCTTCAAAATAATACCATGGGATCTTTTATGTCCAACTGAGAGAGCAGATGGGGCCTCGGTTTAACATTTCATCCAAAAGACGGCACCTCTGACAGTGCAGCACTCCCTCAGCACTGCACTGGAGTGTCAGCCTAGCTTTATGTGCTCAAGTCCCTGGAGTGGGACTTGAACCCACAAACTTCTGACTCAGAGGCAAATGTACTACCAACTGAGCCACAGCTGAAGAAATATGCGAACAAATTAGGGAAATTAGTAAAAGACAGAATAATAATCATGGGGGATTTCAACTACCCCGATATTAATTGGACAGCAAAGGTAGGTAAAGGGGATAAGGGAATGGAGTTCCTACAATGTGTACAGGACTCCTTTCTAACCCAATATGTAAAAAGCCCAACAAGGGAGAATTCGCTGTTGGATCTAGTAATGGGGAATGAACCAGAGCAGTTAAGAGAAGTAAAAGTAGGGGAACATCTAGGCAATAGTGACCATAATATAAATTATAGAATCATAGAATGGTTACAGCATGGAAGAAGGCCCTTTGGCCCGTCGAGCCCATGCCTGCTCTCTGCAAGAGCACTTTAGCTAGTCCCACTCCCCCGCCCTTTCCCCGTAACCCTGCAATTTTTTTCCTTCAGGTACTTAGCCATTTTAAGATAATAATTGAGAAAGACATAAGTATGACAAACACCAGGGTAATGAGATTGGAGAAGAGCTGATTTTGAGGGGCTGAGAACAGAACATGGGAAAATAAAATGGACAACAATATTGGCAAATGATGTAGAACAGCAATGGGAAACATTTAAAACGGTGTTCAACAGAGTTCAGGAAAAATATATTCCACTAAAAATTAAAAACAAGCTAAACACTAATGAGACACCGTGGATGAATAAAGCCATAAGGGAAAAATTGAGGGTAAGGAAAGAGGCATACATTAAGTACATGGGCAGCAAGGGAGAGCATGACAAGAGAGAATATGAAGAGATTAGGAGAGAAGTCAAAAAAACAATTAGGAAGGTAAAGAGGAACTATGACATTAAATTATCAAGGAACATAAAACAAAATAGTAAAATATTTTACAGGCACGTAAATAAAAAGGTCGAGATGGGAATAGGCCCACTAAGGGATGGACAGGATAATACCACAGGCAATGATAGATGGCAGAGATATTAAATAATTACTTTGCTTCAGTATTTACCAGGGAGATAGAACAGGTGGAGATGGCATTGAATGATGAGATTAGTAATGAGATAACTGCATTTAAAATAAAATGAGGCACTATATTAACTAAACTAATGAAACTCAAAGAGGATAAAACCCCTGGTCCAGACGGATTACATCCACGTATTTTAAAATAATCTAGGGAAGAGATAGCAGAGGCATTACTACACATATTTAGTAATTCATTAGAAAAAGGTGTAGTGCCAGAGGACGGGCAGATAGCTAATGTAATACTTATATTTAAGAAGGGAGATAGAACATGGCCAGCGAACTATAGACCAGTCAGCTTAACATCAGTGGTAGGAAAAATAATGGAATCCCTACTAAAGGAGAAAATGGAAGAACATCTAGGAACCAAAAATATAATAATAAATGGTCAGCATGGACTTCAAAAGGGAAAATCTTGCTTAACCAACATATTTGAATTTTTTGAAGAGCTAACAGAGAGAGTAGACAAGGGTAATGCAACAGATGTAATTTATCTAGATTTTCAAAAGGCCTTCGATAAGGTACCACATAATAGACTAATGAATAAGGCAGGTAATGTGGAGTCAGGGGACAAGTAGCAGAATGGATAGCTGGCTGGCTTCAAGACAGAAAGCAGAGAGTAGGGGTAAAGGGTAGCTATTCAGAGTGGCAGAAGGTGGGAAGTGTTCCACAAGGATCAGTGCTGGGACCACTTGTTCACAATTTATATTAACGATTTAGAGTTTGGAATCAAAAACAATTTCTAAATTTGCGGACTACCCCAAATTGGGGGGTGGGGGTGGAGTGGATAGTCAATACTGAGGAGGACTGCAACAAATTACAAGACAACATTAATACACTTGCAGAATGGGCATATAATTGGCAAATGAAATTCAACACAGATAAATGTGAGGTATTACATTTTGGGAAGAAAAATAGGGAGGTCACATATTACGTGGAAAATAAGAATCTAAATGGCGTAGAGGAGCAAAGGGATCTCAGAGTACAAATACACAAATCACTTAAAGTATCAAAAATGAGAAGTCGCACAACACCAGGTTATAGTCCAACAGTTTTATTTAAAATTACGAGCTTTCGGAGCTCCGCTCCTTCTTCAGGTACAGGTACAGTGAGGGAATCGATTACACAGTATATATACACAGAGAACAATGTGTCTGCAGAGATACAATCTGTTAGGGAGGCATTACATCAAAGACACATCAGAGTACAGCTAAGACAATGAGGTGGGTCACAGGGGGTCCAACGTGTCAAATGCTGCCGTCTGCAGTTAAGCTTTTAACTTTTTTATTTTTATTTTTTATTTTTTTTAAACTGGAAAAACAGACAACGATGTCGAGTCACGTTCTGTAGCGTGATATGAACCCGAGATCCCGTTGAGGCCGTCCTCATGGGTGCGGAACTTGGCTATCAGTTTCTGCTCGATGATTTTGCGTTGTCGTGTGTCTCGAAGGCTGCCTTGAAGAACGCTAACCCGCAGATCCGAGGCTGAATGTCCTTGACTGCTGTACCTGAAGAAGGAGCGGAGCTCCGAAAGCTCGTAATTTTAAATAAAACTGTTGGACTACAACCTGGTGTTGTGCGACTTCTCATTTTTGTCCACCCCAGTCCAACACCGGCATCTCCGCATCATGACTCAAAGTATCGACACAGGTTAACAAGGCCATAAAAAAGCAAACCAAGCACTAGGGTTTATTTCTAGAGGGATAGAATTGAAACGTAGCGAAGTTATGCTAAACTTGTATCGAACCTTGGTTAGACCACACTTGGATTATTGCGTACAATTCTGGTCGCCATACTATAAAAAGTATATAGAGGCACTGGAGAGGGTGCAGAGAAGATTTACAAGGATGATACAAGAAATGCGAGGGTATACCTATCAGGAAAGGATGAACAGGATGGATCTCTTCTCTTGAACAGAGAAGGCTGAGGGGTGACCTAATAAAGGTCTTTAAAATCATGAAAGGTTTCGACAGAGTAGATACAGAGAGAGTGTTTCCACTTGTGGGGAAGAGAAAAGCTAGAGGCCATCAATATAAGATAGTCACCAAGAAATCAAATAGGGAATTCAGAAGAAACTTCTTTACCCAGAGAGTGTTCAGAATGTGGAAGTCGCTACCACAGGGAGTAGTTGAGGCAAATAGTATAGATGCATTTAAGGGGAGGCTAGATAAGCATATGAGGGAGAAGGGAATAGAGGGTTATGCTGATAGAGTTAGATGAGGAAAAACAAGAGAAGGCTCGAGTGGAGCATAAACACCGGTATGGACTGGTTGGGACGAATGGCCTGTTTCTGTACCATATATCCTATGTAATTGAGTTGTTTAAGATTAAGATGGCCAAATGACAGAATGCTTCTCTCAGAGTCTGTAACAAAATCTATGTGGTTGTCAAAATTATTTGAAGAAATACTAGAAGGCAAATTTCAAATATGTTATTCTGCAATAAAGCAAGCTGGCGGAAAATATAAAAACTAACTCCAAAAGCTTTTATAAGTATATCAAGAGGAAAAGACTGGTGAAAACCAAAGTTGGTCCATTGCAGTCAGATACGGGGGAATATATAACGGGAAATAAGGAAATGGCAGACCAACTAAATGCATACTTTGGGTCAGTCTTTACGAAGGAAGACACAAAAAACCTCCCTGGGATATCGGGAAAAATAGGGACATTGGCAAAGGAGGAACTGACGCAAATCAATATCTCTAAGGATATGGTGTTAAGGAAGCTAAAGGGATTGAAGGCGGACAAATCCCCAGGGCCTGATAACATGCATCCTAGGGTACTGAAGGAGGTGGCCCTAGAGATAGCGGATGCACTAAGTATGATTTTTCAGAATTCATTAGACTCAGGAACAGTGCCCATGGATTGGAGGGTAGCTAACGTTACCCCACTATTCAAAAAGGGGGGTAGGGAAAAAGCAGGTAATTACAGACCTGTAAGCCTTACATCAGTTGTGGGCAAAATGCTGGAGTCCATCATTAAGGATGAAATAGCGGAGCACTTAGCAAATGGGGACAGGATAGGACAGAGTCAACATGGATTTACAAAGGGTAAATCGTGCTTGACTAATCTATTGGAATTTTTTGAGGGAGTAACTGGTAAAATAGATGGGGGAGAGCCAGTAGATGTGGTGTACCTGGACTTCCAAAAGGCCTTCGATAAGGTCCCACATAAAAGATTAGCATGGAAAATTGAAGCTCATGAGATAAAGGGGAAAGTATTGACGTGGATAGAGAACTGGCTGTCAGATAGAATTGAGAGGTCGCACAACACCAGGTTATAGTCCAACAGTTTTATTTGAAATCACAAGCTTTCGGAGCTATCGATTGCTCCTTCCTCAGGTGAAGTAAATTAGATACAGAATCGCCAAAGCATATATAGATAGAGAACAAAGCATGTGTACCTTACAATTGCAGACCACTAAATTAAATCATCCTGACTATCTGCCGAGGTGTGATAAAGTTAATCAAGTCAGCCAGGAAGGTACCACATCAAAGACATAGCAAGATACAACTGAGACAATGAGGTGTAGTCGCAGGGGTTCTAACGTGTCAAAAGCTGCCGTCTGTATGTAAAACGAAAAGCTTTAAAATTTTTACTTTTTTACTGGGAAAATTTTTACTTTTTTACTGGGAATCACATCTGTGAACAAGCCAGCGATGACTCGAGTCTGGATCACGTCATGTATCGTGACATAAACCCAAGATCCCGGTTGAGACCGTCTTCATGAGTGCAGAACTTGGCTATCAGTTTCTGCTCGATGATTTTGCGTTGTCGTGTGTTTCTAAGGTTGCCTTGGAGAACGCTTACCCGCAGATCCGAGGCTGAATGTCCTTGACTGCTGAAGTGTTCCCCGACTGGGAGGTAACAATCCTGCCTGGCGATTGTTGCGCGGTGCTCGTTCATACATACTCATGTGACTCGGCCAACGTTGTCTACCTCATACGTTGCAGGAAAGAATGCACCGCGGCATGGTACATCGGCGAGACCATGCAGACACTGAGACAACGTATGAACGAGCACCGCGCAACAATCGCCAGGCAGGATTGCTACCTCCCAGTCGGGGAACACTTCAGCAGTCAAGGACATTCAGCCTCGGATCTGCGGGTAAGCGTTCTCCAAGGCAACCTTAGAAACACACGACAACGCAAAATCATCGAGCAGAAACTGATAGCCAAGTTCTGCACTCATGAAGACGGTCTCAACCGGGATCTTGGGTTTATGTCACGATACATGACGTGATCCAGACTCGAGTCATCGCTGGCTTGTTCACAGATGTGATTCCCAGTAAAAAAGTAAAAATTTTCCCAGTAAAAAAGTAAAAATTTTAAAGCTTTTCGTTTTACATACAGACGGCAGCTTTTGACACGTTAGAACCCCTGCGACTACACCTCATTGTCTCAGTTGTATCTTGCTATGTCTTTGATGTGGTACCTTCCTGGCTGACTTGATTAACTTTATCACACCTCGGCAGATAGTCAGGATGATTTAATTTAGTGGTCTGCAATTGTAAGGTACACATGCTTTGTTCTCTATCTATATATGCTTTGGTGATTCTGTATCTAATTTACTTCACCTGAGGAAGGAGCAATCGATAGCTCCGAAAGCTTGTGATTTCAAATAAAACTGTTGGACTATAACCTGGTGTTGTGCGACCTCTCAATTTTGTCCACCCCAGTCCAACACCGGCATCTCCGCATCATGTCAGATAGAAAACAGAGAGTTGGAATAAACGGCTCATTTTCTGAATGGCAGGCAGTAACAAGTGGGGTACCACAGGGATCTGTCCTGGGTCCCCAGCTGTTCACAATTTACATTAATGACCTGGATCAGGGAGTCGGATGCAGCATTTCCAAATTTGCAGACGACACTAAACTAGGAGGGGGGGGTGGGCTCAGAGGAGGAGACCAGGAAGCTCCAGAGCGATTTGGACAGACTGGGTGATTGGGCGGATAAATGGCAGATGCACTATAATGTGGACAAGTGCGAAGTTATCCACCTTGGGTGCAGGAACGGGAGGGCAAATTATTATTTAAATGGCAATAAATTGGGAGAGGGGGAAGTACAGAGAGACCTGGGTGTTCTTGTACACCAGTCACTGAAGGCGAGCATGCAGGTGCAACAGGCGGTCAAGAAGGCAAACGGTATGCTGGCCTTCATAGCAAAAGGGTTGGAATACAGGAACAGGGATACCTTGCTGCAGCTGTACAGGGCACTGGTGAGACCACACCTCGAGTACTGTGTACAGTTTTGGTCGCCTCATCTGAGGAAAGATGTTCTTGCCATGGAGGGGGTGCAGCGGCGATTCACCAGGCTGATACCAGGAATGGCGGGATTGACCTATGAGGAGAGACTATGTAGTTTAGGGATGTACACACTGGAGTTTAGAAGACTGAGAGGGGACCTCATAGAAGTGTATAAAATTCTGACAGGTCTAGACAGACTAGATGCAGAAGGAATGTTTCCCTTGGTGGGTGAGAACAGAACTAGAGGACATAATTTAAGGATGAGGGCTAAACCATTTAGGACAGAAATGAGGGGGAATTTCTTCACTCAGAGGGTGGTGAACCTGTGGAACTCATTGCCACAGAGGGCAGTGTACGCCAGCTCATTAAATATATTTAAGAGGGAATTAGATATATTTCTACAGGCAAAAGGGGTTAAGGGTTATGGAGAGAAGGCGGGGACGGGATACTGAATTGGAGGATCAGCCATGATCTCATTAAATGGCGGAGCAGGCTCGAAGGGCCGGATGGCCTACTCCTGCTCCTATCTTCTATGTATCTATGTATATAAAATTTATATTGACCCCTCACTTCCTTGGTTATTTACACACATACCCTATGTCTCTTTAATATCTTAATGTTTCAGTCCATTACTTGACTGAAATTACACCATTCCACTCACGATTCCACTCTGGGTTCATCTGTTTTTATGTAATTTCCTCTTCCCTTTAAAAAAAAAGTTGTCATCAATGCACCTGTCTGCCCCTTATTTTTCAGATTTCAAGGGTCCACTTGTCAGTTATTTCCACAGATGCTTTCTGACCTGCTGTATGTTTCTAGCTTTTGTTGTCTAGCATTACTATCCTGGATGAATTTCCAACTCGCTGAGGGCACTGAAGTGAACAAATCGACAAATCAACAAATAATGGAGGCCTGTAAAAAAGGTACGGTAATAATCATGGGTGATTTTAATCTCATATTGATTGGACAAATCAAATTGGCCATGGTAGCCTTGAGGAGGAGTTCATAGAGTGCATCCGGGATGGTTTCCTAGAACAGTATGTAATGGAACCAACCAGGGAGCAGGCTATCTTGGATCTGGTACTGTGTAATGAAACAGAATTAATAAATGATCTCATAGTAAAGGATCCTCTAAGAAAGAGTGATCATAGCATGGTTGAATTTCAAATTCAGTTGGAGAGTGAGAAAGTTGTATCTCAAACCAGTGTCCTGATGTTAAAAAAGGCAATTACAATGGCATGAGGGCAGAACTGGCTAAAGTGGACTGGAAAAATAAATTAAAGGGTAAGACAGTTGAAATGTAGTGGCGGACATTTAAGGAGATATTTCATAACTCTCAACAAAAATATATTCCAGTGAGAAAGAAAGATTTTAAGAGAAGGGAGCACCATCCGTGGCTAACTAAGGAAGTAAAGGATGGTATCAAATTGAAAACGAAGGCATACAATGTTGCCAAGATTGGTGAGAGACCAGAGGATTGGGAAATTTTTAAAAACCAGCAAAGGATGACTAAAAAAATACTAAAGAGAGAGATGAATTATGAGAGTAAACTGGCAAGAAATATTAAAACAGATAGTAAGAGCTTCTACAGGTATATAAAAAGGAAGAGAGTAGCTAAACTAAACATTGGTCCCTTAGAGGATGAGACTGGGGAATTAATAATAGGGAACGGGGAAATGGCAGAGACTCTGAACAAATATTTTGTATCTGTCTTCATGGTAGAAGACACTAACAACATCCCAATAATGGATAATCAAGGGGCCACAGGGAAGGGGGAACTAAAGACAATCACTATCACGAAGGAAATAGTACTTGGTAAAATAATGGGACTAAAAGACGACAAGTCCCCTGGACCAGATGGCCTGCAGCCCAGGGTCTTAAAAGAAGTGGCTGCAGAGATAATGGATGCATTGGTTGCAATATACCAAAATTCCCTGGACTCTGGAGAGGTCCCAGTGGATTGGAAAACCGCAAATGTAACACACCTATTTAAGAAAGGAGGGAGACAGAAAGCAGAAAACTATAGACCAGTTAGCCTAACATCTGTCGTTGGGAAAATGCTGGAGTCCTTCATTAAGGAAGCAGTAGCAGGGTGGGCAAAGTTGAGCCAGTGGATGTGGTGTATTTGGATTTCCAGAAGGCATTCGATAAGGTGCCACATAAAAGGTTACTGCATAAGATAAGAGCTCACAGAGTTAGGGGTAATATATTAGCATGGATAGAGAATTGACTAACTAACAGAAAGCAGAGAGTCGGGATAAATGGGTCATTTTCCGGTTGGCAAACGGTAACTAGTGGGGTGGCACAGGGATCGGTGCTGGGGCCTCAACTATTTACAATCTATATTAACGATTTGGAGGAAGGGACCAAGTGTAACATATCAAAATTTGCAGATGATACAAAGATGGGAGGGAAAGTAGTGAGTGAGGAGGACATAAAAAACCTGCAAGGGGACATAGACAGGCTAAGTAAGTGGGCAGAGATTTGGCAGATGGAATACAACACTGGAAAGTGTGAGGTGATGCACTTTGGCAGGAAAAATCCTAGAGCAATTTATTATCTTAATGGCAAGAAACTGGAGAGTACTGAAGTGCAAAGGGATCTGGGGGTCCTGGTGCACGAAACTCAAAAGGTTAGTATGCAGGTGCAGCAAGTGATTAAGAAGGCAAATGGAATGTTGGCTTTCATTGCTAGGGGGATAGAATATAAAAATAGGGAGGTATTGCTTCAGTTGTACAAGGTATTGGTGAGACCGCACCTGGAATACTGCATACAGTTTTGGTGTCCTTACTTAAGGAAAGACATCCTTGCTCTCGAGGCAGTGCAAAAAAGGTTCACTCGGTTAATCCCGGGGATGAGGGGGTGGTCATATGAGGAGAGGTTGGGTAGATTGGGACTCTACTCATTGGAGTTCAGAAGAATGAGAGGCGATCTTATTGAAACATATAAGATTGTGAAGGGGTTGGATCGGGTGGATGCGGGGAGGATGTTCCCGATGACGGGTGAGACTAGAACTAGGGGGCATAGTCTTAGAATAAGGGGCTGCTCTTTCAAAACTGAGATGAGGAGGAACTACTTCACTCAGAGGGTGGTAGGTCCATGGAATATGCTGCCACAAAAAGCTGTAGAAGCTACATCATTAAATAAATTTAAAACAGAAATAGACAGTTTCCTAGAAGTAAAGGGCATTAAGGGTTACGGGGAGCGGGCAGGAATTTGGACATGAGTCTAGGTTCGGATCGGTCATGGCCCTGTGGGTAGTGGAGCGGGCCCAGGGACCGTGTAGCCTGATTCTGCTCCTATTTCGTGTGTGCAATTCTGTTAGATGCAGGAGATGGTTCTGTGATAGTAGATTGGCGGTTAGGATCAGATCAGCCATGATCTTATTGAATGGCGGAGCAGGCTCGAGGGGCCGATTGGCCTACTCCTGCTCCTATTTCTTATGTTCTTATGTTAAATGGAATGTTGGCCTTTATTTCAAGGGGGTTGGAGTATAAAAGCAGGGAAGTCCTGCTACAACTGTACAGGGTATTGGTGAGACCACACCTTGAGTACTGCGTACAGTTTTGGTCTCCTTATTTAAGGAAGGATATACTTGCATTGGAGGCAGTTCAGAGACGATTCACGAGGTTAATTCCAGAGATGAGGGGGTTGACTTATGAGGAAAGGTTGAGCAGGCTGGGCCTATACTCATTGGAATTTAGAAGAATGAGAGGTGATCTTATTGAAACATATAAGATACTGAGGGGGCTCGACAAGGTAGATGCAGAGAGGATGTTTCCCCTTGTGGGGAAATCTAGAACTCAGGGGCATAGTTTCAGAATAAAGGGTCGCCCTATTAGAACTGAGATGAGGAGGAATTTCTTCTCTGAGAGGGTCGTAAATCTGTGGAATTCTCTGCCCCAGAGAGCTGTGGAGGCTGGGTCATTAAATACATTTAAGGTGGAGATAGGCAGATTTTTGCAAGATAAGGGAGTGAAGGGTTATGGGGAGCGGGCGGGGAAGTGGCTTTGAGCCCAAGATCAGCCATGATCTTATTGAATGGCGGAGCAGGCTCGAGGGGCCAAGTAGCCTATTCCTGCTCCTATTTCTTATGTTCTTATGTTCTTAACTGTAGCACCACCATCCCAGTTGAGTGGCTAACTAAACATAATTTGCAACACATTTTGTATCCAAAATACATTCAACTGGATGAACACACAATCATTTAAGACAAATACCACAGGTTTTAACAAATATTAATACAGAAAAGTTATACTGCAAAAGCTAGTATGAATAGTATTGGGTCTTCTTTTCTACAGGTTCTCTGCATGTGTGCATCATTTTCTGCTGAAACAAATTATATAATCTAAACCAGAGAGTTTCTGTCATAGGAAGACCACGCTTGAATCATCTATCACAATTTACAGATGAAGACACTTTGTTCAGGATAGAGAGCACAAAGTAAAATAGTTTTAATCAGTCACAGTTTTCAGAATAAAATTGAATTGTCTCAGCAAAAACGAATCCTTTCCTACAACTATCACACTTCTTATTGCACTGGTGATTGTAATTGCCATCACCAATTTAGAGTTAAGCTCTAAAGGGGCACAACCAATAAAAACTGTAACTTAAACAAAATTAAAAGGAAACTTAAAAAAATTAAATCAGAATTCTATTCCCCGGGATGCATTCTAATCCCTCCAGTGCCCACCGGTTGCGGAAGGGCTGTCGCTTATATCAGTCAAAAAGCGAAAACCATTAACTATCTGCCTTAATGTCCATTTCAAAGTTGCCAGTTATGGCGTCTTAAGTGCTCCAAATATCTCGTACAGAAACAGCTGTGTTTACTCACCAGTTTGCCCCTCCTTATGGTGCACTGAAGCAAGAACAATCATAAGTAAATAGTAACAACAACAGGAAATGCTGGAAACACTCAGCAGGTCAGGCAGCATCGTGGAGAGAGAAACAGAGTTAACATTTCAGGTCGATGACCCTTCGTCAGAACTGGAAAAAGTTGGAGAAGTAACAGATATTTAAGCAAGTGTAGGGGCAGGGAAAGGGAGGAGGGGAGGAAAGAACATAGGGAAGGTCTGTGATAGGATGGAAGGCAGGAGAGATTAAAAGACAAAATGGATGATAGTGCAAGGCAAAAGGAGATGGTAATGGGACAAGTTAAGAAAAAAAAGATGACTCTAGATGAGGTGTAAATGGCACTGGCAGAATCATCAACAGCTGCCTCATGAGAGAAAAAAGAAAACATAAGGGCCGAGGTTATGATCTGAAATTGTTGAACTCGATGTTGAGTCCAGAAGGCTGTAAAGTGCCTAATCGAAAGATGAGGTGCTGTTCCTCGAGCTTATGTTGAGCTTCGTTGGAACAGTGTAAGAGGCCGAGGACAGAGAGAACAGAGTGGGAGTGGAGCAGAGAATTAAAGTGACAGGCGACCGGAAGCTCGCGGTCATGCTTACGGACTGAACGGAGGTGTTCCGCAAAGCCGTCACCCAATCTGCGTTTGGTCTCCCCAATGTAAAGGAGACCGCATCATGAGCAGCGAATACAGTATACTAAATTGCAAGAAGTACAAGTAAATCGCTGTTTCACCTGGAAGGAGTGTTTGGGGCCCTGGACAGTGGGAAGGGAGGAGGTAAAAGGGCAGGTGTTGCATCTCCTGCGCTTGCACGGGAATGTGCCGGGGGAAGGGGAAGGAGTGTTGGGGGTGATAGAAGAGTGGACCAGGGTGTCGCTGAGGGAGCGGTCCCTTCAGAATGCTGAAAGGGGGGCGCGAGGGGAAGATGTGTTTGGTTGTGGGATCACGCTGGAGGTAGCGGAAATGGCGGAGGATGATCCGTTGAATGTGGAGGCTGGTGGGGTGAAAGATGAGGACAAGGGGAACCCTATCATGGTTCTGGGAGGGAGGGGAAGGGGTGAGAGCAGAAGTGCGGGAAATGGAACAGACACGGTCGAGGGCCATGTCAACCACGGTAGAGGGGAATCCTCAGCTGAGGAAAAAGGAAGACATATCGGAAGCACTAGTATGGAAGGTGGCATCGTCAGAACAGATGCGGCGGAGATGGAGAAACTGGGAGAATGGAATAGAGTCCTTACGGGAAGCGGGGTGGGAGGAAGTGTAGTCCAGGTAGCTGTGGGAGTCAGTGGGCTTATAGTGGATGTGTGTCGATTGCCTATCCCCAGAAATGGAGACAAAGAAGTCGAGGAAGGGAAGGGAGGAGTCAGAGATGGACCATGTGAAGGTGAGGGAAGGGTGGAAATTGGAAGCAAAGTGAATGACATTTTCTAGTTCAGGGCGAGAGCAGGAAGACGGTACCGATACAGTCATCAATGTACCAGAAAAAGAGGTGAGGGAAGGGACCTGAGTAGGACTGGAACAAAGAGTGTTCTACAAATCTCACAAAAGGCAGGCATAGCTTGGGCCCATGCGGGTGCCCATAGCAACACCTTTAATTTGGAGGAAGTGAGTGGAGTCAAAGGAGAAGTTGTTCAATGTGAGAACAAGTTCAGCCAGGCGGAGGAGGGTGGTGGTGGATGGGGACTGGTTGGGCCTCTGTTCAAGGAAGAAGCAGAGCGCCCTCAAGCCGTGCTGGTGGGGGATGGAGGTATAAAAGGATTGGGCATCCATAGTGAAAAGGAGACGGTTGGGGCCAGGAAAGTGGAAACTGTTAAAGTGGCGGAGGGCTTCGAAAGAGTCACGAATGTAGGTGGGAAGAGACTGGACAAGGGGAGAAAAAATAGAGTCGAGATAGGAAGAAATCAGTTCCGTGGAGCAAGAACAGGCTGAAACAATGGGTCTAACAGGGCAGCCCTGTTTGTGGATCTTGGGAAGGAGGTAGAAGCGGGCTGTGCGGGGTTGGGGGACTATGAGGTTGACAGCCATGGAGGGAAGATCTCCAGAGGAGATGAGGTCAGTGACAGTCTTGGAATCAATGGCTCGATGTTTGGTAGTGGGGTCATGGTCCAGGGGGAGGTAGGAGGAAGTGTCAGAGAGTTGGCGTTCAGCCGCCGCACAGTAGAGGTCGGTTCGCCACTCAGGTTTCTCTCTCCACGATGCTGCCTGACCTCCTAAGTGTTTCTAGCATTTTCTGTTGTTGTTTCAGATTTCCAGCATCCGCAGTATTTTGCTATTGTGTAAGTAAATAGTACTTCTTTAAAGTCCAATGACCTTTCGCATTCTTAAACCCTTCCAATCTCCTATAAGTGGCGTGGGCTACAGTTCGTATTAAGCACTGACCGCAATAGCAAATATGACTGGAAAGAGGAAAGGAATGTTTCTCAGAACCAACACCAACCTCCTGAACAAAATTGATGAGCTACCAAAAAATGAGCCAGCGCGACCTGGCTCAGCACCTAGGGTTTCCCAAATCTATTTGCTGAAACAGCGTGAAAAGCTGCACCGTGAATCATAGAATCATAGAAATTTACAGCACAGAAGGAGGCCATTTGGCCCATCTTGCCCGTGCCGGCTGACAAAGAGCGATCCACTCTAATCCCATTGTCCAGCACTTGGTCCGTAGCCTTGTAGGTTATGGCACTTCAAGTGCATATCCAAATACTTTTTAAATGTGAGTAGGGTTTCTGCCTCTACCACCCTTTCAGGCAGTGAGTTCCAGACCCCGACCACCCTCTGGGTGAAAACATTTCTCCTCAAATCCCCTTTAAACCTCCGACCAATTACTTTAAATCTATGCCCCTTGGTTATTGACCCTTCTGCTAAGGGAAATAGGTCCTTCCTATCCACTCTATCTAGGCCCCTCATAACTTTATACACCTCAATTAGGTCCCCCCTCAGCCTCCTCTGTTCCAAAGAAAACAACCCCAGCCTATCCAATCTTACCTCATAGCTAAAATTCCCCAGCCCAGGCAACATCCTCGTAAATCTCCTCTGCACCCCCTCTAGTGCAATCACATCCTTCCTGTAATGTGGTGACCAGAACTGCACGCAGTATTCTAGCTGCGGCCTAACTGGTGTTTAAAACAGTTCAAGCATAACTTCCCTGCTCTTATATTCTATGCCTCAGCTAATAAAGGCAAGTATCCCATATGTCTTCTTAACCACCTTATCTACCTGTCCTGCTACCTTCAGGGATCTGTGGACATGCACTCCAAGGTTCCTCTGATCTTCTGCACTTCTCAGTGTCCTACCATTTATAGTGTATTCCCTTGCCTCGTTAGCCCTCCCCAAATGCATTACCTCACACTTCCATTTGCCACTGTTCTGCTCACCTGACCAGTCCATTGATATAAGAACATAAGAAATAGGAGCAGGAGTAGGCCAATTGGCCCCTCGAGCCTGCTCCGCCATTCAATAAGATCATGGCTGATCTGATCCTAACCGCCAATCTACTATCACAGAACCATCTCCTGAACCCAACAGAATTGGACACACGAAATAGGAGCAGGATCAGGCTACACGGCCCCTGGGCCCGCTACGCTACCCACAGGTGCCATGACCGATCCGAACCTAGACTCATGTCCAAATTCCTGCCCGCTCCCCGTAACCCTTAATTCCCTTTACTTCTAGGAAACTGTCTATTTCTGTTTTAAATTTATGTAATGATGTAGCTTCTACAGCTTTTTGGGGCAGCATATTCCATGGACCTACCACCCTCTGAGTGAAGTAGTTCCTTCTCATCTCAGTTTTGAAAGAGCAGCCCCTTATTCTAAGACTATGCCCCCTAGTTCTAGTTTCACCCATCATCGGGAACATCCTCCCCGCATCCACCCGATCCAACCCCTTCACAATCTTATATGTTTCAATAAGATCGCCTCTCATTCTTCTGAACTTCAATGAGTAGAGTCCCAATCTACCCAACCTCTCCTCATATGTCCATCCCCTCATCCCCGGAATTAACCGAGTGAACCTTCTTTGTACTGACTCGAGAGCAAGTATGTCTTTTCTTAAGTATGGACATCAAAACTGTATGCAGTATTCCAGGTGCGGTCTCACCAATACCTTGTACAACTGAAGCAATACCTCCCTATTTTTATATTCTATCCCCCTAGCAATGAAAGCCAACATTCCATTGGCCTTCTTAATCACTTGCTGTACCTGCATACTAACCTTTTGAGTTTCATGCACTAGGACCCCCAGATCCCTTTGTACTTCAGTACTTTCCAGTTTCTTGCCATTAAGATAATAACTTGCTCTACTATTTTTCCTGCCAAAGTGCATAACCTCACACTTTCCAGTATTGTATTCCATCTTCCTGCAGTCTACAGCTTCCTTCCTCACTATCAACCACACGGCCAATTTTTGTATCATCTGCAAACTTCTTAATCATACTTCCTACATTCAAGTCCAAATCATTGATATATACCACAAAAGCAAAGGACCCAGTACTAAGCCCTGCAGAACCCCACTGGAATCAGCCTTCCAGTCACAAAAACACTCTTTGACCATTACCCTTTGTTTCCTGCCTCTGAGCCAATTTTGGATCCAACTTGCCACTTTGCCTTGGATCCCATGGGCTTTTACTTTCGTGCCATGCGGGAACTTATCAAAAGCCTTGCTAAAATCCATATAGACTACATCAAATGCACTACCCTCATCGACCCTCCTTGTTACCTCCTCAAAAAATTCAATCAAGTTAGTCAGACACGACCTTCCCTTAACAAATCCAAGCTGACTGTCCCTAATTAATCCGTGTCTTTCTATATGAAGATTTATCTTCAGAATTTTCTCCAATAGTTTTCCCACCACCGAGGTTACGCTGACTTTCCTATAATTACTCAGTCTATCCCCTTCTCCCTTTTTAAACAAAGATACCACATTAGCAGTCCTCCAGTCCTCTGGCATCACACCTGTAGCCAGAGAGGATTGGAAAATGATGGTCAGAGCCTCTGCTATTTCCTCTCTTGCTTTTCTTAACAGTCTGGGATACATTTCATCCGGGCCTGGGGATTTATCCACTTTCAAAGATGCTAAACCCCTTAATACTTCCTCTTTCACTATGTTTATTTCATCTAATATTTCACACTCCTCCTCCCTGATTGCAATGTCTTGAAAGGATTGATTGAAAGGATATACTTGCCATAGAGAGAGTGCACCAGACTGATTCCTGGGATGGCAGGACTGTC
Organism: Squalus acanthias; assembly: GCA_030390025.1. Taxonomy (NCBI): domain Eukaryota; kingdom Metazoa; phylum Chordata; class Chondrichthyes; order Squaliformes; family Squalidae; genus Squalus; species Squalus acanthias. The sequence goes on from CM059426.1 coordinate 55,380,460, forward strand.
GTATGAGGAGAGATTGGGTCGATAGGCCTGTATTCACTAGAGTTTAGAAGAATGAGAGGGGATCTCATTGAAACGTATAAAATTCTGACAGGGCTAGACAGACTGGATGCAGGGAGGATGTTTCCCCTGGCTGGGGGGGTCTAGAACGAGGGGTCACAGTCTCAGGATATGGGGTAGGACATTTAGGACTGAGATGAGGAGAAATTTCTTCACTCAGAGGGTGGTGAACCTGTGGAATTCTCTACCACAGAAGGCTGTGGAGGCCAAGTCACTGAATATATTTAAGAAGGAGATAGATAGATTTCTAGATACAAAAGGCATCAAGAGGTATGGGGAGAGAGCGGGAATATGGTATTGAGATCGAGGATCAGCCATGATCATATTGAATGGCAGAGCAGGCTCGAAGGGCCGAATGGCCTACTCCTGCTCCTATTTTTCTACGTTTCTATGTCTACATCGTCCCTCTCTTTTGTGAAAACAGACGCAAAGTATTTATTAAGAACCATACCCATGTCTTCCGCTTCCACACACAGGTTACCTTTATGGTCCCTAATAGGCCCTACTCTTACTTCAGTTATCCTCTTGCTCTTACTGTATTTATAAAACATCTTTGGGTTTTCCTTTATTTTGCTTGACAATATTTTTTCATGCCCTCTCTTTGCTTTCCTATTTTCCTTTTTAATTTCACCCCTGCACTTTCTATACTCCTCTCGGCTTTCTGCAGTATTGAGTCCTCGGTATCTGTTACAAGCTTCCCTTTTTTTCTTTATCCTACCCTGTATGCCCCTTGCCATCCAGGGAGCTCTAGATTTGTTAGTCCCACCCTTTTTCTTTAAGGGAACATACTTGCTCTGAACCCTCACTATCTCCTCCTTGGATGCCTCCCACTGCTCTGACACTGATTTACCTTCAAGTTTCTGTCTCCAGTCCACTTTGGCTAAATCACCTCTCAGCTTAGTAAAATTAGCTTTTCCCCAATTGAGAACTTTTATTTCTGGTCTGTCCTCGTCCTTTTCCATAACTACCCTAAATCTAACTGAATCATGATCACTACCACCAATATGCTCTCCCACTGATACCCTTTCCACCTGCCCAGCTTCATTCCCTAAAACTAGGTCCAGAAGCACCCCCTCTCTTGTTGGGCTTGCTACGTACTGACTAAAAAAGTTCTGCTGAATGCATTTTAAGAATTCTGCTCCCTCTATACCTTTCACACTAATTTTATACCAGTTAATATTAGGGAAGTTGAAATCCCCTACTATTACTGCCCTATTTTTGCACGTCTCAGAAATTTGCCTGCTCTTCTATCTCCCTCTGACTGTTCGGAGGTCTATAGTACACTCCCAGTAGCGTGATTGCCCTATTATTGTTTTTCAGTTCAACCCATACGGCCTCATTTGATGATCCTTCTAAGATATCCTCCCTCCTCACAGCTGTAATTGATTCTTTAATCAATATTGCGACCCCCCCCCCCCCTCCTTTTTTTGGCACCAGTGTTCTAATCCAAACAGAAAAAGGAAATACAAGGGTAAAGATGGGGAAGTCGAAGAGGCACTTCTCTGCTGGTCTCAGATGTGCGTGGGAGAGATGCCCATATCAGTAGCCCCCTTCTAGCCCAAAAGTTCAAGCAGTTAGTCGAAGCACTTGGAAAGCCTGATTTTAATCCCTCAGACAGCTGGCTTCTGGGAGGAAAGTCTCGCCACAACAAAGTGTTCCGCCACGTACACGGGGAAAGCTTAACTCTGATGTTACAGGTGCAGAGCTGTGGACAAAAAATGTGTAGCCTGAGCTTCTCAAAGGTTATGAATCCTGGGACGTTAACTATGATAAGACTGGTGTTTTCTATCGGTGTGTTGGATACGGCACCTTCACCTTCAGAGGTGAAGCTCTTTGCTTTAAAGAGGTGAAGCCAAAAGTTTCTGTTATGGCATGCTGCAGTATGGATGGCAGTGAGAAATGTGATCTGCTGGTCATTGGAAAATCGCAGAACCCACACTGCCTCAGGAGTTAACCACCCGTCTGTGATCTACCGCGGCAATACGACTGCCTGGAATGACTTCAGATATTTTAGGTGGGATCGCAGATCGATGGGTCGCAGAGTTGTCCTGCTGCTAGAGAACTTTTCTGGACACCCTCACGTCTCTGAGCTGAGGAACATCCGACTTTTATTGGAGTTGGTAGAATCTGCTAAACTGAGTGGCGACAGGAATTTGGTGTGAGTGCGAATTCGGTGTAGAGGGGGAAGGAGGTGCAACCAAGGGGGCAACAGTAAATATATAAATAAATAATCAGTGCAATTAATTAGATCATGGGATAAAATGAACAATTGACTAAATAGACTATACCAATGTTAAAGGGATCCAAATTGCACTAAATAAAAATCTGATACACATCAATAATAGATAACATTACTAAAATAAGTTAATAAACAAAGAGCACAACTAATTAGTTACAGATTAACCTGAAATCAAGCTAAATCCATCTACTAAATATAATCTTGATCTCAAGTAATTCAGAATTACATCTAGAATTAAATTACTACTCCAAAATAAAAACTAGAAATGACATTGCAGGCTGTGTGTCGGGACTGTGATATGTGGTAGTTTGTGGACAGTGAGACTGTCGCAGATTGTCACATCTGCAGGAAATGTTTTTGCCTTGAGACACGCCAGCTGAGAGTCAGTCCTTGAGTTGGAGTGTGAGTTAGAGACAACCTGACAAAAGGGAGGGGGGAGAATTTCTGGATAGTTTTCTCCAGAGTACAGTCACACCTCTGAGGAAAGTGCTGATGCAGGAAGGTGAGAGTGTGATTGTCAATCAGCTGGGTAGGGGAAACCGAAGGACGATAGAGGTGGTCCCACTGGTCCTGTCCAACAGGTACAATACACTTGATACCTGTGAGGATAAGCAGAAAGACTGTGGGGAGGACAGCCACAATGCTGACCTAGGCACCGTGGAGCAGCAGGCTGTCCAAAGGGGAGGGGTTTGAGGGGCCGGGGGAGCAGAATAGAAATAATGTAGTTACAGAGGATTCCATAATGTGGCGGGGGGGGGGGAGGCGGGGGGAATAGATGGCATCCTCTGCAGCCACAATCAAGAATCCCGAAGAGTGTGTTGCCTACCTGGTGCCAGGGTAAGGGATACCTCAATGTGGCTGGAAAGGGAGGGGGAAGATCCAGTTGTCGTGGTCCAGGTTGGTACCAATGACATAGGGAGGAGGTTCTGCTGAGGGAGTATCAGGAGTTAGGAGCTAAAAAGCAGAACCTCAAGGGTGGTAATGTCAGGATTCTTATCCGAGCCACGTGCTAATTGGCATAGGGACAAACAGAGCAGGAAGGTGAACACGTGGCTAAAGGAGTGGTGTGGGAAGGAGGGGTTCCATTTCATGGAACACTGGCACCAGTACTGGGACAGAAGGGAGTTGTACCGTTGGGATGGCCTGCACCTGAACCGGGCTGCAACCAAGGTCCTAGCGGAAAGGATAAATAGGGTGTTAAAACGAACTTTAAACTAATGAATGGGGGTGGAGCGCAGTCAGAAACCATAGTAAAAATGTTTAAAATTATAGCCCTTTTAAAAAAATCTTTAAACTAAGAGCAGAATTCAGGTTACACACAGTGATATAGATACTCCAGATGAACAGTAGGAGATGTTCAAAAAGAATTTAGCTTTATACAGGACCAATTTATACCCCCAAGGGGAAAGAGCTCTCGTTACCAAATAAACAGCCATGATCAACAAAAGAGGTGAGAGATAACATAAAACTAAAGGAAAGAGCATATAACAGCTGCAACACAGGACTACATGCATGCTAAAAAGCGGAAGCAGCACGCTATAGACAGGGCTAAGCGATCCCACAATCAACGGATCAGATCAAAGCTCTGCAGTCCTGCCACATCCAGTCGTGAATGGTGGTGGACCATTAAACAACTAACGGGAGGAGGAGGCTCCATGAATATCCCCATCCTCAATGATGGTGGAGCCCAGCACGTGAGTGCAAAAGACAAAGCTGAAGCCAGAAGTGCCGAGTGGATGGTCCATATCGGCCTACTTCCGAGGTCCCCACCATCACAGAAGCCAGTCTTCAGCCAATTCAATTCACTCCAAATGATATCAAGAAACGGCTGAGCGCACTGGATACAGCAAAGGCTATGGGCCCTGACAACATCCTGGCTATCGTGCTGAAGACTTGTGCTCCAGAACTGGCCACGCCTCTAGCCAAGCTGTTCCAGTACAGCTACAACACTGGCATCTGTCCGACAATGTGGAAAACTGCCCAGGTATGTCCTGTCCACAAAAAGCAGGACAAATCCAACCCGGCCAATTACCGCCCCATCAGTCTACTCTCAATCATCAGCAAAGTGATGGAAGGTGTCATCGACAGTGCTATCAAGCGGCACTTACTCCGCCAAGACCACTCAGCTCCCGACCTCATTACAGCCTTGGTCCAAACATGGACAAAAGAGCTGAATTCCAGAGGTGAGGTGAGAGTGACCGCCCTTGACATCAAACCACATTCGACCGAGTGTGGCATCAAGGAGCCCTAGTAAAAACTATAGTCAATGGGAATCAAGGGGAAAACACTCCACTGGCTGGAGTCATACCTAGCACAAAGGAAGATGATTGTGGTGATTGAAGGTCAATCATCACAGCCCCAGGACATAGCTGCAGGAGTTCTTCAGGGCAGTGTCCTAGGCCCAACCATCTTCAGCTGCTTCATCAATGACCTTCCCTCCAACATAAGGTCAGAAATGGGGATGTTCGCTGCTGACTGCACAGTGTTCAGCGCCATTCACAACTCCTCAGATAATGAAGCAGTCCATGCCCACATGCAACAAGACCTGGACGACGTTCAAGCTTGGGCTGATAAGTGGCAGGTAACATTCGCGCCACAGAAGTGCCAGGCAATGATTATCTCCAACAAGCGAGAATCTAACCACCTCCCCTTGACATTCAATGGCATTACCATCGCCAAATTCCCCACCATCAACATCCTGGGGGTCACCATTGACCAGAAACTTAACTGGACCAGCCACATAAATACTGTGGCCACAAGAGCAGGTCAGAGGCTAGGTATTCTGTGGTGAGTGTCTCACCTCCTGACTCCCCAAAGCCTTTCCACCATCTACAAGGCACAAGTAAGGAGTGTGATGGAATACACTCCACTTGCCTGGATGAGTGCAGCTGCAACAACACTCAAGAAGCTCGACACCATCCAGGACAAAGCAGCCCGTTTGATTGGCACCCCCTCCACCACCGGCGTACCGTGGCTGCAGTGTGTACCATCTACAAGATGCACTGCAGCAACTCGCCAAGGCTTCTTCGGCAGCACCTCCCAAACCTGCGACCTCTTCCACCTAGAAGGACAAGGGCAGCAGGCATATGGGAACACCACCACCTCCAAGTCATACACCATCCTGACTTAGAAGTATATCGCCGATCCTTCATCGTCGCTGGGTCAAAATCCTGGAACGAACTCCCGAACAGCACTGTGGGAGTATCTTCACCACAAGGACTGCAGCGGTTCAAGAAGGCGGCTCACCACCACCTTCTCAAGGGTAATTATGGATGGGCGATAAATGCTGGCCTTGCCAGCAACACCCAGATCCCATAAGCGAATAAAAAAAAGTGCAAAGAATAGTGTAAATCCAGGGGACTGGGAGAGATATAAAGAACAGCAAAATGAGACAAAAAAGATAATAGCTACAAAACGCAAATACGAAGAGACATTGTGAGGGATATCAAGATTAACAGAAAATGTTTTTACAATTATATTGGAAGAAAAAGAGTAGTCAATGGTAATGTGGGCCCTTTAAAAACAGATGGGGGTAATAGTGCAAATAAAAATAAGGAAATGGCAGACTTGTTGAATGACTTTGTGTCAGTCTTCACAGTAGAGGAAGAGGATAATATACCTAACATTCCAGGGAAATTAATAATGACTCACTGCCTGGAACTCACTAGAGTTAACATAAGTAAGAAAATGGTATTGGAAAAAATAATGACACTAAAGACTGACAAATCCCCAGGACCTGAGTTTCCACCCAAGGGAGAAATTTGAGCTGATTAGAGAAAGCTAACAAACCTAATTGAATTTTTTGAGGAAGTAACTAAAATAGTTGACAGGAGAATGTCGACGGATGTAGTTTCTGTGGACTACATCCGTAGAGAGGCAGAGTGGTTTTAATGGGGGATTTTAGCTTTCATATAGATTGAGATAAGCAGACTAGCACCTGTCAAAAAGGTAGTGAATTTCTTGAGTGTGTATGGGATAGTTTTCTGCAACAACATCTGGAGTACTGTGAGCAGTTCTGGGCACCACACCTTAGGAAGGATATATTGGCCTTGGAGGGAGTGCAACGTAGATTTACCAGAATGATACCCGGACTTCAAGGGTTAAGTTACAAGGAGAGATTACACAAATTAGGGTTGTATTCCCTAGAATTTAGAAGGTTAAGGGGTGATCTGATCGAAGTTTTCAAGATATTAAGGGGAACAGATAGGGTAGATAGAGAAACTATTTCTGCTGGTTGGAGATTCTAGGACTAGGGGGCATTGTCTTCAAAATTAGAGCCAGACCTTTCAGGAGTGAAATTAGGAAAACACTTCTACACACAACGGGTGGTAGAAGTTTGGAACTCTCTTCCGCAAACAGCAATTGATGCTAGATCAATTGTTAATTTTAAATCGAAGATTGATAGTTTTTTGTTAACCAAAGGTATTAAGGGATGTGGACCAAAGGCGGGTATGTGGAGTTAAGTTGCAGATCAGCCATTATCTCATTGAATGGCGGAACAGGCTCGAGGTGCTCAATGGCCTACTCCTGTTTCTATGACTTCCAGAAGGCATTCGATAAAGTTCCAGATAAGAGACGATTAGCTAAAATTAAAGCTCATGGATCTGAAGGCAAATTATTGACTTGGTTAGGAGATTGGTTTGGCGGGAGAATAGATAGAGTGGGGATAATGGGTATATACTCGAATTGGAAGGGACTATTGGTGTCCCGCAAGGATCTGTGCTGGAGCATCAACTATTCACTATATTTATTAATGACTTGGATAATCCAATAGAGAGCCATATATCCAAGTTTGCCGATGACACAAAGATTGGTGGCATAATAAGTAGTGTAGACGGGAGCATAAAATTACAAAGAGAGATTGTTAGATTGAGTGGGTGAAACTTTGGCCGATTGATTTCAATGCAGGTAAGTGTGAGGTTATCCATTCTGGAGCAAAAAAGGATAGATCAAAGTATTACTTAAATGGTGAAAAGCTAGGAACAGTGGCGGTCTAAAGAGATTTAGGGGTCCATGTACACAGATCACTAAAATGTAGTCAGGTACAAAAAACCATTAAAAAAGCTAATGGAACGTTAGCCGTTATATCTGGAGGGCTAGAATATAAAGGGAAGGAAGGTTTGTTACAGCTAACAAAACCCTGGTTAGACCACATCTGGAGTAGTATGTACAGTTCTGGGCACTGCACCTTAGAAAGGATATATTGGCCTTGGAAGGAGTGCAGCGCAGATTCACCAGAATGTTACCAGGGCTCTCTAATCATGAGATTATAAAGTAGGCTTGTGTTCCCTGGAAAATGGAAGGTTAAGGGTTGATCTGATTGAGGTTTTTAGGATTTTGAAAGGAATTGATAGGGTGGAGATAAACTTTTTTTCCGCTGGTGGGCAAGTCTAGGACAAGGGGACATAACCTTAAAATCAGAGCCAGGCCATTCAGAAGTTAGGAAACACTTCTTCATGCAAAGGGTGGTAGAAGTGCGGAACACACTCCCAGAAAAAGCAGTAGATGCTAGCTCAATTAAATTGGAGATCAATAGATATTTGCTAGACAAGGGTATAAAAGGACATGGAGCCAAGGCAGGTGGATGGAGTTAAGATACAGATCAACGATATCATTGAATGGCAGAACAGGCCTGAGGTGCTGAACGGCCTACTCCTGTTCCTATGTATTCCTCCTTGCTAACACCACCAGTCTCATCCAGCCCTTGGACCAGGGCATCATCTGCTGTCTGAAGCAACATTATGTCAAGGCAATGATTAGATCCTTGAAGAGATGAACAGCAATGCTGAAGTGACTGCATCCCAGTTTGTAAAAAGAATCTCTCTTGGATGCAGTTTGTCTGCTGATAGATGCCATGGACTCAGTAAATAATCCAGTATTGCTTCAAGAAAGCAGTGTTTCTTTTTAAACTGATGGCGAGTCAAACGCTGATAGTTTAGCAGAAATAGATACGGTGACAACACCAGATGGGATGTCAAGAGGAAGATTTCTCTAATCCATATCTCCTTGGTGAGCACAACACTCCGTTTGGAATGGACACAGTGACATTGGAGAGGTGGTGGATGCAATGCGAGGTCAAAATGAAGAGGAGGAGATCCGGAACAGCAAGTGGAGCTGGACAGTGAAGAGATTTTGGTCACCCCAGCCGATGTTCGCTCTGCTGTTCTCTTATTGCGACATGCTATAGAGCAGCACCCTGCTGCAGAACCAGATTGGGAGACCCTCAAAGGTTGACATAGTCCGGCATCCATACTGTCAGAGACAATTCAATCGGATTCCACAGTTCTTTGGTGGAAACATGTAGAACTGCTACACAATTTTAATGCAGATACATTTTCACTTTAAACTAAATTTATTAGCTTTAATTTTTAACTAATTTTTTTTAAACTGCAGCATTAAACAATTTTATTTACATGTATTTGATTTTGTGGTTTAAATAAAGCTAATTGCATACAGTCTTGCTTGGTTTCTTCAATAGTGATCTACAGGATATAGTACAATGCTGTCATAGCACTACCCCCGTTATACCAACCATCGCATATAGTGGGCAAATCGTGTTCGCACGAATGCGCCCGCTATAAACGATGGGGACTGTAGAAGGTATAGGTATACTTTGTCGAGTACATGTAAAAGGGTATCTTTGTAAACTCGGAAGGTGTATCTGCGACAAAGATTACAGAAGTTCAGATTGTATAGCTATACCAGCCAGATACAGGCAAACATAATTGTGTAAATTAGATGTGCAAGTTTCCCTGCGATGGAGGTCAGATTGAAGACAGCTCGTTCAGATAGTTACAAGTGCAGGAAACAAATTTACCCAGGAGCAGAGGAACTAGGTGGAATGGATAATACCTCTACAGTTCCTCACTCTGATGTCTCAGAAGGCTAACACCATTCTCCCAGAGGAAGGCAAAGGAAATAGTTCATCTACACCAGCTCAAAGGGAAGAGGTTGTATTAATCTGGAAACATTGCTAACTACAAGTATATAAACTTTAATCTATTCAGGCTCTCTAATATTAACTTGTCAACCATCTAAGGAATCTAATCCTAAATTAATTTCAATTTATATCAATCTCCGACACTGATCAACTGTAAATTTATAATCAGCCAGCAGTTAATGCAGAATTGTGGCATAACTGAACTGTTTTTGTAACTTATTTATCAATTAACCCTATCTACTAATTATTTGCATTCTCAATGGTTAAATTTAAATTCTAAGATTCGAAGGTTGATAAGCAATTGCTAGTTCATGAGTTTGTTGTTCCACATCTTTCTTTGATAATTGGCAAGAAAGGTTTAATTTATTCACTCAGTACCTTGTGTAAAACCTGATGGGAGGTTAGTCGCATAAATGCTAATATAATCCAAACTGGTTGAGTCAAGACAGTTTAGCGGGCCAAATTTAGGGATCATTAACTCCTCGGTATAAACTGGGTGAAGATTCCTTGACTTGGAGTTACAGTAAAGGGTTAAGCTTCCGTCTGGTGCCCTTGATGAATATTCTTGTCAGTGTATTAATCCCAGTGTTTGTATAAATGCTAATTTGCATTATCCCTGCCTAAACTTCAACCATGGATATTGTAATACAGAATTTATAAAACCAATTAAATCTTAAATAGTATTGTAATAACCATGAACAGCAGAACATCTGGCATACTAACACTTAGAACAATATAATTTTCTAGTTTCAGTAAGAAGCAAATTAAGAGACTACGGTAAAAATATTTTCTCTCTCCTGCTGACAAAATTCCCCCTCGCTCCTGTTCACTTTCCAGCCACAATAGTGGGCAGAAGGTCTATTTGCAGGCTACTATTGATCCATATCCCCCTGGAGAAAGTTATTCTCCAATAAAACAACAGAAATTAGAAACTTGCTAGATCATGATTCACAGGCATCAAGGCAGATGATCCTACCACTGTGTGGTACCATCTCACAGCAAGTTTATTTCCAAAGTGGAAATACACAGTTGTAAAATTTGGAGGATAAGACTGGTTTAAATTACCTTAAATTGTCAGCATAAATCACAAATCATTGTGAAATATTGCTTGAATTAACAGATTTGAATTGTTTCTGAAATATTCATTTCCTCTTTTTTTTTAAAAAACAGGATACAAGTGTGTGGGTTCCAAATTGTCTATTTGTAATACAGCACGTCAATTTTTTTGTTTTGTCTTTTAATTGCATACTTTTGCCACAATTATCATCCCAGTCGTAATATTTCCATCTGTTACGAAACAGCAGTCTCTGTTTAACCTTTGCCTTTTTCTAACCTGCTTCTCTTTCCACAGACACGATTCTTCTTTTGCTGCTAAGGTCAACATCTCGTGTTGTGGTCACTCCAAACAGATTAACTTGTTCATTAGGTTTTTCCAGTTGCAAGCAATATGAATATTTATATAGCAAAAAAGAAAATTAAAACAATGAAACTTTTTTTTTGGGGGGGTGGAGGAGAAAAAATAATTAAACATTTATTTTCTCTTTCAGGAAATTTAACATACTGATCCCATCAATTCAGAAATACTTTTCCTATATCCATGATGCAGTTGTACAGGTGGAAAATAAGCTACAGATACTCAACAAAATCAATTCTTCCAAGAGTATAAAAGTGTTGTGGTTTGAGCATGACGCACGTTCATCTCAAATTTCAAAAGAGTCAGAATCTGGCACATTCTGCAGTTGCAATTTTCTTCTGTCATTTTGTAGAAATTTCAGGCCATTTTATCTCCGGAGGGAACTTTTGACTCCCACCAACTAGAGGTGATTTCTCAGAACCAGAAGTATCCATTGTAAGTATTTCTTTTGTTGCTGCTGGTTTAGTAAGGGTGTTGTAAATACCCATGGCCTGTGACATACAAAATGCAGATAGATTAGTATTCAACGTGTAGCAATAGAAACAGTCAAAACAATGACTGCACATACAGCATACATTTTAACACAGAACATAATTCAACCAGAAAACTACAAAAATATATTAAATTCAATACCGAATTTTCAGAAAGGAGCCAAACTCCTTTAATTGATATGGGTGGTAACAGAATCATTTACACTGAAATTCTACCAAATAATAGCAATGAAAAGAAAATGATAAAGCATTTCTAGCAAAGGATATCACATTTTGATTGTGGGCCTGCTCAACATATCAGCACATCCCTATCCCATTTTAATCTTCCCTCCTTCACAGACTGCCCAACAGAAAACATCTGTTAGCTGCAGGAGGAGGAGGAAGTATCAGATAATATCAAGAAAAGCATAGCATTGAAGTCTGTAAATTTCCAAACCAAATAGAAAAAGTTATCAAATGGATGTACATCAGAGTAGCGGATAAGCTTGTTGGTTGACATAACCTGACCATTTCCCCAGACCTGACCATTTCTGCAGAAAAAAGACATCTTCCAGGCTTCATGGATGTGCTCATTTTAAATAAAGTTTTCAAACCAGGCACAGAAGACTGTACAGAATCTAGGGGCAAGTACTTCATTTTAAAAATAACTAAGGTCTATTAATTGCTCAGTGTGGTTCTGAGTCATATGGACCAGAAAATATTTCCCGGTTTGATCTCTGGTGTGTTGAGTCAACAAATACTTTTGAATACTTATCACCAGTAGTGCTCTCAGAACTTCCTCCTCCTCGACAGTTCTACTTTCACCTTCCTATAGTGTGAAAGCATCCCCTCCGTTCCCTCACTCTCAAGTAGTCCCATCCTTTCAGTTGTGTGTTTATAAAAGCCCTTGCTAATTCCCTTTGTTAATTGACAGTCTGCTTTCATACTACATTAGCTATCTGAATCACCTTTTGCTTCCTTTCTATAATTGTTATAATTGTTTTATTCTGTATTATCCCCTCTATATTTATCATGTGCCTCTTTTTAAATCTCTTTTGCTATAGCCCCTCTATTTATCTATGGAACTCCTGCTTTTGATGTACCTCTTTACTCCTCATTGGAATGTATTTAACCTGTAACATCCTATCTAATACTTAAACATGCTATTTTTCCCAAACAATTAACCTCTAGCTAGGCCACTGAAATTAGTTACTTCCCAGTCCAATACTTACCTGTTATTCCTCTTTTATTTTTACCTATTTCAAATGTGAACTCAATTAGGTTATAGTCATTACTTCCCAAGTGTTCTGCCCTCAGGTTATTTCCTGCTTTGTTACCCAGAACTATTTCTCAGAATGATTAACTCTGTCCTTCTCACAACCAAGTAATCAATATTAAGTATTTCCGTTACCTATGTGGACTTGGCAATTAACACTCATTAAGCAGTCCACCGACATAGAGGGTGCTCATCTGCCCTTTGAAGTAGCTTTGGCACATGATAAAAATTGTGTTTCAGTGACACACAGGCAGTCTATTTCCAAAAAGCGGTTATCAAATTAAAATCTGCAATAGCTACCAATATCCCATAAGGAATAGAAAAAGTAGATGATTTGATGAATGTTATGATTCGAAACAAGACAGAGCTCCAATTCATCACTCTCACGAGTTGTACCAAACTCAGTCACGCAAGAAGCCATAGCCAATCTAATCAAACCACAACATGAAAGGATAATTTCAAGATTATTTAGAAAATATTTATTTTTCAAAAGTAAAGACAATTGCATTTTCATGAATAAAATAGCAAAAATTAAGACACCCTCAAGTTTGTGTCAATACTGGTTGTGTGTTTTGGGTTCCAAATACTTAACTGGACTGCGAAATGGCAGATCACCTTAAATCTAAAAATATTAGGATATCCATCTTACCTGTGTCACCATGCTACTGATATCACCTGTATTTGAAGGAAGAAGAATTGTATTGGTCTGTTTGGCCAGGTTACCAAAGGCAGACACGTACTGCTCGGCTACACTCAACGAGGCTGCTTGACTTCCACACTGTTAATCACATTAAGGGAAAAAGCAAAATGTAAATTCTTAGTCTTTCTTCATTCCATTTGAAAACGAAAGCAGATTTTAATGTAATTCATCTCTGTAGATTCACTTTTTCATACCTGGTGACTAAGGACTTCAGAAAGCATTTGAATGGCTTCTGCTTTTGCCTTTGCTTTTGCTATGACTGCATTGGCTTCACCTATGAACAGTTAGGTAAGTGAAATATTAAAAGGCAAGCATGAGACATTTAAGCCAGAAACAACACATATGCAGCAAACAATTCAGCTCCATTTTTAGCATCAACATTTTTACCAACAAATACTTAATAAATAAGATTGACTTGACATTTTGGTGGATTGTGAAACCCGTTACCAAATAAAATAGCGTAATTCCATAGATTATCAGTCTAGGTCATAAACACATAAGATGAAAGATAAAAGAACTCTGAGACAGTTATCATCACTATTGTTTCAAACTGAATTGGCTAACAAAAATGAAAATGTAATTAATTTGCCGGTTTACATATCAGCTTTGGGCCTTTGATATTTGCAAATTTAACATTATTGCACTGCAAGAGGTTCTAAATACATCATATTATAACCCGGTAATCATTCCAATAGAGAATTTCAAATCAAGCTGCAAACTATGATGGTGAAGATTGAGCAATTTATAAATGTCACATTAACCAGTGAGGTTTAATTATAAACTTATGTTGGTTAGTGGTTTTATTTATGTTGGTAAATTGTATTATCTTCAGAAGGAACTAGTTGTCTGAAAGTTATTGACTAAGAAACATAAATGAAAAATAATAGCAGTTAACAGGTCGCACATGATCACTTTCTTTTTTAAAAGGCTAAGGCTGACAAATATAAAGAAATTAATTTTCTGATTAAACGTGGGCATACTCAGTTAGTTACAAATTCGTATGGTTAAGCAGAACACAGGGAAGCAATAGAATATCAAGATTATAGAGGGATTTAAGTGTTCTCACCCCTTCCCCTCCCTCCCAGAACCACAATAGAGTTCCCCTTGTCCTCACCTTTCACTCCACCAGCCTCCACATTCAACACATCATCCTCCACCATTTCCGCCACCTCCAGCGTGATCCCACCACCAAACCCATCTTCCCTTTACCTCCCCTTTCAGCATTCCAAAGGGACCGCTCCCTCTGCGCCACCCTGGTCACTCTTCTCAACACCCCTTCCCCTTCGCCCGGCACCTTCCCGTGCAAGCGCAGGAGATGCAACACCTGCCCTTTTACCTCCTCTCTTCCCACTGTCCAGGGCCCCAAACACTCCTTCCAGGTGAAACAGCGATTTACTTGTACTTCATGCAATTTAGTATACTGTATTCGCTGCTCACGATGCGGTCTCCTCTACATTGGGGAGACCAAACGCAGATCGGGTGACCACTTTGCGGAACACCTCCATTTAGTCCGTAAGCGTGACCCCGAGCTTCCGGTCACCTGCCACTTTAATTCACCGCTCCACTCCCACTCTGATCTCTCTGTCCTCGGCCTCTTACACTGTTCCAACGAAGCTCAACGTAAGCTCGAGGAACAGCACCTCATCTATCGATTAGGCACTTTACAGCCTTCTGGACTCAACATCGAGTTCAACAATTTCAGACCGTAGCATCTGCCCGTATTTTTTTTTCCACATGGCAGCTGTTGATGATTCTGCCAGTGCCATTTACACCTCATCTAGAGTCATCTTTTTTTTCTTAACTTGTCCCATTACCATCTCCTTTTGCCTTGCACCATCATCCCTTTTGTCATTTAATCTCTCCTGCCTTCCATCCTATCACAGACCTTCCCTTTTGTTCTTTCCTCCCCTCCCCCATTTCCCTGCTCCTGCACTTGCTTAAAAATCTGTTACATCTCTAACTTTTTCCAGTTCTGACGAAGGGTCATCGACCTGAAACGTTAACTCTATTTCTCGCTCTACAGATGCTGCCTGACCTGCTGAGTATTTCCAGCATTTTCTGTTATTTCAGATTTCCAGCATCCACAGTATTTTGCTTTTGTTTAAGTGTTTGTGTTGGTTTGCACAGAAATAATCTAGCACCTGACTGGAGTGAAAATAATTTACTAAGAATCACTGAGACATGGCTAATCCAGGATGATGGAAGGGAGTATAATTTACAAGGATACAGGACATTCAGGAAGAATGCAGGGCCAGGAGAGATAAGGGAATTCTTGTATGTAAGGGACACAGGAGAGATAGAGGAATGCTTATATGTAAGGGACACCCAAGAACCTAAGGTACTTAATCCAGCAACACAAGATCCTATTTGACTCACAGGTGAGCTTCAAAACCCACATCCTGTCCATCATTAAGACCACTTATTTCCACCTCTGTTGCATTGCCTACGTCCAACCCTAGCTCAGCCCCATTGATGCTGAAATCTTCATCAATGCTTTGTCACCTTCAGACTCGATTTCTCCAGTGACCTCCCATTTTCCACCCTTCATGGATTTCAATTTATGTAAAAGTCAACACCCTGTCATGAGAAACTCTCTATGGAAGGCACTGGCATCCCCGACATCCTCCTAAGACCTACATGACCTACAGTATGACTGGGGAACCACAAGTCTGAGTGGTTCTACACCAGATCTTAAGTAAGGCAGGGATGCATCCTGCTTCCAACCCTGTTCTGTCGTGCAATGGACTGGATCTTCAACTGCATCACTGCAAATGTCGGCATTACCATCGATCAGAGGTTGATTCCTTGGGTCTAATGGAAGAGCTCGAGTCTTATGGAAGAGCTCTTGAGTCTTATGGAGAGATCTGAGGAGATGTTATAGAGGTATAGAAAATACAGGATAGAGAAAGTAATCCCAACCAAAACACCAGGGCAGCAGGACAAAAGGGCACATAGTTACGAGGGGAAATTTAAGAAATATTTCTGCAGAGGGTGAACAACAGCTGGTACTGTTTCCCAGTAGAATGAACTTATTTCTGAAATAGCTAGATGTTGTAATGGGAACACAGAGGCTATTATTGTGGAAGAATGAGGAAAAATGGGCAAAAAGGCCTTCTTTCCCTTCTTCATACAAACCTCTCTTGTGAAATCTAATCAAGTCATCAGCTGCAATGTAAAAACTAGTAATATTAACCAATGCAAAATCTGTCAAGAAACTTATATATTAGAGGCGTAAAAAAGTAGGATGTGGGTCTGTACCTGCAAACCTCTACACTGCTGGATTATCAATGACAGCCGCATTGCTGTGGGAGAACTGCTATGTGGACACAAGAAAAACCTCCAGATGCAAGGCAAAATATTTCTTGATTGCTTTTGAATAACTCCAAGCCAAGCAGTTAGCTCAGAATGACATAGATAGAAGCTTGGGTGCATGACATCCAATCTGCTATCTTTGTCATAGTTGACATGAAACACTTAGATACAGTATGCTGCCCAAAAGCTGCTTTTCGTCAGCTGCCAGGAAGTCCAGGAGAGCGGATTAATGGAAACAACTTCGTGAATTTCTCTTGCCTCCTGGGAAATGTTTGTCTCTCCCAACAAGGCAGAGCTTGGGATCTCATTGGAGTGGGGCTATCTAATCTACAACCTTCTACTCCACTGTACTCCAATGCCTTATAGCACTGTGCTGACTGCCTCAAAATCTTTTTTTTCCCTTTTGAAATTTTTTTTTCCCCCTCTCTGTCCTACTTTGCTCACTTTCAAGCATCCTTTGTCAAATGGATAGGGACTTTACTACCACCAGTGCTGTCCCATCCACCTGTGACTGGAAACATGCTGGATGTGTGCAGAGATGGACAGTTCATTTTGCTCCCCATTGGAGATGTTAGCATAATGTTATCATGAGGTGTTCAGAACCTTTTTGGGTCTTTTCTACCTTTCTTGCTCTAGATTTTTTTAGCTTGCAAATTTTAGATCGCTCTCCTAGATTAATTTCAACTGCCTACGCTTTCAAGAGTATCTTTACTAGTCTGGATATCTAGGTAAGCTTTCGGCAACGATCTGTCTCTCGATTATTTTTAGCTACTGGAACCATCCTGTCTCCAGAGGATCTCTCTCCCATCTTTGAAAAGTGACAGAGCATCGCTACTTCAGACCTTGTTTTAAGTTTAAATTAATAAATTAGTTTATTTTACACAAGATGAAGCAAATAACTAACAGTGACATAACACACATATTTACGGCAAACCTCCTTCAAGGGCAGCTACTTTCACTCTCCTCTAGCCTTCAGCTCTTGCATCCAGGTCTGGATCAAGGCTGTGATGAGGTAGGCACTGAACGGTTCTGGCGTTGGTGATCCAGTTATTTGTGAGCGGATGTCACTATTGATGACTTCTTCCATCACTTAACTGATGAATGGAAGAAGGCTGATAGGGTGGTAATTGGCCAAGTTAGATTTTTCTGTTTTTTTTTGGGTAGGACATACCTGGGCGATTTTCCATATTGTCAGTGTGATAGCTTTATTGGGAACAGTTTAGCAAGGGATTGGCTAGTTCTGGTGCACAGTTCTTCGGTATTACAGCCAGGATATTGTCAAGGCTCATAGCCTTCACTGTGTCCGATGCACTCAACCGCTTCTTAATGTTGTGTGGAGTGAAACAAATTGGCTGGACACTGGTATCTGCGATTATGGGACCTTGGCAGGTGGACCTGTTTGGGATCGTCCAATTGGCACATTTGGCTGAAGATATTTGCAAACATTTCAGCATTGTCTCTTACACTCACGTGCTGGGCTCGCCATCACAGAGTTTCTTACCACTATGGGACCTGCTCGACTTAAGATTATTCATTGAAGAACTCCAATAGACTCTTAAAACAGCTACATATCCTTAAATATTGCCAAAATCAGTTAACAGAGACATCCTTAATTTTCAATAACTGTTGACCACATTTGGAAATAACTGCCTATCCTACATATAACTGAACATGACTATCTCTGTTCAAAAGTGGCTTGGCTCCTTCCTCAACTTTTTCAGACAACCAAAGTGAACTTGAAAGATTGTCCAATTAAGCTTGGTACAAGATTTTATGTGCAACTGGCACTTTAACTCTTTATCAATGTTCCCTCTAAGCTGTGCGTGGCGCGGCCTGCAAAGTAATCTGCAAGATTTTCCACTGGAAATACGGCGCATGCACCGAAATTTAACAGGGACCGCGCATTGAAATAAACAGGCCGCGCACAACAAAGCGCAGCGTAGAGGGAACTTTGCTCCTTATGCATTGTGACTGAACTTAAAAAGGACAGCTACCATGCCAAATTTATACAAAAAACTTCATTTTTTCCCCCAGTGTTCTGTGGCAGCCAAACACGAAAAAAAACCACCACAGTTGAGTCATACAGCTGTGAGATTCCGACCCACGAGCAGCTGGAGTGTAAGATGAGCATTACTATGTATCACGCTAAAAATATAAACCAATTATTCGTCAAAATATTTCAGATGTGTTTAGCCACCTAATCAGAATCTGCAATTTACTATGAGAAAAGAAATGAAGTCATCTGTAAAACATATGTGAGACCTATTTAAGCAAAAGGAAAAAAAAAATGTGTAGCCTCAGCAGTGAAGAGCCAACCTGCAGCTTGATTAATCTTTTCTGCTTTTAATGCCTCAGAAGCCAGAATTTGAGATTGCTTCTTCCCTTCAGCTATATTGATTTCAGCTTCTCTGGTCCCTTCCGATTCCAGCACAGTGGCACGCTTTCTTCTTTCAGCCTCAACCTGAAACGATGTAACCCAATGAACAAACCACATTCTCTTTGTGCCATCAAACCAGAAAGGTCAGTCAGGACCTTTAAATATTGCAACAAAGATGATCAATTGTACAGCACAACAAAGTTAATCTATTCTAAAATTTTTCTACATACACACAAGGCACATATATTATAATCTGTTGTATGCAACCGTGATAAACTGCATGGAAACCTGGCGGTGCACAAACATGGTAATCAGGAATGCAGAATACACGCGTGATCACCATAGACCAAAGCAGTTAAGACAAGAGATTGGACTATGAAGGAAGACACCAAGCGGATGCTTCCTCATCAGGGAGGAAGGACAGCTTTGGCAGGTGTGTCACCCTGTTTTTCCTGCATCTCCTTGTGGTTGGCTTGCGGGTGGGGGCATTATCAGCGGCCATGGTGGTAGGTCACCTGGCTTCCTTCTCAGTTACAGAAGAGTGTTGGCACAGGGAGAAGTTTAGAAAAAGATGGAAAATAATTTTTAATGGAGAGTGAAGAAAATTGCTGAATTATTTTAAACAAAACTTTCATGAATGTACTTAATAATAAACAGAAACATCAGGTCTTCCAATATTTAAGCAGCAGAAGGCAAGTTTCTAATCCTTTTTTGACAAATGGAATAAATAAAGGAAATGAATGAACAGCACAATATTCTAAAATGAGATGTACTGTGGTTGTACCCTCCTGCGTCTATTCCTGACAAATATAACACTTCCCAGGCACAAAATACTAAGCAAGCCAATAATTTTTTCCTCGAAGAAAACTTCAAAGTTAACACGTACTTGCATTTGCATGGCTTCCTTTACTTTAGGTGGAACATGGATATCCTTGATCTCGTATCTCAGGCAGCGGATTCCCCACGTGTCTGCCGCTTGGTTTATTTGAGTGACCATATTCATATTCAGTACCTCTCTTTCCTGCAGAGCAATGAGAGAGACAGGAGAGTTTTTCAGTCTTCAAAATGTAACATGGAGTGAGTTAACACCACTCTCCTCTGTGTGTCAGAAAGTCAAAGCTGATCAAGTTAAATAGATAGAAGGATATTATCCTGGGCTTCATAAATAGAGACATAGAGTATAAAAGCAAGGAAGTTATGAAGAACCTTTATAAAACACTAGTTCGGCCTCAACTGAAGTATTGTGTCCAATTCTGGGCACTGCACTTTAAGAAGGATGTGAAGGCCTTAGAGGGTGCAGAAAAGATTTACAAGAATGGTTCCAGGGATGAGGGACTTCAGTTATGTGGATAGACTGGAAAAGCTGGGGTTGTTCTCCTTAGAGCAGAGAAGAGGAGATTTTATAGAGGTGTTCAAAATCATGAGGGGTCTAGACAGAGTAGATAGAGAGAAACTGTTCCCATTGGCGGAAGGGTAGAGAACCAGAGGACACAGATTTAAGGTGATTGGCAGAAAAACTTTTTTACGCAGCCGGTGGTTAGGATCTGGAATGCACTGCACTGCCCAAGGGTGGTGGAGGCAGATTTAATTGTGGCTTTCAAAAGGGAATTGGATAAATACTTGAAAGAAAATTTTTTGCAGGGCTACGGGGAAAGTGCGGATGAGTGGGACTAGCTGAAATGCTCTTGCAGAGAGCCGGCATGGGCTCGACAGGCCGAATGGCCTCCTTCTGTGCTGTAACCATTCTATGATTCTAGGTGCTCCCCTCTATTTATACAAAGAGGACACTGCTAACATTTCAGGAAAAGCAAGGTCCCGTCCAAACTGAAATTGGGGCTTACCAAAAATAATACTAAATTAGAATAGTGAAATCACAAGTAAGGCATGCATAAAACAAAACCAATTCAACATCCACACAAAACTCTGAAAGATATTTATTTAAATTCCTCCACATGGCTCTGCAGTTTTTCTTAAATTATAACAGACCAAACCAAATGTCAAAGATAAAAGTTTAACCTCTACAGAGTTCATCAATAAAGTCTTAAGATCTACGAGCATTCAAAAAGGACAAGAAAAAAACTAGCTAGTCCACCAAGCCTGTTCCATCCCAACATGAAGCCTACACACACCATCAACACACCCGCTGCAGTCACACAAAACAAAGGGAAAAAACCTTAAGCCAATTCAGGACAAAACTCTAGAAAGTCCTCTCTGATCCCCGAAGACGGACGCTTAACTGGACCAGTCATATCTATACTGTGGCTACAAGCTGGGAAGAGACTGGGTACCCTGCGATGAATGACGCACCTTCTGACCCCTCAAATCCTCTTTACCATCTACAATTCTCAAATCAGAGGCATGATGGAATACTCACCGCTCACCTGGAGGGTGCAGGCGTAACATGGCTAAAGAAGCTCAATACCATTCAGGACAGTGTAGTTCACCTGATCGATGCACCTGTCACTAGACTCAATATCCATCCTCTCCTTCACTGGTGCACTTTGGCTGCAGTATGTACATTCTACACGATGCAACTCACCAAGGTTATCCTGACAGTACCTCCCTCCCCTGTGACTCTCACTGAGAATGACAAGAGCAGCAATGTCGTGGGTACACCATCAACTCCAGCTTCCCCTCCAAGTCACACACCATCTTGACTTGGACATAGCTCATGGATCTTTCCATCCAGTGTTCCAACTGGTAGCACTTCACCCTCCTCCTTAGAACCAGATATGTTAATAGTAACAATGAACTGTACAAAACAGCAGACAGACAACCTTGAAAAAGCATTGGAGGCACAAAATTCTAAGTTACTTTACCCTAAAAACACTGTCCAGTGTGAGCTTCCCAAGTTCAGATCTCATGGTTGTTTGGGCCAGCTGAGTAACTGCATACTCAGGATCTTCAACCCCATAACTTGCCTGAAAGAGGAAGAGAAAAAAAAAATCAAATATTCTTTCAGCTACATCAATCCATTACTGCCTAACTATTCATTAAAAAGTAACGGGGCCAATATTAACCCCCACACAGACAGGAGAGGGTTCAAAATTAAAAACTGCGAAACACGACCCCAACCGGTCACGTATGTGCCTACTGCTATTTTTACAATGGCGGGTTGCGAGGCGTGCCTGTTCCTCATCTTGGAGGCGTGGGACACTTCATTATAATATTTAAATCAGGCTCCCACAGTGCAGTTGGGAGACTGATTTAAATTTAACGGTTGCCGGCCGGGTTTCCCAGGGCTCGGGAAACCAGGCGGCCATACGGGGACGGGAGCAGGCGGCTACAGAAGGCAAGTACTTTTTTTTTTTTTTTTTTTAAGAGCACTGCTTGTGAGCCAGGAGGAGCAGGAGTGCTCCCTCCGGCCCTTCAAGCAAACCTTATGCCGGTCGTGAACTCTATTCGCTGCGGTGATCTGTCGACCCCCCCCCACTGTTCAAACTGCGACCTCGAGCTTCCTGCCCTGCGATATGCCAACCCCCTTCAACCTGCGATCATTCCCTTCCTCCCGATCTGACCCCCGCCCTCCACAACGGGCGATCATTCCCTCCCTCCCGATCTGACCCCCGCCCTCCACAACGGGCGATCTTTCCCTCCTGATTGCCATGCCGACCACCGCCCCACCCCCAAACGCGCGATCCTTCCCTCCCAATCGCCGGGCTGACTGCGCCCCTCCCCCCTTTAAGTGCCGGTGAGTGGAGAAACCGAAAGGAATCTTCAGCAGCACTGGGATTCCAGTGGATGGGAAGAGACAGAGATAAACAAAAGCACCTACGTTTCTCTCAGACTTTACTATTGAACGTGTGATTGGATTAGAAACCAGCAACGATGGCACAATAGTAATAATTCACTTTATATTTGAATACTATAAAAATTAGTTACTTTCATGATACAAACTTGCAGGAATGCAGACATTTGTAAAACAGCTAAATTTATCGCTTTATAGTGCTACAACAGTTCACAAAGGCCTGAGGCGGTAGTATTTTACTAAAAGCAGACAATGGGAAAAAATTGCAAACATCATTTGTGTTACCTTGTATGGGTCCATTATTCGTAAATATAGTACACCATCTATCTGTAAAGTCACGTTATCTGTAACAGTATATGATAATTTGTGAATTTTACACATATTGATCAACATTCGATTAAATTTCATGCGTGCAATACATTTGTTAATGAAACTAACAGTATTTAACATCAACTTATTTGTAACCCAACACCAAATCTGGGCATTTCATAACAATTAAACTATGAATGCATAAGATTAAAGGATTGCGAGTGAATTTATAAAACAAGGCAAAAATCTTAAAAAATTAAAAACTATTAGTTTGAAACTTATTCTATTTCTTTACTTCCATTGCTTATAAAAACATTAACAAAGACTCCCTGGTTAAAGGTGCAGTACTTAGGAAACCCAATTTGAAACTTTTCTAGTCCTACTCAAAACTACGAGATGCACAATAGCGCTCGCGTTATAGCTCTGCAAATGTTACACCCTGTTCAAAAGAGGTGAGAGGGATAAGCCTGGTAACTACAGGCCAATCAGTCTAATATCAGTGGTGGGAAAACTACTGGAGACAATTGTCAAGGACAAAATTAATTCTCACTTGGCGAAGCATGGGTTAAATAAGGAACAGCCAGCACGGATTTGTTTAAGGCAAATCCTGTTTAACTAACCCGATTGAGTTCTTTGATGAAGTAACAGAGAGGATTGATGAAGGTAGTGCAGTAGATGTATATATGGACTTTCAAAAGGCAATTGATAAAGTACCACATAACAGAGCTATTCGGAAAATAGAAGCACATGATATTAAAGGGACGGTGGTAACTTGGGTATGTAATTGACTAAGGGATAGGTGGCAGACAGTAGTGGTGAAAGGATGTTTTTCTGACTGGAGAGAAGTATTAGGACCACTCCAGGGTCAGTATTAGGACCACTGCTTTTCTTGTTATATATAAATGACCTGGACTTCGGACGGTTAGGGAGAGACCTAATAGAGGTATTCAAAATTATGAGGGATTTTGATACAGCAAGTAGGAAGGAAACTCTAGCACAAAAGCAAAATACTGCGGATGCTGGAAATCTGAAATAAAACAGAAAATGCTGGAAATACTCAGCAGGTCAGGCAGCATCTGTAGAGAGAGAAACAGAGTTAACGTTTCAGGTCAATGACCCTTCATCAGAACTGGAAAAAGTTGGAGATGTAACAGGTTTTTAAGCAAGTGTAGGGGCAGGGAGTGGGGGAAAGGGAGGATAGAACAAAAGGGAAGGTCTGTGATAGAATGGAAGGCAGGAGAGATTAAGAGACAAAAGGGATGATGGTGCAAGGCAAAAGGAGATGGTAATGGGACAAGTTAAGAAACAAAAGATGACTCTAGATGAAGTGTAAATGACAATGGCAGAATGATCGACAGCTGCCGTGAGAGAGAGAGAGAGAGAAAAAAAAGATAGGGACAGAGGTTATGGTCTGAAATTGTTGAACTCTATGTTGAGTCCAGAAGGCTGTAAAGTACCTAATCGAAAGATGAGATGCTGTTCCTCGAGCTTCATTGGAACAGTGTAAGAGGCCGAGGATGGAGAGGTCAGAGTGGGAATGGAGCGGAGAATTAAAGTGACAGGCGACCGGAAGCCCGGGGTCACGCTTACGGACTGAACGGAAGTGTTCCACAAAGCGGTCACCCAATGTAGTGGAGACCGCATCGTGAGCTGCAAATACAGTATACTAAATTGCAAGTACAACAAGTAAATCGCTGTTTCACCTGGAAGGAGTGTTTGGGGCCCTGGACAGTGGGAAGGAAGGAGGTCAAAGGGCAGGTGTTGCATCTCCTGCGCTTGCACGGGAAGGTGCCGGGCGAAGGGGGTGATAAGAAGAGTGGACCAGGGTGGCGCGGAGGGAGCGGTCCCTTCAGAATGCTGAAAGGGGAGGTAAAGGGAAGATGTGTTTGGTGGTGGGATCACGCTGGAGGTGGCAGAAATGGCGGAGGATGATCTGTTGAATGTGGAGGCTGGTGGGGTGAAAGGTGAGGACAAGGGGAACCCTATCGTGGTTCCGGGAGGGAGGGAAAGAGGTGAGAGCAGAAGTGCAGGAAATAGAACGGACATGGTCTACGGCCATGTCAACCATGGTAGAGGGGAATCCTCGGTTGAGGAAAAAGGAAGACATGTCGGAAGCACTAGTATGGAAGGTGGCATCGTCAGCAAACTCTAGCAAGTGGGTCAGTAACCAGTGGTCATAGACTGAAAATAATTGGCAAAAGAACTAGTGAGGAAATGATAAGAAATGTTTTCCACACAGAGAGTTGTTAAGATCTGGAATGTACTACCTGAAAGGGTGGTGGAATCAGATTCCATAGGAACTTTCAAAAGGCAATTGGACTTGTATTTGAAAATAACTAATTTTCAGGGATATGGGGAAAAAGCTGGGGTGTGGGGCTAAATTCGACAGCTTTTTCAAAGAGCCGACACAGGCACAACGGGCTGAATGGCCTCCTCTGTGTTGTAAGATTCAATGTGTTGACCGGCTCCCCATTTTCTCTTCCTCCTGCTGAGGAAGAGCTTTGTCTCTACTCAGCCGCTCAGAGATGCTATGTACCAAGATAGTCAGTAGACAAATAAGGTCACAGTGGCTTGCCAATGCTGCTCTGTGGTCAGCTGGAAATTTGTCAAAGCGGACAGCAAGATCAAATCCTCGCCAATTTTCCCTGTATTTGGTGCTGTCCCTGACTAAATAGCCAAGATTGGCAACTTAATACCCAGAGGAGCAAGAATGTAATTAGCTGAACCCATGTCTCCCAGTACACAAATAATTTTAAAATCCTCCTGTCATCATTGATAATTGTGGAACCTTCTTGAAGGTTTGGTCTAGTAATACAGTAGGTCTGTCATACACCCTAGATGTGACGATCTCTCTGAGGGGGTTCTCATCAGATTGAGCACTGAGCTTTCATGGAAGGAACCAGAGCACCCAGACAATCAACTGCCGTAGCAACCTCACCCTGAAGTATGAACCTGTTTGATGAAGGAGCATGTTGACAGTGGTTTATGCAAAATAAATGCCACAGCTCCAAGTACTTAACGCTATATGAATGCTGCATGTTCTATATATTGCAGAAAGTTTATAACAAGCACATTATGACAAATTAGTAAATTAGAAAATTAAAAATCAAATATTTAACCGTAACTTATTATAGTACTTACCTAATGAGACAGCAGATTGTTCTGGAATATCAATAACAATTTCCTTTAAGCTCTGTACATATTTTATCCGATCTACAATTGGAATCAAGAAATTCAAGCCCTGTGTAAAGGCAACAAAAATTAATTTGAGACAAAGGTATGCAATATGTGGCTTTGAATGTTATAAAGGCCCCCGGGACGATAGAAAAAACTTAGTGCACAGTAACAACTAATGAAACAAATTTGAAGATTATATCTGAATCTGTATTGCACAGAACCAATGACATCATCATAGGCCGAATGGCCTCCTTCTGTGCTGTAAATGTCTATGATTCTATCTGTGACTGTGATGTTTGACCTCTCCTTGCCCTCCTCAAACTCTCCATTTGACAATTCCATTGTTCATTACTGGCTCTCCTGTTGTCCAGCTCTGTGGGATTGCCCTTGCATGGTTCAATTCCTATCTGACTGGATGAACCCAGCACAATTCCTTCTGTCTCTCTGCTCTGACATCTGTAGAGTCCCTCAAGGATCTATCCATGGCCCCTTCTCTTCCTTATTTCTATTCTATGCTGCCCCTTGGTGACATCACCTGTAGGCATGGGGTCAGCATCTGAATAATAGAATCATAGAAACTTACAGAAGGAGGCCATTTGGCCCGTCGTGCATGTGCTGGCTCTTTGAAAGATCAGTCGTGCTTCGTCCCACATCACTGCTTTTATGTCCATAACCCTGTAAGTTCCTCATCCTCAAGTACCTGTCCAACTCCTTTTTAAAATTATTTATGGAATCAGCTTCCACCACCTTTTCAGGTAGAGCGTTCCAGATCCCGACAACTCGCTGAATGAAAAAAATTCTCATCTCCCCTCTAGATCTTTTGCCAATGATTTTGATCTATGACCTCTCGTTACTGCCCACTCGCCAGAGGTAATAATTTTTCTCTATCTACTCTATCAAAACCTATCATTTTGAAAATCTCTATTAGGTCACCACTTAACCTTCCCTGTTCCAAGGAGAAAAGTCCTAACTTTTCCAATCTCTCCTCATAACTGAAGTCTCTCATCCCTGGTTACTTCCTGGTAAACATCTCCTGTACCCCTTCTAAAGCCTTTCCATCTTTCCTGAAGCGTGGTGCCCACAATACTCCAGCTAAGGCCTAACCAGTGATTTATAAAGTTCTAGCATGATCTCTATGATTTTATATTGTATGCCTCTATTTATAAACCCAAGTAACCCATATGCTTTTTTAACCACCTTACTAACTTGCCATGATACCTTTATGGATTTGTGTATATGGATACCAAGGTCTCTCTGCTCATCTACACTTTTCAAAATCATGCCATTTATAATATACTGTCTTTCCATATTAGTCCTCCCAAACTGTGTCACTTCACGCTTCTCTGCATTGAACTCCACCTGCCATGCTTATGCCCATTTCACCATCCTGTCTAGGTCATCCTGAACCCGATAACTATTCTCATCAAGATCTACTACTTTGCCAAGTTTCGTATCATCTGCAAACTTTATAATGCTCCCTACACCCGAGTCTAGGTCCTTCAGAAAAATTGAAAACTCCAGTGAGAAAGAAAGATTTTAAGAGAAGGGAGCACCATCCGTGACTAACTAAGGAAGTAAAGGGTGGTATCAAATTGAAAACAAAGGCATACAATGTTGCCAAGATTGGTGGGAGGTCAGAGGATTGGGAAATTTTTAAAACCAGCAAAGGATGACTAAAAAAATACTAAAGAGAGAGAGATGAATTATGAGAGTAAACTGGAAAGAAATATTAAAACAGATAGTAAGAGCTTCTACGGGTATATAAAAAGGAAGAGAGTAGCTAAAGTAAACGTTGGTCCCTTAAGAGGATGAGACTGGGGAATTAATCATGGGGAATGGGGAAATGGCAGAGACTCTAAACAAATATTTTGTATCTGTCTTCATGGTAGAAGACACTAACAACATCCCAATAATGGATAATCAAGGGGCCACAGGGAGGGGGGATCTAAAGACAATCACTATCACTAAGGAAAAAGTACTTGGTAAAATAATGGGACTAAAAGACGACAAGTCCCCTGGACCAGATGGCCTGCATCCCAGGGTCTTAAAAGAAGTGGCTGCAGAGATAATGGATGCATTGGTTGCAATATACCAAAATTCCCTGGACTCTGGAGAGGTCCCAGTGGATTGGAAAACCGCAGATGTAACACCCCTATTTAAGAAAGGAGGGAGACAGAAAGCAGGAAACTATAGACCAGTTAGCCTAACATCTGTCGTTGGGAAAATGCTGGAGTCCTTCATTAAGGAAGCAGTAGCAGGGCATTTGGAAAATCATAATGCAGTCAAGCAGAGTCAGCATGGTTTTATGAAAGGGAAATCATGTTTAACAAATTTGCTGGAGTTCCTTGAGGATGTAACGAGCAGGGTGGGCAAAGGTGAGCCAGTGGATGTGGTGTATTTGGATTTCCAGAAGGCATTCGATAAGGTGCCACATAAAAGGTTACTGCATAAGATAAGAGCTCACGGAGTTGGGGGTAATATATTAGCATGGATAGAGAATTGGCTAACTAACAGAAAGCAGAGAGTCGGGATAAATGGGTCATTTTCCGGTTAGCAAACGGTAACTAGTGGGGTGCCACGGGGATCAGTGCTGGGGCCTCAACTATTTACAATCTACATTAATGACTTGGATGAAGGGTCCGAGTGTAATGTAGCCAAGTTTGCGGATGATACAAATATGGGTGGGAAAGCAAGTTGTGCAGAGGACTCAAAGAATCTGCAAAGGGATGTAGACAGGCTAAGTGAGTGGGCAAACATTTGGCAGATGAGTATAATGTGGGAAAGTGCGAGGTTATCCACTTTGGCAGGAAAAATAAAAAAGCAAATTATTATTTAAATGGAGAGAAATTATAAAATGCTGTAATTCAGAGGGACCTGGGGGTCCTTGTGCATGAAACACAAAAAGGTTAGCATGCAGGTACAGCAAGTAATCAAAATGGCAAATGGAATGTTGGCCTTTATTGCAAGGGGGTTGGAGTATAAAAGCAGGGAAGACCTGCTACAACTGTACAGGGTATTGGTGAGACCACACCTTGAGTACTGCGTACAGTTTTGGTCTCCTTATTTAAGGAAGGATATAATTGCATTGGAGGCAGTTCAGAGACGATTCACTAGGTTAATTCCAGAGATAAGGGGATTAACTTATGAAGAAAGGTTGAGCAGGCTGGGCCTATACTCATTGGAATTTAGAAGAATGAGGTGTGATCTTATTGAAACATACAAGATACTGAGGGGGCTCGACAAGGTAGATGCAGAGAGGATGTTTCCCCTCGTGCAGAAATCTAGAACTCGGGAGCATAGTTTCAGAATAAAGGGTCGCCCTTTTAGAACTGAGATGAGGAGGAATTTCTTCTCTCAGAGGGTCGTAAATCTGTGGAATTCTCTGCCCCAGAGAACCGTGGAGGCTGGGTCATTAAATACATTTAAGGTGGAGATAGACAGATTTTTGCAAGATAAGGGAGGTAAGGGTTATGGGGAGCGGGCAGGGAAGTGGCTTTGAGCCCAAGATCAGCCATGATCTTACTGAATGGCGGAGCAGGCTCGAGGGGCCAAGTGGCCTATTCCTGCTCCTATTTCTTATGTTCTTATTGTAAATGGACCCAAAACTGACCCGAGGGGAAAACCACTGCAAACCACCTCCCGGTCTGAAAAACATCCGTCCATCACCACCCTTTGCTCCTGTCACTGAGCCAATTCTGTATCCATACTGCCACTTTCCCCTTAATTCCATGGGCTTCCATCTTCTTAATAAGCCTCCTCTGTGGAACTTTGTCAAATGCCTTCCGAAAGTCCATATATACAACATCTACTGCATTACCTTGATCAGCCTTCTCCGTTACCTCATTAAAGAATTCAATCAAATTAGTCTGCCTTTAACAAATCCATGCTGGCTCTCCTTGATTAACCCATGCCTTTCCAAATGAAAGTTTTTTTTGTCCTGGATAATGGTTTCCAATAACTTCCCCACCACCGATATTAGGCTGACTGGCCTGTAATTTCCTGATTTATCGCTCTCCCCTTTCTTGAATAGTGGTATAACATTAGCAACCCTCCAGTCCTCCGGCACTACTCCTGTATCCAATGAGGATTGGAAGATTGTGACCAATGCCCCTGCTATTTCTACCTTTGCTTCTTTCAGCAACCTAGGATGCATTCCATCTGGACCAGGTGACTGTATGTATGCTGATGGCACTTAGCTCCCTCTCTCCACCACATCTGTGCTGTCAGGCTGTCTATCTGACATCAAGTGTTTGATGAGTCGCAACATGTCAGCTGAACACCATAAACACAGCTCCCTTGCCTCAAATTCCATTTCCCTCCTCAGCCACTTGCTTAGGCTGAACAACACTATGTGCAATCCCAGCGTCCTGTTCGACCCTAGGTTGAACGACATACTCTATATCCACTCCATCACTGAGGGTTTTCCTTGCCTCATGTTTGAATCTGTTGTAGACTAATTGATAGAGAATGATTGCCATGATTAGTCAACAACTCCATTATTGTTGTATCATGCGACTACCAGGTTGGTAGATGTTGAACTAGAAGGTCCTTGGTCATTTTTAGTCTAGCAATTCCTACTTTCCTATGTTATCTTATTTTTACTTTTGCAAAAGTGACCATCTCCACCAGCCTCCACCACTACTGAAATCCTATCCACATTTTTGTCACCTTCAGATTCAATTACTCTAACGTTCTACTTGCTGGGTTTTGAATATCCACCCTCCATAAAATCCAACTTGTCCAAAAAGCAGCTGCCTGTATCCTCTCCTACACTCTCAGCACCCTTGTCCTCATTGACCTACACTGGCTCCCTGTCGCCCAACAAATCCAATTTAAAATTCTCATTCTCATCTTCAAATCTCTTCACAACCTCACACCTCTCTACCTCTGCAAATTCCTCCAGACACGCTTCCCTTCCTGCACCCTTTGGTCCTCCAAATCTGGGCTCCTCTGCCTCCTCCCATCGCTCTACTACTGGTAGCAGAGCTTAAGTTGCTGGAACCCCCTCGTTCCCACGTATTCCACATAACAGGTGATGTAAGGAAATATTTAATCTGGCTAATTTGAATATAATACTGCTATTGATTTGTCTTTATATTGTCATAATGTTAGCTTTTAGTCTTTGTTTGTTAAATAGGGAAGTATGATTCTTAAATTGTAATATCTTAAAATAGCTACAAGTGTACAGCAATTCTCAGCTAGTGACCACTGAACCTTTGAACTGAGACTAAACCTTACAGAGTCAGAAGCTTATGAAGTAACCACTTGCTAATGAGAAAAGTTAACAGGAAACATGGGTAAGAAAGGGTTACTAACTGCAGCACACAGACACAGCACATGCAGAGGAGCTCCCACTGTACCAAAGCACGAGAGAGAGAGAGAGAAAGATTCCATTCATTAAAAGGGAGATCTTTGAGCCTTACTTAAGATAAGCACCTGCATCTTTATGATGGTATGAACCCTGACAAAGACCACAGCCTGGCACTGCAAAGATAGGGAGTGCGCCTCCTGTAGTCAAGTTAAGGGAGTAAGAAACAAAGATGTTTTGAAGGTCAAGTTATTTTCACCCATGTCCGTCATTGTATAATGTAGAACAAACAGTACTCGAGAGACAGAACAGCTCACAGTGATGTTACAGAATAGGCTGCGATCAGCAGCAAGTCCACATTTAAAGCAATCAATTGAGCCTAATTCTTACAATTCTACTTCCTTGACTCATGCCACAATCAGAACACATGGTAGATTCACAGGATATGAGTCATATTCAAAACACTAAAATGACCATAACTCATTAGTGAGCTCAATGCTTGTGAGTCACCATGCCAGTTAATTTATAAAAAAAAATTGTTTTTTTTTAAATCTTACAACAAATTAATCGTCAAATGCAAATAGTCAAGAAATGGAAGCTATTAAAAAGGGCTCATTATGTTTTAGGAAGTCTAGGGGGAAGTATTTTCTGTTCAAAGTATTCCTCCTTCCCTATCTGAAAAAAAATGTTAATATATATTTAATAATGGTTAACAAATACATAATTTTTTGTCTCACATCATTTAGGATCTCTGTCCCTCCCAGGCTTTCTGCATCGTAAAGAATGGTGATGGGTGTCTTTTAAAATCTCCATTCTCTGTAATATTGGCCAGTATGTTGGAATAGCTTAGGAGTTGACCTGGAGCTGCCCAACCATGGAAAGCTGATTTGTGGTTCAGTATGCAACAGTGCCCAGCTGATACCGTGTCTTCCAGGGTCAGGCAGCTCCAAAGTATCATGTCCATTACAAACCATTGAGGCAAGTGGCTTGGAGGAATTGCCATGACTGAGGGCACTTCATTAACAGATATATTTACATAGGATTACATAGGATATACAGCACAGAAACAGGCCATTTGGCCCAACCAGTCCATGCCGGCGTTTATGCTCCATTCGAGCCTCCTCCCATCTTTCCTCGTCTAACTCTATCAGCATAACCCTCTATTTCCTTCTCCCTCATATGCTTATCTAGCCGCCCCTTAAATGCATCTATACTATTTGCTTCAACCACTCCCTGTGTTTGCGAGTTCCACATTCTCACCACTCTCTGGGTAAAGAAGTTTCTTCTGAATTCCCTATTTGATTTCTTGGTGACTATCTTATATTGATGGCCTCTAGTTTTGCTCTTCCCCACAAGTGGAAACACACGGTATCTACTCTATTAAAACCTTTCATGATTTTAAAGACCTCTATTAGGTCACCCCTCAGCCTTCTCTTTTCAAGAGAAAAGAGACCCAGCCTGTTCATCCTTTCCTGATGGGTATTACCTCGCATTTCTTGTATCATCCTTGTAAATCTTCTCTGCACCCTCTCCAGTGCCTCTATATACTTTTTATAATATGGCAACCAGAATTGTACGCCGTACTCCAAGTGTGGTCTAACCAAGGTTCGATACAAGTTCAGCATAACTTCACTACTTTTCAATTCTATCCCTCTCGAAATAAATCCTAGTGCTTGGTTTGCTTTTTTAAGGCCTTGTTAACCTGTGTCGATACTTTGTGATTTGTGTATTTGTACTCTGAGATCCCTTTGCTCCTCTACGCCATTTAGATTCTTATTTTCCAAGTAATATGTGAAACTCCCTATTTTTCTTCCCAAAATGTAACACCTCACATTTATGTGTTGAATTTCATTTGTCAATTATATGCCCATTCTGCAAGTTTAACAATGTCGTTTTGTAATTTGTTGTAGTTCTCCTCAGTATTGACTATCCCACCCACCCCCCGCCAAATTTGGTGTCGTCCGCAAATTTAGAAATTGTTTTTATTCCAAAGTCTAAATCGTTAATATAAATTGTGAACAACAGTGGTCCCAGCACTAATCCTTGTGGAACACTACTTCCTGCCACTCTGAATAGCTACCCTTTACCCCTACTCTCTGCTTTCAGTCTTGAAGCCAGCCAGCTATCCATTCTGCTACTTGTCCCCTGACTCCACATTCCCTGGCCTTATTTAAAATATGATCATTGAAACGCTTTCAGTCATTAACTATTTTCAAAAATAAACTAGAAAGAGACAATAAAAAAAGCCGATATTAAGAGTTAATCATAGTAATTTATAAGGCCCATGATAATAGTGAAACACCCTCTTTAATCAGTTATAATCAATAAATGATACTACTTACTGGATCTAGTATTCTGTGAAAACGACCCATTCTTTCTACCACCCAGGCTTCCTGCTGTGGAACAAACAGCACAACTGTGTTCATGGGTAGGCTCGATGCCCATCGGTGCTGTGTGGTTACTAACCATGCCTGTGGTATTCCTCTTCTAGAATGCTGGAGTAAAAATTAAAATAGAAAATGAGCATCTGCCACATAAAACAAGAAAAGATTTCTCCTTAATTTTGTCCCAAACACATCGACTCAAGCTGCGATAGACCACGTTGAGCATCTATATCCCTTCATTACCTCGCCTAAGTGGCCATTCTTCTGGTACGATTCTCGACAGTGAGTGTTGGCAAACGTTTTATTTGACTGTGGGGACTCCGCAGCAGCCAAGCTGATTTTATTGTTAACTGATATTTATACACACGTACTTTCTATCAGGGGTCACTGTACAATAATCAGGATCAGGGAACCTCGCTGATTTTTCCACAGTGCTGCTGAAGCCAATTTGCAGCATTACAACTACTGCACTGGTTGAAATCAACAAATTCAGTCGGGGTGATGACTAGGACTCGAGACCTTTTTGATCTGGATGGATTAGTACTTCAACACACAGTATCCTTATTTGGCAAACCATCAGGGGACTCAAGGAAACAGTTCTGCCAAGTTCAGAGTTGCTTGCTTCTTCTGATCAGTTGTTGATGGGAATTTGGAAAGACACTTTATACAAGAGTATCCCCTTCCTATACCATAAAATAAACCAAAAAAACTTGCTAAAACAAAAGAAATATAAAAAACAAGATACAATATTCACCCCCCCACCACCCCCCCGCCGCCTTCAATTCCCACTCTCTGCTTTCAGTAGCAACTCATGTGGAGGTAGGCCCTCCAGGCCTCGAGCACCTTGCTGAAGTGACCATTCTTCACCTGTAAGCCTGGTTAGGGTACGTCAACGGCGGACTGACTCTGGCGTTTACCACAGCAAGCTCAAACCTTTCCTCAGCTGGAGTACACAAAAGCACACTTTCCACAAATGGAAACTGTGGTCAACTTTTCTCCTCTCTAACTCACATTTGACCTTTCTGTAGGCATTACAAATACAATGTTCCAAGACATCAAATTAACAACTCGTAAAAGGCAAAGTTGTAACACGAGACATTAAAGCAACATTTTTATGAAATTATATTCAGAATCATCAATGTGACACTCTCACAGCTCATCAAAGCATGAGAAGTTATTTTTGTCAATAATATTACCTATACTTTCAGCCTATACTTTCTTGCTGTCCTACAGCCAGGGTAATAAAACAATCTGCTTCTGTTCTTTTTAAATGACGTGAACACATTTTGTGGCCATGATAAAGTTCTGGGACCAGGTTTATTTCCTTCGACTGGTGGGGAACTGCCAAAGCTCAGTTGACAAGAGACAAAGCTGAGCATTTTAGTATCTGTGGCCTCTGCCAATGCTGGCCAGTAACTGGGCATCTGTTGGTGATTGAGAAGTTTATATTGATTTTCCCTCTGATTTTCATATCCTCATTTAGTAGCGGACTCAAAAAAAATGACTGAAATCAAGAACCCAGCAAACATTTGCATAAAGCACAGACTATTCCACAAAACAACTTCTAGTCATCGCTTATCTAATTTATTCTACACAATAAAAACTGCTGAAAAAAAAATCTCTCGTGAAAATTTATGAATTAGAAGTCTGTTTGACTGATGTGGCAACTCACTGTTGCTAATAATGCTCCTATCTCAAAATAACAGTTTTTTTTCCTTCTATGACGCTCCTCCCTGATCCACATCAACACAATCCGTCTGGATGCTGAATTCAGTGCTGCCACTCTGCTGACCCACTCTGCTGACACGTTGGACCCCCTGGGACACATCTCATTGTCTTGGCTGTGCTCTTAGTGTGTCTTTGATGTAGGGAAAGATTTGAATAGATTTTTTCTGTGTTTATGTTGTGAATTCTGGGAGATTCTCTCACTGCTACTCTACCTGAGGAAGGAGCGAACAGCTCCGAAAGCTTGTAAAATTAAATAAATCTGTTGAACTATAACCTGGTGTTGTGCGACTTCTCATTTTTGTCCACCCCAGTCCAACGCCGGCATCTCCACATCATGACCCACCAGGAGGCACAAAGGACTCGGAGCAGCCTAAAGAGATCTTTGGCAGGTGAGTTTTCCTCTCTTCCACCCCAACCGCCCAGTCTAAGAGGACAAGGGACAAGCACTGTAATTACCAGGCTACCTCAAGTCAGAAGGTTTAAATATTGCTATACAAATCTAGGGCAAGAATATATATATTTTTTAATTTTATGCATTCGACTGATCCACTAGTCATACTAAATTATTACAATTTACCCAAGTCCTGAAATTCCCAGTTGATTTATCAATTTTGTTTTAACTTCACTCATAATTTGCAAACTATTACATATTGAGCCAAAATAAGCTAGAAATTCCTGTTGCCAATAACAGCAGGTGAATACTTAGTTTGTCTGTATGACATTACTTTGTTATCATAGCAGGGTCATTAACCCATTAAAAGTAAATGGGGCAACATTTACATTATAATAGCAGGCAGAGGAATATTGTACAAACACAGTAAATGCTTTCCTGCGGATATCATCCATAGTAATTTATCCTAAAATCACAGCACACGAGGAAGCTATTCAGCCCAATGTGTCTGAGCCAGCCCCCTGAAAGAGCTCTACACTTAACTGCATTTGCCTGCCCTTCCCCCCATAGCCTTTTAAGTTTTTATTTTTTATAAATATTTACCACTTCCCTTTTAAAAGCTGCTATGGTTTGTGCTTCTACCACTGTTTCTGCATTCCATGTCCTAAGAACCCTCTGCGTAAAACAAAATTCTCCTAACTTTTCCCTTCATTCTTTTGGTCATCTTGAAGTTATGCCATCTGGTTACCAATTCACCGACCAGTGGAAATATTTTCTCTAGTGATCTGATCAAAATGGCTCATAATTTTGAGCACCTTTATCAGATCTTCTCTTAACCAGTTTTTTTCCAAGTTAAAAGAACCCAGGTTTCTCTATTCTCTCCTCGTAATTAAAGCCCCCCATTCCTAGTATTTTAGTGAATCTCTTTTGCACTCTCTCCATGGCCTTGGCACTTTTGCCTAAATAAAAGGTGCCTGCGACAAAAATGTACTTTTTGTCTCCAGTGATGTTAACTTATATTCTGTACTGCTAGAAACATTATGTAAGCAGTTAACATTCAAGATCACAAAAACATATTTTTCAACCATAAAACCATCAGCTCAGTCTAGACAAGTTGTGACGAGGGCTCCAAAAGAGGTGCAGATTTTTATGACCAACACAATGCTTTGCTTGAGGTATTAATTTTTCAGTGGTTATGTGCAACTACAAACATTTTTGCGATAGTCAAAGGTTGGATATCCATTTAATATTGATGAATGGCTGTTTGTAATTATGAGACATCAGCTGTTGACTGCTTTTGTCTCAGTATAGCTGCAGAGGTGATCCAATGTCACGTTGGCACAGATCAAACAATCAGGCACCACTCTGAGATAGTGGACGTGATTGACAACAGTGTCTGAGGTCATTGAATAGTTGCAGTCCTCAAGACAGAAAGGTCATCGACCTGAAACGTTACCTCTGTTTCTCTCTCTCCACAGATGCTGCCTGACCTGCTGAGTATTTCCAGCATTTTCTGTTTTTATTATAGCATAAAAGTTGAGCTAGATTTCAAACAGTAGTTTGATCTACTGGGTAAGACGTGAATCTATATTTTATAGTCTAGGTTTAAAGAAAGCAAGTGGCATCTTTATTATTTTATGTATCGACAAGGATAGAATAATGTATATTTCATGTTAAATTGTTTACTGTTTATTCCTCTGCCATATGTAAATAAAATCATTTATTGGTTCAATTTGTCAAGAGTGTACTGAAGAGAAGAGAATCACGTGGCACCATACGGAGCATTCCAGTAGGCAGTGTACAAAGCAAGGCTTCTCCGTTACAATCTGTTTTTTTGACCATTTGTTCACAGAAAGGATTTGGAAAAAGAGTTACATTGAAATGTTAGGTTTTTAAAAACAAAAAAGTGGGGTTAAAGGTGGTTAAAATGCTAATGAGCTAAGCTTTGATGTTATTTCCCCAAAGAATGTAAACAATAAGCACTTCATTTCCTGCTTCAATAAATCGGTAAACATCTCTCACTCATTGTGTTGGGAAGTCTCTGGTCCCAGGTTCTCGGCAGGGTGGTCTAACAATTCTGGCTGTGAACATGGACGTAAAACAGAGACAGAAACACTCACCGACAATCAGATCCAGAAAAGGCTGCAAAGTCAGTCACGTTTGAAAACAGAATGCTGCAAGGGCAAGATTTCACCAGGCAAAGATGCAGGAAATTAGTTAGATGTTATCTTGTTTAAGTTAAGTTAAGCAAGGTACCCAATGATGTGGGGAAGGGTAGCGTATTCATTATTTTATATTATATTATTACACAAAGGCAAGTTGTGCTGATTAAAAGGAAGTGAATCCAATCATAATGCTTGCTGTATACATCAACTTGCTGTGAAATAAAACAACGTATCTGTATCTGGCCTTGTCTTACCAGGTATCTTGGTCCGCTTTCAAAATGTTTGGAGAGGCAGATGGGGGCATATGTAAAAGACACAAATATCCAGTTTAGATCATAAGGGAGGACA
The DNA here is from genome assembly GCA_030390025.1 of Squalus acanthias. Lineage (NCBI taxonomy): Eukaryota > Metazoa > Chordata > Chondrichthyes > Squaliformes > Squalidae > Squalus > Squalus acanthias. The sequence goes on from CM059426.1 coordinate 55,418,803, forward strand.
GTACGACTGTTACACTCCTGCTTTACACTCTTGCTTAAGTTAGATATTGGGCAGTGACAGTCTACTCTGATAAGCGAGGGTCGTGGGATCCACATGCGGGAGTGACTGATGCCACTGATCTATGGCAGACCTAAATTCGTAAAACAGGACCCCTGGATCTTGCCATCATTTACCCAGATATTGTACAGAAAAGGGCGCAGTCCGGATCTTAGGGGACATGAGGTACACTTGCTGCACTGGCCAATAACGCTGTATCCAAGAAAATATCTAACTCAAAAATGTGACAGTGCTGAAACAGGGTACAATACTCGAACTGCAGCCTCATCAATGATTGTAGAGAATTAGTATTACTGCTTTCCTTTTGTACTCTGTGCCCCTATTTATAAAACCTAGGATTCCATATGCACTTTTTATATATAAAAAAAACAGCTTTATCCTCCCGCTTTTAAAGAGTACGGCCTAGAGTTTCCACTAGTTTGCAATCCGGCTGAAATCAGCCAAACCAGCGCATAAGAGTGCAGAATTTTAAATGCACGCGAGTTCCATTCAACGTAAATCGAGTTTCCGCGATCTTTAACACAGGTTTAAAAAACATCGCGCTGGACGCCAGCCCCACCTCCCAAACTGGCCACGCCCCCAGATCAAAATAATGAGCATGGCGACTTTCCGCCGTTGGCACCCGTTCAAGGAGGCTCGACAAATTAAGCTCATTTTTCTTTTTAGGCACAAGGGCACTAATAGGCACATTTTAAAAGTTTTTAAATATTAAAAAAAATATTTATTTACTAAGAAACTGACTAGTGTACACCAATGAAACTGGTAAATGGTTCAGTCTAGTTTATAAAAGACATTTTCAATGATTTAAAATCAGGTTAGTCACAGGTGGTGGACTGGATATTCTTATTAAAAATGCTTATTGGTGATAAACTCATTTTCAGCTGTATTAATAAAACTGCACCAATTTACCACTCTTAAATATATCAATGAATATTTTTAAATGCAAGAAAAAAATAAACAGTTATGTTCTATTACACTGCCCAAATGCGCTGGTTCACGGAAGATTTTATGTTTCTGATTATGCAAATTAGATTGGGCGGAAACTTGAACCATCGCTTCACTTCGGAAAAACAGCGCAATTTGCACCCAGTTTGCCGATTGTGCCCAAAGCGGAAACTCTACCCCTTGTATTGGAAACCACAAGGCCCTCTGCCCCTTTTAAAGTTTTATTTTTAACTTTTATGTCCTCCCCTTATTTTTTTCCTCCCAAAATGAATCACTTCATATTTTTCAACATGAAATTTCATGACAGACGTCTGCTCAATCAACAAACCTTGTTGTCTTCTTGAAGTCACTTGCAGTGTGCTACAGTTAACCAATCTCCCTGTTTTTGTGTTGTCTGCAAATTTTGAGATAATACTCCCATACTGAAGGATATTATATATATATTTACTGAGAAGAGCAATGATCCCAACATGAACCCAGGAGGATAGCAATATATACCATCCTTCAGTTTAAAGAACATCCATTAAACATTACTCTCTGCCCTTTAACCAACTTATCATCCATGCTGCAATACTCCATTTAATACCGTGCGCCTTAATTTTATCGACATGGTTCCTGTGTGGCACAATATCACACACCTTTTCAAAATCTCTATACACAACATCCACCACACTTCCTTTATCAAAACACTGTTATTTCCTCAAAACATTCTATTAAATGTCAGACACGATTTGCCTTTTACAAATCCACACTGATTGTCTACGTCTTTCTAAGTAAAACTTAATGTTATCCTGTATTATAGCATCTAGAAGCTTACCCATTACCAAATTTAAGTTGCCTGGTCTGTGGGTACCTGGTTTACTCCTTTCTCCCCCTTTTGATCAGAGGCATGATACTGCCAACCCTCCAGTTCTCTGGCACAACTTTGAAAAATTGTGGTCAGAGCCTGTTTACTTACCTGAACATTCAGGGCCTCGTGCCTTTGCCACTTTTGAGTTGCATCAATTTTTTTCAGCATTAGTTTCTTACCCTTAGTTATTCCACCTTCTCCTCTTGTACGCTTTCGACACTCTTTTACTACACAAATTACTACACTCTTCCATGAAAATTGAGGCAAAGTACTTATTTAGTATCCCCACCATTCCATCATCCTGTACCAGATTTGCTTTTTCAACTCTAATTGGCCCCACTATCTTTTCTTCAACTATTCTTTTACTTTTTAGGTGAAAGATTATGTACTGATCCAAAGAGATAAAGAAAGCAGTAAAATCACAAAATAAACCCATATGGCTGTGGAGCAAAGCTGATGTAATTTCAGCAGCACCATGCTGATGCTTTTGTTACTGTGGTGATTTCATTAATGTTGCATCACTTTAATGTCTAGCATTTCAACTTACACCAATGGGACATTTTATTTTGTGCTGCCAAACACTTGATAACATCTTCATCACACAAAACCTCTTTAAGCAGAAGTGGTGCTACTGTAATATGCTGGTCGGTCAGAGCTGTGGAATTTGTCCGAAACACCATGTCCGGATTCCACAACACTGATGGTAACACAATAACAATTGTAACTATGTACTCATCCAGCATTCAGGGGTTGCTCCCATTTCTGAAAGTGTGCATGAAGGCTGGATGAGCACATGGTTGAAATTAGCTAAGATGGGCCCAGTGGTCAAATGACTCACTGCTCAAGGTTACTCACGAAGAATGGCCACATTGGCAAATTCCCAGAGGGCCCTGACTGCCTGTAGAACGGCACCAGTAGCAGAGGAGAAATACTGGAGGAGGGATTTACTAAATGTTTTTGGTAGGAAAAGATCATTGGTCTGTCTAAACTACCCTCCTAAATACATACTTCCCTTACCATGATACCAGTCCAAAGATGTGCGGGTTAGGTTGATTTGGCTATGATAAATTGACCCTTAGTGTTAGGGGGGATTAAATACGTGGGGTTACGGGGATAGGGTGGGATATGTGTCGGTGCAGGCTCGATGGGCCGAAATTGCCTCTATCTGCACTGTGGGGATTCTGTGATTCTGTGATACTGGAACTAAAAGCCAGGAATTCATCCAGTCCTTTTAAAAAACCTGGCATGGTTTTCTGTTCTATCATCCTTGCAGTTAATCTGTTGCACAATTCACCCTCTAAAATTAATGGCCCGGATTTTGCGGTGGGTAATGACGGCGAACTGTCAGTGTTCGCTGCTATTACCCCTCTGAAACTGACCGTAACTTCAAGATTTAGCGTATGGGCATCTAAACGCGGAAAGCCTGAAGTTGCGGTCAGTCATTCACTGCTCCGACACTGGTTGCGCTGTGGACCCCCTCCACGACTCCCCACCCCCGCCGCCCCAATAGTTGGTAATCCGTGAAATCAGTGGAACCGACGAAAATGTGAGCTTTTCTGCGCTAATATCGCTGTTAAATACCCCATTAAATGTTAAGCCTGGTTGGAATAGGTGTAAATTGGGGTTTTAACAGCGTATTGACTGCTAAACAACCGCTCTGGCCCTGAAAAACTCATTTTTATATTTGTGGAGTGTCAAATTTCTCCATTATGGTAAAAATTTAAATTTAAAAACAATTTTTTTTCAAGTTTGTTCATGATGTTTCAACTTCTATCGTATCCCCATGTGAAAATCTTTATTTCGCTCTCAGTAACATTTTTTAAAAAGTGAGGATAAAAGCTGCTTTTTCTTTCCTGGTTTGCTGTCTGTGAGAATTCATCAATGTGATTGGCTGCTCAGACAGCTTGTTGATGTCACTGTAGCATTACGCTCTGGATTGCCATTACACAGCTCTATAATCAATTGCACGTCAAGAAAGGTAAACTTCTCGCCAGAGATCGCAAGATCTCTGTGGGCAGCTTTCTTCGGGGCCAGCGAAGGGTGCCTTTGCTTTGCCACTGACCGCAAATTATGGGCCAATTACCTAATTTTCCAATTTTATTTTAACACCATCAACTTTAAACTGTGTGCCCCTAGCCCCTGAATCCTCTACCCAACAGAAGAATTTTCCTGGACTCAAATTCTCCATACCTATGAAAATCTTAAAAGACCCGTCAAGTCCGCGCCCCTTGTCCTTCTCCAGGGGTAGGCAATCTGTCCTCATAATTGAGCCCTCTACATTCAGAAATTAGTCTTGTATCTCTCCTCTGGACTCCTACCAATAACTCTACATTTTCCCAGAGTCCAAAACTAAACACAGAGCTCCAGATACAGCCTTACTATAAGGTCAGTTACAACTTCATCACCTCCTTAGAGTTATAAGTTACATCTTGGCAATACATCTCATTTCATTTGCTTTCAGTTTCTTTGTTTTAATTTAAATTTTGCTTCAATTTATCATTAATTTCCATATTAAAAAGTATTATAAAATCCAGCTCTGGCTTATTACCTCACTTGTATGTGGGTTATGAAAATTCGATTTTTACAGTCTAAACTCTGAAAAGTCCAACCAAAGAAAGAAAGACTTGCATTTATAGAGTGCCTTTCACAACCCAGGACATCCCAAAGCGTTTTTCAGCCAATTAAGTACTTTTCAAGTGTAATCACTGTTGTAATGTAGGAAACACAGCAGCCAATTTGTGCACAGCAAACTCTGCACAAACAGCAATCTGAAAATGACCCCAGATAATCTGCTTTTTAGTGATGTTAATTGAGGGATAAATATTGGCCAGGACACAGGGGAGAACTCCCCCACTCTTCTTCGAAATAGTGCCATGGAATCTTTTGCGTCCACCCGAGAGGGCAGACGGGGCATCGGTTTCAACTGCAACAATGATGCAACCTGAAAAGTTAGTCATTCATCAAAATATTGAAATTGTTACAACATTCACCCAAGCATGCACAATGTGCTGGTTTCAGCTTAACAGAGGTTCAAGCAAACATTATTAGACCTCATTCATTTTCATGGATTTCTTATTTACAAAATGAAAAAAACATTGTATTTTTAATATAAAACTGCTCGTTGTTTATAACTGGGCATACATGCTACAAACTGCTTCCACAAACCAAGCGTGGAAATAAACTCATCAACAGAGCCCAAATTATTTCTGTCTTTTAATAAATGGACAATTACACTATTGTACATTTTTGTGTGTTAAATGTTATGTATTACAGTTCACCTAGAATTGTTGATCGAAGGTACAGAATCTCATGTTTCGTAAATAAAGATGATTTAGAATCTATATATTTCAAAGTCTTGTGATTAGTCTACATATACAGCGTCATAGCTAAAAGCGTGGCCTCAGAAGATTCACATGTCATGGGGCAAAAAATCATGACTGACTCCAATAACCAATTACATACTAAGTTCCCAAACATTGGGTGGACTAAATATGAACAATTAAAACATAATAAAAGCTACGAATGAGAAAAGCAATCAAATACTCACTACTAGTTTAAAACTACCATAACTGAACCAGCAAGTAACACAAAACAAATCAAAGCTTTCAAATAATTTCTTCACACTGCTTTCAGTCATTATTTTCCTTCTTTACCTAGATCATTATATGCAGCTTGGAATAACATTTATCACAAACAGAATTTACACAATTCTGGGGGGAAAAAAATAAGCTGTGACATGCTATGGTCGGGGGCAGGTGCAGGCTATGCTGGAACAGTCAAGGTATGCAGTCTTTGTAATAGAGCGCACATGAGGTTTGAAGTTCAGCTCAAGGGCATGCAGGCTGCAAACATTCTGTTTCTACCTGAGACAATGGTCAGGGAGAGGAATGGAATGTGTGGCATGGAAGCAGAGTTTGTGGCAGGGACCAAACATGATGCCTTCCGTTTTTCCCAATAGTGAGCTAGAGGACGTCAAGATTCATCGATGACTGGATGTCAGACAAGCCATCTGGCAGCACAAAGGCAGTGAAAGGGGTCATGAGAGGTAGATCTGGGTGTCAGTCACCAACACCGGCATTCATGACTTTGATTAAAGTCATTTTGGTGCTGTGGAAGGGGTGGGAGCCAGTTTGGAGGGATTCAAATAGGTTGCTGCAGAAGAATGGGCATGGAGATGGAAGACGACAACATGGTCAAGGGCCTCGAGGAGAAAAGGAAGTATGGGGATGGCAGTGGTCGCGATAACAGAGGGGCTGAGAGTTTTTACAATGTCAGGTAGCATGGGGTCCAGGATAGAAAGTTGGGTGGTTAGGGGTTCAGGGGAAAGGGGTCAAGGGGGCAGGAAGTAGGTTTCTTATATGAGATGAGTGTCGAGGGGGCATTAAACATTCTATGTATGTAGTGATTCTTTTCCTATATTTCTCACCATTCTGGGAGTTATGCATTATTAAAAGCACTGAAATAGACCAATATAAACTATATTCTGACGAAACCTGAATCAGATCTCTCAACCTGCTCTGTTCTAAAGAGCACTAGGTTATCTCGTCTCTCCTCCACCAGACTGATTCCTGGGATGGCAGGACTGACGTATGAGGAGAGATTGGGTCGATAGGCCTGTATTCACTAGAGTTTAGAAGAATGAGAGGGGATCTCATTGAAACGTATACAATTCTGACAGGGCTAGACAGACTGGATGCAGGGAGGATGTTTCCCCTGGCTGGGGGGTCTAGAACGAGGGGTCACAGTCTCAGGATACAGGATAGGACATTTAGGACTGAGATGAGGAGAAATTTCTTCACTCACGAGGGTGGTGAACCTGTGGAATTCTCTACCACAGAAGGCTGTGGAGGCCAAGTCACTGAATATATTTAAGAAGGAGATAAATAGATTTCTAGACACAAAAGGCATCAAGGGGTATGGGGAGAGAGCAGGAATATGGTATTGAGATAGAGGATCAGCCATGATCATATTGAATGGCAGAGCAGGCTTGAAGGGCCGAATGGCCTACTCCTGCTTCTATTTTTCTGTTTCTATGTTTCCTCATAAAGTCTCTTAGTGAATCTTTTCTGCACCTTCTCCACAGCCTCAACAACCTTTTAAGGTAGGACATCAAAAAATGGATAGAATATTCCATCTGTGGACTAGCCAGGTTTATCATTGCTTCTTTGCTTACATGCTCTATAATCCCCATTTATAAAAACTAAGATCCCATTTATTTTAGCAGTTTTATCAATTAAAAATCTGTATAGCTGCATCCCCAAGTCGCTCTGCTCTTCTACTCCTTTTCAGTGTACCTATCCTTATTCTTCCTCCTAAACTAAGTCACCTCACATTTCTCCACAGTAAATTTCATCTGACCGACGAAACTATTCACCCCCGGCCCCCTGAAGTCACCTTTACCTCCAGTGTAACTGTGAGCAACGCCACAGGAGAACCGCTATTGTGTGAGCAGCATGGTTGAAATAGTTTAAAAATTCTACAAAAAAACAGTTTTAGTGTTTTGTATAATTTTTGCAGAACCTTTTAGCTCCATTTATGATTTAATATTTAAATAGAATTATCTTCCTTTGTATAAACTGAAATTTCCGTCTTTCGGCTGTCACTGCCAACTCGTGCAATGAAATTAATTGCTGAACAAAGTCCCACTGATAATAAACCCCTCCTCATCAACTGCATCTTCCCGGGTGATTTGACTTTACCGCAGCCGATCCACCGGCCTGTGATGGGGGCGGGGGAAGAGGCGCAGCCACGTGAAACAGCTCGCGCTAAACTCCGAATCTCCGGTGTTCCCCGTCTCCGGGGGCTCATTGTCCGTGGAACCCGGCTCAGGCCGCGCTGCCATGGTTACCTGCAGTAAGGACTGTCCCCGGATCAATGAGCGCAACATCTCGGTGGCTACAACCCCGCAACTGGCGGACAGGAAGTACGGACCCCCACAAAAACCGGGCTGCAAACTCTTTACTCCGACAGGCAACAGAGAGCAGGCGCCAGGAGTTCCGGCAGCAACCATCGCTCCCCACCTCACCTCTTTTTTTAAAATTCACAACTCGTAACTCTTTTACCTACCGACTCACTCATTTCTGAACCATCGCCAATATTTTTAAACATACTTGTGCTTATTGCTGATTATATTTCGCATTAAAACAAATAAGCTTCGCCAACTCTCCAGGATTGTCCTGGAGTCTCCACGAATGAATGATTCATCTCCTGGACTCTGCTGCGAGCAATCCAGGATAAAAAAAATCATTGGGGCATTGAAAAAAAAATTTTTGTTGTTATTTTTCTTTGAACACTTTCGTTTATTGTAAAACTATTGGAGATAGGAAAAAAGGCCGTTTGAGCGGTTGGGGCAGGTGGTCATATGATAAAACCTCCAGGAATACATCCAACCAGATCAATGAAAAAAAGTGTGACTGTGCAAAGTTTCTGGGTTCTGAATGCTAACTCTGAATTCCCCACAATTTGGTTGTACTTTGAGCCTTGAGCTGGTGGAATCCTCACCCTCCCAGGTGTATAGTGGCTGGTCAGACAGCACTGTGTTCTGATCAAGTCACAAGCCCAGGAGGCAGTGCAGCCGAAGAACAATGAACCATTGAGGAGTCATTGAACTACAGTCAGAGGACTGAGTTTTGAAGAAAGATTGAACGAACATTGCCTTTTCAGCTTTCAAAAGAAGTGACTGAAAGGGGTCTCAGAGGTTAACCTTTATTGCAAGGAGGTTGGAGTATAAGAGTAAGGAAGACTTGCTGCAATTATATAAGGCTTTGGTGAGACCACACCTGGAGTACTGCATACAGTTTTGGTCTCCTTACCTGAGGAAGGATATATTTGCCTTGGAGCGGGTACAATGAAGGTTCACTAGATTGATCCCTGGGATGAGAGGGTTGTCTTATGAGGAGAGATTGTGTAGAATGGGCCTAGACTCTCTGGAGTTTAGAAGAATGAGAGGTGATCTCATTGAAATGTATAAAATTCTTAGAAGGCTTGACAGGGTGGATGCTGAGAGGCTGTTTCTCCTGGCTGGAGAGTCTAGAACTAGAGGTCAGAGTTTCAGGTTAAGGGGTCGCCTTTTTAGGACTGAGATGAGGAGAAATTTCTTCACTCAGAGGGTTGTGAATCTTTGAAATTCTTTACCCAAGAGAGCTGTTGATGCTCAGTCATTGAGTATATTCAAGACTGAGATTGATAGATTTTTGGATACTAAGGGAATAAAGGGATATGGTGATAGGGCAGGAAAGTGGAGTTTAGGTAGAAGATCAACCATGATCTTATTGAATGGCGGAGCAGGCTCGAGGAGCCGTATGGCCTACTCCTGCTTCTATTTCATAGTCATAGGGCTGGATTTTGTCTTGAGGTCGGGTTGGGGTCGTGTTACCCGCATTTCATGTTGCCCTCCCGACTCCAGATTAATGTGGATGAATGATGCGATTTTAACTTAATTGGCCAATTGAGTTCCAACATGTGGGAACCCATGGCCAATGAGTTATTCCAGTCTGAAAGTCGCCTCCGATGACGTCATCATTGCTGCTGCATTTAAGGTCTGCAACAAGCCTTGCTTCCTCTGCAGGCTGCCAAGCTTTTGGACCTCTAATCTAAAAACCTGCAGCAGGAATGGCCAGCCAACGGCCCAGGGCTGCTCCCAGGTTCCATGACGTTGCCCTTCAGGCTTTGGTGGATGGAGCAAGAGCCAACAGGGAGGTGCTCTTCCCCTCCTCAGGGAGGAAGAAGCCTCCCCAGCAGACGAAGGCTGTGTGGGTCCAGATCGCCCAGGAGGTCACCTCTTTATCATTCACATGCAGAACCTGGATCCAGTGCAGGAAGAGGTTTCATGACCTTCTACGTACTGCTAAAGTGAGTATGACTTTCCCTTCACCCTCAATCTGATCCCCATTGCCTCTCCTCACCAGCACTCAGCTTTAGCAACCTCTTCCTCCATATCCCACTTGACACTGACATCCATGCACCCTTACCCATTCCCTCTATGGTCACATTCACCTTACTATTCGACTATGCAGCCCTCACACTCCCTATCACTGTCATGCTTTGAAAACAACTTACAACACACAGGGAGGGCCCTTAGTCTCGCCACCTCAATCCATCTTTGTCTCCTTCTAAGCATCTATGCTATGGATTCTCTACACTCACTCCTTCAATCTCACTCAAACGCCACTTGTCTCCCTCATTGCAGGAAAAGAGAGCTCACAATAAAAGGGAAAGAGCCAGGACAGGAGGAGGGCCACCCTCATTAGCCCAGCTCACCCCCTGGGAGGATGCGGTCCTGGAGATCGTGGGCGTAGAGGAGGAAACGCGAGTAGGGGACGGACAGACGGGTGCATCAGAGCAAGCTGGTGACTGAATAGTGTTCTATCTCTCTCATTGACATTGCATGAGTCGCTGATAATGAATCTGAAGCTCTAACAGATGGATTTATGATCATCTGCAATATGCAATGTGCATGTAACCTTGGCATCACATCTCTGACTCTTTCCTTTACTCCCCCAGAGGACCATCGCAAGCACCCATCCCCACTAGCCAGGAGGAAGAGCCTGAGCAGACAGACTCCTCAGAGGAAGCTGCAACCTCTGAAGGCGCAGCGTCAGCAGAACTCAGCGCACCCAGCACCAGCGCAGACACTCACACCTCGGTGGGACCCTCGGGACATAGAGTAGTGTTGTCACCTGGTGTATCACAGCTCACAAGTGAGCATCAGCAGATGGTGGAGACAGGGACCGCAGTGGAGACTCCTAGTCGGAGGGCGCAGGACTCTCCTAGCTCGGCTCAGCTGCATGTCGACCCTCTGCATCTGGGTCCATCCATAAGATCAGCGGTGCTGGGACTCCAGGAACAGATGCAGGAGTCTCTGACAGGTTTTGTCTCCAGGGTCGCTGCGAGTGTGGAGCGAATGGAGGAGTCCATAGCGACCATGAGCAGAGCCTTTGTGGAGTCATTGGCGCATGAACGCATCACCATGGAAAGGATGGCAACCTTCATGGAGGTGATAAGTCGCCAGAATGCAGAAAACATGGTGAGTGTTCTGAATAGAATGACATCTCTGGAGGAGCGATGGTCATTTATTGAACAGAGAAACCAGACCTTCATGGAAGTCCTTCTGAGTAGGACTTCCAGTGCAGATACGGGTCCCCATGGCCCCCCTGATGTGCAGCAAGGTGCTCTCAAGCCACTTGCAAGCGCTGAGGTGGACCTGACTCACAACAAGGAGGTGGGGGCTCCTCTCCAAGCGCTCACACTTCCATGCCACTGACAAGTCCTCGGTCAGAGTCCGCACCCAACTGAGATCGGCGTCTCAACCCCTGCCCAGCCGCAGGAGCAGCAGACTGTTGCCAAGCCCTCGCAGGTTCGCAACCCCAGAGGACGCCCGCCAAAGGTGTCGAGACAGGAGCAGCAACAAACTGAGCAGGGGGCCTCCACTTCTGCTGAAGCCACAGGGGAATCACCACGTAGGAGCACACGTAAGAGAAAGATACTGCACAAATAGTCACAAGGGTAGTCACTTGGGTGAAATTTGATGTTTAATGGGAAAAAGCCATCAGGTGTTAAGTGTAAATAAAAACTCTGATGGCTACAGCTGCAGTTGTGGCGTCTGTCATTTCGCTAATGGGACTTCCACAATGAGGCCTTCGGATAACTTGCAATTGTCAGTATGGTGGTCAAATTGTTAGGGATCCGCTGGGTCTGGGCCATTGTCGTAGCTCTGGTAAGAAGCTGCGAGGCAAAAGTGCTTGCTTGTCTAGGCTAAGCAAATCTGGCCAAGATGAGTGCGTTCCTTGCATTCCGGGCAGCTATGGTTTTGCGTAATGCTGCCGTTGGTTGAGGGGCCTCTGCAAGTTGTTCATTCTCTCTCTCCTCCTCCTCCACCTCCTCTTCATCTGAGGAGGCTATGTGAGGAGCCATTTGGTCCCCATGTTGTGAAGTGCACAGCAAACCACGACGATTCTGGAGACCCTGGCTGCTGAGTATTGCAGGGCTCCACCTGATCTATCCAGGCATCTGAAGCGCATCTTCAGCATACTGATGGTTTGCTCGATTATGGCTCTGGTGGAAATGTGGCTGGAGTTGTAGCACTCCTCAGCTGCGTTGGATGGGCTCCTCAACGGCGTCATTAGCCACGTCTTCAGGGGATAGCCCTTGTCTCTAAGTAGCCATCCGTGAAGTTGGTCTGGCGGACTGAATAGCGGAGGTACACTAGACTGGCGCAGTATGAAGGAGTCATGGCAACTGCCAGGGTACTTGGCACAAACATGCAGAACTTCCTTGTTGTGGTCACACACCAGCTGAACGTTGAGGGAGTGGAAGCCCTTGCGGTTGACAAAAATACCTGGATTGCGATGGGGTGCCTTAAGGGCCACATGTGTGCAGTCAACGACGCCCTGCACCCTTGGAAAGCCTGCCAGATTAGCTAATCCAACCGCACGCGCCGTGACACTTGCTCGATCCTTGGTGAAATGGATGTGATTGTGCGCGATGGCAAAGAGGGCATCGGTTACCTGCGTGATGCAGGTGTGTGCGGCCGCCTGGGAGATGCCGCTGATGATCCCTGGAATGAGCCTGAGGCAAAAAAGTTGAGTGCGGTGGTGACTTTGACGGCCACTGGTAAGGGGCGTCCACCTGGTCCTCTGGGCTCCAGGTCTTGTTGCAGCATTGCGCAGATGTCACCCACTACCTCTCGCGAAAGTCGGAGCCGCCTTTGGCACTGCTGCTCAGACATGTTGAGGTAGCTGACCCTCTGTCTGTAGACCCTGTTTGGGGGGTATCTCCTGCGCCGACGGCCTTCCATGCGCTGGCCCCTTCTATCCTGTGCAGCTTCAGGTGGGTGAGCAGCAGCTTGACGCTCCTACTGTTGCTGCTGCTGTTGTTCATGGTTCTGCTGGTGCCGCGGCTGTTGTTCGTCCTCATCGGATGCCCAGGAGGGAAAGAAATAAATGGCTCCCATGCCTCTGGTATATGTCTCAGTTGAGGAAGCACTCAATGAGGGTGGCGAGAGGGGGTTCCCAGGAGGTCACACTGCAGATGGGTGTCAGGCTCCAAACTTCCAGAGCTGTGGTTATGCCTTCTAAAAGTTCCCCCAGACTTCTGACAACAAAGTCCTGCCACCTGCAATTGATGGCTGATCAAATCTCCTATTTAAAGGTTGAGCTGCAGCTGAGAGTCAGCAATCCACTTGTGCTCCCGCCAGGTTTCACTGGAGTGTTTCCCATCAGGCGTGCTTCACGTGGGAAAAGGGTTAAACTGCCTAAAATGGTTCAAAATGGCATTACTGAGCCACTTTAGGGATTGTTAAGAGCGTTAATGGCCTCTCCCGCCTCTTGGAGGCGGGACGGAGTCGGGAACCCCGCGACCGATTTTGTCAAAATTGCGTGGAGGCGTGTTGGAGTCGGGACCCCCGAATCTGCTACTTTAACCCCCCACACGCCTCCAAACCCGACTCCACGGGTCATTCAAAATCCAGCCCATAGAGTCACAACAGCACAGAAGGAGGCCATTCGGCCCATCAAGTCCGTGCCGGCTCTCTGTAGAGCAATCCAGTCAGTCCCATTCCCCCGCTTTATCCCTGTAGCCCTGCAAGTTTATTTCCCTCAACTGCCTATCCAGTCTCCCCTTGAAAACATTGATTGTCTCCGCTTCCACCACTTCCGTCGGCAGCGAGTTCCAGGTCCTCACCACTCGCTGCGTAAAAAAGTTTTTCCTCACATCCTCTCTGTATCTCTTGCCCTAAACCTTAAATCTGTGTCCTCTAGTCCTTGTACCATCAACTAGTGGGAACAGCCTTTCCCCGTCTAGCCTATCCAAACCTGTCATAATCTTGTACACCTCTATCAAATCACCCCTCAACTTCCTTTGCTCTCATGAAAACAAATCCAGCTTCTCCAACCTGTCCTTGTAGCTAAGATCCCCCATCCCCGGAACTATTCTGGTAAATCTCCTCTGCACCCTCTCGAGGGCCTTCACATCCTTTCTAAAGTGTGGTGACCAGAACTGGACACAATACTCCAGTTGTGGCCTAACCAGCGCTTTATAAAGGTTCAGCATAACTTCTCTACTTTTGTACTCAATACCTCTATTTATGAAGCCCAAGATCCCAAATGCTTTGCTAACCACTCTCTCAATATGTCCCGTCACCTTCAGGGACCTAAGCACATTAATTCCCAGGTCCCTCTGTCCCTGCACACTCTTTAAAACCGTGCCATTAAGTGTATATTGCCTCTCCCTGTTCCTTCTGCCAAAATGCATCACCTCACACTTCTCTATTAAATTCCATCTGCCACTTGTCTGCCCATTCTGCTAGCCTTTCTATGTCCTGCTGAAGTCGATTGGTATCATCCTCACTGTTTGCCACACCCCCAAGTTTGGTGTCATCGGCAAATTTAGAAATTCTACTCTCTATTCTAATATCCAGGTCATTTATATATATCAAATAAAGCAGTGGCCCCAGCACTGACCCTTGGGGAACACCACTGTCTACCATCCTCCAGTCTGAAAAACATTCATTTACCACAACTCGCTGTTTTCTATCCTTAAGCCAATTCCTTATCCAAGCTGCCACTGACCCACCTATTCCATGAGCCTCAATTTTGTTAACCAGCCTTCTATGTGGTACTTTGTCAAATGCCATCCTAAAATCCATGTAGGCAACATCCATTGCATTCCCTTCATCAATCCTCCCTGTTACTTCATCAAAAAATTCAATTAGTTCAAAAATTCAAAAAATTCTTATGTTTTTATAAGGTGGTAAACAGTATAGAAAAGATAAGTGCAGAACATTAGTCCAAATTAAAGAATAATGATAGGACAAGGATTACAAGTTCAAACAGGGCCAATTTTGGACTGATATCAAGGAATTCTTCATATAAAAAGTGATAGGATTGTCTTGGAGTCTCCAGGAATTAAAGATTAAGCTCCTGGGCACTGTTGCGAGCAACCCAAGAAAAATATCATTGGGGCATTGTTGAACACTTTTGTTTATTAGTTATAAAAAATATTCGAGATGGGAGGAAAAGGCTGTTTGAAAGGGCTGGGCAGTAAGAGATGAGAGGTCATACGATGGAACATAAAAACATAAGAAATAGGAGCAGGAGAAGGCCATACGGCCCCTCGAGCCTGCTCCACCATTCAATAAGATCACGGCTGATCATCGACCTCAACTCCACCTTCCCGCCAAATATCCATATCCCTTGATTCCCCTAGAGTCCAAAAATCTATCTATCTCAGCCTTGAATATGCTCAACGACTCAGCATCCACAGCCCTTTGGGGTAGAGAATTCCAAAGATTCACAACCCTCTGAGTGAAGAAATTCCTCCTCCTCTCAGTCTTAAATGGCAGACCCCTTACCCTGAGATTATGTCCTCTAGTTCTAGACTCTCCAGCCAGGGAAAACAATCTCTCAGCATCTACCCTGTCAATCCCCCTCAGAATCTTATACGTTTCAATGAGATCACCTCTCATTCTTCTAAACTCCAGAGAGTATAGGCCCAATCTACTCAATCTGTCCTCATCGGACATCCCTCTCATCCCAGGGATCAATCTAGTGAACCTTCGTTGCACCGCCTCAAAGGCAAATATGTCCTTCCTCAGATAAGGTGTTCAAAACTGTGCACAGTACTCCAGGTGTGGTCTCACCAAAACCCTGTACAATTGTCGAAAGACTTCCTTACTCTTATACTCCAACCCCCTTGCAATAAAGGCCAACATGCCATTTGCCTTCCTAATTGCTTGCTGTACCTGCATGCTAACTTTCTGTGTTTCCTGTATGAGGACACCTAAATCTCTTTGAACACCAACATTTAATAGTTTCTCACCATTTAAAAAATATTCTGTTTTTCTATTCTTCCTACCAAAGTGAATAACCTCACATTTCCTCACATTATACTCCATCTGCCATCTTATTGCCCACTCACTTAACCTGTCTATATCCCTTTGCAGTCTATTTGTGTCCTCACAGCTTACTTTCCCACCTAACTTTGTATCATCAGCAAACTTGGATACATTGCAATCGGTCCCTTCATCAAAGTCATTGATATTGATTGTAAATAGCTGAGGCCCAAGCACTGATCCTTGTTGTACCTCACTAGTTACAGCCTGCCAACCCAAAAATGCCCCATTTATCCCTACTCTCTGTTTTCTGTCCGTTAACCAATCCTCTATCCATGCTAATATATTACCCCCAACTCCATGAGCCCTCCAGGAATTAGGCCAGTCAGAGTTGGCAACCTTATGATCAATGTGTCGGATGTAGGGTAGTGGAAGCAATCCAGAATCATTTAAGAAACAGTTGGGTGTTACAAGGGTGCAGTGGTGGGGGGTGTCTATAGTTTTTCTCTGACATATGTGCTGAATGAGGCAAATGGTCCTGTTCATCTATATCAAATTTGTGATAACAGTTCCTCAGGTTAAAAGGTGTGCTTTCTTTATGTAATCCACCAGGATGCTGTGTTGTGTGTTTAATGTTATATATCTTGAATAATATTTTTTTTTAGTTCTAACTATATTCTTGGTGTGTTTACTCTGCTTTTTTCCCTTTTTGCTGTTTTGTATGGATTTTTTTTTAACAGTGCTCTGACTGGTGCCTCTTGTTTAATTTTTAAAGGTATTTACTGCATATTACCAATAATGCCACCTTTTTCTGAATCTGAAATGAGACTTTGGCAGATTGCCCACTTTCAGCCTCTCTTTTAATGACACAATTAGGATGACAGGAAAAGCAGACAGGCACGCCAGGTGTCATTCACTTCAGTTTAAAAATGGAACCTATCTCAAGTACATCACGATTAAACACAGCTTCATGATAGGTTTTTCCATCTCTGTCTCCCTCACTGATCATAAATGCCATTCTTAACATTTCCCCAATGTTGACAGCACTATGCAGCAAAACCTGTGAGTTTCAAATTGCATAAACCAACTGCAACTCACATAACTATAGAATAATTAAAAGGAAAAAAAATCAAAACAAACACATCTTTAGAATGAAAAAAGTCACATTACTCAAATTATACAACATTAAGCACACAACACAGTATCCTGATTTAAAGAAAGCACACCATTTAATCTGAAGAATTACAAGTTATTACAAGATTGAATTAGATGAACAAGGCCATTTGCTTAATTCTGACTCATCTATCAGAGAAAAACTATAGACACCCTAGGTTCCCCCCACTACTTTTGGATGCTCATGCAGTGTTAAAATGGCCTCAGGACCACAGATGGCACAATTCCACAGAAATTAAAAAAATTGACTTAATTTGTAACACTAAACTTTCAGCATCTGGTTTGCATTTAAATTTTTTCCAGCTAGCCAGCTCAAAAATGACCTATCTGAGTCAAAACCAGACGGGTGGGACCCAGTGTCCTGTTTTGCACAGACTGATAATTAGTGGGGTTAGGTGACGCCCAGTGCCACCATAAGTATCTACAAGTGCCTTCTCCAGGCAACAAGAGGAAAGTTATCAGTAGCACGAACAGACAGTCTGTGCAAATTAAAAGCCGAAAGTAAATATACAGTAACTTAAATTACAACTGTCAGATCAAATTGAAGGAAGCAGCAAATCCTGTGCAGCATCCATGAGTTTGAATCCATAGCAAGGTCAGACAATTGGAAAAACTGATGTGTTAAAAAAAAAAGAAAATGAACACAAATTGAACCAATTGAAATGAATGAATCTCACAGTTGTCAATGTTGGTGAAATGTTAAATGTTGATGAACTCAGATTTGTCCAATACTTTGCCGCATGTGTCCTGTTCTGCACTAAGTCCCATTTACCCATCACTACTGTTCTCATTGATTAATGTTAGCTCCCCACCCTCCGTTGTATTAAATTTAAAATCCTTCTTGACTATAAATCCCTCCATGGCCTTGCCCTACCTTATCTCTGCAATTTCCTCCAGGCCTATAAGCTGCCCGAAATGCTCCATTCATCTGACTCCAGCTTTTTGTGCATCGTCTGCTCCCTTTACCCCACTATCCATATAAGAGCCTTCAGCCACTTTTATCCTACTCTTTGGAACTCCCTCCTTGAAACTCTTGGCCTCTCTACCTCTTTCCACTTTAAAAACCTTCTCAAAATCCACCCTTCTGTCAAGCTCCTGGCTGGGCTTCCTACACCTATTTATGAAGCACTTGGAGATTTTTTTTTTACTTTAAAAGCATTAAATAAATGCAAGTTGTTGTGAGGAGTGAGATTTAGGATCTATTCAAATAAGGTTGATTGTAAACACAGGTATAATCCTGGACAAAGAATATTTGCAAGCAATTTGATTCTGGGATGATGTGGAGGTGAAAGCACTGTTGAGCCCAATCCTGTCTTCACCTGCAATGGCAACGTGTCCACCTGAATTCAGGAGATGATTGATTGATGAACTGTTCGAGAAGGATGGCAGATTAATTTATTTCCAGGAATAGAGAGAAACAGATTGACGAACAGTCGCCAAACCTTCTTCTAGGCACATTCCACCACACCAGTACTACTGCGATGGTACAATTTTTTTGCTATGTTAGCTGTTTCTCTCTCTTCCGGGAAACGAATGAATCTGCCAGCCAGAGCCGGATTAAGAGTTTTTGGGAACCTGAGGAAGAAGAACATTTGCGGCCCCTACACACTCCCCACGTAACCTCCCCCCCCCCCACCCCCCCCACAATCCATTAAAACACAAAATTTGGCCCCGTATGACAGTATTTTAAAATGCTATAAGATTTTGATGCAGTTTTTCTGCGTTATGGTGAGTTTTACCATGGACCTCACATTTACACTGAGCCCCTGGCAGGGGCAGCATATTTGGCTGAGGCCCCTGGGCACAGGCCCACGTGTTAATCCGCCCCCGCTACCAGCCTTCTAGAACAGTGCATCAATCACCTCCTGAATGTAGGTGGACATGTTGCTGTGGCCAACACCAGAAATGAAACCCATGACCAAGAAGTTAATGGTTGTTGTGATTTTAACATGATGCGGAGATGCCGGTGTTGGACTGGGGTGGACAAAATTGAGAGGTCGCACAACACCAGGTTATAGTCCAACAGTTTTATTTGAAATCACAAGCTTTCGGAGCTATCGATCGCCCCTTCCTCAGGTGAAGTAAAAAGATACAGACTCGCCAAAGCATATATAGATAGAGAACAATGCATGTGTACCTTACAATTGCAGACAACTAAATTAAATCATCCTGACTATCTGCCGAGGTGTGATAAAGTTAATCAGGTCAGCCAGGAAGGTACCACATCAAAGACATAGCAAGATACAACTGAGACAATGAGGTGGAGTCGCAGGGGGTCTAACGTGTCAAAAGCTGCCGTCTGTATGTAAAACAATAAGCTGTAAAATTTTTACTTTTTTACTGGGAAAATTTTTACTTTTTTACTGGGAATCACATCTGTGAACAAGCCAACGACGACTCGAGTCCGGATCACGTCATGTATCGTGACATAAACCCAAGATCCCGGTTGAGACCGTCTTCATGAGTGCGGAACTTGGCTATCAGTTTCTGCTCGATGATTTTGCGTTGTCGTGTGTTCCTAAGGTTGCCTTGGAGAACGCTTACCCGCAGATCCGAGGCTGAATGTCCTTGACTGCTGAAGTGTTCCCCGACTGGGAGGTAACAATCCTGCCTGGTGATTGTTGCGCGGTGCTCGTTCATACGTTGTCTCAGTGTCTGCATGGTCTCGCCGATGTACCATGCCGCGGTGCATTCTTTCCTGCAACGTATGAGGTAGACAACGTTGGCCGAGTCACATGAGTATGTACCATGTACCTGGTGGGTAGTGTCCTCACGTGTGATGGTGGTATCTGTGTTGATGATCTGGCATGTCTTGCAGAGTTTGCCGTGGCAGGGTTGTGTGGTGTCGTGGTCGCTGTTATCCTGAAAGCTGGGTAATTTGCTGCGAACGATGGTACTTCTGAGGTTAGGCGGCTGTTTGAAGGCAAGTAGTGGAGGCGTGGGGATGGCCTTAGCGAGGTGTTTGTCGTCATCGATGACATGTTGAAGGCTGCGAAGAACATGGCGTAGTTTCTCCGCTCCGGGGAAGTACTGGACGACGTAGGGTACCCTGTTGGTTGTGTCCCGTGTTTGCCTTCTGAGGAGGTCTATGCGATTTTTCGCTGTGGCCCGTCGGAACTGTCGATCGATGAGTCGAGCGTCATATCCCGTTCTTACGAGGGCGTTTTTCAGCGTCCGTAGGTGTCCATCGCGTTCCTCCTCGTCTGAGCAGATCCTGTGTATTTGCAGGGCTTGTCCATAGGGGATGGCTTCTTTAACGTGGTTAGGGTGGAAGCTGGAGAAGTGGAGCATCGTGAGGTTGTCCGTGGGCTTGCGGTAGAGTGAAGTGCTGAGGTGTCCGTCTTTGATGGAGATTCGTGTGTCCAGGAATGAAACCGATTCTGAGGAGTAGTCCATGGTGAGTTTGATGGTGGGATGGAACTTGTTTATGTTATCGTGTAGTCTTTTCAGTGATCCTTCGCCATGGGTCCAAAGGAAGAAAATGTCGTCGATGTATCTGGTGTACAGCGTTGGCTGGAGGTCCTGTGCAGCGAAGAAGTCTTGCTCGAACTTGTGCATGAAGATGTTGGCGTATTGGGGTGCGAATTTGGTCCCCATGGCTGTTCCGTGTGTTTGGGTAAAAAAATGGTTGTCGAAGGTGAAGACATTGTGGTCAAGGATGAAGCGGATGAGTTGTAGGATGGCGTCTGGAGATTGGCTGTTGTTGGTGTTGAGTACTGAGGCTGTCGCAGCGATGCCGTCATCGTGGGGGATACTGGTGTAGAGTGCCGATACGTCCATCATGGCGAGGAGTGTTCCTGGTTCAACTGGTCCGTGGGTGCTGAGTTTCTGTAAGAAGTCTGTAGTGTCGCGACAGAAGCTGGGGGTTCCCTGTACGATGGGTTTCAGAATGCCCTCGACGTATCCAGAGAGGTTCTCACACAGGGTTCCATTGCCTGATACGATAGGACGTCTGGGTGTGTTGGCTTTGTGTATCTTTGGGAGGCAGTAGAAGTCTCCCACGCGGGGAGTACGTGGGATGAGAGCGCGTAGGATGTTTTGAAGGTCTGGATCGAAGGTCTTGATCAGTCTATTGAGTTGGCGGGTGTGTTCTTTGGTCGGATCTGCGGGTAGCTGTCTGTAGTGTTCCTGGTTGTCCAGTTGTCGGTATGCTTCTTTACAATAGTCCGTTCTGTTCTGTATGACGATGGCTCCTCCTTTGTCCGCTGGTTTGATGACGATGTTGCGGTTAGTCTTGAGAGCGTGGATGGCGTTGCGTTGTGCTCGGGTGACATTCTGGACTGTCTTGTGAGTGCGGCTGATGAATCTGGCGTTGATGCATCTCCTGACAGCTTGAGCATACATGTCAAGCTTGGGGCAGCGACCCTCCGGAGGGGTCCAGTTTGACTCTTTTTTCTTCGGTTGCTGCACTGCGAGTCCCTCTGTCTGCTGTTCTGGATCATTGATTGTCTCATTGGGTTTGTTGCTGACATCTTGGGATTTGTGGAAGTATTCCCGGAGCCTCATTCTCCTGATGAATTCCTCCGTGTCTGCCGCGAGACCGATGGGGTCCATTTTGGTGGTTGGGCAGAACTTGAGCCCTAGGGCGAGAACTTCGATTTCGTCTGGTTGAAGGGTATGGTCGGACAAGTTGACGATGGACTTCCCTGTGGTTGCAGCCGTGGTACCGGGGGAGGCTTGGTTGCTGCTGGTGGTGATGCCGAGTTTCTCAAGCTTCCTGTTCTTGATGCGCATGTAGGCAGCGTAGTTCCGTTGCCTCGTCTGTTTGGCGGTGTCTCGTAACTGGTCTGCTGTGTCCTGAGCACAGGCTGAGAGCATGGACTCTATCTTGGTTTCGAGGTTGTGGCGTTTGCTGTAGAGCTGGTGTACGAGATGGTTGAGGAGTGTGCGAGAGGTACGACGGCAGAGTCTCTCAGCGTAGTCTGTGTTGTATGTCGACTTGAGTGGGTTCGTGATCTGTAGTCCTTTCGGGATCTTGTCTGCTTTCTTGCATCTCTGTAGATACTTGATGTCGGTGTCGATATGCGCGATCTTCTTGGCGATTCTATCCACTTTGAGCCGGCAGTTTGTGGTGTCGTGATTTTAACAGCCAAGGATAGGGCTGTTAGAGTCATCAAGAACCACTCCAAATCAGGAATTACTATTTGCTACATTTCAGTAATGATCCCCCACCTGAGCCTGCATTTTGGAAGGTATTCATTCTCTGAGATATGTGGATTACTGAGGAGTGAGCAGGTATCCCTTGCCAGGAGTTAGGCCTGGTCCTTACTCTTGTCCAAAATTGTCACATTACCTTGTTCTCCTGCTGTTCCAACAAACACAATTGTGGCAAGATTGCTAATGCCAAACAGACAAACTTTTGTCAAGTAGTGGTACTAGAGACTGGTCCAAATGTGATTTATAGTACAGGTGAATATCAGGCTTAGTAACACTGAAAAATAGCATCTTCATTTAATTGGATATGCCCTTAAATAATTGGCTTGATTGAGATATTCAGACCATTAGCAATAAACATTTAAAACTTGAGGGTGCAAATCTCACCTCACCCATCTCATCTCACCCTCTCCAAGCTCATTCCATCCATGACACTTAACTCCTGTTCCCCTCAACTCCTGTTCCCCTCAACACCGCATCCCACTAAAGTCTTGACCATTCAACTTCCATTCCTGGCCACCATGCTAGACAACATTGTAAGTGGTTCCCTCTCCTCAGGCACTGTTCACCTGCCTTTCAAAATCACCATCACTTCGTCCTCAAAAATCCCACCCTTGACCGCTCCATCCTCACTAATTACTATCCCAACTCCAACCCCCCATTTCCTCGCCAAGATTTTTTTAAAGGTGTTGTCACCTCCCAGATCTTTGCCCAACTTTCCAATAACTCCCTGTTTGAATTCCTACAGCTTGTGTTCCTTCCACAGCATCAAAATGGCCCTAAGCAGAGTCATGAATCATATTCTCTGTGACTATAACTGTGGTATATTACATTACCTCTCCTCATCCTCCTTGACCTCTCTGCAGTTTTTGACATAGTCAAACGCACGCTCCTCCATTGCCAAATGTAGTGGGACTGCCTTCACTTGTTTCAACTATCTCCTTTCTTTAAGACTCTCATCCTTTAATGAGGAAAACAGATGCCAAACCACGGGAGAAGAGATTAGGAGGAATAACCAAAAGCTTGGTCAAAAAGATGGGTTTTTACGAGGTTCTTAAAAGAACGACAGAGGTGAAGAGGTTTAGGGAGGGAATTCTAGAGAGCAGGATCTAGGAGCTGAAGACATGTTGTCAATGATGGGACAAAGAGAGGTTGGAGTCAGAAGATCAGAGAGTTCAGGCTGGGGCTTATAGAGCTAGAGGAGATTAGAGGCTACTTTCTGATCCCATATCCGTTCCATCGCTAAGACTACCCACTTCCAACTCTATAACATTGCCCGCCTCCATACCTACCTCAGCCTATTTGTCACTGAAACTTTCATACATACCTTTGTCATCTCCAGACTTAATTACTCCAATGCTCTTCTTGCTAGCATCCCATTGTCTCATCTCCATAAACACATGAACATATCCTATCCCACACCAAGTTCCACTCATTCATTACCTCTTTCCATATTGACTTAGATTGGCTCCGTTACCCAACACCTCAAATTTAAAATTCTTGTCCTTGTCTTTAAATCCTTAAATGGCTTCGCTGTTTGCTATTTTTCTCAGACTGAGAATTGATCTGTATGACTGAGTACACTCTTGATGCCTTTATTCACTGTGCCATTATGTGGAGCTCAAAAATTCATTAACATAACTTGTATTTATATAGCGCCTTTAACATAGTAAAACATCCCAAGGCACTTCACAGGAGCATTATAAAACAAAATTTGACACCGAGCCACATAAAGAGATATTAGTACAGGGGAGATAGGTTTTAAGGAGCATCTTAAAGGAGGAGAGAGAGGTAGAGAGACGGAGAGATTTAGGGAGGGAATACCAGAGTTTAGGGCCTAGGCAGCTGAAGGCACAGCCGCCAATGGTGGAGCGATGAAAATCGGGGATGTGCAAGAGGCCAGAATTGGAGGAGCGCAGATATCTCAGAAGGTTATAGGGCTGGAGGAGGTTACAGAGATAGGGAGGGCTGAGGCTATGGAGAGATTTGAAGATGAGGGTGAGAATTTTAAAATCGAGGCGTTGCTGTCTGGGAGCCAATGTAGGTCAGCGAGCACAGGGGTGACGGGCGAACGGGACTTGGTGCGAGTTAGGATACGGACAGAAGCATTTTGGATGAGCTTCAAGTTAACAGGCAACTTCTGTTTTATATCACTAACATCAGATAAACAGAAACTCTGCAGACCTTTGTAAAATTTGGCCACCACTGAGTCTCTGTGGCTATCATTATGCAGTCTTTCTTTTCCTATTATCCTCGAAGGAAAATAACATCATAAGGTGGTGACACACTTGTCTTCATGCAGAGATGATTGAAGGATGTGGAGATGTGGTAAATGGCTTAAAGGCATAACGTTGGTAAGTTGTTTTCAAGGGAATTGAAACATCTTGCCTTAAGCAAAATATGCTGGCACACATACAGTTTTGTTCTAATTTTCCACTTTGTTAAATTTAACAGTGGCAAGAATTGAAGTGACGTTCTTGCAAGTGACAATATAACTACTTTTACGTAAGAGGCAGACGGGCAGGGATGATATTTTTATCCCCCCAGTTCATAAAACCGCTCCACATTATAATTGGAAATCCGTAGTGCTGGATCGCTGCTATAAAAGATACAATCTTAAAATAGATGCTTTTGTGTGAAGGTCAAAAATCTGTTCAATCCTTGCAGTATTGAAAATATCGGATTTACGTGAGAATATCGAATCTTCAATCCTCCTGCTGTCGAAAAGATTGTGATGGATTTGTAATCAGTTGTCATGATTAGTTGGAGAAGCTTGCACCTTATTTACTGCCAGGAGTTTAATGAAAATGTACTGTTAGCTTTTTCCTCCTTTATGCTCGTCTCTAGAGGACTGTTATAATTTTAGGATCTACCGTAGATTTCTGTTGGGAACAGGAGCACTGGTCACCCTATAAATGGTCTGAGCATCTAGGGCCGTGCCTGTACTGCCCACTAATTAGTTATATGATTGTATAAGCTGGGGGTGCAAGAATAGGAACCCCCTTGTGATCCGAACTGGATGACATGTCTTTTACACATGCCCTCACGTACACTGCTCGAATCTTTTCGAAGGTGGACTGAGAAACATTTGGTGAAATGAGGCCAGATACAAATCGTTAAGCTGCTTTATTTCACAAATAGCAAGTGAACAAGGGTATTACTTACCTCTGTAACATGTGCTGAGACTCTTGGCCCCTTTATATTGGATAATCACTTCCTCCTGAAGCTGTTCTCCAAGGCCAGGTTCATCCATGATACAAATTGGCCTGTTTCTAATGAGGCAGGGCAGGTACAAAGGACCACAGCAGTCAGATTAACCTTAAAACAACCACAGCTATTTTGTTTGATGGTGGTACCTTGCTCAATGGCTGAGTGTAGTCTGTACAAGCCGAGCAGTTGTAATATATAACTTGCCATAGAAACAAGCCTTACCCGCTCAAACACAACATGGAAAAAACAGGGAGGGGTTGAATAAGTAATCTTGCTAATTTTTCTCAGGTGTTGTCCTTGCCAGCTACAGCAACTGGAATGCTACAAGATTGATGAGGAACATGGACGACCGCATCGGCAGGAAGCAGAACGTGGCCAGCTGCCAAGGCTTGACCATGGATTTTGGCCAAACCACCAGCAAATCCCAAAGAATAAGAGAGAGAAATGGGAACTTGTTTTACAGCAAAATACCAGTCTTCAATGATCTGGGCTCATTGGGCAGTTTAAGTTACATTAATAGGATTGTGCAGACTATTCAGCATATTAAACTTTTTAAATTGAGAAACCAGGTGAAGGCCCATGGCAGACATTACCATGGTTAAAAAGAGTAAAAGAATACAAGGAAAATCAAGAGTGATTCAGCGATGCCAAGCTTTGGATTTAATAGCTTGAAAATCGTAGAAGCAAGAAAAGACTAAGGGAGGCAAGGAGATCATAGGGAATGATAAGTTAGAGTAAGAGACTGTGTGATGGTTAACAAAGCTCAGAGCTATAATTAACTGAAGTACTGTTTAACTGACGTAAACAACTTAGCAGTTTTACTGGAACAACTAACAATGCTACTTACAGTAAACAGCAACTCTCAGTGTACAGCTCATTTTATCTCTTGTAAGTTAGTTTCACGATCTTTATTCCACTAGACCTATGCTCAGAAAAGCTGTCAATGAAATTCAAAAGGGATGAACTGTAAAAACATTCTAATTATACATGCAATTCCTGTGGGAGTTCTGAACCCTCAAAAAATGTCAGTGTTTTAATCGCCCTTCCTCGCACTTTTCAAGAAAACAGAATGATGCCCCTCCTCAATCTCTTTAGTTTGGTGTAGGCATCACAGGAACACACAATTCCACTCAGATTTCAAGCCACTATCACTCTCCAGAATCAGGAATTCATCACTGAATAGTGAAAATATAAACACAGAATACCAATAATAACATTCGTTAACCACCAAAGGAGGGGGGGGGGGGGGTAGAACCTGTGTTCTTTCTCTCCAAAGCAGGGCACCATGGATTAGGAGAATGGATATTTGATTCCCTAAAGTGACTTGGGTATCAAACAGAGGTTACCAGTCAATCTAGGCTCCCACTTGTCCTCTCCACAGCAGGAACATCTGACTCAACAAGACCAATAACGTAGAATTTTAACGGTGATACATTAAAAAAGTACATACAAAAAATGGTGGTTTAGAGGTGCATCATGTTTGTAAATATGGTAATGCAAAGTGATGGGATGCCCCTAATCTCAATATAATGAGTTACTGGTCTCAGCAATATAGCTGTGGGGAAACATCAGGAAGATGCCAGGCAATTTCCTGTTAGGAGAAAAAAAATCACCAAACTGCCAGAAAGACAAGTGAAGAGAAAAAAATGGTGAGGGAAAAAGGTGACCTCCAAGGACTTGCACCAGTTGTCATTAGATAGTGATCAGTAGTAGATACCCTCTGTATGACTCAGTACCACACCATATTGTGCTTTTGCTCAATGAACTATTGGAACATTTGAGCGCACAGCTTATGATTGTACAAGGATTATTATTCTACCACACAAGTTCATCTCCTGGATCTGACTCAGGGAATATACCTGTTCTCTTGACTACAGGAGCCGTGAGGACCAGAAGGACAAGTGAAGAGAAAAGGCGAGGGAAAGAGGTGAAAACCTTATAATTCTCTCCTTTAGACACTGACCCTTGCTGGGCTACAGGCTTCACAGGTGCCAGCAGTCCTCATAGATCTCTTCCAAATAGCCATTCTCAGCCTCCAGTAAATGTTTACAGGACCTCAACGCTGAGCTTGATCTTGACACACAATCATCTTACACTTGCACCAGTAGTCATTAGATCGTGATCAGTCGTAGAAACCATAGGTGACCGTTGTCCTTCATATGGCTCAGTATCACACCACATAGTTCATTGGGAAAATGCACAATCAAAACATTTGTGAGTACAGTTTAATATATAAGGATTATTATTCTAACACACAAGTCCAGTACTTAAAAAAAAAATTTGCTTTCTTCTGTGAACAATCTGATTCATAAAATCTGAACATCAGTACCCACCACAATCTCCATTCCCGAGCCACTGACTCCATCCCACTCCCTGGCCACTATCTGTGGCTGAACCAGACTGTTTTCAACCTCGACGTCCTAGTTGACCCTGAGCTGAACTTCCAACAGTTATATCCTCTCCATCACCAAGACCGCCCACTTCCACCTCCGAAACATCGTCCGTCTCCGCCCCTGCCTTAGCCCATCTGCTGCTGAAACACTCATTCATGGTTTTGTTACTTCCAGACTCGATAATTCCAATGCTCTCCTGGTCGGGCTCCCTACTTCCGTAAACTTCAGCTCATCCAAAACTTTGCTGCCTGTATCTTAACTCGCACCAAGTCCCGTTCACCCATCACCCCTGTGCTCGGTGACCTACATTGGCTCCCAGTCTGGCAATGCCTTGAATTTAAAATTCTCATCCTAGTGTTCAAATCCCTCCATGGCCTCACCCCTCCTGAACTCTGTAACCTCCTCCACCCTACAACCCTCTGAGATCTCTGTGTTCCACCAATTCTGGCCTCTTGTGCATCCTTGATTTCCATCATCCCTTCATTGGTGGCTATGCCTTTAGCTGCCTAGGCTGTATCTCTGGAATTCCCATCCTAAACCTCTCCGCCTTTCTCTCCTCCATTAAGACGTTCCTTAAAACCTACCTCTTTAACAAAGCTTTTGGTCACCTGCCCTAATATCTCTTTGTGACTCGGTGTCAAATTTTGTGTTACAACATTCCTGTGAAGTACCTTGGGATGTTTTATTACGTTAAAGGCACTATATAAATACAAGTTGTTGTTGAACAGACAATACAGTATTTGCATACCAAAAATATGAAATGTTTGAAAGTACAGAACCTTAAAGTAATAATAGAATTATACAGTTTCAAGGGTTCAAGAAATGAATATTTCTAATCCAATTTCAAGATATAATTCTTGAAGGGTCATTTATAGTGCTGGATTAAACCATAGACAACCACAGGAAGGAGGGAAGGGGCATCAAAATCAACTGGTGAAAGTTGCTATCTCCAATGTTAGGCATAACTCTTGTAAAGAGTATACTCTTATTTTAGGCATCAGTCCAAGCAACTTCACCATCATATATTTTTCTTGCTCACACTTCCTCTCTCTCGATCAGGCCAAGGTCAGTACAAGTTTTCTTGTGTCAAGAATTTCATATATGTTCTGATAAAAATCACTGTGGTGGGTGCATTTAAATTGTTTACCAGCCAAGTGTCAGCTTGACTCAATTAATACCATTCTCACCCGAGTCAGAAGATTGTGGGTTTGGGGCCCATTGCAGGATATAAATACCAGTTCTGGCAAAAGGTCATCGACCTGAAACATTAACTCTGTTTCTCTCTCCACAGATGCTGCCTGACCTGCTGAGTATTGCCAGCATTTTCTCTGTTTTTATTATTGTAAACACCTAAGCTAAGCTAACACTCAAGTTCAATACGGAGTAACTGTTGCATTGTCAGAGGTGCTAGATTTTGGATGGGATGTTAAATGTGCCCATCAGTTGAGAATTTGCAGAAGAGCAGGAAATTTTCCCAGCATCCTGGCCAAAATTCCTCCCCCAACCAATACCACCAAAAACAGATTAACTGGTCATTCTTCTTATTTGCTGTTCGTGGGACTTAGAGGACAGCAAAACTAATTGATTGGTTGTGTGGTGGTTCAGAATGTTGTGAGGACTTGTTACGGTCAGATTATAAATGCAAGTTTTTTCCCCCTGCAGTGTTGTCTGCAATGTGCTTTCAGCTACACTGCCACTGATGACTCCCATGGTACTCCAGCTTGCCATTAATGCCTCTCAGTTCCTGCATCTCCTACCAGGTTTTTTCTTTAAAAAAAAATTGCTTTTGTAAGGTTGCAACACTTGCAAGGCTGCATTCATTGTACTGTGAATTATACTTGCCTGGCAGCCACAGAGTGAGGCAAAGCAATTAGCTTACATAAAGTATTGGATGACACCTTTCTGTAGATAACCTAGTGTTTTGGTTTGAATGTACTTTTATGAACATTGCTGCACTATTAACACATTAAACTTAAATTCTACAGAATTATATTTCAAATATAAATATGCACACACAGTAACATTATTTCAAACAACTGAAGTTCACAAGCAATTTCTCACCAACTGGAGGAAAAAGACTTTTATTTTTCTTTAAAATACAGCATTCTGTGGCATACACTAGGATATTTTCCATGATCACGTGTAGATGCGTTTTCTCAGAAGCCGGACTGTATACCTTGGCATACTGAGGGCTGAAGGCACAAGTTCCTTTAAAATACATGTGCGATGCAGGTACAATACTGTGCAAGAATGATTTTGCAATACCTTTATTAAAATAGGCACTGTTATTTCTCATATGGCAAGTTTTTAAATCACAGATGGGTTGTCAGGGAAGAGTAAGCCAGAGACCAGATGCTTCCTTCTGCTCATTTCCTCCTGGCACCCAGCTGAAGAGTGAATTTTTTACAAAGGCCTGACTAAACTTTCCACCAGATAATAATGCAAAGTATGCCAGCACCTGAAACACAGAATTAAATTTTAATTGGGGCAGGGGACAAAATAGGGAATCATTTATTATGAAGGATAACATCAGACTATTACGGTATGTGAATAAAGAAATATCTCTATATCGAGAAGCTTTCAGTCAGGCAAAGCTCCTGAAACAACTTACTCTGTTGAAAGTCTTGTCCTGTGGGTTAAATTTCCAACTCTTTAGCTGCTTCACTACAAATATAGCAACATCACTTTTTTGCCCTCAAATTTCTGTCCCTCAAAGAGGAAGAGAACAAAGCAGAAAGTAAGTACATTTGTCTCTCCAACTCTCCACCCATTATTTTTCTTATTTTTATCTTTCACTTTACTTTTCCTCTCCACCTAGCTTTATTTTCTCTTTTGGGGCCTATAATCAATTCCCATTGTCTCAGGGCCTTCCTCACCATACCAATTAAAAGTTTTTCAAAATAGTTAACAGTGGGTCAGATCACTTGTATTGCAGTCAGATGAAGCACACAGGCCTCATGCTGCGCACCTCCAGTGTAGATTTTTTTTCCTTCAATTTTTCTCCCCTCATCTCCTGAAGGTATTGGCTCCTTGATGGGATATGGTT
This sequence comes from Squalus acanthias, assembly GCA_030390025.1. Classification (NCBI taxonomy): domain Eukaryota; kingdom Metazoa; phylum Chordata; class Chondrichthyes; order Squaliformes; family Squalidae; genus Squalus; species Squalus acanthias. Next base: position 55,449,459 of record CM059426.1, read on the forward strand.
CCACAGGCCTCAGTTGCCATTTGGTACCTGGCCCTAGTGGGCATTCTTTATCTCTGCACCAAGACAACTGTTGGCAGGCTATTTGGAGCACGAGAGAAATCGCAGCCAAACCCCAGCTTGTTCTCACCCGCATTCATCCACACATACTTCTAGCAGGAGTTGTTGGATTATAATCAGAATTTGAAACCTGATTTTTATTTCTGCAATGTAGGGCTTCTAATGGCAATTACAGCATTCTTACTGCTGCCCAGTTGGATCAGCTAACACAGACCAGAGATCAATTCTGAGATCTTTTTGATCTGTACAGCTCAGTAGCTTTCAGGGTAAGCCACTGGGGAAATTCCTACACTGTAGATATGGAGGCTCAAAACCAAGATTTTATTTTCCATAAGTTTTAAAAGAACATTCAAAACCAATATTTTTACAGGAACAGTTTATTCCATCAAAAAAATACAATCTACCTCACTTAGCTTCATGTTTCTACAACTGTTTCAACAATATGATTTGTAGGTTTAGGAGTTTGGACAACAATGATAATGATAATATTAAGAACAAAAACAGATGTAGATTTCTGAAGCGTACCTTCCAAATATAGTACCACACAGTGCATAATGAAAAAAAATCCTAACATTAGGAAACATTTTAATTAACTCTTTAACCTACAGATGGCCTATACAAAAGGTATAGTTTCATTTATTCCAGTCTGGAGGGCTCCCTGGACGTCCACTGACCCAAGGAAACGCCTCCTTCCCAAAACACTTTGGCAAATGTGAAGATCATTAAAATTTACCGTCACCAAGTACCACTGTGTAATCATACACAAATTCTGTGTGCTAAGTAGCAGGACATGGGTTTGTGGTTGGGACATCAAGGGGAGAGCAGGGGCTGGATATTCCCCACTTGGTTGTGTAATAATGCAAAAAATCAAACTAATAATCATAATTTACCCCATCGCCTCATGCATTTGTGAGTTGCTGGTGGAAGAGTAGCATTAGCAAAGGCCTGGGAAGAGGTTTCCCACCTTGCCTCCCAACCAGAGAATGGCATTTGGCATGGGTGAAAAACCTAAGACTCAAAGAAATAATTAAAAAAGGGAGAATTCACGTTAAAAAATTTTAAAAATGTTTTTCTAAACTGCTGCCAATTCCCCCATGTTTTCTCACCTTCCTCTTTCTCCCTAACCAACAGCTTTGTTAGTATTATTTCTATATATGAGAAGGCTAGATTTAGAACAAGTTAAAATCAGTTTATGCATCAAACTGAATTTTTGGTAAGACGTTTAAACCTATTAAACACAAAGTTCAGTTTTTTGGGAGAAGGGGAAAGAGTTCCTAAAAGTGTATTTGGAAAAAGAAGCAATATTCAGATGGCTGTCTATTGAAGAGGTGCCCCTATTAAATACTGTAAAAAAAATTTGCATAAGCTCTATAGGTTAAAGAGTTAAACCAACCCTTTTCTATTTATTTCTTCCCACATTGCAAATATTTGTCTTTTGTGGTCCTGATTGGTTTACAAATCAGAAAACCACATAATTACAATAATTATTAATACAGGCAATGGAAGATATTTAAGGTAAATAGATCAGTGTTTCAAAGTAAAATGGGATGTTGATACTGATTATAAAGAGTTAAATTTCCATGAACTGAGGGCGAAAGTGGCTATTAAATATTGTAGGTTTACATTAAAGCAAGTTTCCTGTGCTTTTTAAAATCAAAATTTACAGAATCTCACAATCGGAAACTGCACTTTAAACAAATCCTTAATGTTTATTACAAAGCATGCGCATTAACACTGAACTGAAACGGAGTTATTTTTCCACTAGTTAGAACCAGTCGCTAGATAAATAATCACTGAACTGCAATATAGATAATCTTGAAATTGATGGGCTAAACTCGTGGTGAATATTTTGGATTTCTTGGCATTTCTGTAAATGACTTTAACTCATAAGGTATCCCAGAATCCACTTCACTTGATTTTCGGGAAAACAGCAGCCTTATATCACTGTGCAAGTAGATTTTTCCAGACTTTGAACTTTGAAACCTGAACAATTAGATACAAAAATAGAATATGGTGAATATTTGGATACAAATAAAAACCTAACATTCAATTTAAAATCATGCAATCATACCAGTTTCCAGAGGAAAATACTCGAATGCAGTTTACATCAACACAAATATTGTCAGATTAATAATCGATAAAAATTTCCCTTACCAAAGGGGGGAAAAAATCTTAGTCTAACTGAATTTGATTCACCTCATCATACACAATGATCAAATCTACCTTCCCTTTCCCTCCTCTACTCATGCTAGGGCATGATTCCATAGGCACTAGTAGATTTCCAGCACCTCATCCAAGTGACTATTCATCATGTGTAAGCCTGAACAAGGAAAGTCATGGGGCCATTTCATCATGCGGCTACCATAGCTGGGCCCAATCTGCTCATACATCACACTTGCAGCAGGGATCAGTGATAACAAGCGGGAACCCTGAACAATATTTCCCTCCTTTCTAAGCACAGGGATGCTGAACTGGACCATTAGGGAGCTCTGAATTGTGGGGAAACAATCAGCAACTCCACTGATGACATGACTGGGAATGGAAGCCCATGTCGTACCATTCTGCAGTGTGCTGGGGGAAATGCTGAATATAATTGGGACAAGCTGGAGTGCTCTGGCAGAGAGCTGGCACGGGCTCGATGGGCCGAATGGCCTCCTACTTTTTAAAATAAATTCGATTATGGGATGTGGGTGTCGCTGGCAAGGCCAGCATTTATTTCCCATCCCTAATTGCCCTTGAGAAGGTGGTGGTGAGCCGCCTTCTTGAGCCACTGCAGTCTGTGTGGTGAAGGTACTCCCACAATGCTGTTAGGGAGGGAGTTCCAAGATTTTGACACAGCGACGATGAAGGAACGGCAATATACTTCTAAGTCAGGATGGTGTGTGACTTGGAGGGGAACTTGGAGGTGGTGGTGTTCCCATGCACCTGCTGCCCTTGTCCTTCTGGGCAGTAGAGGTCGCGCGTTTGGAAGGTGCTGCCGAAGAAGCCTTGGCGAGTTGCTGCAGTGCATCTTGTCGATGGTACACACTGCAACCACGGTACGCCGGTGGTGGAGGAAGTGAATGTTTAAGGTGGTGGATGGGGTGCCAATCAAGCGGGCTGCTTTGTCCTGGATGGTGTCGAGCTTCTTGAGTGTTGTTGGAGCTGCACTCATCCAGGCAAGTGGAGAGTATTCCATCACACTCCTTACTTGTGCCTTGTAGATGGTGGAAAGGCTTTGGGGAGTCAGGAGGTGAGACACTCGCCGCAGAATACCCAGCCTCTGACCTGCTCTTGTTGCCACAGTATTTATGTGGCTGGTCCAGTTAAGTTTCTGGTCAATGGTGACCCCCAGGATATTGATGGTGGGGGATTCGGCAATGGTAATGCAGTTGATTGATCACTGGATTGGGGGTAATATTCTGGCATGGGTGGAGGATTGGTTATCTAACAGGAAGCAGAGAGTTGGGATAAATGGTTCATTCTTGGACTGGCAACCAGTAGCCAGTGGTGTTCCGCAGGGGTCGGTGCTGGGTCCCCAACTCTTTACAATCTATATTAACGATTTGGAGGAGGGGACCGAGTGTAACATATCAAAGTTTGCAGATGATACAAAGATGGGAGGGAAAGTAGAAAGTGAGGAGGACATAAAAAACCTACAAGGGGATATAGACAGGCTGGGTGAGTGGGTGGAGATTTGGCAGATGCAATACAATATTGGAAAATGTGAGGTTATGCACTTTGGCAGGAAAAATCAGAGAGCAAGTTATTATCTTAATGGCGAGAAACTGGAAAGTACTGCAGTACAAAAGGGATCTGGGGGTCCTAGTGCAAGAAAATCAAAAAGTTAGTATGCAGGTGCAGCAGGTGATCAAGAAGGCCAACGGAATGTTGGCTTTTATTGCTAGGGGGATAGATTATAAAAACAGGGAGGTATTGCTGCAGTTATATAAGGTATTGGTGAGACTGCACCTGGAATACTGCATACAGTTTTGGTGTCCATACTTAAGAAGACATACTTGCTCTCGAGGCAGTACAAAGAAGGTTCACTCGGTTAATCCCGGGGATGAGGGGGTGGACATATAAGGAGAGGTTGAGTAGATTGGAATTCTACTCATTGGAGTTCAGAAGAGTGAGAGGCGATCTTATTGAAACATATAAGATTGTGAAGGGGCTTGATCGGGTGGATGCGGTAAGGATGTTCCTAAGGATGGGTGAAACTAGAACTAGGGGGCATAATCTTAGAATAAGGGGCTGCTCTTTCAAAACTGAGATGAGGAGAAACTTCTTCACTCAGAGGGTAGTAGGTCTGTGGAATTTGCTGCCCCAGGAAGCTGTGGAAGCTACATCATTAAATAAATTTAAAACAGTAATAGACAGTTTCCTAGAAGTAAAGGGAATTAGGGGTTACGGGGAGCGGGCAGGAAATTGGACATGAGGCTGAGTTCGGATCGGTCAAGGCCCTGTGGGTGGCGGAGCGGGCCCAGGGGCTGAGTGGCCGGGTCCTGCTCCTACTTCTTGTGTTCTTTAGATTTGAGGTTAGGATCAGATCAGCCATGATCTTATTGAATGGCGGAGCAGGCTCGAGGGGCCGATTGGCCTACTCCTGCTCCTATTTCTTATGTTCTTATGAATGTCAAGGGGAGGTGGTTAGACTCTCGCTTGTTGGAGATAGTTATTTCCTGGCACTTCTGTGGCGCGAATGTTACCTGCCACTTATCAGCCCAAGCATGAACGTCGTCCAGGTCTTGTTGCATGCGGGCATGGACTGCTTCATTACTGTGCTGTAATGATTCTATGATTCAATATCAACTCACTTTTCAGTTAATTTACTAAGATAGCGTGAGGATGATTTTATGTTATGCAAAAATACATACTATGTATGTGCATAATATGGGTTGTGATGAAAGATCATCGAACTTAACTCTGTTTCTCTTTCCACAGATGCTGCCTGACTTGCTGAGTGTTTCCAGCATTTTCTGTTTTTATTTCAGATTTCCAGCATCTGCAGTATTTTGCTTTTGTGTACATACTATTTATATTGGACCTAAAAATACTTGTTTGAAAAATAAAATACTTTTCAAAACAAGTTTAACTTAGCTGTTGCAATGCTCAAGACCTACACCACAATGGTTCCACTGGTGGGTCAGGTCAGTGGCAAATGCACTGAAGTGCATTACTGAGCCGGTACAGACTAGATGGGCCGAATGGCCACCTTCTGTGTTACAAGATTCTATAAAAGATAAAGAAGGTTTTAGTTTGAACCATCATTGGTGCAGAGTTTGCTGATCTTGGCTGTGGCAGTAGAGAGGGTCTGGTAGCTAGACCCCAAAAATAAAAATCACCTTCGTCCCGCTGGATAGTGCATGTGTGCAGTTAGCAAGCAGGAATGGGGTAAGATTTGGTTGCAATTTCCCCCCTCCTCTTCACAGTTAAATATACAATCAAAACCCAAGGCAACCTAAAACGAAACTTTTCAAAATCTCAGCTGAGAACCTTGCTAAAAATTAAACGAATTTGAAATCTATTAAATGCTTGGAAATTAAACAACCAGTGCCATATTACTGGTCTTAGAGCAAGTCTTCAGCAACCTACATCACACTAATGCAAGGAGGCACACGTGTTATTTTCACAATCTACATACCTCAAATGAATCAGATAACATAGTACTTTTTTCTTTACTTCTGAATTTTCCAAATTTTCGTGAGTCCCTTCATTTTCTTCGACTGGCACTAGAAAGATTCTGTGGCGCAAAAGTGTAATGTGGTTTGGTGGCATGTCGCTGAAGTCATACGTCACTAAAAACATCTTCACCACAGTTTTGTTTGGGTTGAATAAGGTCTGCAAGTGGACAGCAATTATTATGGTATTAATTTAAAAGCAACAACATAAGAAACATAGCCTTTAACTGTCAGATTGAGGTTTACAAATTATCCCATGAACAAAGCTCAACGGTAAAAATTCAGCTAACTCCCTTCATAAGAACATAAGAGCATAAGAAATAGGAGAAGGAGTAGGCCATTCCGCCCGTTGAGCCTGCTTTGCCATTTAATATCATGGCTGATCTTCGACTTCAACGCCACCTTCCCGCACTATCCTCATAGCCCTAGATTCTCTTAATATCCAAAAATCCATCGATCTCTGTCTTGAATATACTCAATGACTGAGTATCCACAGCCCTCTGGGGTAGAGAATTCCAAAG